>JAWWES010000115.1:74848742-74921155 GCA_035583135.1 Lophotriccus pileatus | reverse complement strand
TTCCTCTTCCTCTTCCTCGTCCTCTTCCTCTTCCTCTTCCTCTTCCTCTTCCTCGTCCTCTTCCTCTTCCTCTCTTCTTTCTTGTCTTTTTTAGATCTTCTGTCACTGATACTCAGCCATACTTTTTCTAGCTGTATTTTCTGTGGCAGAATAGCCCTGAAAGAACCAACAAATAAAAGTGAATGATCAGTTCATTTTGTTCACTAATAAATAAGTATAGAAATATTGTGTGGGTTTTATGGATGGGGATTTCCATTTTTAACCACATTTCTCTGATTTTTGTCATTGTATTACTTTGTTATGTGTTCGGTCATTGTGGTAGATGGGAGTTGTATTTGAAGACTCATTTCTTACTTTATCTTTGAAGTATTTCTAGTGTGTCATATTCTGGCTTTGACTTTTCTCACAGAAACAATTCCTCATAACAATGATGTATGGTTTATGTGATACACAGAAGACTCTGGTATGCTGGTATGTCTGATTTTTGAAGAGTGGGCTTTTTGAAGAGAAATGTCAAATGTCCCCACATACTGCAATTTTATGTGAAACTAAAGCAAAAGACATTCTCTAGGAACACACCTCGTCCATTGCAGCTGGTCCGTGGAACCACATTAAAACTAGCCCATTATAGCCACCGCCCAAAAATTTGTATAATGTCAGTGCTGGATCCTTGGCCCCAGGTGTTTGGCTCTACAGATCCACTCCCAATGTGCAGTTTTACTTGATAATTCTGATGTAGTCACTGTGTGTGACAAGAAAAAAAGGGAGAAAATATTAAAAAACTTGCTGTTTTCAGGAACAGGATCAGTTTAATTTCAGAGAAGACTTGTGGAAGATTTCTCTAGAATATAGTAGAATATTATAATATCGAATAGAATTTCAGAAAGTCTGCTATCTTTGCTACAGAATCCCTTAGGATGGTTCAAAAGCCTGTAGGAAGTATATCATTTTCTCAAATTATGTAAATTATTTCAGAGTAATTTCTATAGGAAATAACTAGTGGTATCCTTATTAAATCCTTCAGGACTTTTCCATAAGGGAGGGATTTCTGTACTTTGGAGATGAAGCTATAGCATTTTATTAACTCTGCTGAGTTTATGCACCTAATACTTAAGCAGATTAATAATGTGTGTGGCAGAGATCTTGGGGCAACTTCACAGGGCCAGTAAGAATAATAGTTAGCTGGTAATACAGCCACAGCATTGAGCCTTTAATTATAAATCATTTATTACAGTAAAAGGTACAAAGAGTGTTTGTAATTATAGTGGTTCTTACCCACAATGACATTTTCATTTTATTGCTTTTGTCCCATATTGGGTTCAAAAACCTATAGGGAAACATTGTAAATCGACCAGTCCAGAGCTCAGATCTTCACCTGTTTATTTTACAGTCCTTAAAGTAATGTGAAGAACTTGTAAGAGAATTAAGAATGCAAATTATCTACTGTATATACATAAAAGATGTCATTGTGCCCTTAGACATTTATTTCTGTATTATTCCTGAGGGTCAAAAACAAGCCTTAAAAACCATTTACTTTCTTACTACCTGTTACATTGTCTCCCTAATGTCTAATTATTTGGGGGCATCTGCCTGAAAAACTCCTTTTGCCTTCTTCTATATGCAAACTGAAGTGTGCATTGGGATTTAAACATTAGAATGGCCTTTCCACTTGGATATGGCACCCGATAGCAGCATGAAATGTTGAGCAAGCACTGGATACATAATACTTTTCATTTAATGAACTGTTTCTTTATTATTTTGCAAAGCCTGCATAAGACGTTTTCATGGTTTAAAAAGTGTCCTGCATCCTACTTCATAGGAAAGAGACCTCATTTAGATTAACCTGTGACTTCAACAGCAGGTGGTAGAAAGAACCAACTGCTTCAATTACGGCTTTTGCGCATGACTTTCATGTGTTGCTAAGATTATCAGAGGAACCTGATTACATCCCCTTAGACACTATTGTTGGCACAATGATTAAGCTGTTATTTTTTTCTCTTTTTTTTCCCCCCACTTTCTTTTTTAAGCTGGAAACCTAAAGAGCTTTTTGGCATGAAGCAAAAGCATTGTGTATAGAGATCAGTAAGATAGTGAGTATCATTGCCCTGTAGCTTATCTCCACATATACAGCTCCCTGGTGGATCCCTATGATAAACATTATTGGAACAATTAGCTGCTGCTGACATAGAATCCAAACACAATGGCAATGGCCAGCAGCACCGAGCCAAATATCATGGAGCCAAAACCCATAAAAAAGAAACACCAAGCTACTCTTCCCATTCAACTGCTGTCATAAAACCCTCCCAGTGCTATGTTTGCATAGCTGGCTTCACCGATATGGCACCGAAACACAAAAGGAGAAGCTGCAGCACTTGTCTTTGTTTAGCTGAAATTACAAGTCATTGAATTAGTATGTCATCTTTATTGCGCTGTCATGCAGCAGAGGTGAGGAAGGCTCTTGGTAATGGATGGAAGAGTTTGATGGCCTAAAAGACAGGCTCACAGATGGTTGTCAATATAAAACAGTTTGCCCTATTTTTAAAAAAAGGCAAGGAGAAAAAGAGGCTGAACAGAACAGGTCTCTGCTGATCTGAGTAGCTTTAACTAACAATATTTATGTAAGGCTGATCTTGGAGGAGTCTAGGGCTAGAAGGTGAACCAAGAGTTTGTCTAAGGATTAGGACTCAGAAGTGCATGCTAAGCCATTTAAAAAAAATTTAAATATCAGTGAGGCAGCATGACCCGAAAGGTGAAGCAGGAAAGGTCTTGCTCGGAGGAAGCTGTTGCTGCTACCCTTGTGCAGGGAAAGGTACCCTTGTGTGATTCTGCAGCAGCAGCAAAATTCTCATCAGCAGAATCAATGAACATGCAAAGCAAACTCAGGAGAAGAAGAAATTATTTGTACATTTTAAGGAGCACTGTGATATTTTCTTTCCTTATTTGTTTAAAGAGTAGGTAGGAAAAAGACATTGCTGATCAAAGTTTGCCATTAGGGTCTAAGATTAATGCTGAACTGTGCACACACTGTCTCTTTTCACCTGAAACACAAGACCACTTCCTACCTGGTGCATACTTCATGCAGTTTTCTCAAACTGAGGCTACAGTCACATCCAAAAGAAATGATTTACTAAAAGCCTAACTTACTCAAGTCAGTCTGGGTTTGTAAAAAAAAAACCAAAAACCAAAAAACAAAAAACAAACCTACAAAAAAACCCCACATGTATTTCAGCCAGATCAGTCTTTTCAGGAAGCATGAAGAAAAGTCTAGTCAAGCCCCTTGCTGAAGTTATCCAGCATCTCATTACAAAGTTGCCAGTATCTTGAATCAAGACTGCTACTCTCCGCTCCTCCCATTCACCCCACCAATTTCCTTGCTACCTCTTTGCACTGTAGTCTGATTGGAAGTAATCTGAGGTAGTCTGAGAGCTGTGAAATGATTCCTCCCTGGTCAGGAACGTTTGACTCGGGTGGGTAAAGCCTGTCCATAGAGAAGGTACCACAGGAAGGAACAACCCAAGACCAGTGGGGTGCTGCCCCACTTGAGTTCAGGCTTGGATGTAAGAGAAGGAGCCACAAACCACTCCTACAACTTCCTCCTACACCACATTTTTCTGTTTTCTGTTTGAACAAATTCTCGTTTATTCATGAGAATAAAGGAGAAAACCAATTGCATGTTATTTTCATACTCCTCAAAGTATCATCAAGGTAGATAATTGCCAGCTCAGAAGTGGTGATGTAAGTCTTGTGGTGGTAGTAGCATTTCTAGAGATTTATGAAAATTGGTTGTAATTTCAAAGTGCTGTATTTCTGTAGCCTTTTCCTCACCCTACTAAACCCAGGGCTTTGTTCCCAAGAGCAGGCTGGAATGCTTTTAAAACAAGTGTATGCTATTGTTTCCTTCTTCCTCCTTGGGACAGCTGAAGGCCACCAAGGCCTGTCCTCAGGGCTCTCCGTATAAAGGTAAGCAGATATAAGAGCTATGCAGGAGGAGCACATAAAGCACAACTGGTGTTGTGGAGGCATTTGAGATACAGAATCATAACATGACAGGAAAACATATTCTGATAATAGCTGCCTTAAGTGGGATCTGACACTTCTCAGGAGAAAATGTTTTCGGTTTCATGCTCCCTGAAATAAATCTTTATCTCTGGGACTGAAAAATGAGTAATTCGGAAGATACCTTGATACTTTATGAAATTTGTAAATATTGTGTTTTATACAACAGTGAAGCAAGTCGAAATTAGTGCCTGCATAAAGTCTCATAAATTTCTATTTAATTTCAGCCAAACACCAGGAGTTTCAGTTATTTGTTTTAACATGATTCAGTTATTTTTTTTCCCTAGATAGTGTGCAGCATACTCAGATTTCAAGACATTTGCTTGTGCATTCTTGAAATGCTATCACAGATCACATAATACAATTTTTTTGGCAGTGTCTGACCAAACAAAATCTAAAATAAGATATGAAGCAAATGAAGAGGGAGACTCTCCTTTTTAATTCTCTATTTGTTGTGGGTTTTTTTCCTTATTATTCTATTTAATGTATCTACATAAAAGTACTCTGTATTAAACAATCCAGAATTAAGACATATGGATGTCATCTGTAAAAATTCCTCAGAGATATAGTCTTCTGTTTCAATTGAGAAATCCATCCAGTATCAATGACCTTTCCATTTAGGGAATACTTAATGTGGTTAACTAGGTATGATATACTTTGGGAATGCTTTTTATTGCATACATTTGAATTAAGAGATACACCTTGTAGGGGGAAAATGATGAAACAGCACTCTATTGAGGGTTAAAGATGAATGATGGCCTTTAAGACATTTGTTTTGGTTAAACACAAAGTAAGAGACACTGTCATATTCAAGCCCACAGTGTTATTAAGGTACAAGGGATGAGAACTGAATTCAGTCTCTCACTTAAATCAATGGGAATTTCACCTGCTACTGCTGCAGCTGAATTTGAATCATTATGGTTAAATGGGCTCTTTTTTAATCATAAAATGCTTTGAGTCATAACAATATGTATTAATCCTCATTAATTCTTAGAGGCTTGTGTACTAGGCCACTTTAGATGGCGTAGCTCTTCTGGAAAACAAAGAAAAGCTGAGTGTATTTTGAGAACAGATTTTAAAAATACTCAGGTCTTGTATTTGATTTATTTGTTATTATAAACAGTGAAAAGATATATTGCATCTGTATCACAGAAATTTTTGAGTTTTCTGAATTTTATATTTGCTGATGCTTTTTATTAGCTTATAGCTTTGGGGAAATATTTGGAATATCACCTATGGGAAAGCTGAAGCAAACAAATAGTTTTTCTTAGTGTCTGCCTTCTCATCAGCCAAATTTTAGTATAACTAGATTTCTTTTGGTAACTAGATGTATCAATAAACAGAGATGTCTGGAGTTGTGAATGGGATAAATCTGTTTGCATATCGGTAACTGACTTAATACATTAGCTTTTTTGCATTCATTCTTGCCTCTCCTCCAATTCTGACATCTTTTTCCTACAGTATTAATATTACATTTCCTTTGTAGTTCTACTCTCTTCCCTTGGCTATGCTTTACTTCTCTTAAAATCCTTGCCCTTGACTTTGCTACCTGCCTTACCAGGGAGAAACACTCTTCTGGGACAGACTGTCAGTGATGTATGTAAAGCCCTAATTTATGCCTCCTTTTAAGATAAGCCCAAAATACATGAATTGGCACTAGATACCAATTAAAAACCTAAAAAAAAGTACTGAATCCAGAAGTGACTTGCTGTTGGTGACTCAGTTTGCTACTAAGAAATGCCTCCTTCTAAACAATATTTCTGTTACCAAAATTGTACTGTCATCGTACTGCTATCAAATTCAAACTGCTCTTTGAGCACTCTTTATCTCAATAAAAACTGTTAAATTTTAAACATTACTGTTTAAATTTATTATGTGGCCATAGGAAGTAATGGAATAGTCTAAGCAAACACTTTTTTCTTTTCCTTGGTAACGATGGGTGGTTTTTTAACTAACTAAAATATTTTTAGAAATGCAAAAGTTATAGTTATTTAAGCGTAGTTGCATCATTCAATAAGATAACACAGAGCCTGATGTTTTCCCAAATTTGTTCATACAACACAATTATAGATTCACCTACTAGATCTTCTTTTGTTTATAACAGCCACAGTATGATTAGACAGCTGCATTCACCATCTCGAGCTTCTTTTTTTTCTGGCTTTTGCTGAATTTTATTCTTAGTCCTGGAACTACTCCTAAGCAAACTTCCAAAATTATTTATCTGTTGGAATACATTGTGAAATTTATTGTTTTTGCTTCTTGAGATCACCTAAACCCCAGCTGTTATAGGTCATAAGATTTTACTTATTAAGATGACCTTGAATTTTATGTAAAGGATTTAGTTTTCATTCAATAATTTCTTACATTATATATGTTTTAGTGGCATTTAATGTTTAAATTTTACTGCTGTTTCCTACCCGTCATTCATCTGGAATATTTCCAGGGCTTGGAATGCAGAGCACTGTTCATTCCCATCTGGCTGCTTCTACCTGAAGGTGGTCATGCACTAGGGACTGATTCTGGGAGCACAGGCACTTCTGCACTGTATTTCTGAACAGGAGCCAAACATTTCCCTGCTAAATTCTGAACTTGAAGTTGGCAGTTCCAGGATATGGGGTTTTTATAGTGATGATGACTTGATCCAACAAATTAGCTGTCTGATACATACCAGACTTAAAATATTTAGGTTTAATGTAGTATGCTTGGATTTCAGCCTAAACTTTGTGCCCATTTCCAGAACTGGGATCTGCCCTCAAGATTTATCACCCACTACAGCTATGTTAAGCTTCCATCACTAAGTTTATTTGAAGGAACACCCACATTCCTCGTCAGCATAGTTTCTGCCTATATAATAATGCACACAGTATATATATATGGATGTTTTTCCAGCTTTATTTACCCTTTCCTGTGTCTTTAAGAAAATGTTAGTAGCAAAAAGCTTATACTAAATCAGTCTATATCTTGCAGTATGTGAGCAGATGACATAGATGTCCAAGGATGTGACGGGGACCAGCTCACACACTTTTCAGCTGAGCATATGTGTAAAAACAAAAACAAACCTTACTTTTTTTTCTTAGAAAGCACCACGCATTTCAGGCAGTTAGGCAGTAACAGATGTTGGAGACTCAGTAGGAAGCTAGATGTATGCTGGGATGTCACTCAACTCCCCTTAACAAGCTGCTGTGTTGGAGAACCAGTCTCTATATAGGCTCTGCTTAGTGTCTCAGAAATAAGATGACACTAAAATAACCAGCTTCCCATGAATACCAAGTCTCTCTTTTAAAGAATATACTACTTGGGGGCTGTGAGGGAAGGAAGGAGGGTGTGTATGTGTGTGTATGTAACTTTGTCGGCAAAGGCACTGCATGAGAGAAGTACTGTCTTTGTTGTAATTTCAGTAATTTTAATTTTGGATAGTGGCAGTATTACGTTTGTTATAGAAGTATTTCATTGAGAATTGTTATGAAACATGATCCCTCTGCACTTCTGATTGACATAGCTTCAGGTAACATGCTGTGCCGTGTCAATAAAAATCTACCTAGCATTAAATAACTGCATTTGAAGATGGATATTCTCCATATTTGAGAAGCCAGTACAAG
Organism: Lophotriccus pileatus; assembly: GCA_035583135.1. NCBI lineage: Eukaryota > Metazoa > Chordata > Aves > Passeriformes > Tyrannidae > Lophotriccus > Lophotriccus pileatus. The sequence goes on along the minus strand of JAWWES010000115.1, from coordinate 74,913,500 downwards.
CATATTCATTCACTGTAACACTAAAGAAACACACACTCCTGAGTTCTGATGAGGGAGTAAAGCAGCAATTACAACAGAGTACTGTACCAATCATAGCAGCTGCAAATATAATATTAAACTGGGCTGGATGACACAGTATAAGCCAGGCCAAAGAAAGGAGGCTGCATATGGCATGAACAAATCTTATTGACTATACAAAAGATGTTTTCATGCCTGGTATGGTAATGAGTAAGGTCATACCTGGCCACATCAAAGTACCCCGAAGAGTATAATTGACAGATATCTATCTAGCTTCAAGGGACTGAGCACAGTGACACTGGGGACTCAGAGACATCTGAGCACTGAGGGTCGTACAAGGACTTTGTCAGTCTGAGAGAGACGTAGGACTCTGGAAATCCAAGCAAGGAATTTTATGATTTTTTTTTCAGTCACTTCAATTATTTGGACCTATCTCTGCCACTGGGGAGTCTGGGATAGGTGTTTTTGAACAGTTTAGCTTTGATTTGGCTGTGGTATTTTCTTGTTTTTCAAATAAACATCAATTTATTGAAGACCCTTTTGGATCTTAAGGCTGTTTGGAGGAATATTTACTACAGTCTGGTCCTTGGGACAAGGGAAACAAACTCCTTACCTTAGGCAAAAGACAGAAGAGAGGGCTGACGGTACCTGACCTGGGGCACTTTGTCACAGGTGCTGAAGGTGTCACCAAAAGGCTGACTGAAGTCACTGACAAGCAAGAGGATGGCTGGGGAACCACAAGGGATGACAAGATTAGGGATCTTGTGGTTAGCAGTCACAGACCTCTTCCCTCAGTAATCACAAAGGTATCAGCGGTCCCTTCGTGGGATGAGGGGGAAAGACACTAACAGCTCGTTGGGATGAGAGAGATGCCTTTTTTTCTGCAAACCAATATAATCCTTGATGCAGCAGGATAAGTTGCAGAGCACAAATGTTTTTGTCCTTTTTGCCCCACCTCCCCCCTCTCCCCCACTTGCCAATATTTTAAGATATTTCCAAAAGTAATGGGGAGTGGGTGTTGGAGAGTTGTATTCGCTTTATAGTCAGCTTTACATATAACAAATGAGCATTCAATTTCTCCTGGGAAATAAGTAAATTGTATTGAAATTGAAACAGTGGCAGAAAAGGAGTAAGTGGTTTGACTTGAACCACAGAGGGAGATTACAAGAGAACAGAGATTAAAATGCAGAAACCCTTACATCATGCCAGAGCTTTGTGCACTGCACCTCCCTCTCTCACTGCCTGGAATTGATGTTTCTTTCTTCTGGGGCAAACCAAGTCACTGCTGGAAAAATGGAGCCTGTGAGCAAACCGCAAAACATCCCAGTACCAGAGACATTTGGGGTTTTTTGTTTGTTTTGGTCTATTTTATTTAAAATATTTATTTATCATTTAACTTTATTGTTAAATATTCTTCACTCTATAAATGCATTATTTTCTCAGAACTATGTCTGACTTTGTCACACAAAAAAAAATCCTCACCCAGCGTCCCTTTACTGACTATCTCCAGATTAATTGTAGATGATACACTCGCTGAGGAGCAAAATGATATGGAATGAATTGGTCACAGGATTATTGTGCATTTATTCAGAAAATGTTTGTTCTAATTTATTATTGATTGATATCCAGAGAATTCTTTTTCACTAGCTAATACTTCATTGTGCTCTATCAAGCTGTAGAATGTTCCATGGATTCACACTGATTAAAAAAATAAGAAAGATGTCAAAAATTCCTGAATGAAATACTCCAATTAGATCTGACTAGAGGATTTAGTCAATTTCGAGATGGTAGGTTTTATGGTTTTCAGAAGATAATTATGTGTTTCTTAAATGTTGGTACTTTGAAAAGCTCTTACTGAAGCACTTTACGTTTATGAGGGGCTTTGTTTATGCAAACAAAAGCCATAGGAAAATTATGTTTAAATGTAAGGATTTTTGTTAATTTGAGATATAACATATATTGAGTGTTATAAAACAAAAGATTTAGTCAAAATCCTTAAAAAGTGTGATTAATTATGTTAGATTTTAATTTAATTTCTTTAAACTGTCACGTCTTTCCCAAATTTTTATTTGGCAAATTCACTGAATAATTAAGGATTTGAGTAAATGAGATAGATAGGGTTATTCTAGAATTTTAAAATAAGAGTATTTAAAAAATTACTAAAACTGACTATCTTTTTGCATGAGCTTTGCAAACAGGCTTGTAGATTCTCTGCAATGCCTTTTTTATTACAGATCTAAGTGCTCAGTGTTATTCTCAAAATGGCATTACTTTAAAATATAACGATATTGTGGGATAATGAGTTTTACAGGTGCAAATTATAGAACTCTGAAGAGCAGATAAATCTGAAAAATCATCATGTTAGTTTTTGCTTTTCAGAGGCACTGAATGTCCCATTCATTCTTTTATTCTGAGCAAGTGTAAATAAAGTTCCTTATTTGCCTTCCTTGCAGCATTCAGAATTTTCTGCCAGTTTAATCTGTTCCCATCCACTAAGAGTCAGTTTCTTGCACGTCTTTTTACAAAGTCTTTGCATCCCTTTTTCATTGTAAAGCTGAATATCTCCCTGTCTGTCCCCACTCCCTTCATTGCAATGTTCTTTGCCTAGGAATGCTTAGGACTAAAAACAATAATCCCCTTGAGGATGTAAACTGATTTATGAAGAGAGATAGGAATGAAAACTAACAAGAAAAAAGTATAAAACAATATTATTATTAATACTATTATTTTACCATTTTGACTGCTATTTCCTGTCTTTCCACTTATGCCTACATTTACCTCGAGCTTTTTAGATAATGCCTCAGGCTTTATCTGAAGTGCTTACAGCTAATTTAATATGTGGGAAAGTTCATCCATGATCTTTGAGATCTTCAGAAAAATATCCCAAATGGGTACATCATTGCAGATACAGGTAATACAAGCCAACAGTTAAATCATACATGATAAAACCTCTGTTAAACAAATAAACCTAACCATTAAATGATGTGAAAAATGTAAAAACTCTGTCAACTGAGTGACTTATTCAGTAGCCATGGGGAGAGTCTCTGACTCCAAGCAGGGTCAAGCATTTGACTGGAAGGCCGTACACCTTCTTGTGGTTCTGGCTGATTATAAATGGACCTTGAGGACCAGCTCAGAGGATTTTCATGCTCCCTCCCATGTCTGCTGAAGAAGATCATACACCTTTTGCCACCTCCTTGCACAGAAGCCTTGTTGATCATCATGGTACTTGAATCTGACAGTCTCATTGCCAAAGAGTCACCCACATTTTTAATATACTATTTGACCACACTTATTCCTAGAAAGTCAAGTGAAAGTTTCTCTTGCTGTCACAGAAGTACTTGCACTTGATTTATTTCTCATTTTTTTTTAATAAAATGGAAACTGGTATGAAGCAATCATCTAATCTAGGACAACTGAATTAATATTTTAATAATACTTGAAGTAATTAACAACCCCCTAAAAACATAAGAAACATGTAGACGTTTTCACACCTTGCAGAGGAAAACTAGAATCCAGCTGGTGTCCAGAATGAAGATGAGCTGCTCTTTTTCTCTCATGTTAATGCAGATGATAATTCCCTGTAACTTACTTGCAAGGGAGGAAGGCTTGAAAAACTGTACAGTCATCTTCTTCCACCTCTGGTTTTATTCTGAGTCTTAACTTTAAAGACAGAGGCTCGTTTATTCTGTAGAAATAAGTGGGAATGTTAGAAAAGGCTAAATATCATCATAAACCAAAACATTATGATACCAGAAACCCTTAGGAGCAACACTAATGCTTTTAAATGAAGGTTTTATTTGTCTCTGAGCTGCAAAAGGAAGTCACTAATGAGATGTCATTTACATTCTAACACCTGTTAAATGGCACTTTTCTCTTTCCCCAAAGAGAGAGATGTTTATGAATGTTTGCAGTTTTCTGAGTGTATCTACAAGAATTATATTTTCATAATAAATGCTGTATATTTTTCCTGTATATACTTTGGGTACACCAGAACAGTATAGGGAAACATCAGAAGCTTTTTTTGTTTTTATTAGATTTATTTGTCATTTTTATATAAATCTAAAAGGGAATGTCTAGCTTACAAAGAAATTTCATTAATCAGGATTTAACACAATTGCGCATTTAGGATGTGATTTGCAGCAGTTACAGTGCAAGAACTGCATGTAATTATACCTCCATTTAAATGAAAATTAAAAGCTTGTGTTGTAGCAGGGTACATGTGTTGAATATATTGCTTTACAGAATAAGCCCTCCAAAGCAGAATACCTGAAAATGAAGTTTCAGTGGGTTCTGTCAGGGAACTGCTGCATGCTGTGACTTTTAGATTGGGACTTGCATTAAAACTGACCAGAGGGAAAGATGGGAAATTACAGGAAAGCAAATGATCTATAACAATACAAGTTGATATGCTTCCGTTAGATAAGCATAATGCAAGTTTCTTTCAATCATTTCTAAAGTAGTTTGGTGTATAAATTAACTCATTCAGTTAATAAAAAAAGGCAGAATCCACAGAGGCCTTTCCTGGAAATAAGTTCTGCAGAAGAATTTGAAGAAAGAATTAAATTAGTATAAGAATTAGAACTAGAATCAGAATTAAGTGAATACTAGGAAGCCAACAGCTTTAGCGGATGCCGTTGTTGAGAGTGCCTTTCACCCATTAAGTATGGGGTTTACCTGGGAATCTTTGTTTCCCACTTCCCATTCCAATGCCTGCAGTTGGCATATCTGCTGCTTGTCTTCCAGACACGGCTCCTCAGGTACCAGGCGCAGCTGCATGGCACATCTGGCATCTTGTGCAGGTGAAAGGCAAGGTGCAATGACTCTGAGCACAGCCTTGGCATGAGGTTCTTTCCATTGGCCCAATGTCATTTCATCCATTTGTTCCTCTGTCCAGCTCAGAGGCAGCATAATCCCAGCACATGACAAAGGATGGCAGGAGAGAATAACACAATTGAAATGGCTGGTGCTTTCATAAACTAAAGACATCTTAGCTTGGTGTGATGTGGTGCCATTCTGGAAGCTGATGCCAGAGCCAGCTGGAGAGCTGGAAATAACATTTGGATCTTCTAAATCTCAGTTAGGTGCCTTACCCATGAGGCATTGTTATGACCTGATTAGTCAGAGATGCCTCTGCCCAAATTAAGGTGCAAATGAAACCATACACTGAAGTCAATAATACAGATCTTATTTAACAGTAAATGTGAGGTAGAGAGACAGAAAGAAATAGAAAAAAAGAAAGGGGTGGAGAGAGAGAGCGACATCAAGCAGAACTAATTCCCGCCCACGGATCCAGGTGCATCTTGTTGGCCCTTCTTCACCCTGGGCTTCTTGGTGGTGTGGGTCTTGGAGTTGTTCTGGGGGTATCACCTTTATACAGTCCAAGTTCCAGCTACCTGCAGGGTGGTCACAGATGCTGTTCCCATAACTTGGGGTGATATGTGTATGAGCAGCTTCTTCCTTTGCCACAGTGGGAATTTTTTTCCTTGCCACAGTGGGAATTTTTGTGCAGATATATTAACCAGGATGTGCTAACCAGATCTCACCTCTGGTAGGCCTGGAATTGGTGCCTTCTTGTAATATTTTTTCCCTTCTGTGCTTATCTCAAGTTCCCACTGTGGTGGCTTATGGCTAGTTCATCCTGTGGCCTTGACAGTGTTTGAGACGGGCAACTGTGCTCTTTGAATCCATACATGTGTAAAAGCAGAAGATAGCACCAATTGCTGTAGTGAATCATCAAAATCTGTGCTTTTCAGGCAGAGAAATATGTGATTCAGCACAGACCCTCTGGGGAAAAGCCAGCGCAGAAGCTACCCATGGAACAGAGCTGACAACGTATAATGTGCAAACCATGTGTTGGGGGCAAATTAAACCCTGGGGTCTCTAAAATAGTTCCTGAAATCACAGGATTTAGGCATTTTAAGCTCCTTTTTAGTTGCATAGTGCTGATATTTTAAACATTAAAGGCTCTGCAATGCTGTAAACACTATTTGTGTCAGTAGGTCCTAAGCAGTGGTTTGGGTTTTTCAAAAAGGGTTTAGTATCCATATGTCTATCACAGATGTTCCTTATGATTCCTTAGAAAGACCCATATAAGTTGACAGTGTCTCTTTCAAAGGGCTAGATGTGTGACAAAAGAAAGCAGTGTTTGTAAGTTGGAGACAAAGTAATGACAAGCCTTTGAATGAAGGGAAGAAGAAGTCCTTGCGGGCTAAGACTACTTAAGCTGCCTTTTGGATTTAACCCTAATGAATCAGATTTTTTTTGAAAGAGTGACTGAGCCTTGTTTAAAAGCCAAAGAACATAAGCCTTACAGCCCAAGTGGTCTGTAATTTCAGGAAGGCAAGAATTTTTTTCATACATGACATGATCTTTCTGAGAAAGAATTCAAAGTTTTGGCTCGTGAACCATCTTTCCTCCTATATTTCCCAGTTCTAACATTATCACCTCTCTCCCCCGCAAACTACAGCCCATTTTCTGTAATTCATGTTAGTCTCAGATGTTATGCTCAGAGACCAGAGAGACAGTTTTGTTTTAAATTTAAGGAGGCTTTAAATTTACTCGTGTGTTAGAGACTGGTTTCCTCTTGCTTACCTTATGTCTGGAAACATTATTTAGAAAAGCTTGCAGTCTAGAGAACATGAGCTTAATCAGACTGCTCTGTAATTACTCACTGGCTTTATTCACCCTAGATGATATATACTTTGCATGGTGTTAAAAGAAATAAGTATATTCATTTCCTATCCACTTCCCACCTTGCATTATAAAAGCCAGATATCCATTCTGTAAATAGAGATGAATCAGCAATCCATATAATATCTATTCATCATACATATTTCACAAGGAGGATATTGTGGTGGCTGGAAAGTTCTTACAAAAATAATATGGAAATCCGGAACTTGATGTGGAATGTCAGAGAGCTTCTTACTATTATTTACCTTATCAGCTTTTGCTTTCTGAAATCAATGGAAGGGCATCAAGTTCAGCTAATCCATATTTCTGAGTATGAAATTGAATTTATAGTCTGTAGTATGTTGACTACCGCTCGCATTTAAGGCATAATTGATTTTTATTGAAAAGCCAGCAGGCACATCAAAAATTTCCACAAACCACAAGGATGTTAAATTTTACCCTGTTTAGATAATAGTGTTACTTTATTTATCCTTTAAAATGAAGCTTTTATATTTGTATCAGCACATGTTGTGGAAGTGTGACTGATGCCTTGTGAAACCATAGGTCCATAGTTTTGTTGAAATTTACAGTACAGAAATAAGCAACTTTTCTGTTCCTAAGAACATGTCTATTATTGGTTTGTTTTAAGAGTAAACAAAATAATAAATCTGCAAAAAACAAACAATTTCATGTCATACAGCAAAGTATCTTCATTTCAATAAATAGCTTGTGCAGTTACTTTTTCTGTTTTATTTTTTCCCCTTTCCTCCGTATTGGCCACTGTTTATTTCTTCCTCATTGTTTTAAATATAGATGTGGACTTTTGTATATGCTTTTGATTGGTTGTAGATAGCAGACTTACTAATCCATGTTAAAATTTTTAGTTTCCAAAGCATTGACTTAATTTCCCTTGGTACAAAGGTGTTCTTAATCCTAGACTAGATTTGAGCATCTAAAAAGACTTCATGACCAGATTTTTTTCAACCAATTAAGCAATTAAACAGATTTTGCTCTCCTTCTCTCGCTTGGGCTATCTGAGCTTTTTGTGCACGTCACTACATGTAGCCTACTGCATTCCCCCCGTGCATATATGTTTTTCACAAGAATTCTTTGAAACAGAGAAAAGAACTCAGGGTTGCTCTGCACAGGCAATACAATAAGGTAAGTAACATAGGTGGGAATTTTAAAAAAACAGGCAATGACATGTGTGACTCAAGACCATAAAAAAAGTTATCAAGTGTATGGAAATACAAAACTTAGAGAGATTACACATCAATTTCTTAGTGTAAAAGTATCAAGAAAATGTCATCTACATTTTGGAAAGGCAAGTATTTTCAAATATGTGTGCAACAGGTGCAGGTACAAATCCATTTAATAAATAACAAGATTTGACCTTACTTCTCTCTACCATTATTTTCGAACTTCACCATAAATTGTATACAGATATTCATACTTGTTGTTATGTTTCTCCTTGTTGACCATAGCATTTTCTTACATATTTGTGTCATCTTTGTTATGGGACTGTTATTAAAAGCATCTGTTTTCTTTCTGAAATATATGGCAGGTTGTAGTAAAAAATAGTTGTAACTGAAAAAAATGTATCATATCAGTAACGTACAGTCTAGAAAAGGCAGAATCTCCTCAAGTAGTTATCCCCTCTCTATAGGCATAAATTCTTAAATAAGTCTGGTATAGCTACATTGCTAAATAAAAGAAGCCAAATATGATTGTGGTCAGCCATGTGGCTTTAACTGATAGTTTGTTGCCTGTATCTTCTCAGATTTCTGCAATTTACTCCATCTTAGAGAAACTAGGGTATTTCATGGGAAATTTCATTCTTAAAATTGTTCCCAAAAAAGTAGGCCAGGTAACATCAGTTTTGGTTCTTGCTATTCTCCACAGTCCTTTCTCTCATCCCTCTAAGACACCTTCAACCTTCATCCACACCTTACAGAATGTCTCAGAGCATGCAACACTGTGTACTCAGTTTGATGAGATGAAAACACCACTTTGATGGATTGTGTCGCAATCCTTGCACTATTTCCAGATACTGTGAACTCACTAAAAATACAGACATACAGAATAATTGTATTTCTTAGCACTGAAAAGAGCCACTTGACGCACAGAGAAATCCCAATGCTGTGTGCAGAGCAATGGAAGTGTGCCCACTGGTCACAGAGCCATCTAGCCCTGACTACTAGGGATCTGAACTTGTCTCTACCACTTGGCTATCTCTCACCTGATTTATTTAGCAGTTTGAGTGCAGGCTGACAGCTTTTGTACCTCCCCTGATAACTGAAAGCATGACTTATTTCCTTACTGTGTGCTTTTCTTTCAATTCTTACATGGGAACATTGGTAACACGCTATTGGTTTAGAATTGTTCATCTGCGAGATAACCACACCACTCATTATATCTGATATAACGGTGTTTTAGGAGCACTATTCAGGGACTGAGGTACAGATACAACGGAAGTCATACACAGAACAGAAAGACTGGACTGTGCTTAAAACAGAGCAGCCAAAGGGTGAGGAAAGAGACAGGAGGAGATGAGGCAGTAGCTCAAAGGAAGAGATGAAAACAGAGCTTTAGGCACTTGCATATGATAATCAAGTGCGTTTTTCAGGATACTTTCTAAGGATCTTTTACAATGAAGATTTGAATGAAAGCTGTTAAAGGAATATAGGCTGTTGAAGTTAAACTTCAATTCTTTGGCCTGGATTCATTTTGCTTAGTTTTAAACTTCCAAACAAAAGAGGATTGATTTTTTTTTCAAAGAGAGATGATTCTTTTCAAATATGTTGACCATGTCTCATAATTAGTGTTCTTTACAGTGTCCATTTTTCTCTTCAGAACTTAGAAAGTTATCATTTCTGTGTAGGGGACCAGATGCTTAAGAGAACTTGAATTTATTTGATTGAGAAAAGATAAAATATTCATGATCACTATCAATTTTGACTAAACTTTAGAAATCTAGTAATTTAGAATTTTTATATTAAAAAAACAAAACAGCAACCAGTTTACCACATGTGTAGTGTCAGGTCTGTGAAGGATGGGAGATGGGTTCGTCTGTCTATCCCCAGTGTTACATCCTCTGTATCTACGAGCCTCATCTTTCAAGTTCACATACATATTTAGAAAAATTATGCAAATTTACATGAAAATTCCCTGGAGTATTTTATGGACAAATCTTGCCCATTAATGGTCTCATAATGTCTATTCTCATATGAAAGATATAAAGGATATTGTTCACAAGTACTGAAATGGGAACAATTCCATTAGAAATACATGTAGTACACTGAACTAAGCAGGGACTGCATTCATGTATGAATACAATGTAAATTTATCATTGTAACAATTTAGTATAAAAGGGAGATTTTATTTGCATTCACATTCTCTGCAAAGATATGAAAATTACTTCTACGGTGAATTTGGGCCCATAATTAGGGAAAATTTCCTGGTTTTAAAGATTTTTCTGCTTTTTAAGAATTAGATAGCTGTTGATTAAAAAATTTTATTACATTAGGGAAGATGGGACTGTACAAGGGTATGGGAGAAAGGCAGATAAAGGAGATTTAATGCTGAAACAAATGAACCTTTCCTTCATCACGTCTTTCCCTTATTTATCATCTTCCTCTTAGAATCACTAAAAGGATCATTCTTAAATGTTGTCCTGCTGCTCTCCTCAGTTGATTTTCCTGCTACTCACAAAAATGATGCCTTGGTTATTTTACTTTCTAGTTTGGTGTACATAGGTTTTGGTATGGATAATTAGGTGTATTTATCAATTAGACTAATTCAGGTTTTAATTTGTCACAAAGGAGAGGCAGAACTGAAATATCAAATGAGACTGCTGAAAACATGATAATTAGGACTTTTATTTTTTTTAGCTTGTTCCTACTCTCCCATACTACTGTTACTCTCAAAAAAAAAAAAAAAGAAGAAAAAAAACCCATGAACAAACACCTCCTTTTTATTACTTTTCAGAGGTAAAATGTTAGAGACAAACCAGATCTTTTTGCACCATTTAAGATACAGTGTTTACACTTGGGCATGTATTTTTATCTTCCCCAAACAACAGGAAGTATGAACTTCACATGGGTTTTCAGCTATAAAGAAGGGTCTTTCTGTAACAAATAATTAAATTCTGAATATTGTATAAGGCATCATTTTCTTCAGACCCATTTCGGCAATACCTACAATCAGGTCTGTGTGAAAACAGCTGAGTAGCCATGCAGAGACTTGAATGTCCTTAACATAGAAAGAAAAAGAAGCAAGTCTCAAAACTGCTAACAGCATTACCATGAGTAAAAGATGAATATACATTTCATATTTCAGATATTTATTAATTTCCCACCCAGTCCTATCTCCGTAGCATGTTTTGGGATGATGTTTACAAAGTTCTTGTTGTTGTACAAGACCTCCATCAATAAGACCAGATTTGGACTCTTACTCCACAGTTTGTTTCTACATTCATAACTTCATGCAAAATATTCTCTTTTTGTATCAGTTTCATACTGTGTTATTTGAAATATTTGACAAAATGTTTGAATTCTTGAATTGAGGGAGAAATAAAGCTCTTCTAACTCCTTTGAAATTGAACTGGTAAATAAAATTTTGCTTCTATTTTGCTTCTGTTGTGAGGTTACATGGCATTTTATGTAGCAACGAGTTCAGTCCTTCTGTAGCATACTTTTATACTCCTCCAAAGCTAAGTTGCCTTAACTATCCTTGACTAACATGGAGTTATATAGGAACTCTGGCATTAAATCAGATTTCACTGACCATCTCTGTAGCCTTAGCATTCTTCAGTGTGAGTCAAATAAGACTTGAACTTACATTGATTTTTCATGCCTAAAATCCCAAACATAAGAAGAAATGTTTGGGGTTTATTTTGTTCTCCCTTGTGATTTTATTTTCTCAGATAATTTTAACTAGTATTACCTCTCATTCAGATTAAAACAAATGTTTGTGATCTGCCTCTTCAATCTAAAATTCTTCCTTCTCTGGGACCTACGGAGGAAGATGTATAATAATGTAGAATAAAAGCAACACCTGTAAGAGAAAGAGGCTAAGTTACATGTAATTTATATTCTTTAGAGATTGTATCCTATTGAACTACACTTTGCCATGCACAGTCTTTCTAGAGCCAGGACAGCTTATATTAGGTTACAGGCTTATGGATTTACCTCTTCATAGCCAAGGGGAGACCTATGCAAAACACCAGAATATAAAAAACCAGATTTCTCATGTTCGTGATATTTTCCACTAGACTAGACGTCAATATAGCAACTAAAATGCACTTCTTATATAATGAAGAAATTAAAAAAAAAAAAAAAAGAAGAAGTTATGATGCAAGTAACTAAAATTTGAATGCTGGAAAACATTTTTATTCTTTTCCCTGTTTTAACTGTTTTGCTTAAGACATAAGATCATGAAAGTACAACACTAAAAAGGTCCTTGAATAAATAGAAATAAATGAGCTTTTCCCTACCATGGAATTACTTAAAATTGGTCCTTCTTGTGAAGCTAATCCCCCAACAGATAAGACTGTGAATTCCCCCCTTCCCTTCCTACATGCTCACAGACGGGTTGCAACAGAAAGATGACAAATGAGTTGTGTTTGGCTGGATTAATGGGTATTATCATGTTAATGGATGTTTATGGTGCAGTTTGGGATGTTCATGTAGTTCTCAAAAAGTGCTGGTGTTCTGGGTAGCTGAAGACTCTGTATGTGTACATGTGTTATTAGTCACCCTTTTATGCATACTGTACATTTTTGGTCTCCTTAATTGGTCACATCTAAACTTGGTGTGGAAGCATTGGCTTTATGCTCAGATCTTTCACCATGCACGACATGCAAAATGCAAGTGTCTGAGACTTGTCTTGCCACAGATGTGGAAATGCAGGTGCCTCATAATCCCAGGCCTACTTCATTGCAATCGCTTTTAAAATCTGACATATTGATCAGCAGTTTAGCCTGAGTAACTACTGCACATACATCAGCTCCGACTGGGGATGTTAGGTCAAATTTGTTGGCAAGGTGATCTTACAGCCAGCCAGGGCAATTCACTCATGTGAACTGATGCTCAGGAACTCTTCTTGCAAGGACAGTGTATATGGCAGCAACAGAGCATGGGAACAATGTACCAAGTGGGGCAGACCCTCAGGAAAATGCCTCATCAAAGCCCACAACAAGGAAAACTCTGCTGTTTAAGAATGGAAAGGTGTCAAAAATATGAAATCACACAGAAATAAATAAGCTTTTTATCTGCATTTTAAAAGTTGGGTTGGGATGGGGTGTGTAGTACATTGTGGTTGTGAGTTTCTTGTTTGGTTTTTGTGGGTTTTGTTTTGGGTTTAGGTTTTGGTTTGTTTGTTTTCTGTTGAAAGTTTCTTATTCCATGGAAAGATCAACCTTTAAACATTCCAGTTTGTTCTCATTTTCTTCTGCCCACAAGGCTTGTTTTCCTCTTACTTTCAGTATATAGGTTTTAACTTGAGCTGATAGGCTTCTTTCATATTAGATATACATATAAAGGAATACATGTCAGACACTTGTGTGTAAACTTCTGCTTAAGACCCTAAATGCTCATTTGAATGTTAAAATGCATCATTTCCATGCAGTATTGAGGGAGTTGTTCTGCATAAACATACGGTTATGTTGACACTCACTTTTTCTCTAAAAAGGACAGGTATTTAAAATCTGTAATTGCCATGGAATATTCTAAAACAAATAATAGAATCTCCATCAATTAATACATTTATTGACTCAGAAAGTATAAAAAAATTATGAGACTCTGAGGTTCAATAAGAATGTAGGAAGTATTCTGTTTCGTGTAATTCACAAGATTTCAGAGGGTTTTTTTCTAAAATTTGGGAAGTCAGATTTTCCTTTCAGGATACCATAATTTTGGGACTAACACAGTGAAAATGATCTTATGAAATCAGTACCAGAGGGGATTTTAATATACTGAAATAATGCTTGCCATTTATTTGGTATTCCTCCACCATCCAGTATAAAATAATTCCTACATGTTTTTTCTTTCCTTAAAAATTCACCAAGCGTATGTGGACCTCACAGATGCAGCTTTAATTGAAAGTAATGTCAAAAACAGTGTTTTGATCTGTTTCCTTTCTTTTGACATTTTCTGTTTTTGGAATGTGTTGAGTCTGTACGACCATTCTCTGTTCAGAAATTCATCTGGAAATTTACATATTTTAAAGGCTTCTTGCTCTATAATACAGCTGAGCATAATAGTGCAAGCTACACAGAAATTGAGGTGTGAAAGAGAAATTTCCCAATTTCAGTCCTTAACTGAAATATAAAAACAATTCTTCACCATCTGGGAATTACTATGCAAGTCTTTCTTCTGGGTAGGCTTGCTAGAGGGATAAAGTTCATATGATCCAGCAATGAATAGGCTATATCTGGCTTTAAAAAAAATAATTTAAAAAAAATTGTACATTAATTAGTTTACAGTTTTATCACTGAGTTCCACAGAATGTTTCATACATTCAGAAGCACACTGAAGTACATTACAACCGAGCAAACCTCTAAATTTTTGAAATCCAATAAATTTCATATTATTTTACAGGATGATAAAATCTGTTTCTGACCAAGTAAATAATGTTCCTGATACGGAAGAGTGTAAATCCCACAGCAAACATTACATATTAAGAATGCTCAGCATTTTACTGGATTATGTCCCAGAAGAAAGAAAGAAAGACACAAGAAAAATAAAGTAAGATAGACATTCATAAAACTTGTCCTTTTTTTGTTTGTTTGGGGGTTTTTTGGGGTTTTTTTTGTTTGTTTGTTTATTCCCTTCTTCAACAAGTAGAATCAAGAAAGGTTTTAGTCTCAGCAAAAGGTTGTTAAGTGTACAGAATTTTTCTTCAAATTAATTATGAAACCACCTGCTGTTAAAAATAAATAGACTCTGAGGTCAGTGTACATGTACTCTGTCATTTAAAGGTAGGACTAATTCTGACAGTTCAGTACCAGATGTTGTGGCTGCGAGCAGCTTTCAGACTTTACTGGACTGTTCATTCTGCAATAAAACTGCAACAGCAGCAGGTATGTATAGTCCCCAGATCATGCTGATATTATCCACTTTTATTATATGAATTCATCCCTTACTAGTTACTGAATTACAAAGGGCAGGAAGGAGACAGACTTACTAGCAGCTAAAATCTTAAAATAGTCAAAACTGTGAAATAAAGCACTTCTAACAACACCTACTTTGCATAGTCCAGCTATAGGGAATACATAAACAATTTGAAAAGCTCTACTTCCAGAAGGAATAGAACCTGTATACAAAACTCCATAGAAACAACTTGAGCTAGAAGTGCTAAGCATTAAAAAAAATAGTAGCATAAGCCTGTGTACAAAAGTATGCATTTTCTATGTGCATCTGTTCTGGTAAATACAGGCACAGGGCTCAATTCCTTCTGCCTCTGTGAGTTCAGATGACTGAGGACACATCCACGATAGCTCATGCTCAAATCCAAACTCTCTGAACGCTCAGAAACTGTAGGTACAAGATTAATCCATAATGCAGGTGACAGGTTGGGGATCAGGAGTCCAAGGATATAACTTGCTCTCTGGCCCAGCAACCTAAACTACAACACAGAGAGAGCCTTGATCTCTCTGATCCTGCTTCTTATTTTAAACATACTGACAGCTATGCTTCCTTACTTCATTGGGCAGGGGTACTGGGAAAAAGCAGGTTGTTTCTTACCACTTTTCTGCCTACTTTGGGCTGACCAAGAATATTTGAAATCTAGTTGAATTGTGTAATTGTTCAGGTCAAAAAGCCCTTGGAGGCAATCAGAAATATTAACGTTGTGATACTTAGGTGCTTTTCAAAATTACCACTTTCAGTTTTGTGTTTTTCAGTGCTATTTTCAGTACTGGTAAATTTACAAGTTAAAGCATGCAAAGCAAAACAAAGAATACTGTTAAGTATTCTGAGTATTTTCTCATCTATTTTGGGACAGGGGAGGAGATGGAGAAGAGGGAGGAAACAGATCCGCTTTCATTCAAGCTAAATAATTTTCACATTCACTAAATTGAAATAATCTATATTATTTAGGGTATATGCACCACACATTGCAAAAGTAGCTCTCACTAAGATGGTGAGTACTAGATAAGATATTTTAAAAAGCAGTACAGCACCTTTCGTTTTCTCCTCTGAGACATCTGTAACATCTGAGTACATAGGTTGACTTTTTTTCTGGGCATAAAAGTTAATCAGCTTCAGTGAGCAGTATTTGTGTAACCCTATTTGCTTTCTTATGTTTATTTTTTTGGGATTTTTTTACTATATTTAGAAATGCGGTATTTTACTTCCTCCTGAGAAGTGTGTGGTTTACTCACCATCTCTGTCCAGTAACTCTTTTCTGATTGTTCTGATCGTGCTTCTTCTACACCACTAAGCTGTGACATTTCCTGTGTGCCATTGAACAAAATCTCCCCTTGCTTGAACTGATCTTCTGTGCACCCTATCCTGCCACTGGTATGCTACAAGGAGCACTGCAAAGCCTGGAATTCAGCCTGGGCTGCATTGAGAGATTAAGGACCAAAGGGGCTGGGGATTCTGCAGAAACACAGGGTCTTGGCACCTGTCCCATACATTGAAGTTGCTCCAGGTGTGAAGCTGTTCTCCGGGTGACTAGGGCTATTTGTAATGAATTTGTTTACCTTATTTACAAAGCAGCATTTTTCAGACCCTCAAGCTCTAACACTGAGTGGAATTTTGTGTATGTACTGATAGTCACACTGTGTTCTTGCAATGCCTCTTTAGGAATGGTTTTCATGTGTAATCAGATGAGGCATATGTCAGAAAGATGAAAATAGAATCCCGTGATGTCTTATATATGTTTTTAATAAAAAAACAGAGAGTTTAATTTTGTTCCTGTTATGAGACTCAGAGTGTGAGGCAATCTTCCGTTTTTCTTGATAAATAGCTTGTTCACAGTCTCCGCTTTACACAGGCTACCATGACTTTGGAGGCAGCCTCTCTGCACTTTGGCTTTGACAGTGGCTCATCTACCTACAAGTAGAGTTCAACATCCTGAGCCTTAGGTACCATTCTGCTCCACCTTTTTCTGTGCCATATGTGTGTATGTGTGTGTGCTGGCATGCATGGATGTGTAAGAGAGATGGAGAGAGAAAACACACTGCAATGAAAGGCAAAGATACTACTGTGATGTGTGGGGTGAGCAAACCAAGCAGGCTTTAGGGAAAGGACAAATTCTACCAAGACACATATGCTTCCCACCCCCTACATTTTTCCAGAAATATGTTATTTTTCAATATTTTATTGTGCTAGCCATAGGACAAATCTTGTAATAAAATCATATCTCTGTTTCATCCAAGGCAACTTGAGATGTTATCACAGCGATATACTTTGTCATAGATTTATTGTTAAGCTGTCGCATAATGCATCTGAATAGAGTTATAACAATTGTACTCTAACAAAGTTTTAATACAGGATTGTGAAATTTTAACATGAAGTAGATTTCCACAATGACAGACTGTTATTACCTTCAAACTTCCAATGACAAATCATATGACTGAATGCAAAAAATGCAATTTAACAGCATTTGTTATTATCTGTACAGCTTTATTGTTTTCTTTTTATTATATTCATAATTTGAAAATAATGTAAAACAGATATATGTCTGATCATGTAATGACCAGTGGCATATTGCATCTTGTTTAGTAGGTGGTTGTCCTCTTGTCTTATGTGGGAATATATAGTTTAACAAGATACTTACCATCATTTTCTTAACAGGGATAATAAACAGAACAATTCTGAATAAAAGCTCATATCAGCTTCTTTCATGCCTTTTCTTTTCAGAAGCCTGCCTAAGGGTTTAAGCAATTTAGTTGTCTGACCCGCATGCTTTCTCTGCAGTCTGCAGTTCTTTTGTTTAACATTAGTATGTGGGCAAACAGCATTCAGAGCTGTGCAGAGCTTATCAGCCTGTGCTCAGTTGACCAGAACCCCATTCTGTGTATCTAAGAGGGGCCACGTTTAATGCTTCACAGTAGGAGCATCTGCAGTTTCCAAAAATGACTTGTTTATCAGATAAACTCTGTCCTTGCACTGACACATAGTGGCTCTTCAATATCATACTCTCCGGTACGAGAACTGAGCAAAACAGGGTATGCGCTATGAATACCAAGTGAAATTTATGCACATGGTATGGTGACATAGGTACCCTGTAATGGGGCAGAGTTTCTCTGCATCACTCAGTAATTACACAGGGAAACATCCTTATTACCTTCCAAAAATGTTTTAGTTACTCATTCTCAATATATTTAGAGTGCATGCTCTAAAATCAGCAAATGTTAATTAATTTGCTTATTTTGCTTGGAATTTAATCAGAAATAGCATGAAGGGCCTGACTTCTACAACACAGGGAGAGATACTCAAAGCAAATCCTGATGCTGAGGTTTGTGATGTGTCCCTAAGTGTGGCAGCCTCTGATGTTACAAGTGGGACTCTCAGTTTTGAGATACTGTGTTACCAAAGTAGTCCTTCACAGCCCTCTAACCCAATTTTTACACACTCTGCTGGACGCTGTTCAGTGTTTTTTTTTCAGCAGATCAATTAGACCCTTGGACACTAATCCCATAAATATATTCTTTCAAGAATCATGAATTTTATGTTACTTACAAAGGCCTCACAAAATATTTTAGACACCATTGAGGTTAGCCACTGGTTTAGAAACAAAATGTTTATTAAAACACCGTAATTTAAAAGTGGGTAGAAACAGCAGCTTAGAGCTGCTGTTTGAGGCTCAAGATGCAGTAAGAGCGAAATGCTATGAGCTCTCTTCCCACAAGTGCAGCTGGCCTCTCAAATTCTCAATCCGGTTGAACAAAGGACATCTTATAATTTGGCTTTGCAAGATCTCTGGACTGCTCTGGAGCCTTTCCTGAACTTTTTGGTAGATAGATGGGGTAAGAACCAGAGATTTGGATCCAAACCAATGCCATCCCCCAGCAATTCAGGCATTCTGTATTCTAGAATGTCACCCTTGACTAGTTATAATTATTTTATTATATGAAATTGATATTACATTGCAAATGGCAATGGCCTAGAAGAAGCCTGCTAAAATTAACATCCTCATCTGTACAATTAAGATTTTAGGTATAAAGATGAGAATACAGCAAGTCTATTAACTGTTACATTTTCTATGCATACAATGTCTCAAAGCTGAAACTGTATGCTGGGAAGAGAGGCTTATACCAGGCTTTCACCTTTCTTTCCATCCCTTCCCCCCCTCATCAGTACATGCTGGCTGGTCAACTAGTCAGAGAAAAATTGTTAATGAGGGTTAAATGGAAGTTATCTATTAAATGTCATTCTAGGATCAAGACATCAGAGCTTTATTTTGAATGATGCCCATATTTTTTTCTCTCCTTTATTTTTCAACCTTCTCCCTCCCCCACCTGAAAGAAAATATCCAGCGTATGCCTGGCAGCATCCTCTGATTGCTTGCTGTTTTCCTGACACTAAATCTACTGTGTCATATTCCTTGCATGGGCTGCAGATTTTGGCCTTTTCACCTGCTGTTTTGGTTGGCTTTAGATGCAAAAAGAAGAATATGAAAAGGAGAGGGGGAGGGAGGGAAGTTGGGAATGGTGGAGAAAAAAAAAAAAAGGCAAATGTTTTTAGCGCCTTCATCTAGACATGTGTCCCCTCACTCTGTGACATGGCTGCTCCAATGTTGCCATGGTGAGGATTTCTAATCATCCCTACACATGACAGGCTCCTATTTGTCTGCACTCCCTTGGGTGTAAATTTCTAGGCTTAAAAAAAAAAAATCCATGTGAGCGTATCATCCGCCGTGCAGATGTTTCACTGCTTTAGAATATCAGGCAGCTGCTTGTGCCACCGTCGACAGCTAATTGGAGACTGCATCGCAGGAACAGAGGCGTAATTATGGCATAAATACACATCCTCTGGTGCATCATTGTATCTCTATTAACAGAAAATTTTAAACAGTGTTCAGAGTGTAATTAGTGTAGTTGATAAAGTTGTAAAACATGTAAATAAGGGAAATAGCAGGTACGTGGCCAATCCACTACCCAGCACTAGGGGATGCAGATTATTGCCTATTTAGAAATAATTAGCAAAGCTGCATTAGCAAAGCCTGTGTCCAACAGAAGCAATGCAAACATTTATTCTGGTAACAGCTCTTTCTGTGCTAGCCATGAAAATCTACTAATATTGGTAATTTAGCCCTCATTACAGAGGATAAAGCATGAAAAGAGCTCAGACATGAAATATGACAAGTAATATTAATTTTTATTCCAGAGGAAAGGATGCTTTCTCGGGTTGCATGCTGATTTCTCGGCAGGATCTCAGTAGTGTGTGAGTGAGCTGGTGGTTGAGGATGCAGCTCTGGAGCTGGCTCCCTGCTGGAGGTATACCCTGGGGTACCCGTGACAGGAGCTGATGAGGCATGCTGTGGTTAGTGCCCAGCCAAACCTTAGGTCACAGTTCAAAACGAGCACTCAGGCATTAAACTTCTCTCCTTATAGATCCGAGCCTTTAATTTTGTCCTCAGCCTTGCTCCTGGCCACCCCCAAATGATTTTGCCAAATCACCTGCTCAGCCTCCAGCTGTCCTCCCCAAAATGTGTAGCATGCAGCTGTGTCGTGCAAGCAGAGCTCTGAATCAGTGTGTATACTTACTCCTCAGTTTTGTCTTGTGCCCTGGATGAGGAATGATGGCTTCACCCTCACTGTTTATGTTTTAGATTATGTTTTGTGAAGAACATTACCCTGTGACCATAAAAATAAATGCCAAAATTTTGACTTGTTTTACAGATGTATTTTCTAATGAAGAAAAATGTGAAAGCCTGGTTGGCACGGGAGACATAGATCATCTTTTAAAAAGAAGAGGATAAGAAGGGCTGAATGTTCTGGAAAGGGAAAAAAAAAAAAAAAAAAGGTTATTTTTTTAACATCTCAAATTTCTTTTTTTTTTTTTTCCTTTCTACTGGGTGTAGAAACAGAATGAATAAAAACTCCAGCTTATAGTGTCAGCTAAGTTCTGCTGCATTCTTAATAAGTGTGCACGTGTGTGTTTATGAGAGAGAGAGGAAAGGGGGAACAGGAGAATTCTGCTTGACAAGTGCCAGTATTTTAAAAAGAAGTCTAAGAAAGATGTTATCTCTGGCTCAGGCAAATAAATTTCTCCACTTAGCCAGTGTTTCCTGAACATTTTCAAAATTCAGCTCTCACCACAGACTGCATAAAATGCTGCCAAATAAGGGCTGAATTTCATGTAATACAATACTTAAGAAAGAGAAATAAAAAAGAAGGGGGAAAGGTAGAGATGAAAAGAAGCTGGACAAGCTACTGTCTGAAGTATTAAAATGTAAAATAAGCTTTAGAGCTGTAGCAGCGGGAAAAGCCTTTTGCAGATCCAAAGAGAACACTGTGTATATTTTATCACCTGCAATGATGTGAAAATTGTGAAAACACTGAACTTGTTGTTTGAAAAGGGTTTTTTTCCACACTTTGGTGGAGGTTCAGTACTCATCTCAACACCCTGATCAGGTAAAAATAATAAACTAGAGAGAGAAGCTCAGTCAGTCTTTTGCCTGTTGTAGAGCCAAAAGCACACAAAAGCTCAGACAGTACGCACCTCCTCCGCAATAACGTGAGCATCCCATCTAGTTCTAGCACACCAAATTTTTATAGCCTTAGCATATATTTTCTGTGTTTAAGATTTATGTATTTATATGCAGATGTGCATTCCTCTGGCATACAGTGAGTAGATGGTTTATGCATATATACACTTTATGGGTAAGCTGTTTGTATGTGATCAGGATGCTTCATTAGATGCACTGGTATTGCTCTGCTCTCATGGAGTGCAGTGAGGCTTTTACCACGGAAGAAGAGCTGGTCCAGCTTCTGCTGCTTTTCATAATGCCAGCACTGTGTGGCTCTGTGAATCCTGCAGCATATTTGTAGAGCTATAGCCTTATAGAGATGATGTTGCAGTGCTTGTATGTGCATGTGTAAGTGTGTGCATACAGGCACTAATTTGAATATTTGGATATGTGTGTATGTATCTGCATGTGATTATGAATGTTTAATAGTAATAAATTTTGTTGATAATGTGATGGAACAGGAAAACCTGACAGTCTGCATGTCAACATATAATCTTATATGTATAATGCATATATATATCATAGATATATACACTTACATAAAAGTCATTTTTAATTTATAGGCTGAGTTAATGTCTCCTAAAAAAAAAAGAAAAGCAACCTTTTCTAGTTCTGCCCCTCAGCTTCACTCCCATTATTTATCACAGCGTATTGCTTGGATGCATTTTTCCAGGGTTTGTGTTGTGGTTTTGTTTTTGTTTTTTTTTCTGAGCCCCCTACATTGCCTTTAAAAGTCTTTTATTGCCCATCCACTAGAAACAGGGGAGAATGATCTTCTACATCAGGAGAAGCCATCTCTTTTCTCTCTTCCTTCTTTCCCTTCAAATTACATAAGTAAAGTGCACATTGTTGTCAAGTCTGAATGAACTACAGTATTGCAATCAGTTCAGGAGGATGATCTGAATGCTGGGTGCATAGGGAGAGATGTTTGGAGCTGGACAGAGTTAGGTGTCCATAAGTGCAGTACTGACAAGGGTATCCTGAAGTCGTTTTGGGCAGATCAGTAGTCCATTACAGGGCGACAGAGTCATGGCTCATTCTTTTTTATAGAAAATGATCTAGTAGGCCATCAGCAACTGGAAGTAATTTCAATGTTTTCTGTTGTTTTTTGCTTGATTTAAAAGCTTATGTCCTATTCTTTGATATTAATAAACAGGTTTTAATATTTCGGTGACCTTTATAATGGGAGAGCACTATATCAGTTTGAAATAAAAACATATTAACTTACATATTCTGACTAAATCAGCTTAAGGTCACACTTAATATAGTTCCTACAGTCCAAATTTACTTCTGTGTAAATTAGTTTAAGTCCATTAAAGTTAATGTGAGTTGTTATCTACCACACTAGACTAGCATGAAAAATGAATGTTGACGTATGTGGCATTTCTTTTGCACTGAGCTGTGTGTGCACTGTGACAGAAAAAGTCATATTTCTCCATTTTATCTTTGTAGGAGTGTGTCCCACAGCAACTCTATGGGTTTTGACTGATGAATAGCAGGGGTACCTGTCCTTATGCATTGCTTGCTTTTCTGCATTGTAGGTGAGACACGAAGATGTCAAATTTGGGGTGCAAAGTAGAAGGAGTTGGTTAAACAAACGAGCTTATACAAAATAAAAGTTGATCTACTAATTGAGCCAAAAGGAAATTAAAATTAGAACTGAGTCTGGAGGCTGAAGAAATTGGGACCTTGTAGATGATAGGTGCTTTCCCACAGATTTACAGCCACTTCATAGATATGAAGACTACAATAGCATCAACCCAAATCCCATTGAGTTTGGAGATATACAATTTGGTGAAAAAAACATTAGAAGAAGAGAGAGTGGATAGGGAAAAACAATGAAAGAAAGAAATTGTTGTGCTATTGTGAACGTCATACCCATTCACCTTTCATTTTCTGCTCATTTATACTATTTCTATTATTGGTGGGTGTATATTGAAAGGAAATGTTTTAACCATGTTGTATCTTAAATATAAAAAGGATAATGGGTTGAAACTTATTATTAATTTTCCTTTGGAACTATTTGACTTCTCTCAGTCCTTTCCCTGCATATACTTTCAAATGGTTAAAGCACATCAGGGGAGTGAATGAACAGCAGGAGTAGCTGCAGCTCAGAGCAGCTTAGTTGCCATTAGCAAGTAGTGTGGTTTGGTAAGAACAGATCTATGGAGCGAAATTGTTGATGCTGAAGACATGACTTTCTGCAGTGTACGCCCTGCAAAGGTTTTACTATGTGCTACTACTCACTCACCTGTTCTTGTGAACTCAACATCCGGTAAAAGCAGGAGCGGATAGGTGCATGCTGCTGGTTTACTTGGAAAGCAGCACAGGCATTCTTAGACCATGATGCAAACTGAAATGCAGTAAGTGGAGAAGTTAGGAGATTCACTTCAGAAGCACACTGCTGCTCTGAATTGAAGCGTTGGTATGGATGTCCTCCATGCCTGGAGGTCTCTGCTCTAGGACATTCACTGTGCTTCTGCAAATGTAATCCTTTCTGGCCTCTAGACAATTGCTGTTTCTATGAGTACGATTCCTTTGTCAAGAGTTTTTGCTTGGTTACCCTGATAAGGGTAGGTGAGCCACTGCAAAAGCTTTCGGGAAGAGTTCAAATCATTCATGATCCTGAATAGGCAGGTTTCTGCCTTGGTTTCACTTTGCTGTCCTAAAAAGATAAAGCAATGAAAAGTCCATACTTAAAAATTATATCTTCCTGAAATATTATTGGAAAGAACATTTTTCTATGTCATTATATGTGTTTAAGGCACCTCAACAAACACTGAACGTGAGAAAACCAAGTTTTGTAAGATACTAGTCCTGATTTCCTTTACTAAAGAGAAGGCAGTTTTGT
Organism: Lophotriccus pileatus; assembly: GCA_035583135.1. NCBI lineage: Eukaryota > Metazoa > Chordata > Aves > Passeriformes > Tyrannidae > Lophotriccus > Lophotriccus pileatus. The sequence continues at coordinate 74,889,256 of JAWWES010000115.1, read as the reverse complement.
TTAGTATGGAGAAGGAGCATACCACCAGAGAAAAAGAGGGCACATGATTGTAGTAGTAAGGTCACACATGGGTTCTAGAGCATTTGTTACTGGTATTAAAATGGTACGTTCTTCCTACACTGACACGTTTGCTTGCTAGCATAGGAAACATCAATATTAATTTTGTAAATGTTTATCTCATGTAATGTATATGATTAAGACTTGGGATGTTTTGTGCTGATTAAATCAAGACCTTTCTATGCCAACAGCCCTGTGGCATTGAGTTACTGTGAGAAAAACAACGTGTGACAATGTTAGGGGAACACAGATGAGCATACATAGTTTCTCTAGTGCACTTGGGTTTTCTCAAAAAATTTTTTCCCTCTGTTTTTGTTGCCACTGATAGAGCCCCAGACAAAACCAGATTTGGATTATCAAATGTCAATAGTATATTTCCACTTCCTGAGTCTGTAAGCAACATGCCATTTATGGCATCCTTGGAATAATGTCTATTTCTTTAACTTACACATTCTGCGAGGTGGTAGATGTTTCCCCCTTGTCTGGTAGCATTAAAATTGCACTTTTAGACTCATGTGACAAATGCTGTGAAATGCTCACTTTTAGTCAAGTTTCATTTCGGGCTGAAAATAGGGGATGGAATTCACAGGTTCCTCAAAATATTAGCTCTTCTTAGGTGTCTTGGTAAATGAAAACTGCAGTTCTTGGACGAGGCTCACTCTTTGTAAAAATGTTCATTGAAATTGATAAGAACTGACCTTGATTTCATGGCATAGTCATTACCCTCTGGTAATCTAGAGATGTGAAAGGATTTGGGAGGAAGGGAATGTTTCCCACTTTTTTATACATGTCACACTGCTGCAGCATACATGAATCAGTAGCCAAAAAAACACATTTTACTACTTGCCTGCTGAAGTGACATAAATTAATTTGTTTTACCCTTTTTGCCAAACAAGTCATGAAGAAGCATGACTATCGGCTATGATGAAGACCAATTGTTCTCAGATGCTCTTGAGTGTATGCAAATTGTTCAACTAAACCATTAGCATAACCTACTCCCTTTCATTTTTGAGCTCTTCTTTGCAGAGGAATGAATGACTTCAGTTTGAAGTCACTGCACAGGACTGAAGGGGAATTTTTGAGTCTTATACCTTAGTCTAGCTTGTACTCTGGGCCTTAATTTATTTATCTGCAGGACTTGCACTTCTCAGATAGTTAGTGTTTGTCAAGCACATTGAAATCCTTAAACTTAAAAGAAAAATATGAGTGCAAATTAATTATTATTCTTATTACTATTACTATTATTATTATTATGGTTTCACAGACTTAACTGTGACTTAATTGGGGAGGTTTTAACTAATTTTTATGTATCGTATTTTTGTAAGTAAACTCTTGCTCTTAGTTTCTGTTTCACTCTTTAGTTACAAATAGTTCCCACCATTCTGCATTAGCTATAACTGTCAGAAAAATAATTTATGAACTTACTAATCTCAACAGTTTCTGTACATGTCTGTTTTTTTTTTTACCCCTGTCTGTTCTGTATAAAAACACTGTGTGTGTGTGCATGTGTGTGTGTGTATTTTCAGTAACTGGACATTTTTGTTTAGTGATGTGGAAAAACTACCCTGCACTTTGGGTCCATTGCTAAAGAAAGTATAACCACAAGATATGGTAATATCTCTAACACTTGTAAGTCTGAGCACTGTGCGTGGGTAGGTATGAGTGAACTTCCTAGTTTAAACTTCCCGAATCTTTGATTTTTACCAGCTGCGAGAGCTCCCGTGTGTCAGTCCGTCTATCAAAGTGCTGTGCGAGCAGCCGGTTGTGAGATGCCCACACCATGTGTTGTTACTGGGGCAGGCGGCGAAGATGACTCCAGGATTGCAGTGGCTGTTTTAAGGCCATTTTTAACAGAAACTGTAAGATCAGCAGAGTAAAATAAGCATATCTCTTTAAATGGCTTTTCATATTTACTGTTCAGGTTGTTTTCCTGGGAGAGTTCATATTAAACGTTGCCTGCAAAGAATTCAGTCTTGCCTAATATTATTGCAGCTCTACTTTCAGAAAAGCCGTGCTGTGATTGCTTGTGAAGGCAAGCTTTTAGCACCAGGCGTTCTTTCCCTGATTCTGCATCTTTTCATGGCTTTATGCCCTATCCAAAGTAAAAGTCTCTTATCAGCCACCAAAGGGCCTGGTATTATTTTGGCCATTACAACAGGTAGTCACATAATATAGCGGAACTAATGGAAGGGAACTTTCACAGAAACCGAAAATTTACTGGGTGTTAGAACAAGTGATTAAGGTTAGCTTGTGCCTGTTAGTATGAGTTTCACTGTAACAGTAATCTAACCTTGATACAGTCCCTTTCATCTACAGGATCCCAGAGTGCTATGCAAACCTTGCAAATTGGTATGAAAAACTGTATGGTGATCACTTCATACATGCCTGGAGTGAAATGCAGCAGCTGTTCAACAGCATACAGTACTATTCCCAAACCCTTTAGAGAAGGCAGTGATGAATGTTAAAAAAAAAAATCAAAGACAGATTTTTTTCAAAACTGAGTGTATTAAAGTTATCAGCTGAAATACCTTTTTGGCAGCTAAATCCCAGTAGGTGGGCTGGGCTTTCACAGGTGAAAAGGGTTGGCATCTAACCTGAAATCCATAAGAGCTGCAGAAAGATCAGTATTTCAGAAAAAAAAACCAAAACAAAACAAAACAAAAAACACAAACAAAAAACCAGGATCCTGGCATCCTGAAATTCTGATCTCAACACTGCTAATAACCTTTACCATGACATAATATTCTTCATAAGATAATTCAGATAACACATTCTGAAAGTTTTAACCTTTGTGTGAAGTTAACACGCTCTTTCACGCCTTTGTGGAGTTCTGATTAACACTGAAAGCAGTTTTGCCCCAGAAAATACAGGAGCAACAAAAATCCCCTTGGAACATGGTTTCACAGGGGTCCCACATAAAGTGAAGAATGATCATGTGGAAGAAAAGCACATTTTTCTCCCGCAATCAAATTACATTATAGAATAATAACAAATGGAGTTTTTGGTAGTTTGGTTTGATATTGAAAAAAGCTAAACAACACAAGGAAATAAAAGTCCATGTTTGTTATCTGTCCTCACTAGATCTGGTGATTCCTCTGTTACCTGGTAAGACCCATGGTCACACAGTGCATCCAGCTTCCAGAACAGATGGGTCTGTTCCCTGGTCTTTCCGAGGGGGTTTGAACAAACAGTCTCCAGCATCCCAAGAAAATGCCATAGCCTTGGGTGTAGGTTATTTTCCGTCTACTGATGATGTCCCACTTTAATCATAGAGGGAGAGAAACTTTTCACTGTATCAGTCAGTCAGAGGAAGAAATTTAATAATAGATCTGCTTTGTCTAGAGGCAGGACTTCTACCACAGTACATCTTTCATTACAATATTTTCCAAGTCTAACCTGCTTTTCCAAGACTTATTAAATGTGCTTAAGCTAAGCAGTTGGAAGTGTCATGTCAAACTTTGTTTTCCACTTCAAACATTTTTGTCTGTTTAATTTTTTCATCATTCTTAAAAACCCACTGTCATTTCTGTTTCAGCAGCAGAAATTCATCAGTTCAGTCTAAAACCAGGATAATTCTAGTTCTCCCAACTAAAGGGAGAGATGAACTCCCTCAGTCCCACACTCAGAAGTACATCTTGGCAGAGTCTAGCTACTTTAGGTCTCAAAGAGACTGAGTTCCTCACCTGAGGATGGGAGGCCACGCATGAAAGGATACAACGCTGGTGTGCAGGGCAAGAAAGGGAATGTACTGGACTGCCGGGAGCTATTCATCGTAAAGTTTAGCTGTCTCTGCCTGACTAATGATAACTAAGGGACAGAGTCTAATCTGAAATGTGCAGTGGTGTGTGTCTTGAAAAATACACTACAATGAAGGAGTACATTTATCAATATATTCTTTACTGTTCACCCTACATTTGGTCCATGTCCAGCTTACTTTGTGAAAAGATTTAACTAATAAAGATCTGAATATAATTAGTCTGGAATTAGTGAAATAGTTACAAAGCAGGGGACCAGATAATGTCCTAGTTTACTGATTTATCTTCCTGAAAAATCAATTTTTAACTCTTCTTATTAACAAAATGTTCTCTTGTAATCAGTGATAACTAGTGCCAGTAATACAGTGATTGAAATATTTTAAAGGCAAAATAAACTGTAAACATAAGAAATATAGCACTTTGATGTAAATAAAATTTTCCCTTAATAATTGATTAGTGGATGATGAGAGAAACACACCTTACACATTAAATATGATGACTGACATAACAGTCACTTCTGTCAATCCATCATATATCACTTAATTTTTCTGTCAGTTAGCATCTTCAGAAAAAATTTGCTGTGTGCCAAAATAGTTAATAATCCTCTTTGAAGCATTTTAGTACAACATTAAATAGTAAAGGAAAGTATCAAAGCACCATTTTGTGTATTTCTACATGAATGTCTCAGTTTAGCTTTTGGTAAAAGTTCAGATGTATGACATTCCCAGCACTGTAAGATATCTTGTTGGGGACACACTTTAGCAACCATTTTGTCACCCAGAGATTCATCTGTAATTCTTGGAAAATATTAACACACAGGCTTTACTCTCAAGCCTGGGAGAGTGTCATCCTGACCTCTGCTTACTGCTATTAAACATAGAAGGTTTACTTTGAAGCATTCATTTAAGGAAGTGAGTTATTATTCCTTTGCTTGACCTTAGCCTATGGTGTATATATCATGAGGTTCCATAGGACCATCATGCAAAAGAAAATTGGTCTAGCAAAAGATAAAGTTAAAAACAACCTTAAAACATTTTAAAAATCAAGGAGAGGCATTAATGCTTATGTGCTTATTACCTGTCTGCTAAATAGGCATGCATATATGCTGAAAAAAAATATTTAAACTTGTCATTTTATATGTAGTAATCCCTAATACAAGTACCTTTCAATGAATCCTCTTGTTGAAGTTACTGTTATGTGAGCTATTGCTTATATTTATCACTGGGAAAACATTATTTTTAAAAGCATATGAAAAAAATAGTTTTCAAGCTGTTTCCTTAATGAACTGGAAATAGTAACCCTGTCAAATGTAATACAAAAATAGTGTTATAAGCCTATGGCATCTATTTATTACTGGAGAACAAAAGCCTTCATCCATTTCCTTTAGAGAATGACATTTTTGTAATTCGCTGCCCATTTCATTTGTTCTAAAAGGACTTCGTAGGTTGACAAATATCCCACAGAAATGGCTTCTGATGCTTGATAGGATAATGTGCAGCCCCTTAGGACAAGGGCAAAGGCAGCAAACTTATCATCCTTTAGTTTAGCTTAGTATGGGTCAGTAACAGCGCCAGGGGTGACAGAAGATGTTAAAGTGTGGGAAGCAAGAACTAAGAGCTGTAGGAGGGTAGTTTTTATAGTTTATCCTTTCTTTCACCATGACGCTGCAGAGACAGCTTGAATCACATTGTTGATTTGGTTCACTGCACGCCACACTAACTGCTCCAGTAGGAGGGAAAAAAACACTTACGGGTCATTTTCCCCAATAGTGTGTGACATTTCAGCACTTATCCTATAGAGGAGGAAACACATGTTTAATATTTTAGCTTGAAGTTCATATTTTAAAGATGCATTACCACACTTGGAGGTCTGGTATGATAAATTCGAAGATTATTGTAGTACTACCAATGCGAGGATTTTGAAGGAGAAAGTGTTCTGCATGTTTAATTGTCCTCCACATTTTGTTCTTTTTTTTTTTTTCTTCTTTCCCAGCAAGGCAGGGTAAGAATGAGCATTTGGCTCCTGTGGAGTGCACATTTTAAAAACAACAAACTAGGCTTTAAAACCATGATGATGGCTTTCATTCATCAAGAGCTGAAATCCATTTTGAAAGTGTCATTTTAGAAATGTGTTTAACAGAGGTAGGTCTTCCTCAGTGTTGGATGATTACTACTCAGTCGTAGATCTTGTAAACTTTGTGCTGATCTAGGGAGATATTTCATGCAACGATTTTCTGCTAAAGCCAATTGGAGTGACTGAACATAATGAGCAAAATCATGCCCGCTTTCTAAAACTTGCAGCTAGTCTTATGCTAACCAGCCCAGTTACCCCTGAAAAACATTTTTCCACTCTCAGCTTCCCTAGTTTCTATTCTATACATTGGAGTCATAAAAATCATACTTTTATTCCCTGATTAAAAAAGGGGTTTTGGCAAACTGCATTCAAATGCAATTATATTCATAAGAAAAATCTCATACTCTAGTAAATCGATTCCGAATGCATTGGAATTATAAAGTGCTGCAAACCTAAGTGGCTGGAGTTCAAACCAGATTTTTGTACTTTGGTTTGCAGACATTAGAAGAAAACCAATGTCACCCAGTTTACTCACCAGGTCAAATGTATTTTGCTTAAATGAAGAAAAAAAAAAAGATAACTGTAACTAACCCTAACAAAAATTTTACACATAGACACCTTTGAAGCTTTTCTCTGGTTTCTGAAATTCCCCTTAAAGATTTTTTCAGAAATAACTTGAACCCTGGGATTCTGTGTCATATGAACCTTTGCAGGATATAAACTCCTGTCAAAATACCTGGAGTTCCTCCTGGAGGGGTGGGACTTCAAATGCTCTCAAAAAGTTTGTTCTGATTAACTGTGCTTTAAGTTTGTGAGTACAAGAAGTACCTCTGATACTGAGATGTAGGTTTCTAAATCACAAACCAACTTCTGAAGATTTAACTCTCTTTTTTTATATATTTTTTATTATTTTTAGTGGCTTTTTTTTGCTGAAGGGAGAGTGTTTTGATAACTCAGGCACTGGGGGTGGGGGCGGGGAGAACCCATTTTTTGATTGCTTTCACAGAACTTCCACTGTTGTGGAGCATTTAATATATAATAACCCATCCAACCAAGGTTCAGACTACAGATTTGTGAATGCTTTGTACAGTTGTAATAAACCTTTCATAAAAGCAAGAAAATATTTTTATATTTCTACTGCAAGATATAAATTTCTTCAAAAGGTCTGCCAATAACCATTCTTTAAGTGCTACCCTCAAGTACATCTTGCGAACGCTCCTTGCCTGCACCACACACACACACCCACTACATATTAATTACAGAAGCTGTCTTTGCTGCAATAGCCATTCTGGTTGGATCAGACCTGTTTTACAAAGAAAGTGGAATAATTTGTTGGTGTAATGTATGATCTGAATTAATGTATTTTTAAGAATCAAATTATCCTGATGTGAGAGCCCCTAAAGGGACTGATATAGTGGAGAAGGACTGAAAGTTTTGACATGGTTTAATGAGCTGTATGCTAACTCCACCTGAGTAATTAACAGGCTTGACAGTCCTTTTGAACAGTGATAGTCTCTGTAAGGATGTTTAATTCTTTAAGTATCAGCAGCGCAAAAGCCAAGACAGAGGCAGATCTGACTAGGGATTTTTTTGTCAAAGGAGTTTTCACTACATATTTTTTTACATTATGAATGATTAAGGCCAGTCCTTTCAGAAGCAGTAGCTATTTTTTCAGTAGCTCTATTTTTGAGTTCTCAGCTGCACACTGTTTTCTCACAAGTTGTAGAGATATGAGCTTCGCATTCTTAAAAATGAAAATACGGATGCAAAGTGGCCCCATCCAACACAACCATGTGCAAACACTCTTCTGTGAGTAAAAGATAAATGATTCCATGGCAAGCAATTTCAATTCATGCTTTGTTGTAATTGTTAATATGTGCTAACATGCATATCGTCTTATAAATCATTCTTTTAGAATTAAAAGAAATTGTTTTGTACCCAGAAACAATGAGAGGATAATATGATTAAATGCAGAGGCCTCAGCACTATTAAATTTTTTTCTCAGCCAAAGCAATAACAAAACACAAATAATATAGGGAGATTTCTAACCAATTCTAAACTTCAACAGACCATTAGCAACTGACCAATATCAAAGTCCAGGTCCGTCAAAATTGCCTATTTTCTATGTAGCATAGTCCTGACCAGTTCTCCATGCAAATAAAAGATGTGAAGAAAGGTGAAGCCTGACAGCTGCATAAGATACAGAGATGAACATCAAGTAGTTCCTTTCTTTTCTAGTTTTTTTCCTCTTATTTTTCTATTTTTCCTTAATTTTTGTAATCTGAAATTCTTGATTAGTTATATTCATATATCATGTAAATCTGTACATGTTGATGGCAGTAAATTTTCTGCTTAACAGATTTTACTTCTTACTATGCCTGTCACTGGTTTAAGCAATCTGTGTGTAATTGATTTCTTCAGTAAAACAGATAACATTTGCTTAAAGCTCCTCTGATGGCTTTACAGCCTCTACATTAGCAACAGCACTTCCATTTCCACTGGCATTCTAGTAAAATATAATTATTATATATCCATCACAGACAAAAAGGCAAAAAAGTGAGCAGAGAGAGTCAGTGCTGCATTTTCCCTGAGTTCAGCACTGCCCAAGCACCAGATTGTTCAGCTCTTACTGTGGTCACACTAAATGACTGTTAATGCCGTCCCTCTCCCTGGCCCCATGCCATGTAGTTTTCTATTCACTGATTTCATAACAGAACCAATAATATTTGTGACTCAGATATAAATAGGGCTTTAATTGCCTTGCAGGTAAATTGACTTATTTTTAACTTCAGCAGAAACTTTTCTCTAACCATAAATAAAGAAAGAAAACAGATTATATTCTGTACAATATAAAATAAAGATTTTTACATGTTCTACTTCAGATAATTAAAGCAAAACAAAATATAAAACCATCCCTCAGGACAAAATGTTTTTGTCTGGAAAGGACACAAGAAAGGGAAAATAAGATAGATGCATGGAGGAACTTAATTGTAGCATACAGAGAAGACTCAAGGGACTGCAATGTGGCCTCTCTCCTCTTTTCTCCAGTGTTCTGTGGATTGCAATTAGGCATCAGAGTACTGGACAGTGGATGTTTACGACTGAGAAAGCAAAAGCTGCACACTAGAATTTTTAAGTGGTTTAATTTTTATATCCAAAGCAATCACTGTAGTTTTCTAAAATAGTTAACTTACTTGATTTAACACATATGAAGAAATATTTCCAGCTTCCAAGGATAAGCAGACATGTGTGAGAGATGTGAATGACTAGACAGGTCAGGTTGTAACAGACAGTGCTCAAACTCTATTCTCTTTACTTGCAATCTACTAGGTTTCAAAGAGGGAAAGAGTGCATTTATTCCCCTTCACTTTGGAAATCAGAAGTGAGGGAAAGCCTTCCTGTATGATCCTCTTTCTGACCCTAAACAATGAACATACTAGTAATGAGTGAAGGTCATTCTCATCAGCCGCAGAATAAAAAGCTCTTGAAAAGTAATACTGTTCCGTCTGAGCTGAATCGAGGAAAGGACAGAAGTGCATGCTCGACTTGGGTATGCTCCTCATGGATATAAATGATTTTCTGGATTGGTGCCAGCATGTTCAACACCTTACAAGATCTGTCCTCAGGTGAATACCCAGAGGTGATCACCTGAAACTAAATTCTGCTGTGTAGCCCATTACCAGCATCTTGGCATGTTCCTGCTGCTGGGTGCCCACAGCCTGAGTTCTGCCCCTGTCACTCTGGGTGTACGTACACAGGGCAGTGCTGAAGGCAGGTAGGAGCTACTTGTTCTCTGTGTGTGTATGCTCTGCCAAAAATAAATATTTGCAGCTCAGGGAGTAGCATGCAGAAACACCTTCACTTCTCCCTCTGTTGTCCTTTTTTTTTTTTTTAATTTGAAATTTTCATTTTCTGTGAATTTTAAAAGAGAAACAACTGTCTCCTGAAAGCCCACAAAGTGATTATTTCTCAAACCCAGGATATCGGGAGAGTGAGGGTTCTAAGTAAGCTAAATAAATCATATACGCAGAATGTAAAACAAAAAAATGGCATGTTTCATATTGATGTGGCAAAACCAGCATGGAAAATTTACATCCCAGCTGAGATCTGACTCTCATGTGTGTCTTGCAGACACACTTTAAGGAAGAGCTACATTGTATTTTCACAGAACAAATATGTCTGATAAAAATACTGGGAAAAGTCACTTGTTGGAAAGTGAAAGATAAAGCTAGTCTTCCACACTGTTTCTTGCTTAATTGTTTATCTGTTCATTCACAAAACTATAGGCAAAGATCTATGCTGGTTAAAGCATTTATACTTCTATTTTAAATAGTAAATTTTTCTTTTCTTTCAGTGAAAGATGGCTGATGTGGTTTGGTGTGATACAATTTTATATCCCAAATAGCTTCTTAGGGAAATGTTATAGGCTGGTTTGAAATGACAGTACTAAGAATGGGGTTTTTTTCCCCCTTCAACTTGCAGAAGGTGCTAAAACAGTGATCCTCAGCTTTGAGGATCTCAAAACCTTTTGCTCAGAATTAAGATTCATGGCAGTCTAGTGAGAGTAGAAAAGATCTCTGTGTGAGAGGCAGCTGATATTTTTCTCCCACCATAAATCTTGATTTCAAAACTCTGATTTCAGAAGTGGGAAAACTGAAGCCCAAAGAGCTTAAGGGGAAAACTTAAAAGCATTTATTTGGCCTAGATTCAACAGTGTTAAACTAGCTTAGATACTTGGGCACCTAAATACCACCAACTCTCAAAAACTTTCATATTATGAGCTCTGAAAAATTAGAATATGCAGATTTGATCATATTGCCCCTTTGGCAAGGAGGATTCAGGCTCCAAGTATGTGAGGGGGAGAAGATGGCCAAGATCTGATCTGACTGCATCCATGTAACTAAAGATGCATTTTAAAACTGATTTAATTATATCAGTTAAAAAACTTGGCACATGAGCTCTTAACTCATCTTGCTTTTATTGATTTGGATTGAGGCTGCAGTTTAGTGTGGAACCTGCTGTTTGGTCTGGAACTTGCCTGACTTCTCCCTGATTTTTGATAGATTGCAGAAATTATGTCTGCTGGACCACTGTAGGTATTACCCAAGGAACCGGGCAAGGCTTCCTTCTGCTTCATTCTCCTGCCTGAAGTGTAAGTAGTGCTGGACTTGCAGTCACTTTATGGTTACATCAGTGGTCCTGAGAAAGCAGCAGGCAAATCTCCAGCACAGGAAAGAGAATAGAGAGACTTTACTACAGATCCCACACAGACCTCACTATTGCTGCTGCCAAAGCATGACCAAAATGTTTACCTATAAAAATAAAGGGTACATCTACTGCTTGGAGATCACCAAGCAACACTGCAGAGCAATACAGTTACTTTAGAGGGCATCTGGTCATTGGTTTGGTTTGGCCTTACCATGTGTCTTTATCTGACATGCATTTGTCTACGACTCCCTTGCATGCCTCAGCATTAGCCAAGAGCAGCATTCCCAGATCAACAAAATTCTGCAGTGAGGGCCCTACAGGATGAAAGTCTGGGCCCTGTCTAGCCTCTGTCACAGGTGTCTCATCCTTGCTCTGCATGTTTTAAAAGAAGTGAGTAGAAAGTGTGAATACAAATGATCAGTTCCTAAGGAATGCATTGTAGTCTACGTTGCCCATCGTAAGCTAAGTGCCCTATTTATAGTAAGGATCAAATTGCAGTATCATATCTGAAAGTAACCTGGCATTATGATTGCAGACACACCTTTTACGCTGCTTTTGTTCGCCTTATTAAAAGACTCCCTAGGCTGGAACAATCAATGTATACTTTAATCCACAGAGGCAGTTTTTTAATGGATAACTGCTATCAAATTTTTTTTACTCCTATCCATAAATGGCCTGCACAAATCATAGCTGAGGAAAGACATTCTGTGTATGTTAACTTGCACCTGATTCTTGCTGCTAAAGAAACACCTTTACTAAAATTTGTGGAGCAAAGCTGTCTCACTGCCTCTGGCTCCCCGCACCAGCAAAGGCTGTCACTTTCCTTTTCAAAGATGGGGAAAGATGCCAAAATAGACCTGACAGCTTGTTTAAAGGGGCCTTCAAATATGTTTAAGGTCATATTTTCCATTTTGATGGAGTTTTCTTGATTTTAAATTATTGTTATATTCTGAGGCTTTGGTGTTTAATTGCTGAATTCTTTCATGAGCCTGGAATTGCTCCTGAAACAGACATTTAACCTCTCCCTCCTCACTGACATATTCAAGAACATTATTTTTTCAGATGCAGTTTTATTAGTCTGTGCAAGAACCAAAAATGTAGATACTGATGTTCCAATCCTGTTCTTCCAGAGGGTCTGTAGGAAGCAAGCACTTGCTTGTGGAGAATCAGTGCAGTAAATAAAAGTTCTTAAAGTCGAAACACTGTGTGGCGTATTTCTTTCTTGGAAATACATCTGAGAGTTTCCATGAGATAATTCAACTAGTAACTTTGCCCTTCTCCACTATTTTTTATGATAAAGTCATATTGGGTGTCTCTTACCTCTTTCATCTTTTTTCTCCTTTCCAGAATTTAAAATAGAAAGTGGAGAACAAGTTGTTGTTCTCATACAAAACTGATAGAAGAAATTATGTAGCAGAGTTATTAGGAAGATATTTTATTTCTTTGGGTTTGTTTTTTGTTTTTTTTTTAAGAACAGAAAAATATCAGATACCTTTAATGCTTTTTAATTTTTAAATTTAGCAAGGAACGTTTTATTTGCTATGTATTTTACTGAGCAAGCTCTGAGAAACGCCTGTGATACCAGAAACAGTTAATGTTTTCTTGTCCTCCCTTGTATCACAAGCCTTATCAACATCATTTACTCTTCTTCAATTCCTTTTACCTACTATATAATGTTTTTAAAAAGCAAGGACTGACATGTAATGTAGGTTTTTGGTGTCTCACCAAATTTGTCACTCAGCCTTAGTAGTAGAAGAATATTAATATTAAATAACAATAGCAGAGGGTTGAAGTTTGGCAGTTCATCCACTTTTAAATTATTCCCATGGGGAGAGAAAAAAAAAGTACAACTAATTTTTTTTTCCTATGTTGTTCAGAGAAATTGAGGGAATGAGGGTTACTTTTTAGTCTTCTCATAAATCCAGAATGGCTGCAAGAATTTTGCTCAAACTTTTTAAAAAATCACTTTGGGAACAAGTCAAAGTATGCTTTTTAATAGTAACTATGTAATTTACTGTAAAGAGGTTGACAACTGAATTGAGAAGTGGAATTAAATTTAAAAATGTGTTTGAGTGTGCTATCCTTCTCTGCAATGGCAGGAAATTTTTTCATAACATATGTCCAATCTTTCACTTAAAAAGGCAACTAGTGTCGAACCTGCTATTTTCTTGATGAATGAAAACAGTTTTCTGCTGTTGAACTGATAATAGGCTTTTATTATACTAACATGAAGACATCTTCACCAAATCTATCAAGAATCCAGTATGTAAGTAGAGTATACAAGCTACCTACTGGCACTTTTCCCAGGAAACTGATTTATCTTTTCATCAACAAATAGCTACTGCTACTGCTTAATCGGGGAATATTTGCAAAATATCATTTTAATGGGGGCATATTCGGTCAGTGTCAAATGACTTAAGTCATATTTTAAGTATTCAATTCCACCCTGAGATTTTCACTGATCACTAAAAAAGTGAGGAGATATTTCAGGTCTGGTATTTCAGGATGGTAACTAATATTAAATGCACCATGGATTCAGCCATGCACTGGCGCACCAATACTCATTTGGCCTGCCTATACAGTGTCTACCTTCTGTAAAAACTGGGGAAAAAATATCTGAAGTTCTATAACTGCAAAACAAAAATTAAATCATTGGGGCTGTTTAAAACTAATTTCTGAATCTACATTAAAATTGATTAGAAACTTTCCCAGTCAGGTACTACATCTGAGGTGTGAGGTGACAGCAGATGACTAAGCACTGTTCTGCCCCTGTGGTCTCTTTGGGATCAGCTGTGCCCCCCAGCGCTCTGCCTCACGAGCCCTGGGCTGCAGTGTCAGTGCCCATTACACTGCACGGGGCAGGTACCCGGGTCGGGTAACCGTAACAGCCCGAACTGATCACAAGGATGCCACTTGTCGATAGAGGCTTTTAGAGCTGCTTTTTGTACAGAAGGAAGCAAATGGAGATCACCTCATACCGATTTACTTGGGAAAAGCGAAACAGGAACTAGACCTCAGGGTATGCGAGGAGGACTTTAAAGACAGTACTCTCTCACACAGAAGCAGAATTCATGCTATTGCGAACTCCTCAAAGCCATATTCAACAGTACCACTTTAAGTCTTTCCGCAAAAGACTTTGTATCCTGTAACATATTCTAGTTCTAGTTGATCCTGAAAGGCCAGAATTAAGGTTGCTATAAGGACCATTCATGAATTTCTCTAAGACTTTGATTTCACAAAGAATCAAGATCTTTATCATAGCCATCTCCTCAAAAGCTGAGATCTTAAACTTAATCACACCATCAAAATAATTCAGGAAGCTGCTTATGCAGGGAGTTAGAATTAGACACACTAAACTGTGACACTTCGATGTTGTTTCTTAAAAGAAAAGTAGATGTATGATATAATTTGATAAAGAATATGTATGATCAAAATATACTAGTTGTTTGCTGTTTTTTAAACTTTCTCTTAAGGCAGCAGTGTCTAAAAAGATGCCATCAAGAACAATAAATGTTATTAAATAATTCTACAAAATTTATGGCATACATTATTTCAGTAGAGTATTTCATGCTTTGTGTTTTCTCTGTTTCTTATATTCAAAGGTGTACTTGTTAAGATAAATGAAGCCTAATTTTCAAAGTGTTTAGGCTAACGCCACTACTGTATTTTCCATTTGTGACAACAGAACTATTAACACAAACGAAAATATTGTTGAACATCGTATCATGAGGCAGAATCCTAATGCTATGGGGTCACACAGTAACATGATAGAAATGTAATGCTACAGAAACTGTGAACATATTGAAATAAAACCAAATTGTAACCTCATCATATTGTTTTAGGACTTCCTGAGAAGACCCTGTGAAAGTAAAAAGACCTTTCATGACACTAACATTGATATGCCTTTTAAAGCCCTTCATTACTGTTAGCATGTGTAAGCGAACATCTTCACCATATATGACAATCAAGTTCATAGTATTCAAATTGAATGCTTTGCGTAGGAAGATGTGTATTTTACATAGGCATGTTGAATAAGCTGAAGTATAAACAAATATGGCTATAACTTTCCTGGATGAGAGGAATTGATTTCATAGCCTAGAGCTATGAAATCGGGTCCTTTCACGCTGTTTTCAAGACTGCAGCTTGTATATTACTGCATTTTCTTGATTTCTGTTGATTTTAATTTTTTTTTTTTAAATCCTGAGGAGAATGGAAGAGTTTGTTTTTGCTGACGTTTAACCATCGACCAATCAGTTTCATTTTGTTCTGTGACAAAATCATGGATTGAGTTCTCTTTGAAGATTTTTCTAGGCCTGCAAAGAAGAAGGTGGTGAAGAAGGGTAAAATGGCTCTGGCCTTCCCAACTGCCTTCTGAAATTAATTACTAGGTCTGTGGATGACAGTAAAGTGCCATCTGTATTCATTTTACAAAAGCATTTACCACGGTATTCCACAGCATCCTTATATCCAAACTGGGACATTCTGATCTAGAAAAATGAACTGTGAGGTGTATGAAAAGCAGTCTGTATCGATGTGCTACCAGTGCATATATGGAATTACTCAGGGGTCTGTCCCAGGAGTAGTCCTGCTTAAAGTCTTTATCAATGACCTGGAGATAGAATGATACAGACTGTGCACTCTCATCAAGCTTGTAGACAGAAGAATACTGGGATACAATCTGGTCTGCACAAGGGAAAAGTGCCTTTGAACAGGCTCATGAATTCAATCAGGGCACATCTGGGACAGTAGCACTGCTTGCAGGGCTACGTGGTGGGGGCTGGCGTGCTGGAAGGAAGGTTTTAAGTGAGGGAGGTATTGTGTGGATACATATAGAATTTCTTTTGTCATGAGGATGATTGAGCAGTTGAGTAGGCTGCCTGGAGAAGTTGTGGAATGTCTGCCTTTGAAGCTTTTCAAGACCCAAAGAAAAAAGTATTGACTCTCCTTTTGACTAAGCTTTGAGCAGTGGGGTGGACTAGATGACCTATCAAGGTCTCTTCCAGAATGTACTGATCAATGATTCTAATGGTAGAAATGATGGATTTATCATCCTTGGTTCTGGTGTTTTGGGTGTTGGGGTTTTTTTACATTCATTTTTTTCTTCTAATAAGCTGAAAGGGAAATGGTGTCTCTTCTATCAGTAAATACCTTGGAGGGACAAGCTTTGTATCTTGGATGACTCTAAGAGTACAAATCTAATTACTATGAACCAGATATGAAAAAAGAATCAGATCTGGAAAGTAGAATGAGATTCTAACCCCATGCTTAAAACTTTGCTTCTCATGTTGACACCTGTGTCATATCTGTATGCCCAGAACTAGCCTGATCAAAAGTCCGAGGTGTGAGTTCATACTTCTGAATTCTCGGTCAGGTTGACAGAAACCATGGGGGTTTCCTTTTTAGCCTTTCCTTATCATGCATAAGCAATTAACTCAGTAGGATTGTCTGTGCATTAACATCTATCAAATTCCCTGCTATCACATGGAACTAGGATATTGATCTTTTCTCTTCTGTCTTTTTGTGAAAAATTATTATTTGTGGTCTTGGCTCATTTGTGTAAAAGGAAAAAACCCATCTACTTCTCCCCACTGACTGTGTAGGGGAATTTAAGGCACTTACTTACTAATGAGGATTGGGTACACTGGGTGCTTTAAAATTAGATTCAAGTTAAATGCCTAACCTGAGTGAACTTGATCCCACCCTCAGTCATTAACGGATTATAACGATATTCATTTTACAGAAAGGCTCATTTACAATGTGTGTTAGCAAATTCTGTTTGAAATTTTCAAAAGCAGCAAAAGTTGCTTGGATGGCTACTCTCATTCATTTAAGTGAACTCGTAGGCAACTGTCAAAAAATATTCTTTAGGACAGAGGGCATCATTCTTCTGTTTCTACAGTGTAGAAACAGAATGTATCTTCTCTGTAATATGTGTAGTGCAATTCATAGTAAAAATATGATAAATCTGTTCATTAGGGAAGAAAACATTTCCTCTTATCAACTAGCCAGGCAGAAATGGAGAAAACATGTCATTTTTAAGCAACAATTTTTAGATCATTAATTTAGTTTTAAATTCAGATCATTTAACATTATATTTTCTGTGGTTAGTAATTTGAGACACTGAACAGGTTAATTTTGTGTCTGAGGTCGTAAATCTAGCTTCCACACGTATGTAACACACTTCTAAGCAGAACATGACTTACAAAACTAACTTAACGAACAAAGATGTTAAAATACATGACACTCAGAAGTCAGGAAATTGCAAACAGTTATCAATCCAAGCATTCCTCTCCGTCTCTGAGAGTATTCTTTGGCATGAAATAATTTGTTTAAACAATAGCATTTTTATAAGTTAGTTGAAAATGGCCATTTATTTTTTCTCTTTAATATTAACTTTTTCCCTCGTATACTTTGTTTACTGGTCTCCTGTCCAAGGTAATGGAAGTCATCTCAAGTTTTTCCACCAGTTTCCAGGGCATCGGATCACTTCTCAAGTGGGATATATAGTAGCCCAGGAGATGGAAAAGAAGACACCCACCAGCTGTAGGTCAAGGGAAGGGAGAGGTGAATTACCCTGTTATTTCCTAGGATTTTCTGTATGCTGATCCTCAGCATAACGAATGTACTCTGGAGTTAGTGTGTCATTACCATGAATCCATTTGGCATTCTTTGTAATGGCTGTGATCATCAATCCGATTAGTACTCATATAGATGTCAATGGTGTTTCATTACAATTTATTATTAGTTAATGAACACCTATATTAGGCTCATACAACACTCATTTAAAAAAAATGCTTAAAAGGGTTAGCCATGAAATTTAGTGACAGCCAAGTTCTGTGTCTCAAATCAATCCTCATCTTCTCTCAGGAAGTGAAATCTTATTGCTTGCAAGGTCCCTGCTAGGAGGTAGAGACAGAGAACTTACAGCCATATTTTTGGTCTGAGAATGATGCAAAGCCCACTCAGTGCTCTCCAGTTCCTGGGGTTCTTCTGCCCCCATCCTCTGCCTGCCTGTTTGACCAGAGCCTGCCAGACCATGGTCCTGTGCATTTTTTTGGCACGTAATGAGAATCAGGCTTGGGAACTGTTTCCCAGGAGTAGGGACTAGGAGGCACTTGTTTTGTGCCAGTGGTTCTCCCAGGTCTGGCTGAGAATCCAGCTGCTGTACTCACCCAGCATCTAGTCCAACTCTTTCTGAGGTGTCCTTGCTGTCATAGGAGTCAGGCTATCACTGACAGAGCCAGAAGATACTGCCTCCAGAGAAGAAAGCCACTCCATTTTCCCTAATCAAAGAGGTACCTGAATCATAACAGACTTTGCCTCACAGAATGCAAAGGTTTCACCAGTCAGCTCATCAGCACTATCTTGATTTTTTGTGGCTCCCTGAAAACCAATAACAAAGGAAGGACTTTTTTTTTTTTTTTTATATAAATCCTCAATTTAGATACTTTACCTTTTGTAGTTTTGTGAGGTTTGTGGGGAGTGTTTTTTGTTGTGGGGGGTTTTTAGTTTGGTTTGGGTTTTTTATTTGTTTTGTTTTGTTTGTCTGGGGGGGGGTTATCATTACTTTCTGTCCTGGGCAGCTACCTTTTGGAACACTGGACTCTTGCAAAATCTATTTCAGGCAATAGTTTTGGATTAAACAAATTGTCACAGGGATGCCTAGTATATTTAGTTTGCTTTAAAATAAATGGGGAAATAATAAGTGATGTTTGTGTATCAGTGTTGATAAACAAATTGTTCTGCATATTTCTGCTGATATTGTACATGAATCATTTTGCATGAAATTATTAATACTCACAAATCATGACAGTGAAAGCATCTGTGCTTTTAGATATGAAAACAGAGGCTATAGGATGAGGCCGTTTGATGGCGCTTGGTTAGGCTGACTCTCCCTGAGCTGATGGTGCTTTGTGAATGTCTTCCAGCTGCAACTTTCCTATGCTTCCACTGGATCAGGCACTGGGCCCTTCTAGCTAGCACACTGGGACTGCAGGGGCTTTCTTAGCTCCAGGGAACTTCCCTACTTACTCCTTTGGTATTCCTTTTTATATTGCAGTTAATTAAGTATGACACTCTTCAATCATTTCTAACTGTTGTTAACTATTAATTGTGGTTTAGCATCATGACTAAATCCTTGCATACAAGTCTTCCTTTGCCCTTGAACTACTGCTGCTTTATATGTCTCCACCAAAACAATGAAACATCATAAAAATATACTTTTCCCAAAAACCTTTTCGACACCTCTTTGTTACCGTCACAACTTCCTTTTAGTTCAGTGGGTTTCATACCTTTAGATTTTTCCATAGCTATCATAACTGCTCCATCCTTTTCACTGTTTCCTCCCTAATTATCAATTCTAGGTTTAACATTTTTTTAGTTAACATTGTATCCAACTTCTTTTACAACAGTTGTTAGAGCATTCCATTTTGTCTTTCAACAGATAAATTTTTTTCTCAGATCCTGTCAGTTCAAAGTACAGGTTCTCAATCCTTCTTGGGCTATCACTCCAGCCATGCCAACGATCCATTTTTCCGCCCTTCAGTAAAATGCGAACTGCTCCTCACTGTCTTTGAGATCCTTCACGATCCTTACTCCTTAGTCAGTAATTTCTATCTCCCATCTTCTTTGCTTTGCCACGGTCATTCCCCCTTTCTTGCATTTCCACTGTCGCTGTGCTTTGCACTTTCTTACACCATGAAGAAGTGTCTCAGTGCAGATCTACAAGGCTGCACATCTTAACTTCTGATTCTGGTATCTTTTGTAATACTTACCAAAAGTCTTTAGGATCAATAGTGAGAGAAAAGCAATTTGAATTTTGCTTTGAATTGTGAGGGGAGGGTGTGGTATTGTTCTCCTTTTATTTTGGTTCATGCAGATGTGTCCTGACAAGAAGATTTCTTTGTTGAGAAGATCATGTCTTCACAACACCTCTGGACAGCACCTACCACATATGTGGTGTCAATGGAATACAATAACAACAATAATAATAACCCCTACCCAGAAAACCTCATTAAGGACCTCAGGTATCCCTTGAGTTATATATTGATCCATGTAAAGGATTGCTGTGTCATGCACTTACATGAAAGGCCAGATTTAAATCCCCCAAAAAGCCACAGAAGAGCTCACATTACAGCTCCACAAAGAAGCTTGATTAAATGTGAATTTAGTTCAAGGTCTGAAGTGTACATATTAAAACTCCTGAGGATCTTTTAATCAAAACCTGGACCCTTTTGCGTGGTTAAATCTGTGATTTTTGTTAGGTGATATTGACATGGATTGTTTGCTGATGCATTGTGATTTAATGCCATGTGACCATAATCCCTGAATGCAAATGATTAATTACAAAGTGTGTTTGATTTTTTTTAAAGGATTTATCACATTTCCTCCACTTCTGCCTCTGCTTAGATTGCATTCTAAAAGCCACATGCTTTTAATTTTTTAGTTTTATTTGAATTATGTCAAAGTATGTAATAACTCAGAAGCTATTTAGCTTTTGGATTAAAACAGGTAATTGTTTATAAAATATTATGGCTTCAAGTCTATAGAAACTTTAAGCATTTCTGTATTTGCTTCAAGGCATGAGGAGACAGTGACACAGCTCATTTCCTCTGCTGAGCCCTCTTCGCTGCCTTGTACAACACTTATTTCAAAGCACGCCACAGCTTAGAACTGTCGTGATCCCCATTAATATAAAATCATTGACCTCTGCTCCTGCTGGTGCGACTAAATTACATTCTGCTGCTCAGCAGCAGCCGCATATGGGGCCAGCTCTTTTAGTCATGGCCAGGTGCCTTGATGTCAGCGCTGCCCCTCCTACGCTCAGGGTTTTCCTTTAATGAGGATTATGCACCTTCAAAGATTGAGGAAACCCACTCCCCGGATGGCAGCATTTCTAATGGCATCTGGTCTTACCATACAGTGACTTCGTGTTGTAGGAAGCTGGGGAGAAGTGCTTTGTTTCTCCCACACACAGAGTGAGGAATTGTGAGAGTTCATGATTTGGTAGCTTTTTCTCCCTTGACCAACAAACCCAGGACACTGTGAACAGAAATATCACATTTTTATGAAACCCTGTAGTGCTGTGTTAAACAGTATCCCATACCATGTCAAAACCTGGGTGGGATTCCTTCCACCTCTCTCTGCCTTTTAGTTCATGATGCTCAAAAATAAAGTGCACGTAGCAGTTTTATAGTCTTCAAATTTTTGTGTTCTTACAAAAAACAAAAAAGATTTTATAGGATTGATTAGGATTGATACAGCTTCTGAGTGTGGTCAGCTTTTCTCACTGTGTGGTCTTTCTTGCTTTTTTTCCCTGACCCTTTTCACCCACCCCCAGCCCCTCGAGACACTGTGCTTTGTGAGCCATGGAGCATTTTTGCCTGTAAGCAATGTGCTCTACAAATGGGTCTGAGCAGCAAGTTTCTATACGAATCTTCCTAAACATGGTGTTGTTCAACAAGGACACTATTTTATGTCCTGGTTTTGCAATGAGTTACATATTGCTAGACTATGGCACCTATCAGAGAGACTGGTTACTGATGATGATCTCTGGAATAACACTTAAACTGCCACAGAAATTGCCAATGCATTCATTCTGTGTCCAGTCTCACCCCATAGTATTCGTCACCTTAAGCTTGTGATGATGTCAAAGTGAATTAGCAATGATCATCTCCTTCTTGGTTGTAGTCAAATTCTTGTAGATCTTGTCATGTAAGAATAAGTAACAGGAGAATTTGGCACGAAATGTTTTTACACAAGAAAATCAGAAAATGTTCTGCTTAATGTGTACAGATACCCTTTTCTTTTGTTATAGAATATGTCTGTATCAAGGACTAAGATCATTGCTCTCTTTGATAAACTATCGCTATTTTTTCCTAACTTTAGGCTACTGCATGATTTCATTTTATTTTTTTTTGCAACTAATTTAAATCTGACACTATTTGTTAGTTTTGAAAATCTCCTCTGTACGATGCAATCACATAAAATAAGTTGACTATAATAACCACATATGTATATTCTTTGTTATATTCTACCTTGTGTTCCCAGTGAAAGTTAGTGTTGACAAAATATGACCTGTAAAGCAAAACTGAGGGTTTAGAAATTTCTTTTTAGTGTGTACCCATAGACAAATTGCAGATAAATCTTTGTAATGGAAAGGAACAATTCCTCATTTTTTCTTTTGTGTGCACATGTGAGAGGGGGAGGAGGAGGTTTTTAATTGTGTTTTGTTCTTTATGAAAGGTAACATCTGGATTAACAACTTGCTTTTGAAAGCTGATACCCAAACAAAGTGCTTTCTTTACTGAGAGATGTCCTAACCCCAGTCACACGACTGCTAATTTGGCTTTTCTCTTAATCTCTGCAGAACTTGCTGAACAGAAGTGAAACTATGTGCATGCTAATGGCTCACTTTCTACATACTCCCCTCTCTCCCTTGGAGTGTCTGGTGTGCAAAGCCGAGCTGGAACAAAGATACACTAATTATTCTCCATTAATTTGTCTGCTTGGATGGTCCTAAATACCAGAGTGATTAATTAGTGCGAGGCAGCCAGGGCAGGATGTCACACCCTTCTCTGCGTTTAAGTGTCGGCAGGGTTGTGCTCAAGTGTTGACAACAGCATATCTTTAATTTTCTCCAAGAAGAAAAGTTTACTCAGTACAATTAATTTGAGCTTGGCTAGGTTGAAGGAATAAATGTAACATGGAATAATATTACTGCTGCTTAGGCAATTTTTTTGCATCCTTAGGGTACGGTAAAACTTTTCGCACCTCAGTTATTGAATATTGTTTTTCTATAATTGTTTCAAATTGGTTTAATTATTTTTGTGCATTTTGCAGATTAAAAAAATGGATCATAAACCAGATAGAAATTATTGTCCTCAGTGACTGGAGATGGGTTGTGTGTAAATGGCTTGATATGATGGATAAA
Source organism: Lophotriccus pileatus (assembly GCA_035583135.1). Lineage (NCBI taxonomy): Eukaryota > Metazoa > Chordata > Aves > Passeriformes > Tyrannidae > Lophotriccus > Lophotriccus pileatus. The sequence continues at coordinate 74,866,231 of JAWWES010000115.1, read as the reverse complement.
TTAAAGAGAGGCAACCAATGTCAGCTCAGCTTCTGAATCATCTTAATTCAGTGTTTTTTCATGGTGACTTGTCCAAAAATATATGTCAACATGATTTAAAAAATTACAGACTACTTAGCTTGCAATATTTCAAGTAAATTAAGCAAAATAACTTGAAAATTAAATAAACCTGGTTCAGAAATGTTTCACCTGAGATCAGCACTTGCATTGCCCTTTTTTTTTTCATATAGAGCTCTTAAAAGGATAGCTAATATAGTTTTCTGAAATTAGCTCCATAATAATGATAAGATTTATAAATACACATTTGTGGATTGTATGAGAACTCTGTGTTTAGCAAACACTGTACATAAAAATAAATCAGCAGTTGTAGTGTCTCTGGTAATTGTAAACCTTACAGCATTTGCAAATCCTTGTGTTTTATTTTGATTTTTTTTTTAACCACTTCTTAGAGCATAATTTTTTCCTTGGGGGAGGGGCCATAAATGGAAAAGAGGTCCTAGACATTAGACAATGCCTATGACTTTTTGGCAGCTACCCTCAGATAAAGCCCTAAAGGGGTCATACCCGAAGCTACAGAGAGAGCTTCATCTCTCCTTGCATTGTTAGTCACTATTGTTCTCCTTGTCAATTAGTTCCCCGTAATAAATGTTTGACTGTGCTCTGGCTGATACAAGCCACTTCAATGTAGGTTACTTTACACCAAAATTTACTCTTTCTCTTGGTCATTCATTGCTGTGTTTCAGCCATCAATGTATATTTTACTGTGCAAGTGAAATCTTTATTCAGCTATGTGAGGAGACTGAAGTTTACGTGTTACAATGAGAGTTTGGGGAAGGGTTAAACTAGATAAGGAACATTTATTTAAATTGACAGAGCTTATGCATACCAAGCTTTGCAGAAAAAATATAAGTGCTAGGACGTATAGTGAAACATCAAACTATGATTAAGTCAGGCATTGCAACCTATCTGCAAGAAAACAGACAATTCTGGCAAAAGTTACCAGTTGCTGGATCTCTCCAAGGTCAATAAAAATAAGTAGACAAAATAGACTCTGAATATGAGCTGAAGTTCTTGGCTGTGAAGTACAGATAATTGAATCTTATTTAAAAAAATAAAGGGAAAGAACAGGTCATTAAGAAATACCATCCTTTCACTTCTTCAGTGTGTCTTGAATCTTTCTGTTTTTGGGATTGCTTAAGTAGGAATTTTTTGCATCAGAATTTTGTGATTGCTCAATTTCCTCTCTGATTGGTGAATGATGCTGAGAAACTCTTATCCACAATTCATTATGTTCTTTTAGTTCCCTTGTCTTAAAAATATTTACTTACATTTTAAGTTCTAGATCCTTATTGACATTTAGTCACTTGTTAAACTTGTCTTCCTTCTGCACGGCAATCTCATTTCCCCGTTTCTTCTTCTTCAACCATCATCTGTCCACACAAGTTAGCACAACATATGCATACTATCTGTGGCTTCTTATAAGACAACTCTGTAATGAGACCATTTCAGATCAAAATGTCTAGACAGGACACTGGGAAAAGGGGAAATCGGCATACTTTCAAACTCTTAGGTGGTTGTTTTGATCAGAGAAATGGGACTGAACTACTAAAATACATTCCCCATTCTTACAAGTATTAACATTTGAGGTCTGTCCCAACAGCCTTGTCGTAGGCAGTGTTCTTCACACTCTCCTACTTAATCAAAATAACAGCAACCATTAAGCTGTTGAGAAAATGAATAAGATGCTTTGTGGGAGAATAATTTCAGTGTACTATTAATACTGTTAATAGTGATTCAACTTGGATTTCTTGAAACTTGCTAACTCTACAGCTAGTAGGATTGCTCTCAATAAGACTAAACTAGAAAGTTATTAAGTCTTCTAAATGGTATTACGAAACTTCAAGTGACTACAGAATAAGAGGTGAGTTCAGCAACAAAAACCTTGTCTCACTACTATTTGCTGGCTCTAAATTGTTATATATGGTAGTAGAAAGCAGTTCTCAAATATAATAATTTCCCTAGGATTAACCTTAATCAATCAATCAATCAATTATTAATTGATTTTTACCTTCAGAACATATATTAATTATTTGTTTCTTGACTTTATTTTGAAAAGGCTCTGATTCCAAGGTATTTGTCCAACATGGTAAAAGTCAGAAAAGTGTCAAAGGATCTTTTCTGCAGTGTTGTTATTTAAACAAATTTGTTGTGTATTTGATGTACAGGAAATGTTATTTTAGAGTGAAGAAGTTACTCCTCTCATTTTGAAAGTTCAGTACTGATGTCAGTTTATCTGCTGTGTCAATGCTAATCAAATGAGTCCTCCCTGTATAGTGAGAGCAGATCCAGCTGTTACCTGAACTGTGGTAGTTGTTGCACATCTTTTTTCTTTGTGTGACATTCTAATTTATATATCCCTTCCTCCATATGGCAGCCAAGCAAAATTCGGTTCTATGCAAAGAAATACAGGACCAAGTTCAGAGATGCCCAACATGCAGATGGCAAAGAATTTCACTAGTATTTCCTTTGTAATTGACATTTCATAAGTTGGCTCACTCCTTATCCTCTAGCAATTGATCTTAATTATTTGATGGAGACTGTGGTAAATCAAAGGCAAAAATGCAGCTGTTGTTCCAGAGGATATCTGAAGTGCATCCTAACATTCAGCTGATTAAAAAGCCTCAGTCTTCTGTGAGGCTTTCTGCAAAGTGTAAATATAAAGCATGGGCAAGACAGGTTAGTCCTACAGTGTACATATCAGCCAACAATAAGGATTATCTAAATATGAAGCAGAATTCCAGTGCAAATTGGCACAGCTTCCTTGACTGCTGAGAAACTGCATTGATTAGCAATACTTGTTGAGTCCACACATGCATGAGATCTCTGTTGATCACAGCAGGAAGATTTTGTGTGTATGTACTTGAATTGAGTGAGCTCTAGGGGCTATCAAAAGCCCCCAAACACCTGCATTAATCTCTTTGGTTTTATTCAAAGCCAGTCTCAGTGGCTATTTGGAATCAGCAGGTGCAGTTGGACTTCCCTCAAAACTAGGGGCAGAGCATAGTTTCTTTCACTGCAACATTTCCATTAATCTGTTAGAATCAGCTTTTCTTGAATGAGGGGGTATAGTCCTTTTGTGTTAAACTAACAAAGTTAAAAACAGTTCTTAGAATGCATGTTTCGAGTTCATAAGGAAATGAGACATAGTTCAGCTAGTGTTTCAGCTAGTGACTGAAAGAGTGACTTTCAGAAGCCATTCTGTCTTCTTATTTGTGGCTAGAGCTATAACTACTCAAGTTACGCAAGTTACCTTTCCTAAGCAAATGTCTGTAACTGTGTGGAAATGTCTAGGCTCAATAGTTCAAGCTATCGCCCTTCAAAGTGTTGAGTACCTCTGCAAGAATTTCCATTGCCACCCATGAAAACTGTAGTTTTTGATCCCATTATGGAAGAATAGGTGTCTAAACATGGATGTGGAAATTAATTTGATCACGTCGTCTCATGAAATTGATTTTTTTTACTGGTACCACCTTAACTTTTTAGGAAGACGTAATTGACTGATGCTGTCATTGACCTCCCTTCTTCCCCATTTATTCACTAACTGCTGTTTACTAACATTTGCTTTCTGATAACACTTCAAAGATGAAAATTACTTTCAATCCTATTTCTGGAACAGAGCCTGAAATGTTCTTTACCTGTATCAGAGGAACATGTGTATTTCTTATTATTCTGAAGGTCCAATTCAGAGCAATTAGGCCAAATAAAATCAAAACACTATGCTAACAAGCTGTGAGAGGCTGTGGGAGAGAAAGAGGTTCTCCTGGACCTGTGAATAGTTGTTGCTATCATTTCTGAAGGGCAGTGGTGCAGTAGCCTCAGAAATTTTCCTGTCAATAGAAGGCATTTGGGTGAATTCTTGGTTCGAGAGCTTCATCGCTGAGAAAGAAGAAAAGGTGGGTTTGGTAATATATTAGCCTTTCTGATTACAACATATGTAAAGGAGAGAGAAAAAGATCAATTCCTTTTCCATCACGTTATTTATGGCATCCACATATCACAAAAGTAGTTTGGGAAGAATTTAATTCTCGTGCAAAGCTACATTAGAGAAATACTAAAAAAAAGTCTACCGAGTTCCTGTTACCCATTTACAATCCTTTTATTCTCCTTTGTCACAAGACAATACTAAAAAATATGATTGCATAAAAAATAAATCTGTGGAAATTTTATGTATTCTTTAAGAATTCCCATAAATTATAAGAATTTCCAAACCAGCTGACTGTGTTCTTCAAAAAATGATACATTACAACAATTCAGAGATGTAATTAAGAAAATTACTTTTAATACTGATGCAGAAAATGAGGGCAGGGTAGACCACCCAAGTTCCTAGGACCATAATGGATAATGTATACAGAGAAAGGCAATGGGCTGACAATGTATCATACATAGCTTAGCATATCCTCCTGACAACTTTGACCACAGCATTAGTCCCACTCCCTTTCAAAAGGCAAATTCACAAGTCATTATCATCTGATTAATGGCTATGCTGGCACACAGCTTCCTGTAGGACAGCACTGTTGGGCGGAATCTCGAGGATACGGCCATGCATTCTCACATGCGTACATGTGTGTACATGCATGCATCTGCACATAAACACACACATAGAGGCAAGGAGCAGACCCTGCAACATCCTAAGGAAGTAAAGATCCACTCCAAATCTGCCAAAACTGCCAAAACTCTTTCTGCTTTCAGTAGGTATTTCTAGGCTGTCAGCCCATTCATTTACCCCCTCAGTATGTGCTGTCACTCCGGATCACTTACTCACAGAGTGCTCCCAGAAATATGTTTACAGAAGAACCTCATTCTGACTTTCATATTAGTGCAAATTAGTGGGAGTACTTCCCTTGGAAGTGCTCTTGGGAGCCATTTTGGAAAGCTCTTGTTATTTGCTTGCTACTGTAAATTAATCCCAAATGTTTGTATATTATTCATGAACCTAAAACTCAAACAAGCCTTTTCTCCCTATCTCTGTGTGTATATCGTTTCCACGACCAGTTAAACTGAACAAAAACAATATCTGTGATGTGATCCCACAAATACATTACTAAGTAAGGGAATAGGTTAACATTGCTCTATAGTTGGACACATTGTTGCCACTCAGTTAATATGAGATATTTTCCTCTACCTTTACATATAGAAAAGATATGCCAGTTATGGCAGGACAGGAGCATGACCATAGGCAACTTGTTCACTGGGTGTTCACAGTTCTGGTAACTTTCTCCTGTGTAGTGCTCATCAGCCAGTTAGATAATTAAATCTAGGCACAGACAATAAGGTAAAGACTTAAATAAGTGACTTTGACAATGTGACACAGGGTAAATTGCTTTTGTGGACTGAACCGAAATACTGGGAGCAAAATTTTGGTAAGAATATGCACAAATTTTGCTGCAAGTTTGAGCCATGATGAATTTCGGGATGCAAGAATATACCCATTCAAATGAATTCTCCGGTTCTGAGTGGTCTTTAAAAGGAAAAAAAAATCTTTACACTACAGTGCTACATAGCGACCAGTACACACAGAATTTAAACTGAAAGTCTGTGGAGTTTTTAGAATTTGGGGTTTACTTCAACAAGATGAATTGCACAGAAAGAAGGCAGCGTATGCGCTGCATCATTCTGACAAAAGTTCTCGTGGAGGTAATGCCGTTACTAGATGAGAAACTAAATAGAAATGTTCAATAAAACATGCATGCATCTGCACAATAGAATAGTCCTTATATTTTACATTGAGCTACCTCAGGGTCATGGAAGGTGTTTTATTAGCACAGTCAACAATAATAGCATGATTTTTATTAGTAGGAAAAGATAGAGTGAGAGACTACTAATTATTTTTCAGCCTGAGGGGCATTTTTCCTGAAACGACTGTTAATTTGATCATTGTCGTGCAGTTCACAGATTTACATGAACTTATTTCAGTATGACACATGGCTAAGAACAAGACTAAAAATGTTGCTTTATTAATGGTTTTCAGCGAACATATTAGAAAGTGCTAACCATGTGGGTATAGGGATGATATTGATAGTACTTAGAAGGCTGAATCTTTTTTGGAAGTAGCTAGCCCGAAGCCCTTTCTGTGTGATATTTTTTGTTCATGCAGTGAGATATTAAGCCTACAAGAATGAAATAAAATCCCAATGAAATGAGAATCTGTTGGTGTTGCCTCAGATCTATGTTCAGTGATGTTGCTGGAGGTTTTTTTGTAGTTGTGTTGTTTTTTTTCAAGCTGATCTGGCAGGTCTAACAGCCAATTACTTTTCTAGATAACTATTTAATCAGTACATGTGGCTTCAGTGTTTATGTATGTATATGTGCATGTATAAATATAAACACGGTCTTAATGAATCTTCTACTAGAAGTGACAAAAATTCCTGGGAATACATTCCAGGTTTTAGCATTTTTAAACACTCTGGCATTTTTCTTACTTTGAGTGTCTTGTCTTCCCGCCGGAGTGTCTTCCCGCCAGTGTGTCTTCCCGCCGGAGTGTCTTCCCGCCGGAGTGTCTTCCCGCCAATAAGCAGAAGGCCAAAGGATAAACTCTTGTACCCCTGTTCAAGGAGCAAACAATACAGGTACTCACAGAAGCAAAGGAAAATACAGTAACCCAAAACTGCCAGGGTAACACTAAGAGGCAGCATCCCATCCTAACGGCTTCTGATCTTTACTACCATCTGTAATTTGCCATGGGTCTTACTTCTGAAGAATCAAGGTGATGAAAACATGATTTAGTGCTACTTTTCTTTTCATCTCCCTTTCTGCCCTAGGTTAACTTTTGTCATAGGTGAAAATTTTGGTCAGGCACCTTTTAAAGTTCATTGTGGGCACCCACAGTTATCTGCATTTTATGAAGATTTAATCTGCTTGTTTAATCATGAGACTGAAATGAGACAGCCTTCACAGGTATCTTTTTGCTGAGACAGGTGACAGGCTATTGGTTGGAATGACTGTCACCATCATGCTTTCTAACATTTATGTTCATGATAGAAATTATTTGTCTCAGTCATGCAGAATTGTAAGGCTATCCTGAGTCTAGCTATTATGTCAATCTGCAGAAAACGAAAATAAGAAGACTAGGAGAGAAAAAGGCGCAATCAGGCACTGCTAGGACTGGCTGATAGTTAGCACAAATTCTCTGTTTCTTGTGCTAAGGTCATTCTCTAAGGACTCTCTATGAGGTACCAATAGATCCTGACATGCAGCTCCATATCCTAGACTTTGAACTGTCCTAGTCTCTTCTCTGATATGTAAGATCTAAATAGCAAGGTCCCATCTGAACCTTTCAGATACACCTTTTTCTAAGATATTTTACTTCAAATAAATTAGATCCCTTAGGATTTGAACTGCATTATTTTTAAGGAGTGTTATCTCCACAGAATTGTGAGATACTAATAAATATTTCATTTTTAGTAACTTCTTAGTCTACTTTATAGATATAAAGAAAAGTTAAAGCTCTGATTTCAAGAAAAGAAATCCAGTTTTTTAACTCTTTTATTTACAACTTTTATTATTTTCTTCTGAGAGTCTAAAAGAAAGCTAAAACTAAAGATTGAATATTGGAATAATAAAATATATTTATTTTTATCTAAAAGGAAATCAAAAGCCCATTATCCCAATAGTTATAGCCCCTCAACTGTGCTTGAAATTAAAATATTATTTTTAAACCCAAATAAATAAACCTGACTTGCATCACACATCTGTTGAAGTAAGCGTTAATGATATGGCTGATATTACATATTTTTTTACTATCCATAGGTTAAAAATCTCCCTGTAACATTTTCTTCCAAAACAATTTTATTGTAATAGACACAAAAATGGAATGAAATTAAATTATATGAATGTTTAGAATGAATTTTCCTTCCTGTTGTGAAAAACACATGGAAAACAGAAAGTGTTAACTGGAAATCCCACTGCCTTAAACTGAAAAGAAGGAATATAACAAACACATGGCTAAAATTTCTCTGAATTTGCTCTTTTTTTCTGATTCAGGACATGAAGAGACACAGATATACGAGCAAAATGGCACTCTTCATCCAACCGTACTTTAATTCAATCAGTACTTAATTCACATTAATCAAACCTAAGCTACAGTCCTACAGTCCCACTGTAATTTTGGGAGTCTATTTCCATTTTATAGTCTATTTCCATTATATAGAGTATTATGGGGAAATTGTGAGCAGAGGTGATAGGGCAGGAGATATCTGGCAGGTCTAACCCTGCAAAATATTTCTACCATTTCTGCGTTGTCCAAGACAACTGCAGCTTGAATACTGTAAACTAAAATGGAAGAGAACTGTTAAATTTTAAAGGGGAAAATAAATGTGGCTCACTATAAATGTTGTAACTGAGTACACTCGGCTGTGAGAGATTGTTTTTGACAAAAGTGTCTTGGATGGAAGCTCAATAACATCTAAAAATGTGGGACAATATAATGCAACTAAACAAGGAGGAAATGATTATACAACAATCAAAACAATATTGCTGTTTGGATGTTCTTTAAAGTTGTGAATAGCCACCTTTGCTTTAAAATTCACATTTTTGAACTTTGAAAAAGGTTCTTGAAGACAATTTGGTGCTGTTTTTTCCTTCCAAAGCCATATGGTTGAGAGAATTAAGCACTGTCCTGGGAATCAGGACATTCTCACTCCTTGTCTCATCTTTACTGCTGATGGGTCTTAATACTTTCTACTTCTTTAAACTTTGGAAATGCTATTTAATTATGCTATGCAACAACCCAGTTTGCAAACATTAATTAATCCTCATAGCTCCCTTGTGGTCTGAGACAGGTAAAATACAATTAGTCTCAGATAATAGGGAAAATAAGGCTCAGAGGGGTTAAGTGGCATGCCCAAAGTCACAGAAGCAGTAGTATTTGGATTGGTATTATAATTCAAATTGTCTTTAACCTACAATGACTCTCGAGGAAGGCCAATGTGAGTTCCTTGAGTTAAAAAGCAAGAAACAAGCATTTTAGCTGTTATGAAAATTCAGTACCTTTAGGCTCAAGTTACCTCTAAGTTAAGTATTCATTCGAGCCACACTGATTTATAAACAGGTACATGCACAGGCCACTTCAGTGCTGGGGAAGATGAACAGAGAATACAAAGAGCATCCTCTAAAAGAAGTTTCTAAAGCAGGGAGAGAGCATCACCCCTGGGGCAGGCTGTGGGGCTGGTGTTTCAGAGTGCAGACCCCACAGGAGGCAGTGGGCTTTCAGCTGCTCCACTCAGAGAAACCCAAATGTGATCTCTTCTGGCTGTGAGGGCTCAGGGAAGGGTTTCCATCCTGTTGGCTAATCCAGACAACACAGGAAGGTAAAAGAGGCTACTGGGGAAAGTGGGTGACTCTGTGCTACTGTTCCATGTGGGTCATCAAGGTCATAGCAAGGGAGTTTTGCTGCTAACCCACTCCTTAGAGACGAGCCTCAGCTGAATCTTGTCTCCAAGCTTAAAGCTCCCTGCAGAGAACCAAATCCAAGAATTGACAGAGCAGAATGATAAGCACTGCCTGGGACTTTGCAAGCAAAAGAAGAGGAAGTATATCCAATATTCTGTTAACGTATTAACATCAACCACGAAGACCAAAGATCTGAAGCAGCACAATAACTGGGTTATTTATCCAGGATTGTGCATCATACCCCCTCTTCAAGCACTGTTACGTGCTCAGGTGGCCATGAGAGTGTTTTCTGGAAAAATACAAAGAAACCTTGTCTAGATACCTAACTGTATACATATCTCATATCTCACATACTATATTAAAAGGTTGGCACATATCCTCGCAGTATGAATATATAAGAAGTAATAGTATGCTGGTTTCTTATATGAATTAATAAATAAAATCTTTTCTACACCCACATATGGGGGTTTTATCTAATGCATTTTCTACATAGATTCCACTTCTGCCTGCATTAAGGCAACCAGTTCCTAAAACATGCAGGATCTTTGCTCATGCCTTTTGAACAGCCTGCCCTTTCTGTCTTTGTGGGCCAGGACATAAATAGTTGAGGTGGGCCTTCACTGCCCTTCTATTCTTCTTCCTGCCTCAGAAGCTAGATCTTTATGTGATCTGCAGTGCCTATACCAGCTTTCTGAACTGAAGGCTATAGTTCTCTGCATGTTCTTCCTCAATAGCCCAAGTGACTTCTGATAAGTTGAAGATACAGATAACCTTACTAGTGGCAGCTGTCTGAGGTCCTATTTAGGTTTAGGAGACAGATGACATGTGTAATGCACTTTCAAGAATTTGTACAAGGAGATTCAAGCAAATGAAGACATTTTCTAGACCACTGACATTCCTCTAATATTCTCTTTGCCTAACATTGGGTCTTCAGGACATACTAGCAAACCAGCTTAGCAGAGACATCTCAAATAATCACAAGGAGATCTTCAAATATCTTGTCTTACAGCTACAGAATTGTTTGTGACATGCCATAACTGTTAATGAGAGCCAATACTACTCCAGAGGAACTGGGAAAATTGGACCATTGTAATTATTATAAAATTATTTTCATGACTACGCAGAATTTGTTTGCCCTTGGGAAAGCTGATCAGACTCTAGTGCTTGTCATTCTGATTGCTCCACCTTGTGCCAGGTACTCCTACAAATCTAATCCAAAAGGAAACCATTGCTGAAAAGATTTGAACAAGAGTACTTGGTACTTCTTCAAATGAGGATATTTGTCTCCACTGAGGCCCTCAGGATTGCCTCTCAGCTTGATTACAGTTACTCTGACCACACCTCACCACATTTCCTAGCATGCAGCCACATTACATTTCTATCAGATTACAGAAAAGAAATTCTTGAACATAGTAACACTTGGTGTTTTTTTGCCAGCAAACTCTGGCTAGCTGCTTAATCCTTCCATCATCTTCCAATAGATACTGCTTTGCTGGCTGCTGTATCCAGGAAAAAGGCTGTAGTAACCACAGGAATCCCTCCAATATTTAGAGCTTCAGATATTTCCTGCTTCTATTCTTCATATATTGTCTTTTCCAAAGTTGTTCTTGAGCGACGTCTGCAGGTACAGCTTAAAACCATCTAATTATTTTGATAATTAAAATTTCTTTTGTGTTTTAATTTTATTTGTTTTATTCTAAACAACTACAGCTAAACTTCATGTCCTGAATGCAATTAGCAATTTTTCTTTTCTCCTTGACAGCGTGGTATTAATTCAAGCCTTACTGATACTAACTTTATGGCACAGATAAGGGGGTTTGCTGGTTTTGCAGGGACTATCCAAGTGGGCTGCTGATTTGTACTTACTACTTTTTATCAAAGAAAGACCCACTCTTTTTTACTCAGTTTGAACCAGTATGATCTCTTTCCCTCTTTGAATGGCAACCTTTAAAGATTTATAGGGCAGCAGCTTGGAGTTCACTAACTATACCAGAGACACATGAAATTACAGTTCTGATAGAAGGTGTGAATTCTGACAGCATCAGAAGTTTCAGAATAAAACTAGGAATTTCACTTAAATCTTCAGATTTTTTAATTCTCAGACTGAAATGGAGTGAAATAAATGGCCGTTCGAGCTAAGACAAGTTTTCTAACACTGTGGGATTTATCTAGAGGTCAAAGTGCTTTCTTTGACACATAGCTGAAAGAGAAGGGTGGACAAGCAGCCAGGGACACCCTATTCATAAGTTGTCAGGCATCTTTTTTCTACAGTAAAGAATATAACTAGAAATACACACTGGTAGCCAGATGAATTCCTGTTTAAGATACAATCTGTAATTAGAGGAATACCTGCTGACATATTTTTACATGCAAAGATTAGTTTTTACAGGGAACATAAAAACAAAGTCTCTAAATGTGTTTATCTTTTCCATTCATCACTCTTTCAGCTCAGGTAGGTCAGCATGAGTTTGAACACCCCCTCCTCCACATTTTTCACATTAGGGAAGTGGGTGATCCTGGAGAGACAAAAAACCAAACCAAACCAAACCAAACAAAAAAAACCCAACCAACCAAGCAAAAACAATGAAAACAACAAAAACCAACCAAACAAAAAAAATTTGACACAGTTTAATTCTGTCATGGTCTTTTGCCTGGATTTTACTTTGGTGTCTCTCACAGGCACAGCAAACCCGTTCCCTTCATTCTTACAATTTTGAATTTGTTTTCGTTTTACGGGTTTTCTCATGGAGGAATTGCTCATCAGAAGAAAAAGCTACCCACATTATATTTTGTGCAGCTTGCCTAAATCAAAATAACAGCATCCTGGCAAACATTTGGTAGAGAGAGTGTAATAATTATTGGTTTGGTTTTCGTTAACCTCTTTTTGTTTAGTCAACATTAAGTCAATCCACCTGGAGCTTAATACTGTATGTTACTATAGTAACTTTACAGCCTATTTGATTGTGACAAAGGGCTTCATCTCGTCCATTTCATGCTCCTGTGTCGACCTACTCCCTCCCAGTGTTTTATTATATCTGTCTTTAAGAGTATCTGCAGGAGCCACAGCTGCTCTGCTTTTGTAGTAGAAAGCAGCTTTCACTGTGTGAAATACTCCTCTCTAAAAGGTCTTATGGCCTGATGGCATTATTGAATTTCAAAGCAAATACAAACAACATTAAATTGTGTAAAGCTAATGTTCATGTTTTGCCGTGTACCATGATTGGGGTTTTTTTTCCAAATGGAACAGTATATAATCACTGGTTGATGCCCTTGAGAACAAAACTACACAAAATAAAGCAATGTAGAATACAAAAAGACTTGAAAGTAATTCAGTTTTCCAAACAAAACAAAAAAAAATGTGTTGGGGGCTCAGGAAAAACATTAACTCCAGAAGCTGGAGTTAGCAGTTTGTAAAATGAAAAATTGGATAATGCTTCACAAATGGGCCCAATCCTTCCCTGTTAAACCGTTGTGAAGCCATTGATTTTAATGGCATTACTTCCAAATTTATACTGGTACGAGGCTGAGCAGTACATGACCCATGAGTGCAAAATGTTTAAGACTTTCTGACTGTTGTCAGTTCATTTTACAACCTGGTTGTTCTATAAAACTCTAACCCGCCATGTGGATGATTGTAACAAGCAGCTACGCAGCTTTTGTTTGGATTACCAACACCTCAGAACTCTTTCATTACATTGTTTGTTCCTGCTGTTGTTTAAATTTACCTTACTCTAGCTTCTCAGCACAATTTATTCCTTACTGGAGCTCTTTTCCCCCAACTGCTTTACAGCTGCTGGCCAAGTGAAAATACTTTACAAATCTATTTTCTCTCAGTCCGTTCAGATTTGCCTCATATTGCTAATATTTATCCACATATTTGATTTGAGAATAAAACATGTTCTCTGCCCTAGTTTCTCTCACTCCTTGCATGTTGTTATGGATGCTCCTGAATAAAGAACTGTGCATCTCTTTGTCACCAGTGCAAGGGCGATGCAGTGAGGTTCCTCCTGCATTTCAGCAGAGCCCCACTCCAGTTGTGTTAATTGTTGGGCTGGGAGGGCAGCGAGTGCTGAATGCTGCCTTGTTAACTTGCTAAGCAGCTGGTCAGCAGGGTAGTTTGATTCCAGCAAGGCTCTTGACACCTCTGCCAAGGGTTATTGATACCTCACACACCCCAGCTGAGACAGATTGTTTTAGTCGTGCTTCATATCCATAGCACAGCCTGTAGTTAGGAAAAAAAGTGATTGACAGCTCACACCTCCTGGGCCCTTCTTACTACCAGACACAACATCTGCTATGCCCTGTGGAGCAGTGAACCAACACACACTGAGAGAACTGTTTCTAGTATTGTCAGGGTTGATTTTATTTAACCCTTTCTGGCTGCTCTCTGGAGATGCACATAGGGGTTTCTGTAATCCCTTACACGTGCTTAAAAGGTGTGGAATATTTGACCAAGCGAACACCGGAGAAGATGGTGCTAGCAATGGCAAGGAAACCGGTTGGCAGTTCTTCCTCAGTAAGGTGATCAGCGTGCTTTGGATTGCAAAATAGAAACTGGGCTATCCCTACAGAAGTGTTGCTTATTTTCAAACAGCAGTGCGGATGGAGCCTATGAGGAGTGAAACTCTGAAATGTGGCCTGAAGCAATTTCACTGAGTGTGCATAGATACACTGAGGAGCACAGCCACAAGGTTAAACAAGACTGTTTGCTAACTGGTTACCTAGGTCAAAGCATGCTCTGGTTAAAGTTTAGGTTATATGTACAAACAGCAGAGGGGTATAGCTTTTCTGAAAAAGAGTAGAGAGAAAAATGGTTCTATTTTCTACCTTCAGAAAGCTAGCCAGTAACAGTTGGCAATTGCGGCATCCTCGCTATAAATGATTGGATGTTTGATTACAATATGAGTCATTAAATATACATGCAAGGAGCTTTTGTAAACTGTCTTCAGTATGTTAAAAACGTTATGAGGAATCCCAAAATCGAACCAATTAAACCAATAGTATTAAAATACATCTGACATGTTTGAAGGACTGATTTGCCTTACCTTTGGACTGGTTTGGGGCTTTTTATTTTTTTTCTCTGCTAAAATATCACCAGAAGTATTGCCAAAATCTACAAATGCATATCTTTGTAAATGATAAAATCATAGAATCATAGAATAGAATCATAAAATTGTCTAAGTCAAAAAGGACCCTTAATATCACCAAGTCTAATCATTAACGCATCACTGCCAAGTTCACCACTAAACTGCATCCCCAAATGCCACCTCTACTCATCTTTTAAATACCTGTAGGAATGGTGACTCTACCACTTCCCTGGGCAGCCCGTTCCAAGGCTTGGCAACCTTTCCTGTGAAGAAGTTTTTCTTAAGTCAAATCTAAATATCCCCTGAAGCAACTTGGCGCCATTTCCCCTCATCTTTTTACTTAGGAAAAGAACCCAACACCCCCCACCCCCCACCCCCCTTTGCTACAACCTTTTTTTAGGTAACTGTAGAGAGTGATAAGGTCTCCCTTGAGCCTTCTCTTCTCCAGACTAAACAACCCCAGCTCCCTCAGCCACTCCTTATAGGATTTGTGCTCCAGAACCTGCACTATCTTCATTTGGCCTTTTCTGGACACACTTCAGCAACTCAGTGTCTTTCTTGTACTGAGGGGTCCAAAACTGAACATGGGATTTGAGGTATGGCTTCAGCGGTGACCAGTACAGGGGGTTGATCACTGCACTAGTCCTGTGGGTCACAGTATTTCTGTTGTGGCCGGGATGCCACTGGGCTTCTAGGCTGCCTGGATACACCTCTGGCTCATGTTCAGCTGCTGTCAACCAACATTCTCAGATCATTTTCTGAAAAGCAGCTTTCCAACCCCTCTTCCCCCAGCATGTAGCACTGTATGGGGTTGTTTTGACCCAAATGCAGAACCCAGCAGTTTGACTAGTTGAGTCTCATACAATTGGCCTCAGCCCATGGATGCAGCCTGTCCTGCTCCCTCTGCAGAGCCTTCCTGCCCTCCAGCAATCAACACTCCCACACAACTTGGTGTCACCTGAAACCTGACTGAGGGAGCACTCAATCTCCTCATCCATTGTTAAAAACATTGAACAGAACTGGCCCCAACACTGAGCCCTGGGGAACACCATTTGAGACCAGTCACCAGCTGGATTTAACTCCATTCATCACCGTTTTTTTGGCCCTGCCATCGAACCAATTTTTTTACCCAGTGAACAGTCCAAGCCATAAGCAGCCAGTTTCTCCAGGAAAATACGTTATTAAAGTCCAAATAAACTATATCTTCAGCTTTTCCCTCATCCATTAAGCAAGTCACCTTGTTTCCTCTCTGCTGTATTGTATTTCCTACAGATATCTGATAAATCGAAGCTCCCAACAAGAACAAGGACTAGCAAAATCTCATTTGATTGTTTCATATAGGTACAGTCAGTGAGACTTTTATAGAAAATGCTATGCAAAGCTAGAGAAGCCATATGGTAATGGACCAAAAGGACTTTTTGGACCTTTTTTCAGTTTTTTTTGGCTGCAGACTGGCTTCCTACCATGCTGTCATGCTTTAGAACTGATGCTTGCCAACTAAATTGTCTGTGTTTACAAGGACATAAGGATGAGCTATGCTAGAGAGGAACTAATAGCTTTATTTATTATATATTTATTATAGCAATGTAATTAGCAATATTCTTATTGCTTAGCATCACTATCACCTCTTGTCAGCACCATGTAACTCCAGAGTAAGTCACTGTGTGTTTTATATCCTGGACAAAGTTATTGGCTGACTGAGTTTACATGATACTCTCTTGCTCATACTTCATGGGATTATATGGCTGTGTTCTGATGGTAGACTGAGGATTTGCTACAGTAAATGCTACAGTAAACCAGCATTATGACTACATGACTTTCTGCACAAAGCTCTCACCTCTAATGGTTATTTATCTCTTCTTCCTTCAAGAACCTGGAATATACTTCTGATGACTTTAAAACTTACAGCAGCCTCAGTGTGAGTTATATGAGAAAGTCAGAATATCAGATTAGTGAAGAGTAATTTTTGTTTCTGGTCTTATAGGGTTACTGTAACTGTCTTCACTGTAAAGGTTCCCTTAGCCTTCCTGAATAAAAGAAAAATTAATAAACCGGTTTATAGCCAGAAATCAGATGCACAAAAAAGTCAGATTTTGAGTTATGTCTCTTTTCTGAAATAGTCATCCCCTCTAGAGCTCATATTATTTAAAATAAAAAAATAGTCACATTTCCCCTAAGTGAGCAGTATATAGATTATTTTGAAATATAATGTAAGTGACATGAAAGCATTAAGTTCCCTTTCTTTCAAATTAGCATCAAATTTGAAAGTGGTTCACAAACCTGGAACTCCAAAGTAGAGTTTCAAATAAATGAACAGCAGTCCCACTTCTCTTAAGATCATGCTTATTTCTAATGTTTCTTTCTAATGTTCCAGTGATAGAGGGAGATTATGCAAACTCAGCAAGCAAATACAACAGAAATGTAGAAATCAGCACACACATATGCAATGGGAGAACGTGGTAATGTCTTGAACTGACAGCCTCTTGGCACTTACCAGGCCAAAAGCAAACAAGGCCAGACAGATAAGGTGTCAGGAAGAAGTTGTGGCACCAGTGAAACTCACCAAACAACCTTTTATTAGCAAAATCAGATATGGATTTTCAGAATACATAAGAATACAGACTGCTCAAAATAACTATATTATCAGTAACTGACATCAGGACAAGTCAGTACTGATGGTCTGTCTTGTCTGCCAGTAACAGACACATCAGCACCTCGGATCACCAATTGCCCAGATGTGGTATCTTTCTCTTGGTGGAAACTGAAGCCATCAAGCTGGCTCAGTAACAAAGAATGGTCAGAAGTTTGGGAGAGGGTTGGGTTCATGTTCATCATGTCACACTTGTCCCTGGGTGACATGAGCACCTTTAAAAAGAAGATAGAACTTCTCTAAATCAAAGAAGTCACAATGCAGTAATCTGAGAAATTTGGAAACAGCTGGATTTCAAAGAACAT
>JAWWES010000115.1:74787932-74839236 GCA_035583135.1 Lophotriccus pileatus | reverse complement strand
TCCCTGATTGTTGGGGGAAGGAGCTTGCAGCAGGAGCTGTGAGGGTTTAAGGATGAATATGAGTTTGGCATCCTTGGAATTACCCATCATTGTTCTTTATGGCCAGAACTCTTTCCTCATTAAAAAAGAGACTCCTTAGTTCTGCTGCTCTTTTGTAGGCTTCTGCAACTTTTATAGACAAATAAATAGGATAAATTGGACTTTCTTCTGAATCATTACAGGCTTTTTTAGGTAAATTTTTAGCTCTGGATACATTTCAAAACGTCAATCAAATAACAGATAAGTTCCCAAGACAGGTACACATCTTCTAACAGAATGCTGTTTGACCTCATTTTCTTCCACATGCTTGTATAGCACCTAAAGAGGCAAGAGCTATGAATATCATGTTTACTAGATGGAGCACTGAGTTACGGAGAGTTAGGTATTGAAGAATAGAAATGAAATCATTGACAGACCAAGTAGATAAATTTCACAGAGTCACAGAATCACTGAATCACAGAATGGGTCAGGTTGGAAGAGACCACAGTGAGTGGAGGGAGGTCCAACCTCCATTCTCAAGCAGGGTCATCCTAGAGTACATTGCACAGGATTGCATTGAGAAGGTTCTTTAATATCTCCAGTAAGGGAGACTCCATAACCTCTCTGGGCAATCTGTTCCAGTGCTCAGTCACCTGCACAACAAAGTTCTTTCTCATATTCAGGTGGACCTTCCTGTGCAACAGTTTCTGCCACTGCCTGTAGCCCCCACCTAGTGCCTCTGTCAAAGAATTCTCGGTTAAACAGAAAGAGAGGTTATGTCTTTTTCATTGATGACAGGCTGTAGCACTGAAGGAAATATTGAAGCCTTTAAAGCTTTTCATTTCAAGACATACTTACAGGATCTTCTAATTTTATTTAACCACAGTCTATGTTGAGAAAAAAAATATAGAAAGCAAAAACAAAACACTCATAGTGTATTTAATATCTCCTTATTCATACATAGTGTTATATATATAGTAGATGCACATGATGGCTTATCTCCCTTATGACATTCATCTTCACCTGTGAGGAGAGAAATAATAAGTCACCGGTGACTATTGCACTTGACTTATCCCTCCAGATCAGAGAAGATAGATGCCAATAGAAAGATCAAGTCTTTTGTATTCTTTTCTAGGGGAGAAGGAATTTATCACAGTGATATTGGAATTTATCTTGATCAGATACAGATGATTTCATCACGGTAATGAGGGAATCCTTATTGCATGCAGATAACGTCTATGTTTTGAGTGTAGTTTCATTTTTTATATACTGTTTAGTGTATAAAACAGACTCAGTTCAATGCTAGTTGGAGCTCTCAATTCCTACTGAACTCTACTGGGGAGGCATTATTTGTTTAAGGGGGAAAAGGAACAGAAACAAAAGAATGAATGTGGAGGAGAGAAAATATAAGAATTTATGTAAAAGAAAATCAGTTGGTATACAATTATGGCATTTGTTGTTGTGCACATAAAATGCGGCACGTCATTTTAAATTGCACTCTTCCCAACTCCTGCTAATTTAACACCATTTTAATACAGCTTTTATACACACAGTTAATAACTATCATAGATATAACTGCAGCAGAACAGCTTTTCCAAATATTGCATTTGAAAAATACCAGCAAACTTTCCTCCAGAGTTAAATTTCATTGGTTCTTTTTTGTAACATGTCTGTACTTCCTTCTCTATTTCCTTTTCTTTTTCAGTTACAAGGGCATTTTCACCAAAAACACTGATCCTGTTTCTAGATACATTGCTAAGGCTTTGTTCGGTGCTCTGGGTCCAGGAAGAACTTAATTCATTTAGACCCTAGGAAATGTTCTGATGATATTTTGGAAAAGGAATTAGATCAACATTTGATCAGAGGGATAAGAGTCCAGTTCTTCAGAGGTGTGCATGGTGGAAACAAGCCCCATATACTTCAACTGAGACATACCTATAAAAATTGCAGTGAAATTTCATTGGCAGCAACCATGAGGTCGAGTAGGTTAATTAGGAGGAAGTCAAAATACTTCTTTAACTCAGTAAATAAGATAGTACAGGAATACTGTAAAAGGAATACAGTAAAACATATGGTAATGCTGTGGCTATATGTAGTGAAGTACATTACATTTTAACATTCTCTATGTTGTTTATAAGAAAATTTCAGTCCATCAAAAAAATCTTTAGGCTCATACTACAGACAATTCTGATTTTTGAAATGTTCATATTATAGACATTTGAAGTCCCAGTATTGCCTGATGTTGCAATATTGAAAATTTTGCAGTGACATACCCTGCTGTTTGCATCATGATGTTATATCTTAGAAATCACAGCCCCGCCTAGCTTCCTCACTTGACTTTTTTATTTATGGAAAGGAAATGAATAACTCCAGAAAGCATGGGTTTCAAAGGATCAGGAACTTGGAAGCAATTTTAAAATTGATGCTTCATGGATTAAATAGGCAGAACTGTGACTACTTAAACTGGTATTTTAAAAAGGAAGGAGCACCTTTCATTTCAGGAACTCAGTTTAATAAATGTACTCATCAACATAGTTTAGAAAATATTTCCACCTTTGCCCTATACAAATACTTCTAATGTATTGTAAAAATAAACAATAAGTTCATCAGTAAGTCTCTCTGTATAGTCTAGATATCCCTTTTTGTGTTTAAATATTTCATATAAGTGCCATAAATTTATTGTAGTGAATATGTGAATTTTTCTGCATGTGTTATCTAAATAAATACTTTGTGTGTACTTTTAAGTTCATATTTGTGTTGAGACTAATATACTGCAACCTTGAGCACAGTGGGAGCTATGAGAATCAGGGGAGCCATCAACCAGGCTGATTAGACTGCCCACTGAGCACAAGTGATATCAAAACAGGCAAGCTTTGGCCAGCATTACAAGCAGAATACAGCAGAATCTGCAGGCATGTTATACAAAGTGGGATGCTGTTGGCACTTCTAAAATAGCAATGTTGCAAAAATGGACCAATCACCCCGAAAGGTAGCCCTGAGTGATCAGTGGTTCTCATGGGAATGATGGGACACTGCTAGTGGAATTGAAAACTAAATCACAGCCTTCACTGTTCACACAGTTACGGATGTACATGTTTATATATACTCTGTCCACATATCTGTCAACATTACTATTCATGACTGCTGTGGCACCTTGGTATGCTGGTGATATTTCAGTGAAATAAAGCAACATGTTTTTTTTTTTCCTTGTGAAAGAATCGTATCTGCATATAAACAAATTTACTATGTTGTAAGGAGTACATTTTCAAAGCACGGCATACAATTTTAGTATCGTGGATTGCTACAGGTCTCTAAATTGAGCTCTATACAACTTCTGACTGAATCCTACAGGAATCATATACATACTTTTCTTTTTGTAAATACACACATACATATATACAGACAGTGTTTTGCCTGTGATGCTCCTGCCAGTGAAGGAAACATTAAAGTTGGCTTAATTTCAGAGAGCCACAGAGTATTCTGAGTTGGAAGAGACCCACGAGGATCATCAAGCCCAACTCAAATGGCCTCTACAAGGATCAAACCCATGACCTTGGCGTTATTAGCACCTTAGATGCCCTCAAAATGAGTGATCCACCAAAGCAGGAAGTGCTTTAAATCTTATTTAAGAAGAAAAAAAATATTACAGAATTTCTTCAGCTCTCCAGCTGAAGTGTCTTAGCTCCCACCTGTAATCTGGGGAGATTTAAAGCACTACTTGCTTTGGTGGATCACCCATTTGGAGGGCAATTTGTGCACCTAAGGCTGAGGTTCTTTGTATTCACAAAAGGTGTGGGGTGACTTTACATGTGAGCCTTTCTGCAAACAGGGGGCATGGACACTAAGCAACTGAATCACAGCAAATCTATAAATTTGTGACTCTAAAGGCTCTAAAAAAAACCTGCTTGATTTGCTTTGTTCCGAAACATTTTGAGTTGCTTGCAGAAATGACAGACAAGTCAGTTACTCTCTGGTTAGAAAAACTACCTTCTTCCTTCTCTCATTTCTCTGCCCCTACCCAGAAGCAGATATTAGGGTTTGGTTACTAATTTCTCCTCAATATGAAGCTACTTAAAATACCAACACTGTACAGCATGCAGTCTAGTGTCCATCACCTTGATGTGTCACTGGAGGAATACATTCAAGTAACCAGTTTGCTTGGTTTAGACAGATACCTCTTGTTAGCTCATTTTTACATTTTTGTGACCTTCATTTTACATGAAGGCTTTTAAAAAGATGAAATTAAAAAAAAAAAAAAAGTGTATTCAGGAAAAATATCCAAACATTTTCAATCTCCTGCTTTGAATAATACTTTTATGTACCTCAGCTTGGGGTGGGAGGGGCATAAGTTAGTGTTTACTCTAATTGAATAATTTTCACAAGTTTCAAAAAAAAGTGCTTTGATTAAGTTTATTCTTATCCCTACAATAGACAATTATTTTTGTCAATTTATAGGTGAAATGAGTAAAATCTTTGACATGAACACCAAATTTTATAAAGGATGTCAGTTGCCACTTGAAATTTTGGCAATTTGGACTATAGACTTTGTTAAATAAGGAGATGGTTACAACAGTCAAACTACTAACCCCCTCAACTATCAGAACTGACCTTAATGGGCCTTAGTGGTATATTCAGGTAGAAGGAGATACATTTTCAATAGAAATTTGTATACTTGAAAACAGAAGATCATCAATAAAGAGAATTTTTTAGACTGCATGGGAGATCTATTAGATTCTTTCTGGTCTAAACCATATTCCAGCTACTGGCCCTTTCAACAAAGAGGATCAAAGTAAAACGTTGTTTAGAATAATTTAACTGTGCTAAGCTATAGTGCAGGCCACTGTTCTTGGTGAGTTCCTCATTATAAGCATCAGATTACTAAGACTTCAATCTTTAATCAGAATTCAAATGAAATATGGTACACAGTAAACGATGGCACACCATGCTTTTTAGGTGTCTGAAAATATATGTACGACTATATGATGAAGTTCTGCTACTGAAGGCTCAGCAGTCTTTGATAAGTTCTTCCCATTTCTGTGTGTTGCCATGATCCCATGGTGTTTCTCATGAGAAAAGTTATTTTACTTCAGTTCAACGGTGTTTGCACACAGCCCTAACTGTTGCTTTTCATATTCTGAATGTAAAACTGTTCTGATGGATATATTTAGGTTTTATGGAACCAAAATGTCACTGGCCTTTGGTCCAAGTAATAAAATCAGCTCTTACACAGAAACAAGCAGTACTATTAAGGTTTTAAACATATCATGAACTATCATGAGTCACTCAGTACATCATCTTCAGGTACAAGATCTTTTGGTCTGTTCTTACCAACATTCATCAATCAAAGTTTATAGGCTCACAAATTGCTTAGCCAACACTCAGCAGTAGCATTTTAGCCATATCTATACTGCAAATAAAATCCATACAGAAAATGCAAGGTGAATGTCTGGTGTTTGATGCAGTTTGCTTTCTTAATTTATCAAGAAAATTGATGTATTTCCCTCTCTGTCAAAGCATTCACTTCCTGAATGTAGATGTCTCAGGTGCATCCATATCTTTAGCCAGGGCTATTCTGTTACATCTCCCTCTCACATGAAGACCATAACTCAGTCTAGATAAATGACATGTTAGTTCTGCTTCTTTTGTTTCATGAGTTTTGTACCTTTCAAATTTAGCAAATATTTTTTTTCAAACAGTGCATTAGTTTAGTACAGTCTCAAGTCAGCCTTGTTTGTCATTCAAGATTTTGAAAAGGGAAGTTACTGCTGCAATAAAGTGAATACATGTCGAATGTACCAAACTGGAAATTGTCCCAAACTTCTTGTTTTTTGGAATCACTATTGTAATATTCCATGTTCAGCAATAACTTGCAATATAATTTTAATTTTGTTTTATTCATCAGAAGTATCTGTTGGTTTTTTCTCAACATGCCACCACCACCCCACCACCCCCATGTGTATTGCTCTGTAGTTTATAAAGATTCAGCACTGTTAATAAAGAGTCATCCCAGCACTGTCAAGTAACATATACACCATCAATTACTTGCATAGGCAGAGTGAGAAATGCCCTTCAATAAGCTATTCTGAAATAAAATAGCTTTTAAATCTGCTTATAAATGTGATCAACATCAGAGCACAGATTATTTCAAACTCTCCCTTTTCAAGTCCCCATCCCAACACCGTCTCAACTTTTAGGGACAACCAAATAGCTAAAGTGGTACATGAAAGATTAAGTTGTTAGGTAAAACTTAGGACAATGTTTTTGTTCTTAATATATCTCAAATATCTGTCTGTCTCAGATTACAAAAGCAATACTTTGCTCTATTGAGACCAGTGTAAACAGACTTCCATACTGGTGTTGCCTGTGTTGTAATTAAATTACCTGTTCTTGCTCTTAAAATTATCTTGTTGCTGAGTAGTCCATTGTTTTATTTTGGATTCCCAAAACTACCTTTTCATTATATATTTATGTCTGATAAAACATTATCAATAGACATTGGTCTCCATGTTAAGACAGAAAAGAGTAACACTAGGAAAGAGTGTTAGCAATCCATAACAGTGATGAAAACTCTGAGGCATGCAGTTATAAAAAGAGCAAGGCAGTTCTGCAGTGAATGCAATCTCTAACTTCGAAAATAATAATATTTAAAGTGCAAGTGGTCACATTGTGGTTTCTAGGGTTAATATATTGGAAATATTTATTTAAAAATACATAGAGTAGATGCGTGAAAAGGTAGATTTTTGATTTGTGCTTCATCAAAAAGATATTTTGAAAGAAAGGGGAAGGAAAACAAATTTTATCTTTTTACAAATCTCTTAAAAATTATAATGGGAAACATGAAGTCAGAAGCTGGTCTTTGAAAAAATGTTTAGCACTTCTTAAACATGTTTCTTTTGTGCCCTATGGGTCAGCATAAGTTAGATTGGTTCAGAATAGGGCTAAAGTGGCATGAAACTATGATTGCAATTCTTATGTTCCTCCTCAACTCAGACGGGGGGGGGGGGGGGGGGAAGCTTATGTCTAGAAATTGCTTAACCACCTGCTTAATGTTATATGTATTATTCATTAAAACAAATGGTAAATTTGAAGTTAAAAGGCACCAGTAGCTCATCTCGTTTGATCTCCTGGCCAACTAATTATTTTGCTGCATAGTGACAATGAAAATATGGGATATATAGTGGAGTTAAGCTGACAAGACTGATATATCTCTAGAAACTTTCTGTTATTCACTGTTGAACTTGCACAATCACAAGCAAATTTATAAAGTTGTTAGGTTTTAAACGTTTCAGATTTTTATTTAGTTAAATATTATAAATAATTGGAATTTTAAACTGAACAGTATGCTGACTAATACACCATCATTCCATTTTGTGTAGTTTTACAGAGAACATATACATCTAACACTTTGGCTCATCATGATAATTCTTTCCAATAAAAATTGTGTGGCTTAAATACTATTTTAATAAAATGGAATTGGACTGAAAACAATTCATTTAGAACTGTTAATACTTAATTAATACTTAAAATAGTGGAGTTAAACTTTATATTGTAAAATACATTCAGCCTGGTTTGCTCTTGTTTAACAAAATGTATAAGTGAAACGCTAAGCTATCTGACAGCTTAGCAATTTTTTTTCCTGAAAAGAAATATGATTAGTGAAAAGAACAGGCAACTAAAACAGTTCTCCATTTCTTAGGGTATACAAAATGTAAAAGCCAAATATTTTACTAGGGATCTCTATGTGCAAATGAGGCTATTTATAATGTATTTCATAAATGTTAATTTCCTTTGTAAGTCTCTCAGACTGATTAAGCACTGACTTTGGAGTGACTTATTGTATGCTTAAGTTAATTACATCCACAAATATTTGCAAAATCCGGGGAAGAGGTTTTACCTGATACTATTAGTAGAGGCAGCAGAATCTAACCCATTGTTAACTTTACTTAGTAAAACTACATATATTTTTTCTTTGTTTTCTTTCTATTTTACTGACAGACAATGGGTAATAAGATAAAACTGTACTACCACTATGTGGAGAAAATTAATTTTCTAATAGATAAAACTGAAAATATCACAAGAAACCCTGCTGTGATTTTTAGTCACTCTATCCATGTGTCAAGTAAGCTAATTCTATCACAGCAAATATAAATATGCACAAATTGTATGCTTTAGAAACAGTATTGACTCTTTGATGGAATCTCTATTTTAAAAATCACTAACAGTTTTTATTGTTTTTGAAGTCTGTAAATATCAACTTTGCAAATCATATCCTTCGGTTGGTCTCAGACTGTAAAGATTACAAACACCTTTGCATTAGCTTTGAAAGGTCAGTGCATGTAGGTACCTTGTGTTAACAAAAGTATCTGTCACTCAAATGTTGCCCACTCTTTTGAAAGCTATTCTCAAAGCAGGAAAGGTAGCATCTTTTCATTTTCTCTTCTCTCTTTTTCTTTTTTCTTTTTTTTTTTTTTTTTTTGAGGGGGTTATTTGTTTTGATTTTGCTTTGGTTTTGATCTTCACTTTGTCTTCCCCTCTGTTTTATTCATATATTGTAAAACAAAAAAGTATTTGAATGTTGACTCAGTATTCAGTGATAATCATATTTAAATGCAGAGTTCACCACTCAGATTAATTTTATTCCTGTTCATATAAACATAGTTTATTGAAAAAGAGATAGCCAAGCCTAAACCATTCCCAGTATTACAAGACCAGACATTGACTGGGACGTGAGTAGCCATTTGTGTTAATTCAAGCAGCAGGGGAGCTTGTGACTGATGATCACTGGACTCTCCAGGAGCTATCACTGCATTGGAAATAATAGTGAAGCATTTGTGTGATAAAGGAATAATCACCATAGGAAAAAAAAATAAAGTGCAAGCAGTCAGAAAAAACTTTAAACTTAATAAACAAAAATCTGCTCAGCAAAAGAGATTGTTTCTGGATTTTATCCACTGGAAATGAAGCGGAGGTAAACGATCTGTTTGCCAAAAAGATTCTCTTGCTATTGGGTATTGCAGAGTCAGGACAGCTTCAAGCCCTGTCTGTATTCATTCTTAATTCTTGTTCTGGAATGGCCAAAGGCAGTATTTGAGAAAAGTTGCAATTTTAAGTAGGCAGATAATAGCCACAAAATTATACACCAAAGCTGAAATATTCAGAACTTGCCAGGTATGAAAGCCACAAAATATTTGCTCCCTCTTCTCAGTCTCTGCATTTATTTCTCCCATCTCACAAAACTGTAGAGCTGGAACATTCTTGTTTCTCTGTGATACCATCTGCGGTGGACCTCACTTGTGAAGGTATTCAGGG
This sequence comes from Lophotriccus pileatus, assembly GCA_035583135.1. Lineage (NCBI taxonomy): Eukaryota > Metazoa > Chordata > Aves > Passeriformes > Tyrannidae > Lophotriccus > Lophotriccus pileatus. Next base: position 74,829,909 of record JAWWES010000115.1, on the reverse strand, counting down.
TGGTCTGAACAGCTACTGCCCAAATGCTTTCTTTTTCTGAAAAAATGGTCCTGCAGTATTTAACCTTAATTTTTACAGTTCCTGTATAAGAAGATTTTCATGTGGAGTGGGAAGTTAGGAACCTATTCCTTTTCCATCCTTTTATTGATATCAGGCCAGAGAAAAAGAGAAAGAACTGACAGCATGCCTTGAACGAATGGTTCAGTAACTCTTTCATGTCTTTCATGCTGTCACCTGCAGGTTTTTGAGTACATTGTCATAACAGAGCAAAAGGAATAAAATCACCAGAAATTACAATAGTTTTCATGTCCTTTCACTTGAAAGTAATATGACTGGAGTATAAAAATTAAAAATATCACCAAGAAGCAGACAAGGTTGCTGGTCATTTTTTGTCTTCCCAGTTGGACTTGAAGTGTTTAGGGAATTCTCAAAACCAGGTTAGAAAGGAGAGGGATGGAACAGCTATGCAGCTGTGGTTCAGCTGCCTCTGTGATGCCTCAGCCCTTCAGCCATCCCAGAAGGACAGGGAGGAGAACCAGGTGAGCAAAAGCAAGAAAATTCATAGGTCAACATAGTTTAATGAGCAAAGGAAAGAAAAAAAACAAACCCCACGTTAAAAAATTATACAAAAGCAATCAGTTGCCACCTCCAAAAAACAGACTGTCAAGCCAGCCACTGTGCAATGGCTATCTCCCCAGAATGTACCTCCACTCAATTTTTATAGACATTATATGGCATAAAGTATGCCTTTAGAGCATGTTATCAGCACTGCTTTCATCACTAATCCAGAACACAGCACCATAAGGGTTCCTCTGATGAAAATTAATTCCATCCAAACTAGACATAGTCCTACAGTTCAGAGCAAAAAATTGAGAAAGTAGATGGAAAAGGTTGATAATGAAGAGGTTAAAAAAAAATTAAAAAGCACATAACCTTATCTGTTTTATGTATGACTCTCTTCTAAAATCAAATCAAACTTTGCTTTGCTGAAAACAAACAAAGTGTAGACTGCTCAAATTCATAAGGCAATTAGGTTTTTCCTTTTCACACATAGTGTTTGCTATTGAGCTAGTCACGACCTAATGATTAAACCTTAATTCTGTGTATTGCTATCAAAACATATATGTATTGTACGTTAGCAGATATTTTTCAAGTTGACAAAGCATTTTCAAGAGAAATTTATTTTCATGTGTACAAAATATGCTGATTTCTTGAAGACAGAAAATTTCACACCAGTGGGAAGATTTTTATGCCATTATTTTAACATGGGAATTTTTGGCCTAAGATAGAAGTTGAGGCAGGAAGGCCTCAGTGGAAATAGAACCTTAGTTTCCAGAATTTCTCAGGATATCTAAGACCTTAGTGATCAGGGCTGTCTTGGGATGATAAAGTCTCTGACTCAGCAAAGGATGTGCATTTCCATCATCTCAGGTGAATGTCCCTTGCACTGGGCTCCTATGAAGCAGATTCTTTCACTATCTTCTCCAGAATCATTGAAACTATTTTCCCTTCAGATACCTGCAGGGGCTGTAGCCAGAACTATGACAACCACCTAGTTTTTATTCGACTTGAATAAGACTCAAAATTACAAAGTGTTGATTTTGGGCATTAACTTTCAGAGGCAGTTATTTCATCTGCCCTGTGGTGAAAGCCCATAGGGAATTCATGGAGACACAGGACTAAAATTGAGGTGATGCATCACCTCAAATTTTCAGAATGACCTTGCTACTGGTCTCTTGGCTATCATGAGTTCAAGCTTTTCTTTCTTTATCAGGCTCTTGGTCTTCTGAAACCTCCTCTCCCAAAACATTCCTCAGTGCTGTCATCTGCTACACCCAGTGATGTTTCCACCTTGTGCTCTAGACCCTGGACTTGATGCATTGGTTACCTAGTCCATGCTGCAAAGGTACCTCTTCTGAAAAACACTGCTCTCTCCCACGCTTTGACTCTGCAGTTGGTGATTCCTTTCTGTGAAACTTTCCCTTATGCAGAAAGGGTAAAAGCACCTTTTGTTTAAAACTTCTAACAAACGAATTTTAAAAGCTTGATAATTATTGTAGGTCTCAACTTTTCTTGTTCTACTCTATCTGTTTTTGCACAGAAATTGATTTGCGTGGGAGAGGAGTAAGAAACATTTAAAAAATTGCTTTCACTGAAATTCAATTCGCCGTGGCATTTAATTTGAGGAACAAACATTTATTTTTTTAAAAAATGAACCACTCTAATTGTGATTATGGAAGCAGACTTCTCAGATTATATGTGCTCACTTTGTTCCCATGCTGCTAAACTGGTGACACTGCACACGTAAACCTCAACCTCATCTTTTCTCCAAGCTATCTGTTCTCATAGATTTCCTCAGCAGGTCTCTCACTCTTTCTCTCCACCTGTGCAGTTGACACAGAATTCTCATACTCAGTCAGGATTAACAGACTGTGCCTGCAGAATTGAGTCAGCACAACTTTCTTGGTGTTTTAATGCAGATTTCTACACTCGCTAATAGCTTGGGTCAACAGATGAGTGCTGTGTTCCTATGCAGGGGCATAGATCAAACTATCCTGATACAAATGTCAAATATATTACCAAGCTGTTAGTTCCTTGGTCACAATGTTCAGGGAAATAAATAAAGCAGTGACCTAAGCTATTGTTTATGAGTCAGGTCTTCATCACATAGCAGATGTTATTGCACGTGAGAAATAAGAGCACAAGCAGAAAGAACCCAAAATTTTGTGGTGTGGTTGCATTTACCACATGCTATATTAAAATATAATGAAAATATATTATGTTATGAGATACAAAGTAATGTCAAATAGAGGAAAATGCAAGCATGCTCCTGACTGAATAAATCAGGGAAAATACACAAGGCAATAAATTCCAGTCAGTTCCCTCGCTATGTGGGCAAAAGGGGATTAAACAAGGCAGTGGTTTAAATTTATAGTAGCTCTTATTTATGAGTCAGGCCTCAATCATGTATCAGAGACACCAAGCCTATAATAATGGCACAAGCAAAACAGAACCGACTCTCAGAGGGTAGATGCCTTCAGGACAAGGGTGATGTAGAGATCGAAAATGAAGGCAGTGAGGGAGGAGATCAGAACAAAACCCTCACCATATTTCCCTGCTGTGGAGGGCAATAATGCCACAGTTTTAGTCTTCTGTTGCCCGGCTTCCTTACCTCCACCTTTTTGAGTTCCTCTCTTTTCCCACTGCCACATTTTTTATTTTCTTCAGGTAGTGTGAATCAGGAAAATAACAGAAGGGCTTTCTGCCTAGTCCAGAGCTTACAGGGAGCTGGAGTTGCTCCTTTGTCGGCTGTCTCGCCAGAACAGCTCTCTTTCTCCCCATCTTCTACATACTTGTGACAATCTTATATAATTGAGCAAAGTATCTGAAAAAAATGCCTGTCATTTGCTTGTTTAAAAAAATGGATACACATGTAAAGCAGCAATGTCTCACAAAAAAGGTGGGATGATAGTAACTACCAAATTAAACATGAGCTTGCTTTGTGATCTGAGATGAAAAATCCACTACAATTTTTGGCGGTGTATGCAGAGTCATCATATCAGATTGGCAACACACATCTCTCTGCGAGCCACTGAACGAGCTCCAGCCACTTCGGTACAAGGGAGATGTCAAAACAAACTGGTGGGAATTTGAAGCGGAACACTCCTTTCCCTTCTCCTCCCTTCACGCCTACCCGCCTCCGAACATCTGACGAGGCTGGAAGAACTGCTACATCCGGAGCCTTTTAAATATAGAACTTGTGAATGGTTTGTACTGATTCATATATGCATCACTGACACGGTGCTGGCAGCAGCACAGCGATGAGTGCAGCATAAAATCTATGTGAAAGAGAAGACGATATAACTTTTTGTTTATGTCAGTCAGACTTTGCCTCAGTAGCTACCAGTTGGTTAAACCAATTTTATATGTGGGACATGGAGCTGTGCTATATTAGGAGTGTTTTGGCCAAAGAGTTGTTGTCAAAGGAAGAAACAGTCTGCCAAGAGTGACATGTGCTACTGGTATGTACCAGTTTGGCATGATTTTTGGTCATGAAAGGTTTCTGGTGTGCAGGCTAGAAAGTCCAGTCAGACAAGAGGATGCTCTCAGAGTAGTTTAAGAATCTGATGGTCCTGCTGACTTGAGATGTAAGAGAGGCCAAATCAATTCCCCCATCTTATGGTTCACAATGGGGGCTTGTATTGAATCTTCCACAAGATAAGTAAGTGCTCTGACCAATGTTTTATGTCCTGTTGGAGATCTGCTCTGCAAAAATAAACACAAGATGGAATGTCTAGACAAAGAGCCTTTGATTATTTACTGGGATGTAGGAGACCCAAGTTTGAATTCTTGGGACAATAAATGTTAACTTATGTAGAACTTTGTAGTCCCCCTTGAAAGAGAGCCATCCCAAAACAGCAAAGAGCAGTGGCTGAGGCACACAGGAAAGAGTGAGTGAGCCAGACAGAAGCAGAAATGAAGTGAGGGGAAGCGGTCTAGTTTCCCCTACAACAGGCATGGGAGCTTGAGGTACTCAGAGACATTTCTCGTCTTCATCTTCCTTCTTACTAAAGCTTCAAAAGGTCTTAATTTTGATTCTAAATAGAAATGAAACTTTAGAAAATCTCAGTATTCTTGCACGAGGGAGAATAACCATGGGAACCTACTACCTCTGTAGTTGATAGAAATATTAGCAAATATTTCATAAAAATAAGAAATAGTAAGGAAAAAACTGTAATTACGATAAATCTCTCTCTATATGATTTGGGTTACTGAGATAATGCAATCTCTTTGCAATTAAGCTGTGCAGGTTGGACAGAGGGGTGGGAAGCAAAGCTAAGAGGACTTAATTGATGGAGGATGGGCAGAAAGCCTCAAAATATTTTTTTTAAATTCCCTTTGTTTTGTTGAAGATTCCACATCTTTAGCAATGTATAAGCATTCTATCTTAATTCCTCCAGCTGAAATACTTTTTGAAAATAATCTCAGAGGAAAGCAGGGTTTAAATTGAAAGAAGAAAATATTTTACGTTCTACAGCATTCCACAGAGATAAAAATTCATCATGGCCAGGTTTTTCACAGATTATGTGTTATTTTTTAGTGCTGTTATGTGTTTTACAAGACACAATATTGATTTAATGCAGTAGTTCGTTCTCTTGTTGTGCCTTCCAGGCACTATTCATTAAAAAAAAAAAAAAAAAAAAACCAACAAAAAAAAAAAAAACCAACAAAAACCAAATAACAAACCCAAGCCCACAACAAAATCCTCACACTTAAATATATATATGTATGTGTGTGTGTATACATATATATATATATATATTCTGTACTGACCTGTTTGTAACATTAGAGATGTGGCTTTTACTCTAAAGCACAAGTGAGGTGCAAACTGAGACAAGTAATTCCCAGAAATTCCCCTCTCAAATCTGCTCGGTTTATAGCTATTCTGTTAGTTGTATGGGATTTACTAGTAAATACTGAAAACCTGATAGGAGAAATTACTTATGTTTGTGGAAGTTAGACTTCTCTGGATACTTTTCATCATGGGATCTGTTAATTCTTAATGGTTTGGGGATCATGTTCATCATGATTATGCCTTATCTGTTATGAATCTTTGAAAATCAATTTGCCTTTTTTTCATCTTTGAGGCAACAGCCTTGCCTGCAAGTAGGGGGTTTTTTTTGTGCCCTTCTGATCTAGGATCCCCTTCACAACCTTCTTGAATAGTCCAAAGCTTAAAGGAACAAAACTAAATATATATCTCTTACTCTTTAACTGTATTTATTTTACATTGTCTGCTACCCTGCCTGCAGCACTGCTTGTGTTCCCAAAGCTCATGAACCTATTTACTTTCCATCCACCGCTCACTGAAGAAGGCTTTGTTACTGTCTATCAAAGTGGGAAAAATTGTTCACAGCTTTTTGGTCTTATTGTAGCAGTTGTGAGTAGACAAGAAATATAAACATGCTCAGGAAATCTAGGTCTGAGGGTGGAAGAAGGTGATTTCTGAGGAAGTTTAAACTTCCAGGATCAAACACTTGGATAAGACCTTGAAAGAGTCTGTTGGGCAGCTGAGAGATGTCGGAAAAGTTTTGATTAGGAGATGAGCCTCAACTACCATTCTGCAATCTGCAGACTAAATATGGGGATTTTTCACGGTTCTTCTTTTTTTGTTGTTGGTTAGTTGGTGGTTTTTCTGAAACTGGAAAAGGAATAAGTGTGTTTGCAGAGAGGAAAGCTAAAGGAAAGAGAAAATCTGAGGTTAAGTTTGTGAGATACTCATTGTAACCTCTTGGGCAGTTTAAAACACATTAATTTTACTGTGTTTAGTCTTAGAAATTCAATGAAGATACTAGAATGAACTTCTGAAGTGGCCAGGGAAACCCAGGAGCAGTCTTTCCTGAGGAAAAGGGGAGAGCTAAGGAGACGTGCTAAAGTCTGTGGGCAATCTTTGTGAGCTTCATCTGTCACAAATGTTGCATGTCTGATATAATCTTCTGTCACATTTTATTTCATTTGTTTACAAACTGAATTATTTTTTTCCCCTCAAAAATATGTCCAGGGAATATCCTTCCAAGTGTTCTAGCAAACAGTTGACCTTGAAAATGGAATAACTTGCAAATGCATAGAGAAGAAACTAAGATAATAAAGGCATTTTAAGATATATTTTGTTTTTTCTCTCTTCTCTCTCATTCAAGCCATGATGTCAACATTATGATTGAGCAACAGAAATGGTCTGTTTCTACATTTGCAAGAACAGAGTTGGTCAATGCAATGAGTTTTATAACTTTTTTCTTATGCAGTGAAAGCAGAAATATGTACCTAATAAAAAAAATGTTTACCACCTAGTCTCTCTTCATTTTGTTTGCTAAATTGAGACAGACAGTTACCTTGAGGAAGAGGTTTTCCTTTCTGTTTTTGCAGAGTACAGTATCACAAGAACAGTAGAACTTGTAACTAAGGCATTCACATTACTTCAACGTACATGAAAAATAATGCTTACCTCCCTGATTTAAAAATCACACATCCCATTTAAAGATTCACAAAGCATAATCAAAAATATATTTTGGCCAACTTACGCAGGAAAGTCTTCTTGCCCTCTTTCCCCATTGGAGAAATTATAGCAGCAATCACATGTGATTTACAAATTGAATGAGCACCTCTGTCTTTCTTGGGACTGTTTCGTATCTTCTAGGTTTGTTTGAAAGTTCAAATAGCTTGGGGTAGCCCAGCCCAAAATCTGCAGACATTTTAGGCACAACTGCAACTAACTCTCATTCTCCACAGCAGCATGAGGACAACATCCTCCAAAAGCACTTACCTCTCCTGTGACGGCTTCCTTGATGGCCTAATCTAGCAGCTAGGCAACAGGAAGGAGAGGAGCCTGGAACCAGGGAAATTTTAGCCAAAGAAGGCTGCTTGGTTTTGTGGGTGAAGTCTACGTATCTACATATACAGAACAGGCTCTCTGCTTGATAAGAGGATATAGTCAATCTTGGTTGCAAGTGCTGCTTGAATAGGGTCAAGGTTTTCTGAGGATAGTACATCCACAACTGAAATTAACTCAGCTGTCTTCCCCAAGTGTCCCACATTCTCTTTCTACCATACACATTTTGACAGTCCAGGCTCAGCGTTAACTAATTTTATGCAAAGCAGTAAATTTGGAGAAATATATTTCCTTGCACAAAATTGCTAACTTATGTAGAATTCAACAGCAGTTCTGTAGTTGTTGCAAGGTGATCTCAGCCAATGAAACTTTTTGCCCTGCTTATATTGATTTATTTTTTTTTCTTTCAGAGGATGAAGGCAGTTTTAAAAAGAAAAGCTTTTTTTTTTCTGCACGCTTTCTGCATTAGCCAGTGAAGAAGTATGCAAAAGCTGGTCTAAATTTGCTTTGTTTATATGCAGCATGTACATATTTATGTGTGCTTCATGTGTTTTTTCATTTAAATTTCTCTCTTTTCCCCTTACTAACTCCTTTTATCATAGTGTGTCCTAAGTGAAAGGCAAATGCAATTAATCATCAACCAGCTTGTATTTCTATGGCATCTGTCTCCCTGATATCTAAGCATTGTTTAAGTTTATGTTGAATTTTGTGTTTAAATTTGCCCATCCTTGCTAGAAAGAAGCATAAGGCAATTTCAAGAGCAATTTACAAGGAGCTTTTTTCCCCCTCTGTATGAGAACAGCAATTCTTCTGATTCACAGGTTGACAGGAGCACATCACTCTGCTGCTCAGATCAGTGCACGAGCTGCCCATCGAATAGCAGATCAAGTTTAAAGTCCTAAGGGCAAATTCTGCTGTCAGTTACACAGGTGAACATGTAACTATAAGAGCAGAATTTGGCCCCTAGTCTTGATCTTCAAGTCTCTCAGTGGGAAACTTGATTACTGTGTTTAGGACAAAGCGTACGAATGCTTTGTAAAGAGCTTGATACACACATACTGTGAGACACAAGTCTCTTTTTCTGGTTATCTTTTCATAGCATTTGTGGAGTTCTTGAATTACAACAGCTCTTAGGCTGTGTGTTGTACTACTGCATTCATTTAAAGAAGAATCATTTTCTTGAGCCCTGATATTCAGGACAGTAGATGTAGCATTGATAAAAGCTTCATTCCCATATTTTCATGGAAGCATTATCTAGGAAAATAGAAGTTTTGAAGAAGCATCCAGCCTCTCTGATAATATGCAGTTAATTTTTTCCCTCCCTCTTCCTTCTCCTTTCACCAGACCTAATGAACAGTGTCTTGCATTTTTTTAGTACTTGAAACAGTTCGGATTTCAGTATCCCCTCATAATATGTTTCTAAAGGTACTTCTGACAGAATTTGGATAAAGCCAAAAATCTGAGCACTCTTGTGTAATTTAAAATTTCCCTAAATGCCTCATTCTTCAGGGTTCAGTTTAGCATTACCTAAGTGCTTGAGTGAACATTAAATTCTTCTTCCCAGGACATGATTTCACCCATAGGAGCAGCTCTCTGACCTATCAAGTGAACCAGAAGACAACCCACAAGGAGGACGTGCTCACAGCCTGCTACAGTTTTAGTGTTGCTTACTGTAGCGTTTTGTTCTTGTTGTTGTTGTTTGGGATTTTTTTTCTTTGTTTTTTTTCTTTCTTTCTTTTTTTTTTTTTTTCTTTTTCCCTGGCAGTGTAAAAGACAGGCTTTTCTCTTCTTGTTTTTCCCAAGGGCTTCATGAAAATAAGCCAACACTTTCTGGATTCGGTTTCTCACACTGCTGTTGTGAGGAAGTGGGGGCTCTCAGGTTTTTCAGAGGTGGTTTCCTTGCAGAGTGAAGACTGGTACTAGATCCAGGTTCTTCCACAGAGTAGCTCAAAGCTCCACGCACACCTTTGTTTCTTTGCCCCGTCTCTTCACAGCTCTGGTCAAACGCTAGATCAGAACAATATCCACCAGATGGCAGCATGCCATATCGAAAATCAGTCACTTAAATCAATATTTAGGCTTTTTTTTTATTTATTTTTTTTCAAGAAGCACTATTAAATTTAATAAAAACTCATGACCTCAGAAACTCAGGCTTTGTACTTCAGACACATCAGCTGCTGACAGTCCCCAGAGGAGCCAGTGGGTGGGAGGATGTCACCTTAACCTGATGCCAATACTTCCCAGCCCCCTTCGGGGATTGCACAGAAAAAGAAAGACACAATGGGGCAACTGTCTCTCCTTAAGGCCTTTGAGGGATGTCTCAGCTCCTTGAGATTACTGCTTGTCATGTGCTTGGACATCACAGCTGTAAGGACCACATGAATGGCTGCAGGGTATAAGAGTTTGATGGACCAGAATTACCACTGAGTGCTTCCTCTCAGGGCTTTTCTCTTCACCTGGTGGCCTAAGCAGCAAGCAGGCCCAGTGGCACTTTGCTGTGGCTGGCCCAGAGTAGCTGCCAGGACACTGCTGCCAGATACCTGCTGGAAGGAAAGGTCCAAACTCATTCTACTGCAGAGAGGAGCCACGCAGAGCTGGCCAGCACAGAAGAGTTTCTGAGCAGACAAAAGCGAACAGGCAGAAGAAGACACTTTGCGTTCAGGCATATATGTGTGTGTGCAGGGCAGGGAAACCCACTGTCCATTAAAATTTGTCATTAACAATATTAAGAAAGTGACCACAATGGTTCTGCAGGATTCAACGTGGCAATGATATTTGCAATACCACCAGATCACAGATATGTAAAACCATGAAAGTGGTCATTTTCATCATGAACGTTGATTCATAGTGGCATAACTAATCATGACAACTTTATTAATTGCTTATTACCAAGGGTTTTCTCTTTTATTAGAGAACAAGTGACTTCCTTCCCTTGTAGCGGTGTATATTTCTGTGTGTGATAGAGATTAATGTGTGAAGCTTTGCAGGAAACTGCCTCATTGATTTTGTTGCCTTTGTATTTGTCTTCCTTAGGTGACTTCCAGTAACATAGATAGAGGTGATGAAAAGAATTTCACTGGGACATCCAATACTGTGTTTATGGCAACTCGAGTTTTGGGCTTTATTTGGAAACTCTGTAAGCAGTATGATCATTTTTCTCTGTTGTAATTTTCCCTTCAGTTTTATTGATTTATTAGAAAATGTGTTGTTAATTCAGATCTAACAGTATGTAATGGCAAGTTATTTCAATCTGTATTGGTTTTGCATAGTGTATAATTACCATAATTCTTCCTATAGACTTTTGCAAAGCATAGTTTTGTATGCATATATGTAATTGAATGCACTTTTACGTGAGGCTTTACATATTTTGCTGTCATATATGTCTTTGTGTGCATGTATGCATCTTACCAGCATTTTATACATACTCTGGAAAATTGAAAATTTCTGTTGGTAGTGTTTAACCTTATGACTCCACTGTGTGTTGAATGAACAATTATTATAGGACCATTTCACCCTACACATTAGTAGCATATATTGCATTCACTGAACCTAAGAAGAAACTTGACTTTAGATCCAAAAGCCTTTCGAAAGGAAAAGTCTTATATCAGTACTTTCGAAAGCCTATAGCTTGAGGATAGTGTACATAAAAGAATGCAAGAGAGCTGATGGGGTACTTTTAAAAAATGTCCTGACAGAGTCAAGGTGATGGCCATTTTTAGCTGCCCTGCTATCCATCACCTCTTTCAGCCAGGCATACTCCATCATATGCAACAGCCTCATGAATTTATGCATCAAGCTGTGCAGCCAGTCGTGCCGAGGGCTCTGGTGACAAGTGAAATTGCTGTGCGCCTCATTTAGCTGTTTATTGCGCCTGAGTACGTGTTGCAGCTGTCATCTTACGATGGGATGATAGTGCTCGTTAATAGACAAGACAGGCAAATAATGATGGAGACTATAGCAAGAGATGCTCATCTGCCAATAGGCTCTCAGCAATATCACAAACATTCACAAAGTTTTCAATCAAAAACAACACTGCAAGAAAATACTGAGGCCAGCATCTGCTTTTTTATGTGACTAGCAATACAGATTAAACTTCTGAAAAGCTGCAGCCCAGTCTATCATGTAACTTAATTTCTGGGCATTTTACCCTTTTTTTTCTGTCTTTTTTAATGCCTTTTGAAAGGAATGATAAGTACATGGTAAAATAACCCAGTGTTTCTTTAGCTACAACTCTGTCTGATGTAACTGGAGTTTCTACTCCTTGTTTGAGCAGTGTGGCTGTAGTGCACCAGGAACTTGCCAATATCGCTTCAAGGTTCTGGCAGAAGTTTTGTTTAATAAATTTCAGTTGCCTAATTATGCTATTGACCATTAGCCTGCTTGTATACCTCCCCTGGAAAAAAAACAAACCAAACCAAAACACAAAACCAAGCAAAAATACCCAAACAAAACCCACAGCAAACAAAACAATCTCTATTATAGTGGCGTGCAGAATATTTCAATAAAAAATACCACCTGTGAAGCCCACATTTCTTTCTGTGAAAAGCAGATATGATGAATGCAAATTCATCTTTATAAAATTCCCTCAGTAAAGATGGTGCCATATTCTGCCTTTCCTCTCTACATGAAAATCTGTGATGTACTGCATTTTGCAGCCTTTTCTGGGGTTTGCAAAATTCGTTGCTCAAAGTAATAACTTCATAGACTGCAGTATAAACTATGAAGTAAATAATTTTTTCTTCATAATTAAATCCTTCAATTAGAATGAGAACTAAAGGGTTAGTACATTTGATGTAATTAGAAGAATTATTTGCGTAAGTTAGATGAAGAAACTTTATGTAAATCCTCTTGAAATTTTTTAGGGAAGGTACTTTTAAACATTTTATATGTGTACTTGCTAGACACTTTAATGAATATTAAGTGTAAGCTATCACTTAAAATAATACATTAAAGAATAAACATTAAAGAATGTAAAATTGTGTCATGCTTGCACAAAACCACACAAAATGTGTAATAAAATGCATTTTCTATAATAGACAATAAGACTGAAAAGGATTTTTGCAGGAATACCATTCTACACACACAAAAAAAAAATCAAAGGGAATATATAGTAGTTATTAATGTAATAAGTATTTTCCACATGTTACTGACATATTTTCCCAGATTATTATTGCATAATACAATTTTTAAAAAGAAAAAACACCTGGAAAAGGAGCCACAGTTTGTAATGTAATTTATGTGTCCATTCAGATGCTATCACTGTAATATTGAGTACGCAAAAATGAATCCATGGGAGGTTTATGACACATCGAAACCATATATGTCACAGGATGATCTAAAACTGCTTTGCAAAGGGATAAACATTGTCCTCATTTTACAGATGAAGATAGTGATGAACAAGAAATTTTCTTTTCCAAATCAATAGCAAATAAAATACATGTGCCAAATGACTTTCTCTCACAAATCTATTGTGCAAGGACTATACAGCCAATCCAGGACCAGAAAATTTAGGGTAGGGTAGAGAGAATTAGTCACCTGACATCCCCAAAATAGTTGCATAATCTATGAGATTTGCCTGGAGTCTCTCTGCAGTGACCAAATAAAAGCCGAAGATCTGCACCTGCTCTGACAGGAATGCAAATGAAGAGGCCCTCTTGAAGCATCTGTTGCTCTTCTCCGGCTCCTGAAAAGTATATTAATTTTAGAGAAACTTGATTTTTTAAAAATCTAAAGGGAAATCAGATGACTCTACCTGTATAGTCTAACCAAGATATCTCCTATTATATTTCACTAAGGAAAAACTGAGATAGATGCAAGGCGAGAATGTGGTCTGATAGAGATCACACAAAAAGTTTGAGTAAGACCTGACTGTTTCCTTCTGGTGCTTTCATTTCTATGAATAAATTCTGTAGCATCTCTCAGTCTTGTGAGATGAGCCATTTTCTTCCTTCACAAGAGAACATTAAAATAAATATTAAAAAATTTTAACAGTGACTATGTACTAACCAACCAGCTTGGTTTGTGTGGGCTCTTTTATGAAACTAAGCTATCACAGTGGAAAAACTGGCATGCAATCACGTGACTTTGATGCCTCTGCGTATATGGGTTAAGGTTGAGCAGACGGTCTCAGTGTCAGAAAATTTGTCATTTGAATGCTTCACTTAGAATCACAGAATCATAGAATCTGCTGAGTTGGAAGGGACCCATGAGGATCATCGAGTCCTTCGTGGTCTTTATTTTTACACATAGTTTGTCTGTGACTGTATGTTTTGTATATGTAAATAAATATACATATAAATATACATATAGATAAATATAAACATGTGTGTATTTCCACATATGAGTTTCTGTGTCTATTTGTTATGATAGGAGACTGACTTTGAGGCAGCATTTAAATGAGGAAGTCAACAAAGAAACAGATTTTGTAACCAAATGAGAACATGTTTTTGTGACATGTCTTTCCTGTCTGCAAAATGTATTTTCTCTGGTTAAAGAGGTGTCAGTATTTCTTCAAGGAAGATATTTTTGCTGAAAAAAAATGTTAGTCTGCTTTTCCAAAGCAAAAATGTAATGGAAAATTTTGTTTTAAAGAAAAAAGACCATTATTCGAAGTGGAAAACATAATGTGACTGCATTTTTTCTCTTTTCCCCGTGTTTTCTCTTTCCCTGGTTTGTTTTTGTATTCATCTCTTCATAGTTATGTCTTCAACCTTGCTATAAGCTAGACTGAAGACATACAAGCTAGTGAAAGACAAGGAATTGCAGAAAAACAGGATGGAAGGAAGGTAATAAAAATATGACAGGGAAATAAAGTTTTCCCCCACATTTTTGTAAATTCTTTTGTACTTTCAGAAGAGATCCTTGCGAAAAATTTTCAAAGCTTCTGCCTTTTTCTGCTTGCTTACGTATAGTGGGGCCAATGGCAGCTGACTACAGATTTAAAGTTGTGGGTATGTATTGTACTGTCCCAAGAATGTAGCTACATTTATTATCTCTTCTATTCATTTGCACCAGTTTTGTGCTGATATCAATTCCAAAGAATTCTGCAATTTATACCAGTAAAAGCAAGAGAAGAATCAACTGCAATGAACATATGATTACTAACTGTAATTACAGTATATGTGCACACATGCACACACATAGTAGTCTGTTCAGATTTATGAGATGACACTGTAGTATAATATGGCAAATCTATGTACAGTTTGTTTGTTTCTTCTAATTTGTGCTGATATTATTATGAAGCCAAATATAGTCTACCCATCACAGTGATACTGCATTAAAAATAATCATTCATTTGTTTTTGTCATTTACAGAGCTAATGGTCAGCAAATTTGTACATCCTGTCTTTTTTTCTTAATGAAATGGAAAAGGGATGTGTGCTACATAAAAAAGAAGTTTTATTAATGTTTCATAAAATGGTTGCTACAATCAAAGGAACTGCTATGAAAATTAAATTACTGGGCTGACTCTGAAAATCAGCATAATATGCTCTGTTTAATTCAGTCATGCTAAGATGTTAGATTCTCCTTCATTCTCTCAGCTTTCTCTCTCCTTCACCTGGGGGCATCTGCTGATGAGTCTCTTCTAGAGGTTGTTTAATGACTATTTTACAGCAACTGTCAGCTTTCTAAAGCCCAGTGGCACTGGGCGTCACTGTATTACCAGCCTTTTTACACGATTTGCCTGACTGTAAATCTGAGCTTTAAAAGTACAAGAAAAGCTCTTATTTGATTTAATGACTGGCTGACGGGGGTCGATTAATCTTTTTATGCTTTAGATGTTTTACTCATAAAGGTCATCTCCTGTTTGTTTACTCTTTGCTTCTCCTCTCATGGCCAATGAGAATGAGGCAAGGAATTTTAAGTATCATGCAATTGGAGCTGAGTGGCTTGGAGGATAATGCTGTTCATGGACAGGATTGTTATCGTATGTAATTGATATCACAGGAAATCCCAAAGGCACTGTTCAGAATCAGGGCCCCATTGTTCTAATCACTGTATAAATTCCCATGGATACACAGTGCGATCTCTGGGATATGGATGATCTAATTTATGCGAAGGAGCAATGAGTGTGCTGTAATAATACAAAGGAGAGCAAGGAGGTAAGGACACACAGAGAGATGGACACTCACAGAATCTATATAGGTCTTAACATTATTTAGATAAACTTTAAAATATATTCTTCTTGAACCATAAGGAATGATTAACCAGGAAATAAAATTCCATGAATGCACCATGAGTAGTATTTCCAGAAACACCAAATTTCCATTTTCCAAAGTGACTTAGGTACTTGGGAGTAGAGATTTCATCTACAGTCTTTGATACTCAAGTACCTTTTCAAAAAGTTGCACATGAAACAGAAAAACAGATCTTATCTTTAAAATCAGTTATGATTCTTTGTCTCATTGAAAACCAGAGGGACTGAAGGGTACAAGTTTTCAGAAGCCTGTAAATATGATAACCTAGCATCTTCAAAGCAAAATTATAAAAAGCTATATATAGTCCTGAAGCTAAGAAGACAAAGCTAAGAAGACTGGGGCAAACTGGTAGAAAAGGTACCTCTTCATACAAGACTCTCTCTTCTTTTCAACAGTCCTATTTCATCAATGGCACTAAGATTTCCTTGATGCAATAGGCTTGGTGGTACTATCTTTCATTTTGCTTTTGAAATGGTGAAAGATCCCTACTGACACCTGTGGGCTCCATGAGAATAGCACATAAATGGCTATTTCCTCCTTTAACTTTGTATCTTATCAAACCTACTGGGTAGATTGCAAACCTTTTGGTCTCACATATTAAACCCACTCGACACTTAACTCATAGCCTTGCTGACATGTACTCTGCAAGTGTGAAAAAGTAGAACTGGCTGATCCTTCTATAGCAACTGAATTTTCATGCAACCAGTAACAGAGGTGAATTATAAACAAGTTTTTATCCCCTTGATATTTAGGAGGTTTATATAATGATTTGTCATACTATTTAGAACAGCACAGGCTACCTTTATGCCAGCACTGGAGAAGCTGTCCAATCAGGACTCTTCTCTTGTCACTGGTTGGTTGTGTTATTGTGTCAGTGCAAATAGGTACTACTCTTTGAAATATCATAAGTTTTTAGACCATATATTTAATTAAAGTTTGCTTGATTCCATAATTTTTTGCAAATTTGGCATAGAGAGATAATTGTGACTGTTGAGGAGAACATAGACTGCAGCTTTCTCTGGAGATTTTTATGACTCATCACTTCCTTGTGTCTTTCTCCTACCTTAGCCTCCTTTACTCTTTTAACATTAGTGTTTAACAGACATCAGCAGCATAAGAAGACTAAAGACAAAAATGGCTAAGACTAGTTGGGAGTTGAAAAACACAGAAATAAGTTTACTTCAATTCCAGCTGCAAAAAGGGCTGTTCCAACCTGTGGAAAATATCATGACTTTTGTTTCTACTTTGCTATAGAAGGAGAAGAGATACCTGTAAGTATCCATCTCAGGCAAAAGTTTCATTGTCTGTTTAGAAGCATAATTTGAGAACCTATAGTTTCTGTTCACTGCTAAGACTGAGCAAGATCTGGGGTGTGACTATCTAATTAATGTGTGTTTGTCTTCATCATTACACTCTGTCTTTCTTGCCTCACATCTATGCAAAAAGAAACATATGTAACAAATTAAAGTGAGAGATTTTCCTCATAAACTCATGCTTCAAAAAATAGGCATTCTGTTCTGTGGTAAGTAATTTCTGTCTTTATCTTTCTCTGTTTTTTATCAGGAGTTTTATTATAGACTTGAGAGCCTTTCCCAGTCAAAGTTTTGTTGTACTTGGTAAGCTCAAGAAAACATTTAACTCAATGCATCAGCATTTTCCAGTGAAAAAAATCGTCATCAATAAAATCCTGTTCATCTTCAGCATCCTTGTCTCTCATTTGTGCTGATACGATTCCATATCAGAAGAGGAAAATCATTAAACTGATTTAAGATTTGCAAAATTAATTTGGATGAAAAAAATTCTTGGCCAATGAATTTAAAAATCTGTATTTATAATGGCTGAATTATTTTGGTAATGGTAGCGAAAGATTGTAGAACACTTTAGATTTAGAATAAATCCCTGAAGCTTCTCACCAGCTAAACTTCTCTTCAGTTTACACTGGTATTCATCAAATTTCTTCTTGAGCTAAAATCTTTTTCTCTATGAATTTTCCCTGTGTTTTATCTTCTTTTTTTTCAGAGTCTTCCACAAAAAGATAAAGAAAACTTTTCCTCCCCTCCATGTTAACCCTCAAATTTTGGTCAGTTTTGTCTTCTCTCCCTTTTAGTGCTGCTTTTTTGGTGAACAATTCTTAAGGCCAGTGAACATTTCAGTGATACCTGACATTTAAATTCATGTATGGAGAGAAAGCAAACAGTGCTAAACTCAGTGTTCCATTGACTTCATTCCTTCTGTTGTGCAGCTGTTGGATGGTCAGTTCAGTGCATCAGTCAGTAAAATTTCCTTAATAGTTGTCGAGTGGATATATTGGGAGGTTGCACAAGACTTTCATCACGGGTGAGAAAAAAATATGCACTCTCTGTATGTTAAACAGTGAGATTAAAGATGAAAACCCACTGAGTATGTGGTCTGTGAAGGTCTGTATTCAGAAGCTGGCACTGCCTGTCTCAAGGCCAAATATGTATTTTTTGTTCCTAATGTGAGGTAATAAAAAGGTTTTTTTAAAAATCTGTGTCTGCATCGTTATTAGACATTATCATCACAGAAAGTAGAGAAACCACCACAGCCAGGATGTGGGAACATAGAAGTCTGGCTGATCTGCTACATGAAGTATAAACCATAAGAGTGAAGACTGGAAGACAAGGTGATCAGGAGTAATCAGCATAGACAACTAAATGTAAATCATGCTTGACCAATCTGGATGGGTGAGGGGAGAGCAGAGAATATTGTCTACCCTGATCTCAGCAAGTCTTTTGACAGTGTCTTTCACAACATCCTCAAAGGGAAACTCAGGAATTATGGACTGGATGAGTGGACAGTGAGGTAGATGGAGAACTGGCTGAATGGCATATCCCAGAGGGTTGTGATTGTGGAACGGTCTAGTTGGAGGCCTGTCAGTTGTGTGTCCACTAAGGGTCAATATTGGGCCCAGTACTGTGTAACTTGTTCATCAATGACTTGAATGAAGGGTAGATGCCTCCTCAGCAAGTTCACCGGTGAAACAAAGCTGGGAGGAGTGGCCAATACCTCAGAGTGCTGTGCAGCCCTTCAGAAGGCCTTTGACAGGCTGGAGAGATGGGCAGAGGGCAGAGAAGAATGATCTGAAATTCAACACAGGCAGGTGCAGAGTCCTGCACCTGGGGAGGAGTACCAGCTGGGGGCTGATTTGCTGGAAAGCAGCTCTGTGGAGAAGGACTTGGAGGTCCTGGTGGACAACTAGCTGTCCATGAGCCAGCACTGTGGCCTTGTGGCCAGGAAGGCCAGTGGTATTCTGGGTGTGCATTAGGAAGAGCATTGCCAGCAGGTTGAGGGAAGTGATTCTGCCCTCCCTGGTCAGCCCTGGTGAGGCCACATCTAGACTGCTGTGTCCAGTTCTGGGCTCCCCAGCACAGGAGAGATATGGAGCTACTGGACCGAGTCCAATGGAGGGCTATGAAGATTATTAGGGGACAGGAGTGTCTTCCTGAGATGCTGAGACTGAGGGAGTTGGAGTCTCAAGAAGAGATGACTGAAAGAGGACCTCATCAATATCTATAAATATCTGAAGGGAGGGTATCAAGAGGATGAAGCCAGGCTCTTCTCGGTGGTGCCAAGCTACAGGACAAGAGGCAATGGCTAGAAACTGATGCACAGGAACTTTACCTGAAATGAGAACTTTACTGTGCAGCTGACTGAGCACCGAGCACTGGAATAAGTTGCCCAGAGAGATTGTGGAGTTTCTCTCACTGGAGATATTTAAGAACCTTCTGGATGTTCTGTTCAATATGCTTTAGGATGACACTGGTTGAACAGGGAGGTTGGACAAAATGACCCTTCCAATCTTACCCATTTGGGGATTCTGTGATTCTATGCCTATCTTACTGTTTTGCTTTGCTCTGAGCCACATTCTGCTATACATCATAAGTTAACTGCTAACTAGCAAATCTGGTCTCGTGTCCTTCATATTAATAAATAGTCACATGGAATCACTTATTCAGCAAAATAAAAAATAACCTATGGATTTTCCAAATAAGCTTGTGTTTATCCATCAAATTTATTCTTCCATGCAGTGTGAACTCCATTTTGGTCACTGAAATCATGGTGTAGAAAAATTGTAATGGCCCCTGTGTTGTTTCTGCAATTCTCATTGTTGAGGATCATATTTCTTTGAGAAGTTTGTCGCTTTCAGTTACTTTTGCAACTCTAGTTTCACTTCATATATAATTCTGAAGTGGATCTGTAAATATCTGACCAAAGCGTAGGAGATGTTTAAGATTTTTTTTTGATAATTTGAATTTAATTTAATAAATTTGACTATTTATTAATGTTGTTGCTATCACCTGGGACTGGACTTAAACAGGCAGATTCTTACAGTGGTCTTACTTCCCTTTTCTTCTAGCATTCTTTCCTTTCAAAGACTGCTTTGCTCACTAAATACAATTCTGGAACTCTACCCTTCTGCTTGTAGATATATGTTCTGATTTCATATGTAAATACGATTTCATCTTTTGATCCCTATTTTTTGCATACTTAGACTGGAGATACTGGAGCTGTGTAGATTCCTGTTTTTCTTGTAACCATTTTGGCAGGCATGTGTCAGTTTGATCGATAATGATGTCTGGATTAGGCAGTCCCAGTGGCAAAAATGGACTCTTCTTAGGCTTATTGCCAGATTTTGAAAGCCGCTATAATGACATTCTGCCAAGCAAGCAAGATCTGAATGCTGATTGAACCCCTTTAAAAATAGTGCAGACTAATAGGTGTTATTGCGTGAATAATAATTAGCACAATTAAGTGGCTGGCGCTTTGCCTGTGAAATTTTCGGAGCACACAATTAAAAAGCCCTACAGAGTTTTGTTGACTATTGTCAAGTATAAAATAATGGGAAGAATTACTAAGAATGATGCAATCTTGAAGATCATTCATCCATAGTGTAGAAAAATTGTTAAGGGAGAAAGTTTTGACAGAACATATTTGAAGATGAGACTATAACTGCTAATCCTGGAAGAAAGTGTCCTGTGAATCCTCTGATGCTTAGCTTTCTTAAAGAAAGCTAAAGTCCTGCAGATGCAAATATTTCAGTCCTCAAAGGTTTCCCCTTATATTACGAAACTGTTTTGGGTGTTTTTAACTTTCATAAGGTTCTTGCAGAGACAGAAGGTGTTAGCTTAGGACACTAAAAAGAGCTAATCATCCTCCATTCTTCCTGAAGTTTAAGGGCTGAAGGAATGATGCACTTGCTAAGTCACTTTTGGCTTCACTGAATCATCTCTGAAGGAGTAAGTTAGGCATAAGCACTGAGTACATTTTCTATCTGTCTAAAAATACAAACGACCCCTCTAGTTTAAGAGATATGCTTATGAGTTGCTATCAAATAAATATTATTTTCTTACCAAGTCCTCTGGTTCAGCCTTATTTGACATATGTATAGTTTGGTATGAGCTATATATAGCATAGTAATATATTAGCTTAACATCAGCTCAGGCAAAATACTGTTAAAACTTATGTGGGATTTAATAAGGAATTAATAGATATGAACGGCTTTATAGGAAATAAAGTCTATCAAACAAATCTAACTTTAAAAAAATTATATATTACCTTGTAAAAATAAATGTAGACGTTCATAAGGCTTTTAGCTTAGATACACATGATCATCTAGCTGAACTTTAGTGCTTAACATTAGCAATGCATGTCACAAGGATTAAAAACTGGGAAACTGGTAGGTCTCTGAAGGTGGCTGTCAATGAGGTTGTCATTTTGAAAAGACTGGTTTTAACAGGGCGCTTCAGAGATCAGTGCTTCCCCTAACACTACTCAATATTTTCATCAGGGGTGGGAAGTAAGTATAAAATTGCTGCTGATAAAATTGGCAGGCGACACAAAGTTGGCAAAGTGGTACATAATGACGAAGATGTCAGTCATACCAGCTGAACTGGATTACACAGCACACTGTGACTTACTCAAACAAACTACATCATAATACTGGGAAGTACAAAGTTGGAGTTCTACAGAGGGACATATATTGCAGGCTGAAGGACTATGTCATTAATGTGGTGACTCCAAAACAGATTTATGGTTTGTTGTAGACAACAGCACATATCAAGCTCCCGGTGCAATGTGGTGGTAAAATGGACTAATGAAATGGGCATAGTCATAAGCAGGGAAGTGTTAATGAGATGTATGATGTTTCTACTTTTCTATAAGGAAACAGTAAGTCTGATATTAGACCACTAGAGAAGTTAACATCATCCACATTTAAACCCTTAAAAGGATTATTAGAAAACTGAAACTGCAGAAAACATTTGAATTTTTGAACTATATATTTCCAGGGGGAAACCAGAGGAATTCCAGTCCTCAGGTTACCTGTTTACAGGACATTGCCATTTCTGTGTGGAGAAAATAATGGGTGGGTTGTGGCATAAAATGAACTTGTGGATGGCAACTAGAGCCATACAAATGAATATGAAATCTGGCCACAGTTCTTTTATTAACATGGATAGCTAACCAGCATAAAAACATAACAGTGAAAATCATGGCCTCTTCAGCTCTGGTATTCTCCTAAAAAGAAAACTGAGCATCAGGGAGGCAACATTTAGCCAAGCATGACACCGGTCTCAACTGTGAGTTAACAGGCAAAAATTACAGAAATTATTGGACTAGATAAAACAGTTCTCCTGTTTTGCCTGATGTGCTATGTAGTTAAGACTTTTTAGGAGCATTCCTTCTTTACATTTTCTAGCCACTTCGAAGAACTGAGAAGAAATAAAGGGGCACGAAGTGAGACATTCCCAAATGTGTAATGTGTTACAGCTATGGGCTGCTAACTGGTAATTTGTTTTCTGACTGATTGATCTTTTTTTTGTCTTGATGGACATTCAGTAATAACCATTCAATGATAATCAAAAAGACACACAAATAGAATTCTTCCATTCCACAGTGCCTTTGTTACTTTTCTGGGGAAAAAAAAAGACCCTCAGAGCAGATACAACTCAAAATTGAAACATGGGATCTTACATTTTTTTCTGTTCCTGTTGTATCTATGGCTGTAAATCTGTTATTTAGTTTAATGGCAGATCATAAGGAGACCATATGGCTTTCCACAAACTGATTCTGCTTCCATTTAAAACTTCCAATTTGGCTCAGTTCATGAGGGTAAGTGTCATGCTCATTTACATACATAGAAGAGACTGACAGAAAATATACTAAAACAAATATTCCTCATTTAGTTTGATTTAATAGATAAGACATACTAAAAAAGTGCTAATTATTTTTACCTTTTCATAGAGGCCTAAATTTCCACTGGAAAATATTAAAGAATTCCCTCTAAAAATAGGTATTTCTTGAGCTTCTATCAAGCAATGAATGATTATCATATGATAGATGCTGACATCTTACTGGTGGCTACTGTATATTCTGTAGCTATTGGTTTCTCTGCTGTTGAAGTGTGGGTTTTTTTGAGGAGTGACTCTGTTTGGAACTAAAGGCAAGCTTATTAAATTAATTAATGAGGACCTACCCCTTATAGTATACATGCAAATTTCCAAACTCCATATTTGCTTTATAAATATGAAAAGAGTTTGTACTGTGTTCTTTACTCTTAGCCTTTGAAGGCATGCCCCCACCTGCAAACAGTTTAGTGTTTGGAGAGACTGGAAAATCAAAAATATGTCACTGGAATAGAAATAAAAATAATGCAACTGACAGACAATGACAGAGCGTTAAATGGCAGATAGTAACTACTGAAAAACAAATTCATGCAAAATAAGAAAAGAACATCAAAGAGAGAACCTCTCACAAAGTTAAAGGCAATGAGTCACTTCATGATGAAAGACATAGTTAAAAGTATGAATGCAGTTTATGATACATTAGCAATCCCCCCACTAAGATGCAATCAAATCTTGAGTATGTGGTATATGTTTGTAGTGGTAGTGAATAATAATATATTCTGAAATCGTCTGACATATACACAAGTCATAAACATTAAGTAATCTACTTCAGAAAGCTTTAAATTGAAGAAACATGTAAAGCCTCCTTGTGCCTTACCTTCATTGTATAACATGCATGTACTAATCTCATCGGAATTTCAGAAGCTCATCAATTTTTTTTAATCTTCAAGTTCCTGATGAAAAGTGGTATGTGCTATTTCAGCACACCTGAAGTAGCAGAAGCATTAAGTACCACTTAAAAATTTCAAGATTATAATATTTTCCCTGACAAACAGAAATAAAATATGTTGAAAGCTGCAGAAATAATTAAAGGTAAAAAACCAAATAACCTTTCCTATTTATTGTTACCCTTTACCTACCTGTCATAAACCTGGAATAGTTTAAAACAAAGCATAGCTTGTTAATCTACATTTGTAATCAATACGAGCATCATACACAATCAAAAATGAAAGTGAATTGAAACTCAGTCACTAGAATGAAAAACAAACTGAGACCAGAAATGGTCAATACCATGTGATGTACAGATTTCTCAAGAGGAAGTAACGTCCTAGCATGAAAAAAAGAAAGGTTGGAGCAATGTTTCACCTCAGCAGACTGGAAGACAAAATAACAAAATTGTTCCTGTGAAGGTGTAAAAGACTAAGAGCAACTCCTGTAAGTTTTCAGCTCTAAATTGGCCAAGGGGTAAAAAAAAAGATGATGAAAACATAAAGGAAAATGTAAATCTCTGGGTACTCCCTGGAGGTTTAATCATGGCAAATCAGAAATGTGACGCTAAACATTGTGTCCCAGTTTCATTACACTTAGCTTTAAACATGAAAATTACCCATCTCTTTTAAGGAAGGAAGCCTTTCCAATCTTGGCATAAAGAGGGAGGGAAATTTTTCAAGGTGCCCATCTCAGATACCATAAATCCCAATCTTGGGTCTCTATTTCTCTCTATAGACTATAGAGGGAGCTTGAATGATTAGTTTAAGGTTGGTGATAGTTAAATTTTTAGACAGCTAAAGCTAGGTGAGAGAAATCCTCCCCTTTGTTTACAGTCCCTCACCTCCATCTGCTTGGAGGAAGAGGAGTATCTGCCTATAAACGTCAGAGTCCAGAGCTCGACTGGTTTACCTGGTGCTAGAAATGAGAAGCCTAAGAAAGGCTGGTGCCCTGGACACTGCAGATGTAGTATTATGGTCAAAGTTGCCCTTGGTTTCCATTTTTTAAATGTGTGAATCTTATTTTTTTCCATTATTCGTCTAGTACTAGCTAGAAATTCAAGCAAAGTTGGGAATGGCTTCTCCTGAAGCTACAAAATATCTCTCCTGAATCATTTTCACCTCTCAACTCTGCTTTATGTGGTTCTGTCAGGGAGTAATGCGAAGCTCCCCCCTACCCCATAGTAACATTTCAAAGTATGCCTAGGGGTATTCTTCACTTTTGAGCTGTGTTTGGCAATAATAAAGCATTACTCATTTCCCTGCTTGCCTTCTCTGAGCCACAAGAGCAAACATATAGTCAGTGATAGCTCTGCTCAAATGTTACTGTATAAAATAAGTGAGCATGGCTTGCATACATTATCCCATCATGGAGAAAGGGAATTATTTTCTTGACACTGTGAGAATATAAATTAAATGCAGAATTTTCCTTTACGCCCTTAATACAATTTGAAATTAATTACCATTTGTTTGGTTCTGATGTTCTCACTTTATTTCATATGAAAGGTAAATTTTTTCTTTAAATTATCAGAATGTTATATCTATCTTTAAAGACATATGTACATATAACTCATAAACATGTACTTACATACGTATGATATACATAGACATACATGTATATACTCAGATGTTATATTCTTACAAGATAATGAGCCAAACGTTATGGGGGAGTTTTTTGTTACCCAAATCCAGTGTTTCCCAGGAGAAAAGATAGTTAAAAAATCACCGCGATAATACTGTGAACATTACAATTTCTCCCGATGAGTAAAATTGGAGAAATCTCTCCTTGAGAGCAAAAAGGCAAGCTGATTAAGTCAAAGAGGCGTTATAAACCCCAAGGGAAAGCAACGTGTTTTATTTTTGAAGTATTCCCAGCAGAAGTCTGAGAAATCTTACATGTCCTCTCACCACGATCCATCATTATAACTTAGCTGTTTGCAAATCCTCAGCAGGTCATCATATTTTACACTTGCTAACCATGTAAACACAACTGGGGACTCCTAATTACTGTAGATAATCTCAAAAACTTTCCATTTTTGTAAAGCATACAGAAAAGTCTGGGAATAGATCATTTCCCATGCCATTGTGTTTTGCTCATGTATATTTGTTTAGCTGTCACTTTTCTGGATCTCTGACTGCAAGTGTAAAGTATCTTTTTCATACACATATAATAGCTCATAACAACCTTTGAGAAGCTCAGTTCTTGTTCTGCATACAGCAGGTGGGTTTGCTGTGCTTTTGCTAAATTGTTTAATCAAAGTGCTTTATACTGAAGGGTCCATGAATAAATATTGTAAACATCATCAGGGGAAGTGATTTATATTTACCTCAATTTTGCCAGGAGAAAACCTAGATTATCTTGAATTAGCAGCTGAAGTTTTTGTATATTAAAGTTCACTGAGTATATTAAGAAGATTGTCACGTACAAAGGAGACAGCAGTTTCTCCGGTCTGGAGTGACATGCTTCCCAAACAAAAAATGCTAATTATTTTTTCTTCATTTGTGTGAAATTTACACCAGTATGGCTTATAATCCTGGTCCTGGAAATGTAGGTTTGGATGTGTGTCAAAGTTACTAGCACCACTGAAAACTTGAATTTTCCTGCCCTAAGAACAAGACTCTGGAGCCACAGCAGAGCAGGCTAATCTTTCCCCAGTGAGGAAGATGCTGTGTGCAGCCCCATAGGGCCGGCCTGGGCGCTCCAAAGTGAGAGAAAGGATGGGGATGAGGGCAGCCACTGCATTCCAGCAGCAGTCTCTGCTGCACAAATGTCAGGGCCTTATGGGAACTGCAGTCAGCATGGCTCTGCAGGGCCTAGGCACACGGAAAACTAATGGGAGGGTCAACAGCAGGCAAGTCATGGCTGCCTGCTTCCTCTCTGCTTAAAGTTTGCCTGCCTCATATCACATTTTACACACAGAGTGGTTATTGTTTATCTGTATGATAGCATCATAATCAAGGGTATGGTAATTATCACTTCTTATAAGAATGTTTTGGTGAAACATGCCTTACCAGGATAGCAGTTTATTCTGATCAAACCTGAGGTGTGAAGCATGGTGCATGTTAAGAAAAGGAGGAAGCATTTACTACTGACAGAACAAACTTCTTGTAGGTAGAGCATGACCCAGTATCAGAGGTCACTATGCCATTCAACAAGTAATTGCACTGCAGTTACTGTTATATTTATGTATTATATATAAATATAATATATAAATTTTATATACTGCAGTAACTGTTATATACAGTTATATTTTAGTTGTTCTCAAATTATTTTCATAAGGTTAAGAAAAAGCTGCATGGAAACATCTGCCTATCTGTTATCTACAGTTTTACCTTATGAATTTTGTGGCACACAAGTATGTTTTAGAGGTTCTTTCACCCTCTGGACCATTTAACTGCTGCTCCTGATTCTGCACAAGTTACCTCCAGTAGAGGTTAGTGCCACTTTGACTGTATTCATTGCATACACATAGAAATACATGTGGAAAACCACATTATATATACATGCACATATATACATACATGCATGTGTGCATATAAGTATATGGATATAAACGTGCATTTGTATATATGCACATAAATCTGTGTGCATGGCTATTTCTGTGTTTAGAACTGTTAAATGATCCATCTTGCTGGTTTGTTTCTTTCTAATGGACATAAAGGATGGGAGCTTTCTTGAAAGAGACAGAATGGGGTGCAATTAGTATATGGGACATGAGAGGCACAGGAGGACAAGAGATCTGTTCAATTAATTTTCTTGCTGGATGGTTCATAATATGGCCTCTTTTATTGGGGGGAGCATATGTAGCATGGAGCACATACAGAGATCACACACATGCTCAGAGGACACTGTAATTTTTACAAGGAGAGTTCATGTTATGATACATATCAATATTCAGGGCCAGATTCTGCTTTCCAAGTACCTTTCTACAGTGATTCAAGAGAGCTATTTGTATGAATGATAGTGGAAGAATAAGAATCTCTGCTTGTTCATCTGCCTTTCTTTTCAGAGGAAATTTCACTGTTAAGGTTTTGTTGTGTTCAAACCTGCCTCTGATGAAAAGATTTATATTTGTGTACAGAAATTCAGAGACATATGGTGAATGTGAGAGCTGGCCAGCAATCAAGAGTGATTGATTCAGGTTTGGTCTATCAATTAAGTGACAGAGCAATTTTAATCTTTTATTATTATTATTATTATTTTATTTTAAGCTTGGGACTTCACTGGAATGCTATAACTCCCTTAACCATGCTTGCGACAGCTGACTTGTACCCATAAACTTTGGTGCATTGATCTATTAGTTCAGCTACTTCAATGCATCTTCTTTTCCATAAATATGTCTGAGCTGTGACTTTTTTCAACCTCACCAGAGGTATCCTTGTTTGGAGCAATCTAATACGTACAGTGGTATCTGCACACACAGTCTAATATCTGCTTTGAATAGCCATACATAATTCACAGTGAGCAGTATGGCTGCACAGTAACCTACAGTTAAGTGACTTAGTGTTGAAGCAATTCCCCACTCACAGAAGAAAGAAGCTCTGGTTAATGAGAGTTCTCCTCTTTCTTTCCCAGAGGAAGGGGGATGGGAGGGAGCAGTGGAGGAGGTCTAGATTGCTGCACCAAATAAAACAAAGCTGGGGGTGGGGGGGAAGGAAAAAAAAAGAAAAAAAAAGAAAGAAAGAGCAAGGCTTCTTCCTTGTTCACATTTTCAGCTTATGTCTTTTGGATTCATTCGTTACCTTGTGTCAGTTTTCTGTACTGACAGCAATTCCTGTACACAGTCGCATGGCAAAATTAACTTTAAATCCTCCCCTCCTCCTTCCCCCTCCAGCCCCTGCCTGTCATTGTCTGCTCTTGAGTAAGCAAAGTGAATGTGTCCAGAGCAGTGTGGGACTGTGTTTTTCCATTCTCAAGGGCAGCCACCTTTCTCATCAGCAAATCTATGCTAGCTGCTAGAGCTTTGTATATTAAACTGATTTTCAGTGGTGAGGTTAGTTTCTCACCGGTGAAGCACTTAGCATAATAATACTTTACACCTTGTACTTCAGCAGTCCTTTCTAAACACTAATTTAGCCTCACATCCCTCTCTGAGGTAGGTCAGTATTATCCCACCATATGAATGGGGAAGCAGAAGCCCACAGAGGTTAAGTGACCTATCCAGAGTCATGCAAGAAATGAGTAGCAATGTGGAGAACAGAAAACAAAGCCCTTTTGGCTCATAGATTTGCATGGAGTAGTAGGAAAAATTATCAGGTGTTCAAATAAGGTTTGATGCTAAAGGAAATAAAATAAAAATTAAAAATAAACACTCTTGGTGAAAAGGGGACTTCATATTCACTGTTTTCAAATGAAGGAGCTGAGAGAAGAGTTAAGTGATTTGCTTACCATCCCATAGAAAACTCTTACCAAACATAGAAATTATGGGAGTAGCTAAGGCAAGAAGAGAGACTAATTAAATAAGTGACTCCTCTGATTGTGTTATTAAACTTGAAGAAACAAGAGGACAAAAGGAGTGTAATGTTCTGTGTTGAACTTTTAGAAATCCAAACTCAGTTGCTATTTTTATTTGATCATAGTTCCGTTGTTTGATTTGACTTCTACTTTACTTCTTTCTTCTCTTTCACTAGCCCTTTTGTTCTCTTTTGACAGTAGATATTTTATTAATTAAATTCCTTGTTTTCTTTAAACATGTCAATTCTCTTAATCATTCTGTTTTGTTGCTTCTCTCTTTTTATGATTTCTATTTCCCACCACTATTCAGTTTCTGAATTTAAAATGTCTTATATTTACTCATATTTCCTGCCCCTCTAATTCTTCATTGTGTACTGATCCCTTGCTCTGGTCTCTAACATTCGTTGTTGGATTCTGGAGAATCACTCCTCTTCGGTGGACTGTAACCTAATTATATCTGTTGCTTCTGCAAATTTGGACTGACACTACTGAAAATTTTAAAAATTAAATTCTGAGATGATATCTGTACCAAAGATGAACCTTCCTTAATAGACTATATTTTACTTCCTCTCAAAGAGACTCTTAGAAGATGCATGAAAGATTTTCATATAATATTATGCTTGTTTCATTATATTATGTGATATATTATTATATTGTGCTGTATTATGTTGTATTATAATATTATATCATTACAGAGTGTTTATAGTATCACGTCGTCTTCTTGCCACAAACCCCACACTGCATTCCTAGGAAAATGGTATATAATTTCTATAACTAGCTATCATGTCTAAAAAAAGAAAGTTTTGCATTAATCTATTGAGTTTAGGTGTTTATCATAATGTCTTTAATTTCTGTACATTCAAAGAACACCTGTTAATCTGTAGTGAATCTGTAATCACGTTCATGCCTTTCCATTTTGGCTAACACTTTGGTTCAACGATATCCCATGAGAGTTCCACAACTGAACTGTTTGTTAAATTTTAAAGTATTTCCTTTCTGTTGACTTCAACATTTTCTTTATTTCACTTTTTAATTTTGGTGCCTGAGAGAAGAAAAAGACTGGTTTTGGTTGTTTCATATCTATACCTATATCTATTAAATATATACATACATATATATTTATATATAAATCGTTTTTATCATTTTTTTCAGTCTTTTCATATGGTAGCATGCTCCTGTCTTAAACAGATTGCCCAAACTTTCTGTTTCTCCTAAAGTGAGTTTTTTCCAAGCCCTTCCACCACCTTGCTACTTTAGAAAAAAAAAAAAAAAAAAAAAAAAAAAAAAAAAAGGAGAGGCAAAAAAATGATTCTTTGACACTCAGAGAAAACCAAGTGAAGAGCCAAGCTTAGATCTTCAATATTCTTGTCCTAGTCCTCTACTTAGCTCACTAGGTCATGACTCACAGTAACCAAGATCTCAAAGAAGTAGTCATTAGTTCCAGCTGGTACTTAAATATAACAAACCGTTTTGATGCAACAGAGCAATGAGTTTATGGCAGATCTGTGGGGTTCGTTCCGCCACCAGCTCCCAAACACAAAACTCACCATTGATTGCATGTGGAGCATCCCTCAGCAGACTCCTGGCATGCTGTGGCTCCCCAGTGATTCCACAGTGGAAGAAATTCAAGGAATTTGTCTCTGACCGCAGAATTTATGAGGCCATGCAGAAGTCCTTCGTGAACGGCAGGAAGCAAGGAAACAGTTCAGAGCCTGTTGGGAATCTTCCTTTTTTTTGTTTTGTTTGTTCTCTTTTGGGACTACGCATGGGAAGAGTAAGAGTTGAGAAGGAATCTGGAAAGTATTCAGCTCTGCCCTACCTCTGCTTTCACAGAAATATAGGACTAAACTCCTGCTATTCTCAGTGGGAACTGAGGCAAATGCTGACTATTTTCTTATTGTTGCAGAGGTTTTTTTATCTGTTCAGAAATGTTAATGTTCAATTCAATAGAATTTTTAATAATACATTTTTAAAACTTACTTTGTGCTGCTGCAAAAGAGCATTTTGTTAGAGACTAAAACAATGCTTTTATGCTGAAGAAGCAAGGTTGGTTTTACCTACAGGGTGTGAATTCGTAGCCAAAGCACATAGGAGTTTGCAACTATATTCTTTGCTGGTAGTACTACTTTGCTCCTATATATTGCTTCCATCACAAGATCTCAAACTGTTTTCAAGCAATGTTTCTTCACCTGTAGTCTGTGGAGTATTCATGATCCAAGAAACATTCAGGAGTCCAGAAAAAAACCCTTCTCTTCCTCTATATTACTATATGACTGCAGAAGAGAAATATCTTACAGAACAAATGTTACATACACTCCTTACATAGAAAAGGGAATGAAAAACATAAGTGAGAAAGGGGTGTGCCAAGTTTACTCTTTAAGTGATTCCAAATGAAAATCATCACAGCAGCAGCATTAGACATGATGGGTTTTATATCTGATTTTTTTTTGTTTGTTTGTTTGTTTTTCTGAAGAAAGTTTGGTCCAGTGTGGCAACAAAAATACTGAGGAGTGGTTCTCTTAAAAAAATTAATGTCATCACCCCTATTTTACAAGAGGCAAATAATGAAATTCATTAAGAAAATTAATGTTTCTATAAGGACATATGCATAAACAGTACCTGCTTCCAACATACCTCAAACAGAAATGGGACAGATTTCACAGTTTAAAACTTGTATTTGAAGCAGCGCTATGAGGATAAACAAATACATGTGTATTTCAGGACTATTTTTGCAGTCAGCTGCTATGTTTTATAACTTCAGGCTCATAATTTATTCCACTTAACCTCAGGCACTCTCGCTGCAGGGCTATATGAGGAGCAGAGCCACCGCAGCGTAAGTGGTTCGTGCACCCAGCAATCCAATAAGAGAGAGGTGAGCTCTATACCCCTGGGTCCAGCCAGTAGCGAGTCTGAGCATGTATTCCCAGTAGGTACACACACTCATACACTCTGCATATATACATGCACACACAGACACATGGATCAACCCAGACAGAAAACATTGCACTCATGCAATCATAAACAGCATGATGACCTAATCCTGCTCTCCTCTCTGGCCCAGCAGAAAGGAAGGCAGTGAAAACCATATATGAATACATACAATAAGTCTGCTACAGCAGACAGTCTGTCTGGTATCTGTCACTGGATCTCGGTCTCCTCACTTGGTGGATCCTGCTCATACAAGACCCCTGGGTCCACAACCTCACTCCAACAGTCAGTACAGAGCTCCCCCTCACCCACAGACAGACAGACAGACAGGCAGACACATACATACGCATAGACAGGATCTCTCCAGCAACTGGCCTTAGACAGTTCAAGCTTAAACTGGGTTTAAGCAGTCGGTGGTCCCTGGATCGCCTGATGTCCCAGTTGCCTCACACTCACAGACCCACATGAGCAAACACGTCTCCCCTGTAGCTGGCACTGGTGACACACTGCTCTGGACTCTCTATGCCCACCTTTCTATACCAAAACATCACATACTTTCACTACAGTTCAAGTGCTCACATCTGCAAATGCTGCTCCTATATATTTTTATTTCTTCCATATCAGTCACTAAGTCTTTTACAAAACCCATGTAAACACAACACAGATCTCAGAATCAGAAGTGTCATTGCTGTGGTGTAGTGTTGCTTTTGGTTGTATCAAGAAGGTGATTTTTTTTTTCTTCTGAAAGACCAGTGCTATTGGGAAATGCACCTAAATATGTTGCAGGATTGACAAGCCTAAAGTTTTCACAGTTCAGTCTTTTATTTGAAACGTTATATATGGGATGCTAGACAAGTCTGCATGGATTTCCAGAGGATTAGTGTAATCAGTGTTAGGTTTTATAGTTTTGTTACTTAAGCTCATGTCCTCAGACAGCTCAAGTCCAAGCATGAAAATGACACGTTCATTTGCTCTCAAGTAAGAATCCAGTTTATTTTTCTCCTTTTCCAGTGATATCAGCTAGTACTTTGAACCCAGTTCTCACACTTGTGAGAAGCCACTTGTACAGAAAGTTCCAGGTGAAAAATGAATGAGATAACTCTTGGAGGTAAAAGTTCACCTATGACTATAAAAGATCCCAATATATTCCTCAATTCAGTCCTAAATCAGAAGATAAAATCTAATTTTATTTGTAGGGTTTCAAATTAATTTTAATTTTTTTTCCTTTTCCTTTGGCCCTGACTGTCTTTATATTTTTGTAGCTTTATTTCAACTATTCTTCTATATGTTAATTCTCATTAAGTTTTTTCTTTCTTTTTTCTTTGGTTTTGATTTCTTTTGCCCCAATATTTATCTACCAGACATAATTGTTTCATGTGAATTCAAAAGTTATTGAAATCAAGTGTGTCAAGGCTATGGGAAATATCTGTGGGATTTCTAGTACACTATCAGAGGAAACCCACATGATGTAATAAATAAATTATCTGAATCCTGAACCTGAGGTTCATATAAGTGCCATCCAGGGTTATTTTTGTCAGTAGTATATACTTTCCTTTAGCACAAGTCTTGTTTACATAGTAACGACAGCCTTCTCATTACAACACAGACCAAGAAATAAGAAGGTTTGAATTCCACTGATTTCTCTTCCATATATCCTCAAATGGGCCACTGAGACGTACTCAAGAAGCATATAGTTACTTTAGTCTGAGATTTCAACCTGAAATCCTACTACTTCTTATCCAAAATTTATAAATCCTTTTTAAAAAAGTCTAAATATTCTTCTGATTTTCTTATCTGAAAATTGGAGGCGATGGCAGTAAATATATATACAGTGATGGACTGAAAGCTAAAATGGAGTCTTGTTGGCACACCCAGGTTTGCAGTTAAGTTGAACTGTTGATATATTTTTTATGTACATAAAGGCAATGATATTATTTTCATTTTCAAAGATTTTATTAAAAATCTATATTTTTTCTCAAGTGCTTTTTAAACACAAACGTCTGAATTTCCTAAAATGGCACCTTTTGTTCTTTTCTGAAATAAGGGACTGGTGATCAATATTTGCTGGTTAATTTCAGAAATTAAAAAGAATTAATCTTCTTTAAACTGCTTTAGAAACATTCTGTCAAAGCTTTTATAATGTTGGCATCAATTTATAGTTTGATCCCAAGAAATAATTTGTAGTACAATTTGATCTTGTCATTATCTCCTCTATAATCAATTTGTAAATAAATTTAAACAAACTATATGAATCTTTCTATGAGATGATGCTAGATCCCAGTTCGGTTCGATTATACTGTGTCAGGAGCCCAAGGTTACTTTCCTTCTCATGGCTTCACTGAAGAAGGTGGGCATATTCTGTTCAATGTCAGAAACACAAATTAGCATGAGTGGCCACGATCAATAATTTGTGCTAAGAAAAGCTCAAGGCAAGGATAACAAGACTGAAGGTATTTTGGTAGAATGAAGTAGGAATCTTAGCTTGTCAGTCCTCACTGTTCAACTTTTAACAATCCGCATAATGAAAGCCATAATATACACTAATAGAGCCTACTATTTATGCTACAGAATTCATAGACCAGGAGCTGGGAAGTATTACAGATGGCAGAGTGAATGAAGAAGTACTGGAAGTTGTGTGATCAGCTGCTAAAAACACCATAATTTTGTACATTAAAAAAACAGAAATCAGAAAAGGTCAAGCCCTTGAGTGGCATAACAAGCTGCTGTAGAGAAGTGGAAGAGCTTTACAGGTTGCACTCTTCATATCATATCCACTGATCATGAAAAATACATAAACTTAAATTGATCAAGTAAGGTGCTTTTCCCTGTAAGCCTTTAAAACATGAATTTTATTTTTATGTCAGTAAATTTGATTCCTGTAAATTCATCCATACCATTGCTCAGTTTGTCCAGCTCTGCCATCTCTAATTCCTCCCAACAGATTAGTTATGAAGTGTTTTGCTCTCGGTGATGAGTCAAAGCATCCAAGCCCGTGTCACATGGGCTCCAAAATCACATAGACAGCCCTACAGAGCTGCAGGGACTGATGCCAACTTTATCCTCTTTCACGGTAATCTCATTAGTACCTAGATATGAGAACATACAATTCAGACATGGAGCATGGGTAACCAGACAAGAAATGTCTAAAAATGACTAAAACTTTATCTTGATAGATTGCACATCATACACAGTCTAATTCAAATTAACTTCCACTTGCTTCTACTTTTTTTGAGAAAAAAGAAAAGTGAATTTTGAGGTTTTAAAAAATGTTAATTAAGATTCCCATGGAAGCAGAGAACAAATCAATCAGCAAATTCAGAGTAAATTTGGTCTTTGAAACCTTGCACTGGAAGTTTCTTATAGAACACCATTGATAGGAATTGTATCTAAAGCAGTGATACATTAAGAATATGTCAGTACACAAAGATCAGCTGTCTCTTTCTGAGATCTACCTGGAAAAAATTAGCTCTTCATAAAAGACTAGTGGGTTTGGGATTTTGGGGGGTGTTATGTGGGATTTTTCCCCCTCAGATTATATCATTTTCTAACAACAAAGGCCAAACATTTTGAACCATCATTTTAACTGATCCCCAGCACCTAGACGTTATACTGCACTAAAAAAAAAAAAAATGCTTGATCAAATGACTTTGGTAAAATGTAGAACTGGCAATAACAAAAAGTACAGAATAAACCCTCACTACTACAAAAACTCAAGTAAGTACTTATTCCTCTCCCAATACAGCACCAAGCACAGACTTAAAACTTTTCCTGTCTTTAGCTTAATGGATTTTTAGCATGTGAAAGCTGAAGTTTATCTTTTGCCTGCATCTGAACCTATATGGTTGGGTTAGAAAGACGATTTTAATACTTACTATGCATCAATTTACAAAACCCTATGAAGGTTCCAGACTACACAACTATGAAAAGACTTATTCTGTCTACAAGTTTTTACACAGTTCTAAACTTCAAAAGCACACCAGCTTGCATTCTACTCTTATTCATGTGTTCCCAGTGTTCCTTTCCTTGTGTCCACATGTCATTCCACCAAGGAGAACTAGTCAGGAGCTGGCACCACGTCTACAGCAGTTACATGTGCATGTTCTGATACACTGCAGAGCCCTTAAAACATGTAAATACCTGTGTACATGTAAATACTAGCCTCCCTACTGTGTGTAAATATTAATAATGTGAGTAAGTTCAGCTTGCCAGAGGGATTTTTTTCTATTTTTTATCAAGACTCACTAAAAACATCACTTCAATGACTGGAAAAATAACCTTTCATAGCTGGAATATTTCATAGACAAGTGGGGGTTTTATGTTGGTTTGTGAAAGTTCAGGATCAAGTAAACCATTTGGAAATATTTGTCCAAATGTATATATTGATAAATTTAGAGTGACTTTTTGCTGTCATATGTTCCTCTTTGACAAAATGTTTCCATAATATCCAACAGAAAAACCTCTTTTTCCAGCAAAAACAGTAAATAAACAAAAAGCTCCAGAAAACAAAACCTCTCAAATTCTTCTTCCTGGCCATGTCTCACCACACAAGCTTCAACATCCAGATTCTGTTGAGGTGAATTATTTCTTTGAAATAAGTTGTAACTGAATAGGCACAGCACAAAACCTTGCAGTAAATAATTACTGGGTACTTTTTCATATAGAAACACGTTTCACTTTGATGCTTTGTTTCTAGTTTTTAAATAAGGTACATTTCAAAAAGGAGAGTGAAACCACACCTGGCAAAAATCAGAATGAACACTGCCATGTCTATGAATTAACATTTGTAAACTAAGATTTAAAAATATTTATAATGAAGTGGAGGAATTCTGAGACATTCCTTTTGGCATTCTAGCCCACAGACTAATTCAGTTACAGACAGCCATTCTTAAAAAGTTAACTCCTTCCCATACACCTTATAGCATTATGATTCAAAGCCTTCCATGAAAGCTGTTATTTAAATCTGTCCAATTCAAAAAAGAAACTGAGCAATGATCTTTTATATCCTCATGAAATACTGTTACCATGAAGATACTGATCAAAATGATACCTTTTTTCCTCAATAAATTTATGACTGTAATTCAGAAGAAAATCCTAACCAATCCTGAAAAATAATTCAATGTACACCCTTTGGGAACATAGTCAGAACCATATTTTTATCACAGTCAAAAATTTTTCAATTTTAATTCAAATGTTTCAAGGACTTTCAAAGTCCTTAGACTTATGAAATCAATAACTTTTAAATAATTCCAGAGAAGTGAAGTACTACTCTTATTATTAGTGAATTAGCTAATCTAGAACACTAAAATAAAATCTGAAAATCTTGTTCCCTTCGCAGGGTTTTTCAGAGGTAGTAGCACCTATTCCCACCAATTATTTATTCTGTTTACTTTTAATATTTAGCACATGAAAAATCTCAGCTTTGATCAAGATACTTCCAAGTATATCTTAGGTGATGTCTGGTCACCCAAGCTTTTGTGTGTATTTATTTCTCTAGGTGAGTCATCTAGAAATGAAATGGAAATACTTGTTATATTCCTGGGAATAATCACAGCCCCATATTTTAAGTGCCTTTAATGCAACTTTGACAGCAAAATTTTAATTTAACAGCAATTACTGAAAAATATGCAACTCGAATGAAACCAGACCTTAGGTACCATTTTAATTCAAAGTTCTGAGGATGAAATTCAGCCCTTTTTAGGGTTAAAGAAAGGAAAAGATTCACAATTCCTAATTTCCAGATGTCTAGAAGTCAGTTGTCTGAGTTATTTACTTCATGTTCCCATTTATAATCAATGGAGAGAAGCAGGTAACTCTAAAAAGCAATTCATCTTTTTCTAAGATAGGAAGGATGAATGGATTTTAGGTGTGCCTATTTCTCTCTGCTGACTTTGAGGGTAGTCAGGGTTGACTAACTCAGATGAATAACTTTTAGATGTCTAAATTAAATGAGATGAATCCCACTCAGTAAGAGTACACATCCTTTTCTTCCTTAGTTTCATTACTTTTTCAAGGACTTAATGGTGACATGTCCCTTGAACAGAATTTACTAACTGGTGCAGGTGTGGGTGTGTGTGGGTGTTTGAAATGAGAATGCTTTTGAATCACAGAATCATTCTGATGGGGAGGGACCTCTGGAGATCATCCAGTCCAATCCCCCAGCCAAGGCAGGGTCACCTGGAGCAGGTTACACAGGAACATGTCTGGGTGAGTTTTGAATTTCTCCAGAGAGGAAGTCTTCATGACCTCCTTGCACAGACTGTTCTAGTGCTTTGCCACCCTCAATGTAAAGTTATTCTTTCTCCTCTTGAGGTGA
Organism: Lophotriccus pileatus; assembly: GCA_035583135.1. Lineage (NCBI taxonomy): Eukaryota > Metazoa > Chordata > Aves > Passeriformes > Tyrannidae > Lophotriccus > Lophotriccus pileatus. The sequence goes on along the minus strand of JAWWES010000115.1, from coordinate 74,791,498 downwards.
AACTTCTTGTGTCTTAACCATTACTCCTTGTCCTGTCAACGAGCACCACTGAAAAGAGTCTGGCACCATCCTCTTGGCATCTGCCTTTGAGATATTAATATGCATTTATGAGATATCCTCTCAGTCTTCTCTTCTCTAGACTAAACAGGCCCAGCTCCCTCAGTCCTTCCTCATGAGAGAGCTGCTCCAGACCCCTGATCATCTTTCTGTCCCTCCCCTGGACCCTCTTCTGTAGCTCCTTGTCTTTCTTGTACTGAGTAGCCCAGAACTGGACACAATACTCCAGACGTAGGCTTGTTAGGGCTGAGTAGAGGGTCAGGATCACCACCCTCGACCTGCTGGCCACACTGCTCCTGATGCACCCCAGGACACCATTGTCCTTCCTGGCTGCAAGGGCACACTGCTGGCTCATAGTCACATTGTCATCCACCAAGACTCCCAGGTCTTTCCCTGCAGAGCTGCTCTCTAGTAGGTCTAGCAGCCACTAGCCCGTATCGGTACGTGAGGTTATTCCTCCCCAGGTGCATTATCCTATACTTGACCTTGTTGAACGTCATTAGGTTTCTCTCTGCCCACCTTCCAGCCCAAGGTCCCACTGAATGGCAGCACAGTCTTCAGGTGCATCAGCCACTCCCCCCAATTTCATATGATCAGTATGAAACATTTTAATTTCATGAAATTTTCATAAACATCAGCTCTTGGAACATTTATATGGGTAGATCTTCCCTCTCTTTCTCACATTGTCAAGGCATCAGCTCTTCCCAATCTCATTCCACTACCTCCTTAATGGACCTGCAATCCCCACAAAGTATTTGTTCCATATCCAATAGGACAACTGGTGAGCAGATGAAAAATGGATGCAGGAGTGGGAGACAAAGAGGCAGGACCAAAAAAACACACAGTGTGAAAGGGAAAAAAAGTTCTTATTTGATCCTGAAAGCTGAGAAGAAACACTTGTTGTTGAAGGGAGGTTGTAAACTTGAGGCATGGAGGGTATCTGCAGGGCAGAACCAAGCTGGGCCTTAATGGCTATATGAGGCAGCCACTTGACGTTTATCAGACACATCTGTAGATAAGTTGAGGGACACTGGGGAGTTCTTTTCTACTTAGACTCTTTCAGATGCTAATGTGTTTCCAAAATACAGGTTTTTAAAAAACAAAACAGCTAATGGCAGTAAAAATGCATAAATAATGTCCTAATTTTTTTATCCCTATTTAAATATTTTACTAAATTTTAAATAGATATGAAAACAGGAATAAACAATAAAATTCATACTGTCACAGATACCATTCACTTGTCATTAAACAATCTGAGTTATTTGGACGGTTTGTTTCAAATTTGGTGCTCTAAAAAAAAGAAATTGTAATTACATTTTAATGATGGAACTTACAGAATGGAAGAGAATGACTGATATTTTTTCTTTGCTGCTTTCATAGGACCAGTAATTAGCTATTAATGTTTTTAATAAAATGTAAAATCACTATTATTAGAAAGACATTATCATTATGCCAATAGTACTATAAAATAATCACATCTCTGAATATGTATGTTCAATAAGTCTGGTGGGAAAAGAAATGGAGGCCGAATTACTGCCATATGTCAAAGGAAATTACCTGGGTGACCTTGTAAGAATGCCTAATATCGTGTTCCAGACCCAGTGACTTGCTGAGTAGTAGGGCTGAATTTAGTTATTATCAATACAAAGTTTTAATAAAGTTGCCTGAGCATGGTCAATTTTTTCATTTGACTTTTTTTCTTTTTTTTAAATTTCCATAATTACCAAAGATCATAGGCCTTAGGGTTTAAAAATGACCTCTAGTTTGTTTCCAGTGAAAAACAGTAGAGGCAGGGAATCAATTTAAATCAATATTTTCAGTACAGTTGAATAGAGAATTTACCAGAACATCTTCCTATTCTCATTTTTTATATCTGGGGCCCTAATTGCACTTACAGATATGCAAACCCACCTCCACATAACTTTAGCAAGGACTGCCAGTTAAATCTAAGTTGGTTGTAAGGAGTCCAGCTACACTACTAATCAAGCTGAGGAAAGGCTTTCCACTGACAACAGTGATGTTGTCTGCATTGCACAACCCGCTTACCAAGACCTCAGTTTGACAAAGCACTGAGCAGCTCCCAAAAAAACTCCAAACCTTAGTGCCCTCTTTTTGTAACCCAGCTACAATGTTGCACTGCACCTTTCAACATCTAGACCATGAGTCTTAGCTCTGTTAGATGCTATGTCTCCTAAATTTATGTAGGGGTCACTGAGACTAGAGAAAGGGGAAGCTGAAAAGAGGGATGGGGGCTGGCTCAGTCTTCAACAACATGTCCTGTCCTTAAAGTTGTATTCTTTCTTCTGTGTTCTCATCTTCTTTTAATCGTTTGCTGCTGCATCCTCAAATAAGTTGTTGTGAATATGGGAAAAGAAATGATTCAGCTAATTGAAATTGTCTTCAAAATTTAAAAGTAGTTGTTTTATTCACTGCTGAGAAATAACTAAAAAACCTTCAGCTTCATTACTCAGTATTCCAAAACATCCTTTGAATAATGATAACGCTCTAAAGCCTTGAGTTTAGGCCATTAAAATGCTCTTTCTGCCCAATAGACCAATGAATGCTTTAGGGAGATTGCTATTTTTACTGATTAGCAAACCTCTATAATCTATTTCAGAATACAAGTGACATCTTTCTTTGAGTATCCAGGACCCATGACCTCGGGGAGATGTGTCGTGTCACAGGCTTGACTGATAGAAAGGCAATATTCCTCTTTCAGACTCTAATTGGAACTACTCAGTGCAGCCGAAGAATTGAGTAACTCCTTATTATTCTGTTTCATGGCCTTTTTGCATTTACAAATAATTTATCAGAATCATACTCAAATGAAAAATTATAATAATAGCAAAGATATTTGGCACAATATGTTTGACTTGTTATCCAAAGACTTTGTATGGAGGCATCAAAGTACAAGGGATGATGTCATACCTTAGAGTGGGTGCAGAAGGGGAATCATTCTTAATTTCTGGCTGACTTCCCAGGCTTTCTCTTGGTCCTCTTCTACCGGAATCTGTCACAGCACTTTCTGTCACAGTTGTAAAATACTTTCGGAGAAACATAAAGTTTTTATGAGAAGAATGATAAAAGAGATGACTTATTCTAGGGCTGGGGGTTAATATTTGCACTTGTGGGCTGACTTTGAGAATTAAAAATAAAAAGAGATTGAGGAAGAAAGTCAGTCCTTTATTTCCCCTTGCAGTTATTCAGAAGACACAGCAGCACCTACTCAAGATCTCTTATACAAAATTAAAGACACTTAGCTACAGTCACGGGGTTCTGAACATGGTGGGTTTATTGGGGGATAGACTCCACTGGTGATGATTTCCCTTTTAATTTTTTTTTTTTAAAAAGGAGAAATAAATAGAGAAAGAGAGAAAAGGTAAAAAGGGAGAGAGGAAGAGAGGGAGGGAGGGAGGGAGGCAGGAAGGGAGGGAGGGAGGGAGGGAGGAAGGCAGGGAGGGAGGAAGGGAGGAAGGAAGGAAGGAAGGAAGGAAGGAAGGAAGTAAGGA
>JAWWES010000115.1:74749035-74787817 GCA_035583135.1 Lophotriccus pileatus | reverse complement strand
GAAGGAAGGAAGGAAGGAAGGAAGGAAGGAAGGAAGGAAGGAAGGAAGGAAGGAAGGAAGGAAGGAAGGAAGGAAGACAAATTCTGTGTTTAAAGTTATATTTCATTTCAAATTCAGACGCTGCTGATGGGAGATCTCCTAACCCTCAAAGACACTGGGTACACATGCTTGTGCCTTCTGCCTTAACTCACACAGCAGCCTGTACAGAATGACTTATTCTTTTTTAACAAACAGGACTCTCTGAGACAGAATACTTTTCCTCCATGTGTTTGCCCTTTTCGTACATTATTTACTTAGAGCCACCTAATGGGAAATGTCATTGAGGTTTTGAGTATCTTGTGAAGAATGGGAGCATTAAGATACTAAAACTGCATGCTGTCAAAAGCTATCTTAAGTGGTCTGGTTCATCAAATAATACACTAAGTAGAATTGAATTTAGAGGACTTTTATGCTACAGTGAACAAGGAAAGACTCTAATACCTGTGATACACTTGGCTTTTTTTTTTATTATTTTCTTTTTTTGAGGAAGGACAGTCTCCTAGTTCTTGAAGTTTATTAAAGCTTTAAGCTGTCAGGTTATTACTGTCAGTTTCAAGAAAGGAAAGAGCTACTGATGTAAAATTAATTTATTGAATAGAATTGTTTTGCCCCAGGGGAATAACATCACCATTTAATTTAATTTCCCCATCATATTGTCTCATTTGCAGAAGAAAAAAATAACTTTCCTCTTTTACAGAGCAAAGTATGTTATGCTGAATGGTGAATTGTCCTTACAGTTTTTTCTTGTTCTAGATTATCAGTTGTCATAAGAATATTTCAGACTCCCTGCAGATTCTACTTGCTGCTTTTTTTAAATACACGGAATTGTAAAAGTCTCTCAGAGGTCTAGTCCCGAGCCTCTTGGCTGACAGATGAATTTCCATTCACACATTTTGGCTTGGATCAAGCCAAAGGGGAGGAGAAAATATAAAACAAAATGTATTCAGTATTAGAAAATACAGCTTGACCATTTACCAGTCTGTCCAGGATGCCTTCAGTATCCCAGGCAACCTGACCTTGTTCATCTGTAATGAAATTAGCAGACCCAGGTGGGAGATAGCTGCTGAACAGTTCAGTGGGATGGGATTTATTTATCACAGTTTTAGAGCTAGTCTGTCAAATCAATACATTGCAAGGTCCAACTTCAGTGGAGGTACGGGGCTTATAGTTACAACCCTTCTACCACCTGTTCTGTCAAAATACCCTCTCACATATTTTAGGTAATTATATTGTATGCATCTTTTTAGAAGACATAAAATTGCTACTCTACTCAACTTATTGCAAGAAAAATGCTTTGTATTTTATTTAACCACCCCTATGGCAAGTAAAACCAGAAATAATTTAGGGCATATTTTGGTTTAGCAGCTTCGCATTTTTCCAGCCTTAGCAGTTCTTCCCTTCTTTTTGACACTATCACTATACCTTACATATGTTATTAAAAGCAGAATATGATGATCGTGATGTATTGCAGTCTCTTCAATATATACAATTCCCAGAGGAAGGAAAATGACACAGAACGGTAGGTTTACATTATAACCCTATGTCCAGTTTGAACCTGACATGTTTTGTTATAAGAGCTGATAATCTTGCTTTAGCACCTGTCCCACACCAACTTCAAAGCTAGAGAGGACAGTTGTCAGAAAATCTTTTACCATGGATCCAAAGGGCCAAACAGTTGTGGGTACGTGCTGCTGTGTGCTGCACACCTGCAGAGGGTTACAGCAAAGTTAAGGTGAAGCACTGAGAGCCAAGATAAATTAATAAAAGCTTTAACACTTGAACATTAGGAGGATTCAATCATGGAAGAGTCAAAAGCTGAAATATCTACTTAGAAGACTAATTGTTGAACAGACTTTTTTTGCCTAATAGCTGCAGATTCAAAGGCACCCATGAGAGAACTCACTGGCCTGCAAATGCATGTGGTGGGAGAGGAAAGGGTCACTGTGCTCTGTAATGTTCCTTCCAATAAACTAGAGTTTAGATTTGAGGAGAGATAAGCTAAGTTAAGGGGAGTTAAGACCTGGAAGATATCGTTGTGTCGGTCAGGGAAGTTGAGAGCAAACAAAGACGTCCCTTTGGGAGGCTGGTTGCCTATTACAAAGGCAACCATGCTACCCTTCAGTGATGGTGATAACAAGCAGAGGTCAACCTCTCTCTGAAAAGTGTCTGCCAAAGAAAAATCTCTCTTCCATGAAAAAAATGTAGCTGCAGAAATCTTTAGGGCAAAACAGAAACAGCCCCTGATATTTAAGTTTCTGCTGTTTCTTAGACCTCTGTTTTGGTTATTTTAAGTAACAAGCACAAAGGCAGAGATTAAAGTCCATCAGTGTAATTATTCTTCTTTCAAAATCCAATCAGCAGAGAGGTCTTTTTAAGAAATTTTCCTGTGTTTTGTCATTGTGTTTTGGTTTTTTTTAACAACCAACCTCTAGTGTTTTTTAATGGCAGAACTGGAGTCCAGCTACTGAGTCAGACATAAGCTCTCTATTTGAATTTATTGGAGATGACTTAAGTTTTTTCCAGGTCACACAAATAGGAACTATTACCAGTGAATTCTTTTCTTCCTATAATCTGTGTTCTTGTTTTAACAATTCTGCATTATTTACTAAAGAAAATTAGACTCTTGTGAATCCCCAGAGAGGAACAGCATCAGGGGCAAACACTCCCACTGTGACAGGGAGAGGTGCTATGCACTGCTGAGACCTTTGCTGCTCAGTTGGACCTGAGTAACCTTACCACCTGTGTGTAGAAGGATACTTTTGCCCTAAGCAGAATTCAAGGAATGTCCTCCATCTTGTCTGACATCAGGTAAAAGTCTGAGAATGGCAGTTTCAGAAGCACCTAAATAAACTCCAAGGCAGATTCTGAGTAGTGTCTGAGAATAAAGCTAAAGGATCAGATTCTGTGGGTTGGTTTTAATTATATATTATTTGATTGAACAGAGCAAGAATGATCTTCACACCTAGCAGTAGGGTACAGCTCATTGTACAGCTTGTCGCTTATCTCAGGAGTGGCAAGAAGGAAGATCCAGGGAATTACGAGCCAGTTACCTCAATCCTGGGGAAGGTGAAACAGCAACTAATTCTTGATAGTGTTTCTAGGCACATGAGGGACAAGAAGGTGATCGGGAGCAGTCAGCATAGATTTACAGCTAGTTGGCTGGCTTGGTGAGTGAGAAAGGAAGGAGTAAATTATATTGTTTGTTTTGACTTCAGCAAGGCTCCTGACGCTGTCTCCCATAACATCACCATGGACAAACTGATGAAGCATGATCCAGAGTAGGAGACAGTGAGGTGGAGAGAAAGCTGGATGAATACCTGAGAACTGTGATCAGCACCTCAAAGCCTAGATGGAGTTCAATCACAAAAATTCATTGTTCTGAGAGTTGATACTGGGCCAATACTGGCCAGTATTTCATTAATTATGTGCATAATGGGGACAGAGTGTACCCAAAGCGAGTTTTCAGGTGATAAAAAACTGGGAGGATGTTTGATACACCAGATGTTTCTGCAGCCATTCAGAAGGACTTGGATAGACTCAAGAAGTGGACTGACAATTGCTCATGAAGTTAAACAAAGGGAAATGCTAAGTCCTGCCCCTGGGGAGGGATTATACCACCTGGATGCAACTTCACAATAAAAGACTAGGAGGACCTGGTGGACAAGTCGACCATGATCCATCAGTGCACACTCACAGCAAAGTGAGATAATAACCTGTATATTGCATTAGGCAAAGTATTGTCAGCACACTGAGGGCAGTGATCCTTCCCCTCTATTAGGTCCCAGTAAGACACATTGGAAGGGCTGTGTCCAGGTCTGGGTTCCCCAGTACGAAAGGGACAGGGACATACAGGAGCATATCCAGAGAAAGGTCAAAGTGTTGGAGGAACAGGAGCATGTGGCACACAAGGACAGGCTGAGAGAGACAGACTTGTTCAGCATGTAGAACTCTCAGGTGGCTCTTATCAATATGTAAAAGTAACTGATGGGATGACGTAAGAAGGCAAAGCTGCACTCTCAGTGGTATCCAATCAGTGAACAAGAGTGAGTGGGCTCAGGCTGAAAGACAAGCAATTCCATTTAAATAAAAATATATAAATATTGTGAAGGTGACTGAGCACAGAAACACGTCCCACAGAGAGGCTGCAGAGTCTCTATCCTTGGAAATATTGAAAATCTGAAGGACACAACTCTGGGCACCTGCTCTAGGCAACCCTGTGTTGAGCAGGGGAGTGAATAAGAAATTTCCAGAGCTCTCTTCCTATCTCAGTCCATTTGTTAATTTCTTAAGGTTATAAGTAAATGTGACTGATGAGGCATACATGCATTTCAAGTGATATTGACAGAGCAGTATCAATTACAGTTTGTTTTATTCCTTGGCCCCCACGTTGCAGTCTGAAACATCTCTGTATAGGTACCAAAAATAATGGGAGATATTGAACAACTCTTGCTAGTGTAAAAATGCAACTGTCTCTACTGATATCTTAGGTTTCCCAAGAGTCTTTGTCTATGGTGTACAGACATGTCTTGTATAACCTTCTGTCTGCCCTCTCATGGGTGGTGGATGCTTCTGTTAAGAGCTACCCTTTGTACACGAACAGGCAACTTATGTCCATGGAAACATCCACTGTGTCTGAGTGGTTTTAATATAGAATGTTCTTGAAGAAGTAAGGTATAGTGAAGAGAAATTCGTGCATTTTCTATTCAGCAATAAAGCAAAGCTGTGTCACCTGTACAGCAAAGCAAACTTTTCAAAAGAGTAAAGAGAGAAGCTTTACAGCAGTTATTAGCATCTGAAATAGGAAGGAGCAAAGCTCTAGAGCACTAGAAGTGAAAGTATCTCCCAGAACTATACTTCAGGAAGAAGAAAAAAAAAAAAAAAAAAAACAAAAACAAACCAGTATATTGAACTTATATATACCAAAGTTCAATATTTAACACAATGGCGGGGGGGAGGGGGAAGCTAATACAAGATACTTTTAAAGTTAAGCTGAAAATTTTAGAGGCATAGATGGTGGGACTTCATACCTATTTGCAGACAGCAGGGAAAATTATAGTACAGTGGGGTTAGTTGCTGACTATTGCTGAAATGAAATTATTCTTAAGCAGCTCTAGGAGCTTCAGTTAAAAATTTCATTGTATTTAAATGGATAACTAAAGATTCAGAGAAATTGGGTTCGAGTAAACGGTGAGATTCCCAGCTGTGTTCACTGGCAGATCACCAGCATGGGAAAGAAGAGAAAGATTACCATTTGTACATTTCAGTAAATTGCATAATGTCAAATTGTCCTGATCTTATCCCAAAAGAAAGATGCTGAAGAGAGTCAGAGTGGGGCTTTTATCACGGCATCTAGTTTCAGAAGTAAAGATATGATTCATACTGAACAGAAAGGTTGAGGAAAGGTAATGCATTATGCATTTAATATGGAGGTTGATGGCCCACTATGGTGACGTTTGTCATATACATTAATAAAACTATGCATGTATCTTGCCCAGATGTGTGTGTGAAATTTCTTCTAGAAATACTATCAGGTATGATTGCATTCTGCAAGGTAAACTTCTATAAAGGTTTTGGTTTGCAAAGCAAAAAGACTTTACATTGCACAGCAGGCAGAGTTCTGCTCATTGGTGGTATTGCCATTGAAATTGCTATTTGATTTTTGTATATGTATTCATTTTTCAGCCAAGGTGGTGGTACTTGCACTTTCAATAAAGATCCTTTCTTTTTTTGCCCTAATGTAAACAAATAGATGGAAATACTTTCTGTGCAGCTGTTTTAAAACTAACAGCGATGTTAGTGCAACTCACTTCATGAGAGACACCTTTTACTTAGCTAAAGAAAGAGATGGATTAGACATAAAAAAATTATGGTAGTAAAGATCTAGAGAAAATTCAAATTGTTTACTCTTGGTCTGATATTCTTTTTCTTGCTTGGAAGAGTGACTAGATTTTCTTGGCAGCACTAGTTTAGCACTGTAATGTGACCAATAAAATTTCCCCGTCTGTTTCTCCATTTTTCTAATTCACTAATGAGTGAAAATAAAATGCTATGATTACACTATTTTCATATTTTTTTCTAAAGAAAATAATTGGAGGGGTCTGGACTGGATTTCTAGTTGAAACTGGATAAACTGGGTTTCATTTTTCTATGACAAATAATAGTGAATCTCAAGGGTTCCCCCCCCCCCCGCCCCATTAAAACTTGGATATACTTCTGAATCAGGCAGGATTGAACTAAACCATTTCAGTTTCTCAAACAAAGTCAGGGGTTTTTTTTCTACTTAATAAACAAAGCAAAACACATGCTGCACTTTATTCTGCTTTGTTGTCTGGGGAGAAAAGTCTAGTACAGATCTAGTTAGCAAGGCACTCTAGTTCATCTAATTTTCACACTTCATTGCAACAGAGCCAAGCAGTGATAATCACCTTATTCAGAACTAGCATGGATACAAAATCAAAACAGCAGTGACATCTTGGATTTCCATATTTTCTGCCTCTGCATCCCCCTGCACAACTCTGAACTCCCAATGTTAGATGGGTAAGGATAAATTTATTAAAGAAAAAGGATAGCTGAAGGACTGGAAACCAATTTTTTGCTCAACTTGCACTTCCATTTTCAAATGCAACATGTCTGCAAATAGTTGTTTCAACTAAGAATAGCTTTAGTTTTATAAGCCTGGAGTGCTCTCATGCTAAAACAAGCATGGGATACACAGAACAGTACTCCGTCCAAACAAGATATGAACCTGCAAAGCACCTTGGCATGCTTGTGGATCTGAGATAAGTTTCACTCACCATAACTATCTCATATGGACAAAATTAGGATAATTCTTTCTAATATTTGTGTATTTATATATAAATCTGTGTGGGTTTATGTGTGTATCTGTGTTCAGAGAAAATACTATAATCACAGTAAATCTCTCTCTCTTCTGACAGTAAATCTCTGTCAGGATAATCCTGGAGATTTTTAAAAATTTCCAGCTTGTGTCTTCTAATTATTATCAAACAATTGAGGAGCCAGTAGTTCCCAAAGGTAGGGATTGCGACAATATGACAGCAACCACTTCCATTTTTACTAAAAGATTAATAAAGAATTCTTTCCGGAGTCTAGAGCTTGCATTGCACCTTGGCAAATACTAAATCACAGAAAAGTTAATGTGCAATAGCCACCTTCACTATGTCAAATATTTTTCCCATTTTTTTGCTTTATTCAAAAGCATTATTATTTCACTGCCTAGGGGATTAAATTAATGCATTAATTCTTGTCTTAATTTGTATATATTTGATATAGTATCTGGTTTTAATTATCAGAAGTCTTATTTAATTTTGACTTCAATAAAAATTACATATGGAATTGTACACATACTCATCTCTTCTACATGCGAGAAGATGCAATATTCTGTTAGCTGGAAGTAGTCAGTTAAAATGTTCAGTGCATAAACACAAAAATGTTTTCCCTTATCAAAGATAATACAGAAGAAGAATGGTCTGGTGGTTAAAATGTTCAGTGCATAAACACAGAACTCTGCTTCTCAACAAATATAATAGAGAAACCTTATGATTAAACAAAGGGAGGTAAAGCCATCACAGCTGCATTCCTGGCTCTGCTACAAACTCCTGATACAGTTTGTGGCATGTTACATACAGATTTTCAAGCAGAGGTTATACAGGTGCCATGCTGGGAATATGAGTGCTATTATTTTCTAGAAAGAAACAGGGTATGAAGAAATTTTTAACGCTGCTCTTGCTCTACTGGAATTTTGAGCATTCACTGCTGTCTTGGTGCACTGGTGTCCCCTGTATGGCAGTTCAGGCGCCCTGTTGACAGACGTACATATTCCTCCACATCACTTAGGACCTCAGAGTGCTGAGGGAACTGGGTTTGGAATTTGGGGTCCTTGAGATAAAAAATAATTTCTATCAATAATTACTGAGTTAATGGCTTCACACGACAGTAATTTGTTATTGCCTAATTGCAATAACCTTGCTCTTTCCCCTTGTTCCCCAAGGAGAACTTGCCTTCCACATGCATGTACTCACAGCTGTCTCTTGGGTCCCAAGGCACCTTGTGAGTTACTTCAGCACCCTCCCTTTTCCTTGGTGAGAGGCAGCATGTGCCTCTCTGGGATCCCAGATTTGAGGGGCAGGAGGACACATGGGACAGCAACAGCTGAGCCCAGTTGCCTGCATCCCTCCTGCTCCTGATGTTCCCAGAACTCACAGGCATTTAAAAACTTTTATTTACTGGGGTCAGTACAAAGGCAGGCAGACAGACAGACAGACAGATAGATACATAGTATCTTTTTTTCTGAGTCTCTATCTGCAGTTTGAACTGAACTTATTTCAAGCGTTGCTCGTCTGCAATGAGTTGTATAGACCTTCTAAATATGAGCATAGGTGTCTCCAGGGCTGAACTCCCTCTCACTGTAGTTCTCATTCATGTGAAGCAAGAATAAATAAACAATAAAAGATTAAACAGAGGACTTGGATGGCCTTCTCTTTCTTGAAGCTAGAATTTAAGTAGAGCATAGCCAATTAAATGATCAAATGCTCAAACAAAGTGGGATTTTTCCTCATGTAGAAGCTACCTTTAACATTTTAGAAAAATATACCTCCAGGTACAGGAGGCAAAAACATACCTCCAGGTCAGCTTGATACCTGTAATCACAAGGAAAAGTTTTTGAGAGTAATCTTGTATTGACATGGTTCAGTCAAACTTCCTTTATTGGATTTAGCAACAGATTGCAGCCACTAGCTCTTGGCTCTCCAGGATGGTACAGCGATGTTTGTTATACCTGGACTAGTCTCACCCCAAAGTGAAATTGCCAGTGTTAGATATCTGGAAGAGGTTCCTTCATGAAGAGGGACCTTGCACCACACTGTCTGCAGATTCACATGCTGCTTATCGTATGGTCTGATTTAACTCAACCATTTTTTAAGTGCAATGATTTGAGAGTTAGTTCCTTTTGATAAAAATGAACCTCAGCACCAAAACAGTGTTTAGTTATTGCTTCAAAACTTGTTTTATAGTAACTGGTAACCATTATGCAGAAAGAAGAAACTTTCTGAATAATGTTTGATAGGACCAAAACTGTTCAAGAATTTATATTGAATTCAATAATTGATTTTTCCAAAAGAAAAAAAGCTTTTATTTTTTTTTTCAGATCTGATGAAAGATTTTATCCTTCTCATGGTAGTATGTTTCAGCTACTCCTTTCAGAATATCATTTGGCATCTCAAAGTTGACCTTAAAAAGAAAAAAAAATAATAAAAAAAGAGACAAAGGACTTTGAAACTGAATAACACGTCAAAATATTGAATTCTGGACCAGATGACAATTTCTGGCAAATCCCAAATTACTCTTTTATTTCTCCAAAGGAAATCTGGTTTGGCTTGTTCAAACTAATTGGTTTTTCCTTCTGCTTTTTGCCAATTCTGTAAAACAAAATAATTTTTTTCAACTTTATTGTGGACCTTTTTGACAAGAGAGAAAGGGATTTTCAAAATTTGCTTTGATAGGAAATAAAGATCTGCATCTGGTGTGCTTTCACATTGATTTCTCTGCCTTAAGAATAAACAAAAGCTTTTAAACTTGCTAATTTACAATTGTAAAAGTCTTCTTGTCTATTGCTGCTGTTTATCTAGGATAAAGCTAATTATTTTTTATATTGATCAAGTATAGGATGGAAATTAAACACCTGCTTTATAAATGTGTTCATCCTTCTACGTCTTGTCATTATAATAATTGAAATTACTACAGGAAATATTGCATGTTCTCACTGGCAGATTAAGATATGTTGAACACACTTTTTTTCTAATCTTTGAGTGTGATTTTCAATAAAACCAAAGATTACCTTCTCATAATCTCATTGTGCAAAGGCAGAAACATTGCAAAAGAACAGTGCTGGACATCTTTTTCCAGAAGACCAGTTTCCATTCTACATGCATAGTGGTTTATCCTTAAAGTTTATATATATATATATATATATATATATGTGTGTGTGTGTGTGTGTATATAGATAGATAGATAGATAGATATTATATATGCTATCCTGTGCAATGTACCTCATGGTTTATGTCTGCATTGATATCACACTTACATGACATTGCCTGATCCATGCTGCTGAAGATTAACTTCAAAAACATTTTGGAAAAAATGCTTGGAGTTCCTGACTGGAAAATCATCTCTGTTAGCTATATTTCTACTAAGACATAAACATGCTCCAAGGTTATTGCTCTGATCACTGCAATAATCAGAAACATGGGAATTTTCTTACATTAAAGCAAACTATTATATACTTGTTCCCTTCTTATCTCCAAGGCCCAAATAGTCTGTCATCTGTCATGTAAATTTAAAAAGATTGAGTTCTCTCAAAGGTGTAACTAGTTATTGCAAAGAATTTGCCATACACAACAAGTATCATAGTGTAGTCACCAAAGGGTGGCTTAAGCTGCTAAAAGTACAAGAAATTCCTTGTTAATGCTGGAACTGTCATTTTGTCATCTTGATGAATCAAACCTTCAGATCTAACAAAAAGTGGATTTATTTTTTTTCATACAATCCTATTGATTCTTTCACAATATTGAAATAGTAAACAAAACGTACCGCTAAGATTAATTCTATTAATTAAGATACAGTAAATCCCATGTAGTATACAGTGTTCCTTGTACAGTGTTAATCTATAAATACCAGCAACTGAGCTGTGCTCAGTGAGGAGGCTCTTTGAAGCATGAGCTGGATGAAGGAGGCATTCTTTTCAGAGAGTAGCTGCGTTTTATGCAACACTTCCTTTGGTATTAATTTGCCTTTTTCCCTTATCAGGGTATTTTAATGTCTTTAGTGTATTTCAAATCTCAGAACTACAGAAAAGCTATGAATATGGTTTGATACACTGGCATTTTTTTTGAGAAAAACACAAACTTCCCAATTCAAGTGTGAGGCTGAATAAAAGAGGTAGAGGTCCTTGTGTTAAAGGCACTGTTACCCTGATACTTCACACAGGTTATCATTCCCTAGAGCATGGGCTATTATTTTCTATCCAGTTAGATATAGGTTCTTTTTTTTTTTTTTTAAATGAATTATGTTTAAATAGAAAGGTAAATTCTCTTAGAGGACCTGGCTGCAGTCAATGTGTTAAATCTCTTTTTTTTTTCCTCTGCATTCATAACTCTCACCATTGCTAGTGATTGAAGGTCACTAAAACTAACAAAGCTATTCTTGCAGCATAATTCTTCTTCTAACTGACACATGAAACTGAATACAGAGGTTAAAGGAAGTGTCTATGAAGCATCCGACTCCCCAAGATGTCCAGCTGTTTACAAGCACTCTGTGACATTAAGGGTAGGCACTAGATCCTCCAGGTCTTCCTATTTGTAAAAGAAGGACATATTTTCTGTACCTCAGAGGCTTCCCAAAGTATCTTATTGATAAATGGGATGTGCTTAGATGTTTTTTTTTTTAGATTTCAGAAGGTTGTATTACTGTCTTCATGCCATTATAGTGGAACTATCTTGTTTAAGGTGACCCAATAACTGTATTGTGGGCTCTTTATAAATACTGGCCGATGACTAACTAGGTTCTTCAGGATCCAGCAAAGCGTTTTTACCTGTGTATAATTTAGACACTAAGTTTTACTCCATCAATGATATAATTTTCAAGGAAGAATGTCACAGATGAGCAGAAAATAATGGGCTGTACTCTATGGCTTGACAACAGGTTAAGGAGTAGTAAATATACAATTACTATACAAATATATAGTAGTTATATATATGTGTATGTGTATATATATATATATATATATATATAATATTTTTAAAATTCAACATTATTCATTGGTTTAAAGAAATCCCAACATTGAAATGTTTAATATGCTGGAAATAGGCACAAATCTTTTCAAGACTACAGTGAAACATGGTCTTCTTTAAGCAAACAGGCTCTTTGATTGGCAAAATGAGGGTAGAAACTTATAAGAAGGTTTTAGTCTATCAGCCCTTGCTGTGTTGTTTTCCAGGCAGTGGAATAACTCCCAAAGAGCAGGCCAGGAATGAACATGGCCATGTCATCCCAGGGTGATGAACTCTGTTGGACTTATGCTAGAGAAGGAACACAGACCTAAGAGTTCAGAAGCAAGGAGCAGGATGGATATGAAGAGGTAGGTACTGTATGTGAGAGAAGGACAAGCAATACCAGGTGAACCCCAGCATAACTGCAAGGAACAAAACATTTGGGATCACTTCCCTTTTTGTTAGCTTTGAGGGGCTGGATCATCAATAAAAAAATTACAAATCTGAGTTAGGTTAGTCTCTCTGTGTTTGTGATATAGTTGGATTATCTCCAGTAAGTGATGAATATCTGGCTTTTGTTAGGGTAGGCGGCTAGAAAGCCTCTGTTCAGCATGTTCTGAACCAAGGAGACCCTTCTACATGTAATGTAGCTTGCTTTGATTATTTCCTAATTCTGTCTAGGTTAGACTAAGGAAATGGTTTGTGTGCAAGGTCATGTAACACTTCAGTGACTGGCTACAGAGAAAGAGATGGAAAAGCTTAGTTTAAACCTCAGATTCTGTCACACAGTAATTAAAAAAAAAAAACAGCAAAACACAGGTAGAAGCTGATGAAAGTGTGAGAAAACATGGCATGGAACTCACTTTCTTGTCAGATGGGTTGTTTAACCTGTTTTAACATTATTAATTAGACATTTATAATATTCTAGGAATGTTTTATAATTGTATTTATGTAAAACATTGCAGAATAATTTAAAACCTAAACTTTAAATCTTCCCTTTCCCCTCCCTTCTCTTCCCTTCCCCTTCCCCTTTGATAAAGCAGGTGCAGGTTTAAGAAAAAAGGCCAAATGAGCAACTGTAGTGAAGAGATCAATACTAAGACATTCAATTACATTTCCCTCACAGGAGGTTTGTTCCAAATCTCATTGAAGTCAACAGAAAGATTCCCACTGACTTCAGTGGGGTTTTGATGAGACCCAGGGGACACAGCCAGAGAGGGCCCCAACACTGTTTTGCTGATTTAGAGCCCTTCCTCTGAGTAACTTTCTTCCTTTTTTTCGAGAGAGCCCATTTTTTCTGTTCTCAGACTTGCACTTTGGGTCTGCAGAAAGTCTCTGTGCCCTGAACCTCTTCTAGTGATAAATCCTCCTCAAATCTTCCCAGTAGTGCTGGACAAACAGTGCAAAAAGATTTCTTAATCACCTTCCATCTTTTTCATGCATCCTGGTCTATTCTAGCCCCAAACAAAATTCCCATGTTTATGCAAAATATTAGCTGGCTTTATTTTTATTAGGGGCATGCTTTATTAATCTTAATAAATCAGTTTGTCACTTGCTTTCTGACTGCCTCTCAAGTAAAACGGGGATTGACTGTGCGATAACACTGTTTATGTCATGCCTGAATAGTTTAAGGTGAGGCTTTGAGTAGTTTTATTGCTTTTGTTTATATAGGTAAACCCAATCTGTGCATTTGAAATGATTGATGAAGTGCAGTCCCACTTGGAGTGTTTGTCATCATTCATGTGCTGAAGTGACATTTCTTTATGTATTTTGGCATAAACATATGCAACTACTGGCAAAGCATTTGACCCTGGAGTCTGACTATTTGTCATTCTAATCTTTTTTTTTCCTACCCCAAAGTCAGGCAAGTTACTGTATATTCTATCTGAATTCATGTTGCTAATTATTCAAGAGACAGTAAAACAGTCCTGTGGCTGGAACTGTGTAAGTTGCTGAATGTGCATTCTTCTTTTCACAAGTTAGGTACTTTGCTGCAATATAAATAAAGTTGGGATGTGTGTAAATGTCAAGAGCAACAACCATATCGAGCTACAGTATCTTCTCAGTAAAATCTGAAGCCTGTGCTTTGTCAGTAGAATAAGGCAAAATACTTTGCACGGGATTTAGCAGATCAAATGTAAGCAGAGATTAAGTAAAATACATTAAATATATCTTGGGATATAATTTTCCAATAACACAGTTACAATGAAAAGCAAGTAACCAATAATTCACATTATGTGAACAGAGATAAATGGATGGTGCCTTAACCTCTAGGCTCAGGGTTCAGACTGTGTGCTGTCTTGTTGGAAAAGAGCTGATTATTTATTGGGGAAAATGTCAGGAAAAAAATTAAACTGTAAAGTAATTTTCTCTGGAAAGCAATCACTTGTCATTTGTAAAATATATCAACTTTTTTTGAAGAGTCATAAAAATAGTATATCTCCTCAAAACTTACTTGTCTAAATAAGAGTTCTGAATATAGCATATGTATCTAAAATAACTGAGATACATTTAGATATTTGTACATAGAAAGCAAATTATAAATATGATTTCCAGAAAATCAGTCCCAATCCTTATAACAAAGAATATGTGTCCTAAAATGACATATTTAAATGGCTTTCACTCCAAACTTAGATAACATTTTCTAAATTTACATTAACATGATATGATTTTTTTTTTTCCTAAAGTAATGTAAGTATTAATTCTGCTGGGTTTGCCACAAATTTCCATACATTTATGTGCACAGAAGCATCATACAAATTCTTCAGAAATACAGTGTACTGATGAAAGTTCAAGCCTTGGTTTCAAACATTCACCTAGAAGGACAAAAGACAAATCAAGCCAGGCAGGACACGCAGCTGCGCACGAGATGACGCACGATGAGTCTACATCTAGAGGATGGTTGACTCTAGAGTGGCTGAGGAGTTCTTCAATTTCCACTGACAGGGTTGGTGAAGGGTCAGTTGATTTGCCTGTGTAAAATCATTTCAGTTTCCTTGAGATCTTCCTTGGTCTCCAGCTGTAAGGGAGCCATAATACTTCTATGTAAGAAAGTACTAAAAAGGTCTTCAGATTTAGTCCTGAAAGAAGTTCCATGCTCATACAGGGGGAAAAAAAGTACCTTACTTGGCTATTTATATTCCAATTCATGTTTGGCCATGAATTCAGATTCTACTAATACGTAGGGTAATAAAATGTCTGTTACCAACGTAAAATAGCATATTTTATTGCTACAAATACCTGTACATGAAAGTTCTGTAGAAAAACGTACCATTTAAGGTATTCTTTTCTGATATTTTCCAGAAGTTTCTGAAAAACATGAAAGCTATGTATAGATTCTTCATGCTCTGAGACTAATAACCATGGCCATCTGCATTTTCCTTCCCTTCTCCTCTTTGCTTTTATCTATATAAAGATAGCTTTATATATTTTTTTTCCCTATTACACTTGTCAAGGACTTTGATTTCCACATAGTTGTTCTATTAAAATTTTACTACATTTCACTCACTGCGTTAAATAGAATCTACTTTGGGTATTTTTAGAGTATCAAAAAAAAAAAGCCAAAGGTTGCCATCATGTTCACAGAAATACTTTTATTCTCCTCCTTCTCCTCAAAATAACCCTGGCATAAAAAGGGAGAAAAGATGAGAAATGGTTTGGATTTTTTTCATGGGGAATACTTGCCCTTTCAATGATGATACATTTCTTTGTACTTTTTGTTATAGGAAATGACATATAGTTGGAAAAATCTCTGAGAAATGCTTCTCATTATCAAATCATTGTATGCAGTAAATGTATCATGGCACTGCTAAAACCCATGGTACAAACTGAACTGTTTCTATAAAGGAAGATTGGCAAACAATATGTTGCAGGTGCACTCAGTCTTACCTCTGGCGCCTTTTTTTTAATCTGAAATAGAGCTCATGCAAATGATGCATCAAAATATTTGTGGTCTGAGGAGGAAATAGGGGGTTACTTGTCAGGCTTCTGTCTCTTTCTTTCTGGCTTTTTTCTCAAGTTTGACTCCTGGCATGTCGCTGTTTTGGAATTTGTTGCCTCAGATATGCAACAAGTCATGTGTAAAGCAAATACAGCACCACTTTAAGTGAATGTCTTTCTTGATAAAGGAATATATTCCAATTACATTAATCCATTAATGGTTCATTTCCTCAGATAATTGGCTACTTATGTGCATCTTTATTTGCATCCACTAAATACACAGCCTAGAGTTACCAGGATCTATGTTAAGGCAGATGACTTCATCCTAGGTTAGCATTTACAAGCTAAGAGCAGTTAAAACAACATAACTTCAATGAACAGACTCGCCAAAAAATAAATTTTGTTCATTGACTGATTTCCTGCCTCTCAGTTACAGCTTATAGATAATGCTGCTTTTCAATTCCTTTCAAGAACAGTATATAAAGAAATTGGGGTACTGCATTAAAAGCACAGGCTTAAATTATAATTTGTCATTAATAGTTTGTATTGGTGAAAAAAATTTAATGTAATAATAGTAACTGGTTTTATCATTCAGGTATTGTATTTTGTAGGAAAAAAATCTAATTTTTCAATGAAATATTAGATTTTTCCTTTTTTTTTTTTTTTTTAATTTTCATTCCATTTTTTATTCCACAAAAAAAGCTCTCACACTCCTTGTTGCCCCAATATATGGTCTGGTATATTAGAAATAAATTACAGATGTTACCTTTCAGAAATTTTGATAAAGTTTGAACTCAGTCTCCAAGTTCTGACTTATTTGTATTCTTTAAAATTTTGTTCATATGTGACTGCCAGTTGCTGATTACAACACATAGATACACTAATAATTGTTGATTGATTATCCCTTGGCAGAAACTTAATTATTCAAAAACATCTGAATAAGTAAATGGTAAAAAAATAATTCCCTTATTTTGCAATGCAAGGATCCCAAAATTTCCTCCTCTTCTCTCTTCCACTGTTTTCTCCATTTCACTTACACCTTTATTTTAGTTTATTTTTCATCCTTTTTATCAGAGTTCTCAGCTGTCCCAAATATTGATCAAACCTCCTGAAATTTTGACAGTGTCCTTCTCCTGAAGCTCCACGGATGCCTGAGTGTCAGAATCCCAGAAATACTATGCTCCATTTTCCAAAAGTGCCACAAAAAGATCAGGGTGTATTCCTCTTTCTCACCTTGAATGTGGAATTGAACCTTCCCTATTTAAACCTGAAAATTAAATTTTTCATTAAAAAAAAAAAAAAGGCATGTTTTCTGCAGAAAATACTTTGGTATTTGGGCTTTGTTCATTTGCTTGTTTACTAAAAGCAAATGACCCAAGCCCCAAAGTATTTCAGCTCTTAGTGAACTTCAGGGAAAAAGTTAAAGCGAGTCCGGTGACTCATATTGCAGAGGCCATCCAGTCAGGCAATCTCAGTCATCCCCTCTGGCTTTAGAAATCTGTGGAACACCAAGTGCTTCAGTGCACAGTAGCTTCTTCAGGAGTTCAGCTTCAGTGGCTGCTTCCCTTTTCAGGCACCAACTTATTCTGAAGAAGGAAAGGTTTATCAAGTCATACATTTCACTGTGAAACAGGGAAAAGAGATGCAACATTTGATCTCAAAATTTCTGCTTGCCCAGAAAAATGGAACTGCTGATGACAATTGAATCTCCCTTCCTGAATATAGAATGTTTTTCTTGCACAGTTGCATGAACCTAATAACCATATCAATCAGGGTTCTTGAAAGTAAAGCAGTACATTCTACTGAAGTGTCTGAGGAGATGTTGAGGTTAAGAATATGTTTGAATTTCTGGATGGATGACAAGGTTGTTTTCCTTTCGAAGTTAACTGGGAACATGAAGAAGCTGTGAAATACTAAGCAAAGTATACTCAGAAAAGCAACTGAAGTTTGCAAAGAGAAGGAAAAATCACTTACATGGGAGCCCTTATGTGTCAAGTACTCCTGGATTTACACGTACATGGGTAAGTCTATGTAGATTTATAACAAGGGTGGTATGAGTGCAGCAACTGCTTTGGTATATCTGGAATTGAAGCTTCAGTATGTTCACAAGCTAGGGGCATAGTTCTGATATGGCATTACCTCAAATACAGCAATAAACCTGCACTCTAGGACGAGAACAGCCTGAAAGATGGAAACAGTTAGGAAAACAGGTAAAGAATGCCAAATTAATGTATAGCCTTTGGCTTCATAGGGGCTTACAGTGACTTGTAGATAATGAAAAGACATTTCATTCAAATATTAATTAAATGTAGCCCTTGGCCTGAAGTTCTTCACACTAACCCTGGGACTGCTGGAGACACTGCTATTTTGTGCCCCTGATTTTCCCCTCATTGTTAATATGGAGCTACACACTGTTGCTCTGGATTTTTAGCTTCTTTGGTGAATTTGCTTTTTCCTTTCAAATTCTTTGATTAGAGAGGATCACTCTCCCTAAAAATTTTATTGTATTGCTATAAAATGCAGTCTCTCTTCAAGGACCTGTCTTCACAAGGACCTTGAACATTTTGAGACAAAATAATAGGAGCATTTAAGGTTCAGTCTCCAAGCTTTCCAAACAACAGGTTGCCCAAGCATCACAGTTATTAGAGTGCTTAAGTAATTTGCAGAGATTCTCAAAAGTGTATCTGTAAGAACAGGTGATGTTTCAATAAAACTGCAGAGGGAAGAGGATCATTTTGCTTACAGGGTCTTGCAGAGTGGAAGGAACCAAAACTTGCTGACCTTTACTAAATTGTGCTCACTTTTGTGTTCTTACTAAGAAAACAGCTACTGATACATTGACAGGGAACATTTATCATTCAACCTTCATGAAAGAGCGTGGAAATTCACCTTTGATGACTCTTTCTGAAATAACAGGTGAGAAATTGTGCAGAGATGCTTTTCAGGAACCGTTGACCGAAAAATGAATAAAAACAATTGAAGATATGTCCAAATTTGAGAACACAAGATCCCAAAAGCTGCTTTGCTTTAACTGCCACAAGAAAAAGTAGTGAAAGCAGATATCTTATTTGGAAGTTAAACATCTTGAGAAGATTGAGGTACTGGAGATCAAGCTTCAGGTAGTTACACAGGGCAGAACAACTGCAACAGAAAATGTTGAGTCGCCACTACTGCTGAGAAATGCTAGGATGATCATGTCTGTGGTCTTTCAGACCAACATATATTTGGACTGTTTAACAGCATTTTTCTGGAGTAATCAATTGTGTTTTCCTTCTTTGAAAACCAGATATTGCTCTGGATTTCACAGTGACACAGAAATAAGGAACAGATTAGGTGAACATAGACAGATGTGGGTAGAGGAAATTGTTTCTGAGTGCTGCATGTAGGCAAGGACCAAGATGGTCTAGGACTTACCACAGCCATAGTTTAACAGTGGGAAACAACAAAACAGAATCAAATTTGCTTCATATCAATCACATGAGAAAGTAATCCTCTTTCCCCCAGCCATGAGGTTATTAGGTGCATTCCTCTGGGCTTTCATCAAAAGCTCCAGACATGAGCTTATCTTAAAGTACAAGATGAAACTTTCAGATGTTTTAGAAATATTTGGGGAATGGTAAGCCTTCACACTGCAACTTCAAATTAGAGGCCTGTACTAGAACACTTTATGCATTTTCCATATGAAACCAAGTGCAAAACAAATAAACTATTTTGTTTATATAAAGATCTATGGTAGTGTTCAATATTATAAAAGATGATAATAAACTTTGTATCTTTTCACAGCTTGCATTTCTTGCCAACCTCTCCCAAACTCTTATCTGAAAAGAGACAATACCAGTGCCTCTTTCTATATTTGCAAGTAATTAAGCATATCTGGAGTAAATCAGTAGGCCAAAATAGATAATGATGATGAGGTCCTCACACTTGTTATATGCATTTCAGGTGCTCTGCTTCACCCAAGTTTTAACCCTGGACTGAACATCCCAACCATGCATACCATTTAACACCATTCAGAGAAGCAGGCACTGGTGTTTCTGTTAGTGACTGGTGCACACAGGAGTTCTCCAAAAAGAAACCAGTTCATTCACCAGGATAATTCTGTGAAGCAAAGCAACCTTCAATTAGCAGAGATATTCAGGACTTTTATTTCAAAACTAGATTTCTGCTCAAATCAAAGCATTAATGCAGACACAACTTGCATGACTGTATGAAGAAGCTGAATATTTGAGAATGAGTGTGAGTCTTGAATTAAACATTAACACTGAACACAATTCAAAGCTTCTTGAATTTGAAAGTGTACATAAGGAATTAGAATGTATTTGTAAGAATTTAAAGAAGCAACAAAATGCTTCAGCATGCTCCATATGAAGTGTGTGTTGGAGATTAATAAAATATTTGGCAAGTGCCAAAGAAAAGTCATGAAAATTTGTTTGTATTATCTAACTTACTTTGAAGGAAAATTTACAGTATTACTAAAGTTTTTCCACTCTCTGACAGATGCACTGACTTTTCTCAACATTTTTGCCTAAGGTTTAATATGGTCTCTGTGTGTTTTGAGACCAGGTTCACTTTGATAAAACAGCCAAAAGTTCAAATGGGCATTTGGAACTCCAGAAACCCTCTTACTCCAAACCACACACTTCTCTTCCTACCCCACCCAAACAAGTTCATGACTTTTACTTCTCCTTCAGCATTCCAAATTATAAATACACTTCAGGACATCTTCAGAGGGATACTACCAGCTCCTCAAGAAATGATCAGATTACCTTTTCATTCTGATTCTTTCTGGGAAGTCTGACACCTCTCTTTCCAGACCTTCTTTTCTCTCCTCTAACACATATCTTCATGTTGGCATACCATAATTACTCCTCTGAGTCTCACTATCATTCCTTTCAGCCTTTAAAGTGGCCTGGACACAATACAGTGTGCTAAAATTACTTTCTTATACAAGATGGTCTAAAAAATTTTCTAAACATTTCAAAACAGAAAAATTAATCTGATTACAACAAACTTTATTGTTGTTCAGTAGGTTAGAGAATTGAAGGCAAACAGTTTGATCCTTTCCACAGAACTCCATTAAAATCCCTGATTCCACTTAGCAAGGTCCTGGAAACTTCAGAACTTGATCTGAAAACAAAACAAAACAAACTTTAAGTTTTAAACAGAAGCAGAAATGTTAGATTTTTGCCCCCTAATGGAAATAAGGATCTTAATGGTTTTCTGCTTGGTATTTGGAAAAGAAAAATCTGTGTCTTCTATATTTTAACTGCTCTAAAGTAGGAATTTGTTGGCGATTTCCAAAGTGAAATTAGGGGGGAAGGGAATGAGGGAAGGGAACCTCTTGCAATGTGTTAGTAACAAAATGCCTTGTCTGGTCCCTTACCATTTTAAAGCACTGTTTCTTTTGACAGCTTCAAGTTGCTGAATTGAGTATCTTTTATCTCTTTTATTTCTGCTACTCAAATGACATAAGTTTACTATCACTGTTATTAAAACAAACCCAAACAATCCTTAAGAATATATGGTTGTCATTTAATGTCATGATTGCTTTTACTTGAAGGCCACCAAAGGGCCCCTTATTCACATCAGTTTTCTGCATTCCTGAGTGGTAACCTGAGTGTTTTGAACAGTAAGGCACATTGAGCAAGTTTTCTAACAGAAGACACAGATTTGATTTTCAGATGCTGTTCTTTGTCTACCTTAATTCAGCCATATGAAGGCCATTTTATTTAAGACCAAATTTGAAAGATGCTCCCTTCTAGAACAACACTAAAACATTTGAGTGGATCAAAAACATTTTTGTTTAAATTCTCCTTTCCCAAAAGAATCCAACTTGTTCACAGACACACATGCACATACTCCCTCATACACCCTTTAGAAGATGTGAATGTAGCTTAAGCAGCACCTTAGTCTGTAAAATCAGTTTTATTCAGTATATGGTACTTCCCTAGTTTCCTTTGATGATACAATAGCTAACAACGGAACTGCTTCAGGAACAGACTTCTGTGTTCCCAGGAGAAGGATGTGCAGTCTCTGTCTGTGGTAGTTTCCAAGACCTGACAGAATACAGCCCTGGGTAATGCAATCTGTTCTTAGAGCTCACCCTGCTGAGGGTGAGAGGCAGGACTAGATCTTTCTGAGGTACCTTCCAAAATGAATTATCCCATGAGTTAACATCTACTACTCTTCTTTCTCTTTTTGATTATTATTTTTCCTGATTATCTCTCTTACTTCTTGTGTTTTTCTAAATTTCTAAATACTTCTCCTTTACTAGGGGGGAAAAAAGGAATCAACCAAATTCGCATGTCTTTCTAGATCTTCCATTGTCCCAGAAAAGTAACACAGCATTAATTCACCTTGATTTAAAATGATGTGAACGTCCCAGGACACACAGTTTGCCAAAGCCCCACAGTGAAGGAGCTGGACTGTGTGTTACCCCTAACCCAATGTCAAACCCCACAAGGTTTCTTTTCACCTATTTAAAGGACTCCACCTGGTTTCATTCCCCTGATAGCTCCAAGTTACTAACTCTGTGCCACCAAACTCATCTCTCCTTGGTGCAGTGGAACCGTCTTAGTCCAAGGTGGTCAATCCCTCCTGGATTATGGCAGCTGATGCTGAGAGCAAAGCCATGAGAAGAGAAGGGATATATACCTCAAAGCAGCAAGTTACCTGCCTGGTAGGTACTGTTACTGTCAGGTGAGAAGTGCCTGTGTGAAGAAGACTACACCTCACAGTTCAGAAAACACAGTTAGGGAGGTTTGGGGGAACATTAAAGTAATACTAATTTTTTTAACCATGACTGTAATCCTCAGTAAATACCATCTTCCGCATTCCTGTCTGTTTTTAATTACATATTCTATTTCATAATTGCAATAAAAGACTCTAGCACAGTGCATTTCTAAAGGTGTACTATTTTTTCAATTATATTCTATTGTATTTTAATTTTATACTTTCAAGAGCTGGTAGTCACTTGGCCTTACAAGCTTCATGTCTTATAACGCGGCCTTAGGCTTTTTTTAAATGCCAAAACTGCTCTGTGGCTCAAATAAATGATTCTTTAGCGAGTCACAAATCCGTGATGATAAATATTCATCATGGCAGCATTATTGCCTTGAACTGAGGTGGTCTGGCTCTTTAGAGGAAGGCGTGTATACGTACAGGCTGGTGCAGTGAGTCCTCAGACTTTCTACAGAGTATTGCACTCCCAGGTTGCATGGCCTGAAAATGAAACCCACCTATTGCTGGATTGTTTCAAAGGATTTTGAGATAAGAGGAAAGTTGTTGCTAAAGATGTTCATTTTGTTCTGCCCTTTGTAAATTTCTTGTGATGTTATTCTTGTTCAAATACCCTCTCTGGGCTATAGCTAATGGAGAAATAAAAGGAACTTTCTTTGGCTTTTTTGATTGGTCTTCCTGGTTTTCATTCATGGATATCTTTATGATTCTCCTGTATTCATTTTTCAAGGTTGTCTCTGCAATTATGACACATTATCGAGGCAATTCAAAATAATATATAGACGTTTTAGCATTTCCTCTCTGCTGATGGCTTCCTTGTCCTTTCTCTTTTTCTTTCTTTTTCTTTTTTTTTTTTTTGCCCCTGATGATGAAATACAGTTAAAAGCAGGCTGTGCTCATTCAGTTTTGTTCATGTTCTCTGACTTAACATTTCTGTATCATCCTTGATTTAAAGAAGTATAGGATGCAAGGCTGTTTATGAATATTTCTTTTTACAGTACACGAAAAGGAACAAATATCAAACAAGCAAAAACAGAGTCTAAGGTACAGAAGGCTGACTTTCTTTTTTCTTCCCTGTTCTTTTGAAAGAGAAGGAGCTAGCTCAGCTGGGTATCAGTCATCACAAGATTCTGGTTTGATTTCTGCAGGTGGGAGAGGTAAAAGGCTTGGCTATGCAGGGCCTAGGGATTCAAAGGGGGAAATTGGTCAGAAGTTCTTTTGCTTTATCAAATTCTAATGGTGAATGAATAAAATTTACCAGACTTCTTTGGTATCTCATTCTTTTGCAATCTGGAGGATTATCAGATAATAGGAAAGCACTGACCAAAGCATACAAACTGAAAAGACTACTGTTGAACACCTATGAACACCTATATGCTTACTAGGGATGCTTTTGACCTGCAAATCCTGAGGGTTTTTTGTTTTGTTCTGTTTTCACCAAAAAGATGATAAGTTCCTCATCTCTGAAGATGCCTTCATTGCTCATATATGAAACTAATGAAACGAGGTTAATTTTAAGGGACCATTGAATCTCTTCTCTAGAAGAACAAGAGTCTACAAATAAGATCAAGAGAGGCATCAAGAATTAAATTAGGACTTTAAAGGCAAGTGTTCTTATTCACATGAGGTACAATCTTACAGGTCTGGAATTCTGACAAACATAGACAGTGTTTTCTTAAAATAATAAAAAAGGAAGGCATGGTGCAGCAAAAACAATGTAATTGTGAACTATCTATCCCAGAAGCTGAAAAGTAAGAATATCACCTGTGGTCTGGAAAACTAAGGGGCATAAAACTGATTTTCAATTTATTATCTTTGCAAACATCTTAATGAAATTTAAAGAAATGCACAAATGATTATGTAAAAAATATACTGAATTAATGCAAAGGAAAAACACATTACAAGTGTTATTTCTGCAATAAATAGCACATGAGGATTGAGCAATATGCTTTGTATCCTACTCTTTGTAAAAGCATTGAAATTTTGATATTCAGTTTCAATTCACATGTCACAAAACGTCTAATTTATTTTTTTAATTAAGCATGATCAATCATTACCTAATGTTCAGACTGACTTCTCGAAATGCTTTTTCTCTTAAACGGAAATAATGCAACAGAAGGCTAAGACAAACAGGAGATAAGTGATTGTGAACCGTTTTTAAAAAATGTCTATTAAAAATAAATCTTTGTGATACTTGTTTCTCATCTAAAAAGAGGATATGAAGAAATGTTGAAAACTGTGTAGTAACTGATAAGGGCCATAATTGTTTAGAAAAGTGAAAGGTTGAAACCAATTTTATTATTCACCTCTGTTGTTAGACCTAGGCTTCTGAGGTGAAAATGCAGCAATTTTGAGCGATACCTACCACCTTTTGCCCCTCTTTCTCTCTATATTAGCTCCTAGAAAGCCATCAGAGTTGTGCGTAACTCAACAGATTCTAGCATTATAAGATGGAATAGATACTCTGTTAGCCATGTGCTAGAATAGTGACAGTCTCAGAAGCCTGTATTTCTTTGTTGATCATCAAAAGCTTTGAGGAATAATGTGAAAAGCCGAGAGAGGCCTGAACATTGTATTTAGTGTAGATTCTTTCACCGCTTTATCATATCCTTCCCTGTAAAGAATTTGCTGTTGCTGTTGTCTAACCAACAATATTTTAACTGGAATCTGGCAAGGACATGCCTGAACTCTGACATGGCTGACATAACTTAGAGTTACGTTTCATAAAATGTGAACTTAAGTGTGTTATGTCTTGTACATGTATAATTTTTTTTAGTATTTATTTTCAGAATATCCTTGTATTTTTTCAATTTTGTGTGTGTCTGTGTGTGTTTAATGCAAAGGTCTCTCCTATTCTAACTACTTATTTAGTAGTCAAAGGAAACCGTATTCTGTTTCTAAACACAGCATTCCTACACTGCCTATATTTAGGCATTGTAGAAGGGTAGAAGTAATTTCAGTGTAGGTTTCAGGCTCTTCAAGTCTGTTGAAATATGTTTTTAGAAGTTGAAAAAGTAGTTGTACCAAGATTTAGCACACAATTTAAAATTGGTAAGGCATCATTTTTTCTTATAGACATCAACTATAAGATTGATAGTTGATCAACTTCTTTGTATTAATGGAAAGAAAAAAAGAATAAACTTATTGAAACTACTTCATTACCTATTTTCTACCCTTACTGTAAATCTGGATTTATCTCCTAAAGGATATTTGATGGTTATCTCAACTGGAGAACAAATGGCTGTCCTTTAATCTCCTGTTTTTCACCAGTTGCATGTTTCTGTAACTTCTTTCCTCACAAAATACTGAAATAACATGTGTTAGGACAGATCTTAATATTGATTTTTTTTTCCTTTTTTTACTTTTCAGGACATGCTGAGATACTATCCAGCTTTATTAGCATATTATATTCTTAGTTTGTGCATGGAACTCCAATTAGCGTAACTGGGAGCTGTGCACTATGTACAGTAGAGAAAATAAAACATTACAATTCATCACCAACTTTCTTTGTTACATCTTGACAGATATGATATAAAATGTTAAGCTACAGAGAAAACTTTTTCAGATTATGGTGTAAATTTTCCTTATTTGTTTAGTAAATCTGTCTTTTAGGTTTTAGTTATTTGCTTCTTGAATGCCCTGTCCAAACTTCCTGCCATGAACTTTCTTCAGTAGACCAAGTTGCTCAAAGCCCTATCCAACCTGGCCTTGAACATTTCGAAGAGCAGAGCACCCAGAACTTTCTGTACAACCTGTATCATTATCTCACAACCTTGATTGTAACACTTTTTTCCTTATGTCTAACCTAAACCTGCCCTCTTTCAGTTTAAAACCATTACACCTTGTTGTCTCACTACAAACCACAGGAAAAGGAGAGCAGGAAAAGCTAACTCCTGCTTTTTACCAAGAGTGCAGGACCATGATTTATTCTGCTTGGCATCAGGAAACACGGACCTTAGTAATCTCCTCCCTATGGCATGGGTTCCTTTAGGATCTGCCCTCTCTTCATAGCCACTCTGAGCCTAAACTTTGCTAGAGGTGTGAAAATCCTTGAGGGAACCAGAACCAAAGAGAGTTGACCTTAATGACCCTCGTAATAGAGATTATACAGTGTACCTATTCTTAGTAGTGATAGATAATAGTGTGCTTTTGCTTCCTTCTGCATAATGTGTGAGATTAAGGTCATACAGAGGTAAACCATAATAAATAAAGGGATCTATAATGGAAAACAGTTTTCTAAGTGAGAGTCAAAAAAGGCAGGAAATCCTGAACCATGGTCCCTGCTCCGTATACATTTCTCTGTCCCCGTGGTCAAGGAATTTGCATCCAACTCGTCAAACTGAGGGCACAGATTCCTAGAAACTTGCTCTTTCTGAAAAACCCAGGAAATTAAATACTTGGAGAGAATGGGGATAATCTCACAACAAATGGGAACACACAGCAAACTAGATCCCACAATTCAGATTTGTTTCTTATTGCTGAGGGATGAATTTGTTGATAAAAAGTTGCTTAGTGGCATGTATCATGCTATATTTGTTCCAAAAACTCAGGAGAAAATCCATCTCCTAAGCAGCTGCTGTAGCAACTCTGTTTTGCTAAACATGATCTACCTGGCCTAGTATACATGTATTTAAGCAATTTGCGTGGAAGTATGTAAATAGGAGGGTAAATTTTTCTTTCATACCCCTTAACTTAGCAGATTACAGGTACAGAAACACACTGTCAGACAAAGAAAGCTGGATCATCATGCTGTGAGGCACTAGGAAATTTCAAAGTTGCAGCAACACAAGGGGGGGTTGTCACCTGCTCAAATTTTATTCAGTAAAAAAAGTAATAGAGGAAAGTCTATACTATAAGAAGCTGATGCCAGAGACTTTATCAGATATATAAATATATATATAAATATGAGAATAAAAAACTGTTGTATTTTAAATATTGCTCTAAACATATCCAGAATGGTAACAATGGTTACAAACAACAGGAGAGTCAGAAGATGCGTTTGTGACAACAGCCCCAAATTCCAGAAGGAAAAGAAGCAATGAACATTAGTGCAACCATATTTTTTGGTAAGGTCTCAGACAGGAGACAGCTAGTAAATCTGGGCTGGCCATGCCTCAAGATATAGCATAACTAGAAATAACACCAATGTCTGACATTATTTATTATATTATTTATTTATGAGGGTCTTTTTAAGTTTACATAATGATGCTAGGCACTTGTAGTGCTACTTGAAATCCACTTTCAGCTTAGCTACTAGATGTTTCAAAGCATCTGTAAGTCTGTATTATACTGATATTGATTCTTAATTCTTAAGTTTATTTAGGAAAGGAGGATGTGAGGAAGTGAACCTCTAAGATCTTTCTAAGGCAATTAAGGCTGGTTGTTTCTCTGTGTAGAAGCTGCTCTATCAGAGAATATTGATCACCTGGAACTAGATAAAGCAGAACTGATGACTAAATAATGTATATGGATTTAATATATGTGAACATATAGAGCCACAGTATGTGGTGGAATCTGAAAGCAGCCATTGAGCTTCTACAGAAACTGGAATCATCATCCAGCTGCAGATCCTCATTTTTATTACTCTAACACCCTTTGACAGTTTGCAGAATGGTTTACACCTGTATTTTCAGTGCAGTGCCAGGTACTCACACCTATTTTTGATTTGTATGACTGAAATGTGCATAACTATGAGCATGCGTGTTAAATGTCAGGTCATAATTCCCTTCCCCAGTCTTTTAATTTGTATCACCAACAAATCTAATTTCCTTACACAATCCAGAACCATTTCATAAACCTTGGAAAAGTGCTGAAAGACCAGCAAGAAGATGCAAATCACCACAAATTTTAACACTGCAACAAGTGCAAGTGTGAAATGTGTATAATTTGTAAACAATATAAATAAATTAACATCCCTGAAATTAATACACTTATACAACTATACTTAAAAGTATAGCTCTTTGTTTAAAAACAGGTTTGTTCTTCCCCCAGATTCTTTGTTCAGTGGTGATTCACCTATGCAAAGCTGCCCCCCAGTGTGTTCTAAACATCAGTGGCTATAATAAGCGAGAATTAACCTAGTGTAGGAAAAAGTCTATCTTGTAATTATTCAGGAAAAGTATCGTAATGAAATCTGAATATTTTGCTACTTCTAAGATGTTTTTAACACAATAGTGCTGGAACATTTTTTTTTAAAAAAAGAAAAATGAACATTTATTCTGATTTAACAGTGTAATTTTATTGACTACGAAAGAGCTATTTCTGATTTATACCACAGAGATCAAAATCAGCCCAAGTTCCTCTATAATTTTCTTCCTAACATTTCCGTATGGATGAAAATCTAAGGAAGATTATGGGGTTTATGCACACTTATTTGGCAGCCTTTTCGTATTTATTCGTGTAGCAAATATCATTTGAATTTGGTGCCTTTTGCTAAAGAGTCAAATAACTTATTTGCTGTATGAATAAGTATTTGATAGCAGATCAGACAAAGATAAGGCATGAGGTATGAGTTTGCAGATGCAATGAAATGACTAAAAGGCCAATTTATCCCTCATGTAACATTGCTGAAGTCAATGAATTTGATCTTTATGTCGAAAATCCAATTTCACACTTAAATAGATTATTTATATCAGAATTGTTTGTTTTTGTTTAGTACTAGCACTTGTAAGAATACCCTGTAGGATGAGACCAATTCACTTCTAACTTTTACACATAGAGCATATAGTCAGTTTTTTTCCAAATATATCACCCCAACTCATGTCAAGGAAATTTCAATGTACTTGCACAGTACATATAATTAGCAATCATTAGTTCAATTAGTGAAGATTAGGGATTTAGATGAGATATGACACTTGAGCTAGAGATAATTCAGAGAAATCAAAAAGCTGGACTGATATCAGGAACTGTGAGGAAATATAGTTCTTAAAATGGAAAAACCATAGGATCATCAAAACAGTGGTAGAAAATTGGACTAAGCTGAAGGCTAGAATGAAAAGTCTTTTAGCAAAGAACAGTGGCTCTTCCATAAGTAGAATAAAAAAGGTGAATGCATAGGGGTCAGTAAGATTTAGGACACAGGGGTATGCCAGTAAGTAGAAGAAGTACATTTTAGTGATACAACAACAATCCCAGAGGTACATTAATGAGCCAAAAGCACATGGGGAAACGGGTTCTAAAAGAGGCACGGGGGAAGCTGTGAGCAGCAGTGTTCACAGATTCTCAGTCTCCAACACTCCCATCAGTATTAAGTCTTTGGATTCTTTCTTCATTAAATATTGCCAGGAGAGCCAACCCTGTCTGGAGGTGGGAGGGTATCAGGCAAAGCATCACCAGCTGGTCAAGCGAGGTGATTCTCCCACTCTCCTCTGCACTGATGTGGCCTCACCTTGAATATTGTGTGCAGTTTTGGGCACCACAATATAAAAGTCTTAAGCTGCTAGAGTGAAGGGCCTTGAGGGGAAGCCGTATGAGGAGTGGCTGAGGTCACTTGGTCTGTCCAGTCTGGAGAAGAGGAGACTGAGGGGAGACCCCATTGCAGTCTACAATGTTCTCATGAGGTGAAGAGCAGGGGCAGGCACTGATCTCCTCTCTGAGGTGACCAGTGACCCAAGGGAATGGCCTGAAAGCTGTGTCAGGGGAGGTTTAGGTTGGATATTAGAAAAAGGTTCTTCACCCAGAGGGTGGTTGGGCACTGGAACAGACTCCCTAGGGAACTGGTCACAGCACCAAGCCTAACAGTTCTAGAAGCGTTTGGGTAATGCTCTCAGGCACATGGTGTGACTCTTGGGAACGGTCCGCTGAAGGGCTAAGGTTGGATCCAAGGATCCGTGTGGGTCCCTTCCCACTCTGCGTATTCTGTGATTCTGTCATTCCGTGAAATATTCTGGTGTTCCCTTCATGCAGTTCCGATTGCTTCGAAATCCACGTAAAAACTGACATCTTCTTGAAAACAGAAAACCAAGAGACAGAGGGTATGAAAAACATGTATAATTAGCAGGGAAATTAACTTAATGCTGAGAGGCAACAGGTGCCTAATCGAGCATCCAAGCAATCTCCTCGTTTTTATATCTTTAGAGGGTTTTCCCTGTTAACTGACAGATGAGAGGTAATGATGATACTGATGAAAAAAACAGTTATGAAACCTGAGGAAATCCCATGAATAAGCAAGAAATGGCCAAAAGACTGGCAAGCTTGCTCTCAGCAGCAATCAGAAAAGGATCTAAGCTGATAAGCAACAAAAAAAAGGAGAGAAAGGCACCATCTGGCTTTACCCTTCCAACAGAAAGCCAGACTCGTTTTCGTTGGAAATACCCAGCCAGGCACACAGCAGCCCAAGGAGACTCCAGAGTGAGAGTCCTGGGAAGTGGCATGTCCAGGCAAGAACCATTCCAAGGTAAGGCATTTTTTTCTTCTTTATTTCCAATGTTGTAAGGCTAAATTTTGGTCCTAAAAGACCAAATTTGCCCGCATAAGAATCTGTAGAGGCAGCTGCTCTCATCCCCTGGCAGTGTTAAGAGGAATATGCCTTGTGTTGTCTCTCAGTTTTTTCTCTCCAGTCATACTCTTTGCTTCCCTTACCAATGAAAACACAAGCACTCAGGGAAGTAAAGGTTTCTTCATTGCAAGAAAAGTACAGCAATGTTTCTAGTGAGGATGTATGTCATTTTAGACTTGGAACAACTTGGAAATTTCAAACCATTCAAAACATTTATAACCACTGCATTTCTTACACACCCCAAGTTTTGCACTCTTTGCAGAGTACCCTCATTTGGCATGTAATGATTTCAGAGCTGTTAAATCTTTACATTATCCCAACAACATGTCAATTAAGGGAGGCATTTTATACAGATTACAAAGATTTGTCTGAGGTGGCCACAGCTTTGTTAAAGCTGTTTTGTGGACATCTTCATAATTAATGGAAAAATCATTAGGAATTCAGTCTTTATTAACCCCTGTAGCTGCAGGGGCCCATTTCATCTTAATTGCATTCATTTGGCACTGGCAGTATTATACAGCATAATCACTAATAAATGATCTTTTAATTTGTACCAATCAAGAGAGCTTGCTTTCATGCCAATATTCCTGTTTCTTTGATGTTGACCTGTCTTGATTTTTGATCATTTGAACTTAAGATGATTTACTGGAAAATCAATATCAATACCAAATCTGCCGTATTCATACATCTGTGGTTAAGTTCAATTTGACTGTAGTTTGACTGAAATAAGTAGTGCTTGATTATCCATTCAGATTTTATGAAATAATCAGGTTGGGAAATCTAGTCCTGTATTCTTATTCAAAGGCAAATAATTAGAAACTGTAGGAAAACTGCAGAGCTGGGACAGCATTTGAAGTAACACTTCAGATCCCACTAATTAACCAACTTTGTCTGTAATCTCCTAAAGGCCTCCACCAAGAGAGTAATATGCTATTACCCATTTAGCAAGGCCAACAGGGGCTTTGGCTACACTTGTTAATAAGAAAATCTGAGACAGTTGCTCTCATTATACCCCCTGTCAGCACTGTCTCTGCAGTATAAAATAGCCATCATTGTTCTGTTGGTCAGTTAACCAGAAACCAGACTACTGTAAAAAAATACTTTACAGCTAATTGAAAATGACTGAGACATTCCCTTATCAACCAGTTGCTTTGTGCTATTTGAAGAAAATATAAATGTTAGTGAAGGAGGGCAAACACAAAGTTCAGTCTCTTTAATGAATACCCCCTGCATGAACTAGAATTACTGACTTAGCTAAAGAGGAAAAACCCCTTACAGCTATTACTTCAACCTCTTGGTTATGAATTAAAGGGAAAAAAAACCCACATGATATCTTTCCTAATATTATAGCACTTACTTCCTAAGTACTGAATTAATTTATTGAGAATTTACAAGTAAATCTGTTTAATTACTATGAGCAATATGCGTCTTGTCTAAACTTTTAGTGCACTGTTACACTGTCATACAGATCCACTACAGACTGTGAATTAAATAAATAAATAAATAAATAAATAATGTAGCTTGTTCTGAGGTGGGAGGGAATGAGCTGGACCACAGCAGCTGCATCATGGCACAGATTGTAAGGGTTTCTCCCGTTCTTGTGTCACTGCCTGGACCCTCACTGTTTTGCCTGAAGATACTGTAGATGACTGACCTCTTTCCTTAAGCCTTGGGTGATTTGGGGCAACCAGGTCTAGAACAATCCCCAATTGCAAAAGGGAGATAAAGTGCAGTGTGTGTGTACATGCAAGTTAGATGATCTTTTACCTCACCGCAATTTTCAGTGCAAATATTATAAGTCAAGAAAATGAACAAGCAAGATTAAATAATTGATCTCCAGTTTTTGAGATACAGACATGAAGGAAGCAAATAAACCAGTTTTAACACTGCCATACAGTGGCATTGCACAGGAGACTCTCCAGGTTTGGGGGGCAGAGAGGAATGCAGAAAACACTTTAATCTGAAACTACAAGCATGAAATTGCTTCCATTAAGCTTGACTTCCTGATTATTGTGTAACATTATCAAAAGGCATACTTAAGGCTGTTTTGGTACCCTAAATGTACATTACCATTTCTAAACAAATTTAAAATTAATAATGACTGGCCTTGATGTATAATGCCTGTTTAGTCACTGTGAGATTATTTTTTTTTTTAAACAGGAGCTCTGTGAGGTCATCTTTTCTAGAAGATGGATCAGTAGCCTTGCCTTTGAAATCATTATACCAGAGCTACTTATTTGGGATTTTTGACAGATGGATATTTATAATAACAGCAATTCAGTTTTTGCTGCTGCTGAACAGGTTGCCTGCCCCACAAAGTGAGCTTTACATACAAGTTCCAGAAAAATAGATTGTCTCATCTCTGTACAGGAAGGAAGACAATATTCACTTAAATAATTAATTATTTATATAGATAAAACATGTCAAATTTTTTAAAGTAAAATAACTGGGGGGAAAGAGGGGTGGTGGGGAGTGGAGGGGTGGAAATCAGCTTTACCAATAAATGCTGTAGCTCATAATTACTTAAATCTGTTTTGGCAGTTCTTCAGATTCTGCTCTTTCTACTCAAACAACTCTGATTTCTCTTTAAGGGTGGGGTTCAGCAAGGGATTTTTTCATTTTATGGACATGTCTTCTCAAAGTTCAAGCAATATTGCCTCTAATTTAGTCTGTTGTTATGCACGAATATTTGTCCAACTGCTTATATTTATCTTGGTTGCACTCTGAAGAACCGATTTCTCCAATTGACCTTCCTAAGTTATAGTTAGTCACCCTTCTTCTTTTGCTGCTCACCTCAGTGAAAACCTCAGACTCTTGTTAATATTTTAACGTCATGAATGTAAAAACTTTCCTTGCTTGCTGACAGTCTTTCAGACAAACAGTTACACACAGAGTATATCACCACACATTTTATATTTTCAAATATAACCTCATGACAAGTGTCATGCACACAGATTCCTTTGTTATTTCAACATTTATTACCATGTGTTATGTGATTGGACATATTTTATTGTGATTAAGACTATTAATGGCTTTATTAGATTTTTTCCCAGCAATGAATATACACATAAGAAAATTCCCTTGAAATACTAACTTTTCTTAACAGAGAGGTCCCTAATACCACCTTTTAAAAAACTACGTAACGTATGCAATGCATTCACTTCTACAGTCACTCAAGAGAGAAAAAAATCTCTGTCCTAAAGATTCACATGCTACTTATTGTATAGATCTGCATGTAATTTTGCTTGTTTACACAGGATCATGGAATATGCCGAGTTGGAAGGGACCCACATAGATCACTGAGTTCAACTCCTGACCCTGCACAGGACCATTCCCGAGTCACACTATGTGCCTGAGAATATTATCCAAAACACTTCCTGAACTCTGTCTACAGCCCTTCACCATCTTCGTCGCCTTCCTTTGGATGCTCTCTAAGAGCTTAATATCTTTCTTATATTGTGGTGTCCAAAACTGCACACAATATTCAAGGTGAGGCCGCACCAGTGCAGAGCAGAGTGGGACAATCCCCTCCCTTGACCAGCTGATGATGCTTTGTCTGATGCCCCCCAGGACACAGTTGGCCCTCCTGGCTGCCAGGGCCCTGCTGACTCAGATTCAATCAGGACCTCCAGGTCCCTTTCTGTGGCACTGCTCTCCAGCATCTCACTCCCCAGTCTGTATGTCCGTTCAGGGCTACTCCATCCCAGGTGCAGAATCCAGCACTTTCCCTTGTTGAACTTCACATGGCTGGTGATTGCCCAGTCCCCTAATTTGTCAAGGTCTCTCTGCAGGGCCTCCCTGCCTTTAAGGGAGTAAACAGCTCCTCACAGTTTTGTACCATCCGAAAACTTGGATTTGGATTTCATCCTATATGTTTCAAAGTGCTTTCTGGGAAAAGTCTAACAAAGATTCAAGATAGAATTTAAAGAACTGCATGAAAAATAATATCTTCCATTACATGTTCTGCATGAAGTTTGCTTTTAGTTTTCTGCATGAGCTTGCAATCTCATAAGACTAACCCCTAAAAATAATTTTGTTGTAAATAAAAACAATGAAAGATTTCTGAGCTCTAAGACTACTTTTAAGTTGGACTTCATTTTAAGAAGATGAGAAGTTAAGAGAAGCAGAATGATTTTATTCACCAGCACATACCTCTACTACTTGACTGCAGAATAGACACTGCACATCCCATCAGAAAGACACCATGTTTTTTTCCACAAATCCCTGCTAGCCATGCCAATTTTTTACATGTTTATTATTCTCATCATGGGTGAGTACTTATATCTGTTCTGAATTTATTCTCCTATAATTTCCATTTATGTTCCTTTGTCCTATCTTCTTGCGCTGGTCTGAAAATAGCAGCTCATGTTGACATTATCTATTCCATTTAAAATTTTAAATACTTCAATTAAACCACCTCTTAAGAGATTTCTTCCTTCTAGTCTTCATGTTCAGCTTGTCCTCAGAACTTATACTTTCAACCTTGCCATCTTTTCAAGAACAGCAATATCACATCTATAATATATATCAAAGGTAACATTGTGCTGCTTGAATGTTGTCTCTAACTTTCTTAAATGTATATATTCTGCTGCTCTGGCTAACTGTCCTAGATGGCATGTCTTTGGTACCGCTTTTAAAAGGGTCTTGTCAAAGTCAGTTGCATTACTTGTATTCTATTTGCCCTTAAATGTGCGTTATATTTCTGATGCCAGAGCTTGGCAATTTTTTTTAAACATCACTTTTTATTATCATGTAAATATCCATTTGGTGGATGAAGAAAAAAATTGTAAAATTTAACTTTAATGTTATTCATTACGATTTATCCTCTATATTTGGAATTGTTTTTCTTAATGAAGTTCATTTTTATAGAAATCTACCAATTTCTAAGTTGTGGTTTTTAGACTCGTAGTTACACACCTTCACATTCTTCCCATGCTATTTCCAATTCAGATACAAGTCCCCCAGTAAAATACTACTGCAGGCACATTTTCAGATTTCATAGCAAATAATTTATGCAGAGCATAATTTGTAAAAATATTGTAATAAATTAGAGCACTTCTTACAGAATGCTACTTCCATTTCAATATCCAACCAGCAGAGGACTTCTTAATTTCAATAATGTAGGAAAAATTCAGAAACATCACTGAAATAATCCAAGGACAGGACCTTTCCTGTGGAGAAAATATCAAATAGTAGGTGACTCAAGTGAAGTCTCCTCTCTTTGGTGTGCTGTAATTGTAAACGTGCCTCACATGGGTAGAACAGAGTCTGAGATGGAGCAAAATGGTTCAGAGACCTTCACTCACCTATGGTGAACATCCAACCTACATCCCAGTTTAGAAGAACCCTGAATAGCAATAACCTGCTCCTGGCTAACTTAAGTCAGTTGGTAACTCAGTCTGGTAGCCCTCCTTTCACAACATCCTGCTTCCTCCATAAGCTGGTGAAGGCACAGCACAGAGACAATCATGAAGTTCCATCACCACAAGTTCTCTGCGTAAAAGCAAAAGACTCCATTTCTCAGTCTGGAGTTGCTCACTAAAGCAGACTGAATGGAGGGCAGAATCTGTCCCCTGAAACACGTGGTTATTTCTTCATCATTTGAACTAAATATAGAGGCAGCCACATTTACATGAAAGTGAATATGAAAAAGAGATAAAGTGTTCAAAAATAAAAATATTGTTGTCATACAGTTCTGTTGCCTGTACAGTGGGTGAGAGATTTTGTTTCATGTTTCTTTTGTGACACTCTGCAGGACGCAGAAAATGTATTGGATTTGTTTAAAAGTTGCAAACGTGTGATTTGGAAAAGTCTTTTAAAACTTTTTTCTTGTTTTTTTAAAGAAAAGGAACCCCATCTCACAACTAGCCTTCACAGTGTGCTCTTGGGCACCCTTTTTGGCATTGTGCTGTCAGTTCATTTGATTTGCTATCTACATGTGATATTATGTGCCATATTGTCACAACTTAGGAAGAAGCAGTAAATTGAAGTCGAGTCCTCATTGGAATGAAACTCCCATTTTAAGGAGAAATTCAGATCTATTCAGTTTGACCTTGGAACTTGAATTAAATCTTTAGAAACTCAACTTTCTCAAGGGAAGTATGAGGTTTGTATGAGACTGGATATATTAAAAGCTCGTACAGCTCTGGTATAGTGCACGTGCCAGGGTGGTTAATTTTTAATTTAGAGGACAATGAGAAAATCAAAGGGTTTCACCTGAACTAATTTTCACAGAGTTAATTTGTTATACTCAAGGCTGGTTTATAAGCATTAAACAATCCATTAAAAGCAGTATTAAAAGCTCAATTGTGATTTTTACTGAAACATTTTTGTATGTTTAACCTGATTTCTGAACAGATTTTTTATAGTTTGGGGTGGCATAAAAATGCACATAAGTCTAGGCTGGATTCCAATTTTGTATTGTAATAAGCAGCATTTTATGTATGGGTCTGTATGCACATTCAACAAATCATTCAGAAAGAAAAATCAAGTGGATGTGGTTATTGAAGATGAGGATGGCATTTACCTGCTTGAAATTTGATGCATATAGTACATAAGGGGTTGTCCTTGCTTCAGTCATAAAACTAATCCATTTAGATTGTCAAGTCAGGGAGTCAGGCACAATAGGTTTTTTTCAAGACTACAGCATATCACCCCCTCACTGTAGCAGAGCAGCACACACACACTGGAAAGCAAAACCAGGACGCTTGCTCCTGCCTTACCTGCAGCAAAGATACTAAATCCTTGATCAGGACTGGGAAAGTGAACTTGCCCTGCTCCCACACAGAGGCAAAGCCTGAGATTTCTAAAATGGCTAAATGTTTTTCTCCTTCTTGCTATCAGTGCTGAGTAAATGCTGACTTATCTTCATTAAATCTGCATGCAGCAAATCAATAAGAAGTTGAGGGGCTTGTTTGTAGAAGTATTGGAATTATTTCGGCATGCTGCTAACATGTTGATGACTCATTTTAGTGTGAATTCAGGAGTTACCAAGGAATATTGCTAAGGCTATCTAAGTCTGGCTATTGCAGAAATGATAGGTACACTGCAACCCACAGGTGAGAGTAAAAGGGAAGGAAAATAAAAATCCCCCAGTGCTTACAATTCCTTGCACTGCAGTAAGACATGGGGTTTAGGCTCAACTGCATTTTATGTCTGTGCTTTTACAGAGGAAAAAAATGGACCAGTGTACTTTTCTCACACTAAGGAATGCAGGTGGTTAACCCCAGAAGTTCTTCCATTTCCACAAAGTAGCAGATGGCAAATTTACCATTAGTAATGTGTGATGCAAGTGCTGCATTTTTGTGCTCTGGAGTGTAGGAATATGATGAGGAGAGGACTGAGGAGATGCAACAAGATGGAAGTGGATGTGTTCAGTGCAGAATGAACATGGTTTTACAAGTTGGGGAAAGTCACATAGTATGGCCAGCCTGGAAAACACTTCTTAACAGCAGGGATTTTCTCTTTTTTCGGCCTTCAGGCGTACTGCAAGGCAGAAATTATTGGTTTTATGGAGTCTCATCATAGGGCTAAAAAACACATTGTAAAGCCTGGATTCTTTTGTTAATTTGCAGAGAAAAATTAGCATCACCAGCATCAGCAACAAGTTCCACAATTCACAGAAACACATAATCACAGAATATGCTGAGTTGGAAGGGACTATGAGACACAGGATCATTAAAAGTACTATTTTATTATTGTGTTGGAATCAACTCATGTGGTGGGTGGGGAGGAAGGGCATATGGAACTTCCATGGCAGAGCCCAAGAAGCCCCCATGGAGCAGCT
>JAWWES010000115.1:74724199-74748935 GCA_035583135.1 Lophotriccus pileatus | reverse complement strand
GCTCTACTTGGTTGTATGTTATCCCTTTTAAACTTTTGCCAAAATCCTTATTTCCTCCTAAATTAAAAGTATCTTCTGAGAAAAAGTGTGTGGCTTTTCTCTCTTTAGGCTACCTCAAAGTATTAATAACCAAAGGCTCTGCAAAAGTTTGTTGGGTGAAACTTTTGGAGTCATGCATATTTTTAAAAAGTGATACTCCCAGTTCAGCTTGTGACTTCAGGACTGGGGTCCTAAAAGGATCAACAACCCTCTGGGTGAAGAACATTTTCTGATATGTTCTAATGGCCTAACCCCTCAGGCCATTCCCTTCGGTCCTGTCACTGGTCACCACAGAGAAGAGATCAGTGCCTGCCCATCTTCCCCTCCTGAGGAAGTTGTAGACTGCACTGAGGTCTCCCCTCAGTCTCCTCCAGGCTGAACAGACCAAGTGACCTCAGCCACTCCTCATACAGCTTCCCCTCAAGGTCCTTCACCATCTTCTTGGCCCCCCTGCTTTGGACACTCTCTTACAGCCTAATACCTTTCTTATATTGCAGTGCCCAAAACTGCACGCAATATTCAAGGTGAGGCTGCACCAGTGCAGAGCAGAGTAGGGCAATCACCTCCTTCTACCAGCTGGTGCTGCTTTGTCTGATGCCCCCCAGGACACATAAAAGGAAAACAGATGAGATAAGCAGGACTTTCCTCTCATGAATCAGTGCAAACTATGACCAGTGACAGTGTTGACTTTGAGGTGTTTTTCATTAACTCCCAGAATAATCTTGTCCATAACTTTATCAGCCACTGAAGTGAGACAGATAGGCCTGTAGTTTCCAGGGTCCTTCTTCTTCCCCTTCTTGAAAATCCAGACAATGTTCTCCAGTTTCCAATCAGGTGGAACCCCCCCCGATTCCCACAACAGCACAAAAATCATTGAGGATTCCGGGATGAATCCCATCAGGCCCCATAGATTTGTTGTGATTCAGCTGGAGCAGCAGATCCCACACAGTTTCAGGGTTGACTGGGAGCTGATCATTCTTGCCATCATGGTCCTCCAGCTCAGGGCACTGAGACCCTGTTGGTTCATCATCTGTGTTGAAGACTAAGGCAAAGAAAGTGTTAAACACCTCTGCCTTGTCTCTGTCCCTGTGTGGCAGGTGACCATCTTCATCCTGTAATGGGCCAGTGATATTTCTATACTGCCTATTGTTGTTAATGTATTTGAAAAAACTCTTTTTATTGTCCTCCACATTTCTGGCAGCTTTGGCTACACAAATTTTTTTCATACAGCAACCAGCAGCATCTCTGTATCCTTCCTGTGTCACTTGATGTTACTTCCACTGAGCATACACCTTCTTTTTGTGCCTTATTTCCAAGAGAAGATGGAAGCTGTTTAGCCAAGCTGGCCTTCTGCCTTACCTGCTTGACTTCCAGTATTTGGGAATTGCCAACTCTTGTGCCCTTAGGAGATGATGTTTAACAAGGGACCGGCACCGATGGACTGCAACACCTGCAAAAAAAAAAAAAAAAAAATTTCCAGGGGACCTTACTTACTAATTCCCTGAGCAGCCTGAAATTTGCTCTCCTCATGTCCAGAGCTGAGGTTTTACTGGCACTGTTCCTCCTGACAACAGATTTTAAACTTGATCACTTTGTGATCTCTGTAGCCAAGTGGGTCATGAATCTCCACTCATGAGATCCTCTCTGTTGACAAGCAGCAGATCAAGGATGGCATGTTTCCAAGTCATCTCCCTTAGGATCTGTTATATAAAGTTGTCACCCAGGTTTTTTTAGGAATCTTCTGGCCCAGGTTTTACCAGCTGTGTGATGCTACCAGTTAATTTCTGACAAGTTGAAGTCCCCCATAAGGACAAGGGCAATTGACTTGGAAGTGTCCCTTCATTCCTCAAAGGCTAATTAATTGGCTTTATTGTCCTGGCTGGGAGGTCTATAGTAGATGATGACATCCACATTGTTTGTTTGCCCCTTGATTCTTACCCAGAGGCTCTCAATTGTGCCACTGCAAACTGTGAGCTCCATACATTCTAACCCTTCTATAACACACAGTGCCACCTCTTCACCTCTTCCGCCTTGCCTCTCCCTCCTGAAGAGCCTGTAACCATCAAACAGGGCTCTCCACTCACAGGACTCATCCCACCACCTTTCACTTATGCTAATTATGTCAATTCACAGAAATATAGAATGGTTTAGGATAGAAGGGACCTCAAATATTATCTAGTTCCAACCCTCCTGCCGTGGGCAGGCACATCTTCCACTAGCCCGGATTTCTCAAAGC
Organism: Lophotriccus pileatus; assembly: GCA_035583135.1. Classification (NCBI taxonomy): domain Eukaryota; kingdom Metazoa; phylum Chordata; class Aves; order Passeriformes; family Tyrannidae; genus Lophotriccus; species Lophotriccus pileatus. The sequence continues at coordinate 74,746,660 of JAWWES010000115.1, read as the reverse complement.
CCCACCCAATTTGGCTTTCAACACTTCTAGGGCTGGGGAGTCCACAACTTCTTTGGGTAAAATGTTCCAGTGTCTCACCACCCTCACAGTGAAAAATTTCTCCTAAACATCATAATTCAAGCTTTCTTCTCAAATTATTGCCTCTCCTGAGCATGGAGGAAGTTCAGCATTGACAGGCCCTCCCCCTTGAATGTCCAAGACCATCAGTGCATGCTAATTGAAGCAGTGATCTTTTTATGTGGACTTTTTTCCAACAGGCTCTAAGATAAAGCATCAGATGGGTGATATTGAACCAAGGATCTAGGAGTTGAACTCTCTGAATACTCTTAAACTAAGCTATGCTCCTGAGTTTTTTCCCTCTTAAGGGAGTGGCCATATACACACACACAAATGTGCAAGTAAAGTATGTGGGTACCCTGCATCAAAGGGGTTATGGTTTGGGACTTTTGATATTCACAATAATAACCACAGGCCCAAAGTATTTTCAAAAGTATGTAGTTTATGTGCCTTTCCCCTGAGTAGTTATTATTATATGATATTTTTCATATGTAATTAGCTTTTCCCTTTTTGCTGATTCATCCATTTCCTCTTAAATCCTACATGCACATGATTGAGAAGCATCACCTTGCACATAGGGGAGGAAGAAAAGATATAATTAAGCTATACACCTGATCTATAAGTCTGATCTTTCAGTCAATAGGGGCAGTTTCTGATCTTTGTCACTTGCAGAGGAAGGGGGAAAATTCACTGAAACAACCAGTGATTTTTTTGATGGGAGAAAAGTCAAAAGGGGGTGGGGTAGGACACTGAGAATAGGAGCCTTTGTTCAGTGAAACAAATGTTAACACCAGAATACAGATAAAACTTTATGTATTATTAAAGAATACATTTTGCTGTTGGAAAAATGTAATGCAACCTGGAATCATTTATTCAAACTGATAATTCTTTTCATGTTGTCACATTACAAAAAGTCTTGATGTGTCTTGTGGCTGACTGAAAATATAAAACACTGTGGCAAAGGCAACTAATAAGAAGCTCTACATTTTCTTTAGCCTGAAAGCCAATGCAGGAAAAATTACAAAAAAAAAAAAAAAAAAAACAAACCACAAAAACCCCACATAATTTTGTGGGAAAGGAGAAGAGGGGAAAAAGCAAAGATACTGTGATAGGTCATTTTTTTCCCCATACATGAGCATTTAGTCTACAGTAATCTACCAGGACTGTCAAATTTGATTGAAAGATAATGCAAGATTTTTTTTCTTGACACAATTTATAGCATGTATCCATTAGGAATAATTATGGTTGCATGATTTTGCTAGCTGTTATCTCTACAAGTGTTACTAATGGTTTTATCAATTACTCCCTGTCCAATAACTGCATGGTTGTAACCTAATTTAAAGACACTCTATCACTAGGCTGATTTGTGTAGTAGTAAATGACAGCATTTGAGACACCAGCCAAACGACTCACTTCAGTGACTTAGTTAGTCTCTAATAATTAACAATTAGTAAGTACGTAGGAAAAACTCAAGAGACTGGAGTTCCCATGTTTCCATTTCTTATTTAAATACAAGAAGTTATCAAGACTATCTCCTGTAAATTTAATCCTGTAAATAAAACCTCCTTCTGTGGCTGACAAAAAATATGTTTTAATAAAAGTTAACAGTTGAGGAATGAAACAGAACCAAAGTTTAGGATCCATGGTTGTAAGGCATAGTGACAACCTAAGGAGGAGACACAGGATATACTTTGTGGTTTGGTGTTAGTGCTATAGTTCAAAAGCAAAACCAGTGTGCTAAAAGGGGAATAGTGCTGGCAAAATTGTGCTATTTTCGTGAACTTTAGAGCAAAAATGCTGGATGTGCAGAAAGAAGCACTTCATTACAGATCATTAGTGAGGTTTTATATACATCTCAGAAAGGTATTGCCTGCTCAGAACAAACTGCAAAGGAGTCTGATATCTATTTTAAATGAGTGTAAAAGATGGTATTCCTCCAAGGATGCTATCTCTGAGGATTTTAAAGAATTTTTCCATTAAAAAATCTCTCTTCCTAAATAAGACTTTGAACTTTAAAGTTTAAAGCAGGATCTTGTACTCTGCAAGTAACTATTTCTTTGTAGGCACAAAGACATTTAAAATAACAGTGAGCATACAGGGGTTGAGGTTTTTACAGTGCACAGCCCTTTGCACAGTCCATTAGTATATTTGAATTCAGCTTGATGGGGCAAAATTGCCTGGAATAATTCATCATTTGGGTTATTGTGTCAGATCTCAGTACATCATCTCTTTCAGATTATCCAAGATCCCAACGTAACAATCTTTCCCTAGGAGCCTTGAGGGTTGTATGTTTATAAAATGCCACACTTTACCCACTCAACAGTCTGATGACATTTTCAGGCTTACATGCAAAACCAATATCTGCTATGAAGCTTGCACATTCTTCGTAGGAACATAGGAGCTGCCACACTGGATTAGAGCAGTGATCCATCTAGTGTGGTCCCCTGTCTCTGACAGATGCCAAATCCAGGCTGCTTTAGAGGAAGGTGTGAGAAACCTCGTCAGAAAAAAACTGTAGAAACACCTGCCTGTAAAGGGAGTTGCTTCTTAAACCCTTAGTAAGTGGCTGGTTTATGCCCTAAAGCATGACTGTATATATGCTTTTAAAAGTACAAGGTTTTTATTATAATTACAGGAGCTGTCACTATCCTTATAATATTTGTATTATATTCTTGATCTCAAGGCTATGTCTAGATTCCACAGCACAGTCCCACTTCCCTGATCATTATCCAGGTTGAGGGCTGACCCAGACAGGCTGCAGTTTGCTTTTAGGCAATGCAGTCAAGTTTCCTTCTCCTGGGATGCAAGTCCTGCCTAGAAATAGGGGAGATAGAGACTAGCTAGTTCCCAACCTGACATGGGCTCTCAGATCACAGAGTTTAAAATAGTCATAGAAACCAAGCTGCAATTAATTAATTCAGCTGGATTGGTTTGGGCATTTTTTAAGTCTCTTCTTTTTCATTAACCCCATGTTTTTGATTCATAGAAACAGTAAACAGAAAATCTCTTTTTTTTCCTCACTATGTATTTGTTATTTTCAATATTCTTGCCATTTTCTGCTTTTCACTTGCAATCTAAAGCAAGCAATTTCACTCCTCTTTTTTTCCTTAACCTACATTCATCTAAACATTTCATTGCCGTTTTGATTTTCTGAGATGCACTACACACTATGCTGAGAGTGTAACATTCATTTATCTAATGTCATGAAAATAATTTTGGTTATGTTCACTGCCTCCAAATGCATCCTTAATGTAAATATTATTTAATAATGGTAAATGAAAAAATTAATGCTTCTTATTTTAGCTTAATCTGATGACGATACTCATCAGATAACAGAACATTTGTCCGTTCAATGAGCTGATAAAACAAGGGTTGCTAAAGCCAGAGATGGTCTTCAAAATATAGTTTTAACCTCACCCACCCTTCCTGATTCATCTGCATATTCTTTTGAAATCCACTCATTGAGTATCTGTAGCCCAAATGATGTCATCAGGCACAGCATGCAGCCACTACAAGTGGGACAATTATAATTTTTGTAGCTGATTAATCATCATGAAAAAGTAACAGTCAATTGACTCAATCATACATCCATGGTGATTAATCACACTTCACTTGTGTTTTTTACAAGTATTTTACCGACAGTGCAGATGTTGGATGATTTTTCTCCTTGAGCCTTTTCTTGGTCACAGATGTTAAGTAATCACCTTGTCCTGATACTTGACTTACCTAATTTTTTCTTCTTCAGGCCCTTAAGAACAAATGTGTTTCTTGTCTAGAAAGAAAATGTTAAACTAGTTATTAATTTTTTTACAGGTCAATCAATATCTGAAATCACTGCAATTATCATCTGTAGTCATAGGTGCTTTCAATAGGCACATTGCTCTAAAATCTGTTCTCTGTTATGTACGACAGCAGGAATACTAATAAAATACTAACAGAGGCTGGTAGCAGAGTCCATCTTATGTTTAGACTGCAGTTAGAACTTCCAAGTGTATGAAAAGTTTCACTTGATTGTAACTAATTCGCATACAGGCATACAAACAAGCAAACAAGAATCTTACAACACCAAAATATTGAGGTTCATAGACAGTCACATAGACTGGTAGACTTCAGTCTTAACCTTAGTTAGAAAGGTAAGGGAAATTGCCGAAATGCCACGGCAGATGAAAGTGTTGTAGGGTACAATTAAAACCCTGGTAATGATATTTTTCATGGAATTACATCTATACTGATGAAGCCATGTGAATTTACAACCTCTTGTCTGTCTTATAACTATTATATTCTATTGGTTCATGTCATATGTGCATATAAAGAGATGATTTTGTTTTAAGGGCTGCAAGTCAATTTCTGGGTGATTTTCCGAGATTTATTTCAGGTGACCCCTTCTAGATAAAATCCGTATATTTCCCAGGCTGCCCTCAATATTGCAAATAGAAGTGTGTAGGGCAAATAAGATGTTTACCTCAAATGATGCAAGCCTCACTGACTCTAACCATGTTTCATCCTTCAGAAAAAGCCAAAGATCTCCATTCTATTTATAAAAAGTATTGTACTAACCCCTTTGCCCATCCTTAGATCACTGTTAAGATCAATGCATACACTGGAAATTGCTTTCATGAAAAGATGACACAGCTGCATTGAATTCTGCACTAGACTCCAGTCTTGATACTGTTAATAAAGATCCTAAGGTTGGGTATAATTGTTAATACACTAATTCTAAAAATCCACTCAAATGTCACTTATAATCAGGATTTTCTACTGTGCTAGGACCCCTGGGGAAACCTTTGAAGCTGTGAATGGTGTACACGATGACAGGGATGAACATAAGAAGGTAGAAGGCCACCGATGCTGTTTAGCTTAGTTGTATAAAACTATCACGTACATAGAAGCTTAGAAATAGTGGCAGCTAGGAAGATGGGAAAGCAAAGTGTGAGATGGAGAAAACACCAAGATCCAGAAGGAAAAGCTTTACACTAAACCCAGTTATTTCAAAGCATTAGGGGGAGAGGTGAAGAAACTGTATGACTTGTAAGTTACAGCAGAAGTACCGAGGCAGAAAAGACATTACTAAAGCATTTCATCAAGAAGACATCCATGACATGAAACTACTTAAAACAATAAATCAAAAAAAATTAGTTATTTTATTAGCAGTAGAGACGAACTTTACATTAGATGTGAAAAAGTGGGATGGCCATGAAACCTCGAAAAGGAAAATGAGAGTAACAAAGTAACTTAATATGCAATATTTAAAAAACCTCTGAATGTAAGTCAATGATTATATATTAATTGGGTTTTAATTTTATTAGAGCTATGTGCACTGATTGTCTCGTTTTATCATATCTTTGATATTATTATGCATAACAGTTTGAAATATAACTTTCTGTACTTCCTCCCAGTGCTTGTTGCACCTTATTTATGATTAGTGCTTGGGCTGGTGTGAAGTGAATGCATATCCCTCAATAATGAAGTACATAAGAGTTGGGCGGACTTTTCAGAGTCACAAGGCCTGTTGTAAAAAATCCCTCATGAATCTTTTACAGCTGTAAGTAGCCTGACACTGGTAATAGCTCTACTGCTATGGGAATTTTGGCAGAAAACATTTTTTAAAAGCTCCTGAGAAAGAGAGGATATCAGGAGATATGTGTGGTAGTGCTGGAAACAGTTGTTTTCATCAAGGGCAAGTTTTCTCAGTTTTTGTTTGGAATTACTGACTGCCACAGCTTGCTCTGCTTCCTACTTATCATCATAGAATCATAGAATGCCCCCCCCCCCAACCCCTCTGCTGTGGGCAGGGACAACTTTTAGTAGACCAGGTTGCTCAGAGCTCTACCTAACCTGGACTCGAACATTTCTAGGGGTAGGGCATCCACAGCTTCTCTGGACAACCTGTTCCAGTGCCTCACCACCCTCACTCACAGTAAAGACTTTTTTCCTAATACCTCATCTAAGCCTATTCTCTTTCAGATTGAAGCTGTTCCCCTTTGTTCTATCACTATATGCCCTTGTAAATAGTCTCCCTCAGTCTTACAGGCTCCCTTCAGGTACTGGAAGGACAACACAGGGTTTTCTCACACTTTTACCTGACTCTGTTTCTTGCTCAATACAGTATTTAATTCAGATCGCTCTCTTATTACTCACTTGCATGGATTTCTGCAGAGAAGAAAGTGGCCAGGCTGGGAGCTTCTCTCCCAAGCTTTATTTTTAGTTAGAGTGCAGACGGCACAGGGAATTTCAAACCATTTCATTGACGGCAGAAAATGGAGACAGCAAAGAGAGAGAGAAACTGATGCTGAAATAGCAGTTGGAGGAGGAAGAGCTGCTGTCCCACCTTACAAAGGAGCAGGAAAAAAAAAAAAAAAAAGAGAAGATTGAATACAGCCAGGAGCAATGAGGTGAGATTTGTGAGATTATGACAGGAATGAGACATTTAGTGGCAAAAGCCTCCTCTTGAGGTTGAAATGCAAATTAGGCTTTCTGGATGTCATTGCTCCTCTACTCTTGATGACTATGGAGCTGTGAAACTTGCTGCCAGTGTGACTGGTCTCTGTGTAGGACTGGTGCTCTAGTGACCCAGGCCACAGTCAGGGGCAATACTTCAGCTCACAAAGCCAAGGGCTGAGTGGAAGGTTGCTTTACAGCCCTCAAAGCCATCAGCATGGTACCAAGCCATGGGACCTTTTGAGGGAGGCTTAAAAGGTAGCAGGTTTCAGTTTATGTCTAAACAAGAAAACAAAAAAGCAGCAGGAGAAATTTAAGCAAGTAAATATAAGAACCAGGTAAAACTGTACCTTCTTTCTGCTTCCTGTTTATATCTTGTAACTTTGGGGAAGCTGTTAACATACCTGAGGAACCAATCTTGGAGCCAGGACCCCTGAGACCTGGGGAAGAGTCCCAAGCCTACCCTTTAATGAGGTGAGTGAATTAGCAGGGCCCAGGCAGCCTCTTTAGCAGAAGTCTGTTGGTTAAAATCCTCACGTCCATGCAGACTGTTTTCACTTTCAGCAGAACAGCATTTTCCAAAAATGTGCTGATCAGGTCTAATTATCAAGGTTAGAAACTGAATAACTCAAAAGGTAAGAAATGCCACAATCTGTGCTGCCTGGGTAACCTTCCTGCTCGCATGCACACCCTTGCACACACATTATGATACAGTCTATAATTATCTGATTGCTTGTTATTTTTTCCCCTGTATCAGTGGAGGCATGGGATGCACCTGCAGCAGGGATGAATCAGAGTTAAGTAGTGAAGGTGGTTGCTCTCCTTAGACATCCTGTTTTGGTTGGTGCAAAGATGTGTAGGCTGAAGTAAATACTGTGGGGAAAGAAAGGGTAAGACACAAATTATGGCAAAAAAATGCTGATCAGGAGATCTAATTCTGTTCAAGCCTCAGGATTCATCCAAGGTGCTGGTCAAATCACTTAAGCTAAGTTTTGGACAGATGATTCTTCAGAGGAGATCCAAACGGCTCTGAAATGCAATGCTTCAGAAGTTGGAGATTTATGAAGCTGAGGAATACCACTGTTATTTTATGCTTTCTGGGTACCTCAGTTTAGACCTTGGGTTTTGATTTACAGAGCTTTGGAGCAGTCACACCTGCAACCAAAATCAATAACGGGAGCTGTACTTTGACGGCATAAAGCATTGTAAAGTGCTAACATCTCTGGGGGGAAAAACATCTGAACACAGACCCTAAACACTGCTAGATAGGAAGAGTTAATGGAAAAACTAGATCTTCCCTGATTCTCCTCCTAGACGGTTTGACTAATCATGCCCCTCACACACCACTGATATAATGAAAATAAATTTAATGTATATCTGAGAAGCATTCAGACTCTTAAACAAAAAGCTGTAAGAAAATTAATAGTTTTATCTTCAGAATAGACATTTAGAAGCAAGTGGTAAATAAGGCACAAAGCCAACAAAAGCATGAGGAGTTGCCAGATAGCTAAATAGCTCATTACACAGCACTGATGTGCACTGCACCCTGAAGGAGGAAGGGATCCCAGGGAAAAATAATAGTATCTTTTTATCTAGCTGAAGATTGTATCAGAAAACATGGATAGAGAGGTGATAGAGAGTGTTTTATGACACAGGAACTTCAGCTTCCTAGATCTGGCAAATAGAGCAGCATGATAAAAATGCTGATTCAGTTTTAATTTTTTCTGCCAAACTAAAATTTTAACAAATTTTGGAGAAACAGGTTGTTAAAAATTTGAAGTCCTTATGCTCCAAGTTTAGGTTTGTTCAAGTATTATTCTTTTCCAGCAGACAGCACGGAAATATAGGACTGACACTTGCCTTAGACTGGGTGGTCCGTCTAGTTTAACATTAACAATATTTGATTTGGTGTTTGAAGTGCAAGGTGTGCATATATTGCAATGTGAATGCCTCTGAGCGGAAAATCCAACAGAGGTTCTAAATGTTACCTTGCCTTTGCGTACTTGATTTTGCAAACTTAACAAACTTAACAGATCTTTCCTCCACTCTTTCATGTTATATGGAGGCTGCGTAGAGTTGCTTGAAACAGTCCCCAGCATAGAAGCAGCCACATGTATGTACTTGCACCACTGTATTCAGCAGATAGCTTCTTTTTCTATCTATTAAAAGTCATCTGTGCATACAATTTATATTCTAACATGAAGTTAAGTTTTTTATAGTATTTCAATTGTATTGCTATTTAGATTTTATCTGGTGTCTAAAATAAATATATAAGGATAAAAAATTTGCCTTGTATAAACCAAATCCATTTTTACCCTGGCTTTAAAAACATTTGTATACTGCAAAATAGACTGCAAAATTCCCAAATAACTTTATTGTTCTAAAACTAGTTAGGTAATTATTTTCCCTAGTATAGGAAATTTCAAAAAACTTTCATGATACAACTTGATTTTTCTCTGCTGATGGCTCTTTGGAGAACTCTTTTCTTTGTTCCTTCTGAGAACGTCCATTATCCTGAATACTCCTTCTGATCATAAAAAACTTGAATGTGGGGTTTTTTTCCGAAACATTAACACTTCTTTTGCAGATAGCCAGACTTAGAGCAGTAAAAATCTGAAAACAACATTGTTATTCTTGCTTAGAATCTTCAGTTTTCTCTTTTTGCCAAGTTCAAAATTTCCAGCAACAAAAATTGATTTAAAAGCTTGAAATACTTTCTTTCCTCATTCAGTACAAAATGCTTTGTGCCAAAGATGAATTTAATCTCCCCAAAGCCAAAATTTCGAGTCAGTTTTTAACCACATTGCACATTCAAGCCCTGAAACAGCAAAGACAGAAACAGAACAGCATTTAAGTAGGCAGTTACCGTCAGGACATTGCGGCACACTCTAGTTTGTTGAAAAAATATAATATAATATCAAACTGAGAAAAAATCTGTTCAGTTCTTGGACAACATGAATTGCTTGATTAGACAGTGCAAGAGATATAGAGGCTTCTCCAACTTCTCTTGTCACTTAGGTTTACTTCCTTGTACCTGTGAACTGGTAAAAATTTAGATGTAGTTAGCTAAACTTTATCCTTTTCCCAGCTAATGTAGCGCTAATTTTGACTAAGAAACTGAACTGCTAAAAGGGTGTATCACAGGAAACAAGAAGGTCATTTGATCTTATTGTAACACCATAGTGTTCTTTAAATGTACTCAATATTAATCCATACCTACTCTATAGACATTTTCACTGCCAATCAGCCAACAGAAGCTTTCATACAAAGGAGAACCAGCCCAGAGGGTTTGTCTTCAGTAACTTCCAGAGACATCAACTGATAATGCTTTTACTGATCTTTGTAAACATCATGAGGGGGGTCCCACAGTGGGAAAAGGCTTGCTGGCACTCCCTGGCCAGCAAACCGTGAAGGCCAAACGCCACCCAGTAGACTGCCTATAGCCCCAGGAGAGCAGAGCAGGGGAAGAAAGGCAGTGCTTAGCGTGCAGGAAAAGTGTAAGCAAGCTGGTCTCTAAAGAGAAAAAGCATGTTCCAAACGATCCCTTCCCTTCCTCTTTCTTCTGGGCACGTTGAACCATAGGCCTTTCTTCTGAAAAATGTCTTCGTAAATACAGTGATCTGCATAGCAGTTTGTTTTCACAGTGTTGATGGATGGTTTCAGTTTAAATCTTTATTTAGCTGAAAGGCAGTTAAAAGCACTTGACCATGGCACTGTTCAAGATCCTTTTACAACTTGCTAGTATCAGTTCTTTTCAGGATGCAGAACTGTTCTCTCATATAATTTGGCTCCTTGTAAAATATTTTCATACGTTTTCAGCTAAAAGAAGTTATCCAGTGGAGTGATTCACCAATTTGACATTGCTCACACACCTAAAATCAAGCACAAATTGTTTTAGTCTACAAAATGTAAACTTCATGAAACTCCTTGATCAAAAAGGGGGGAAATGGGGCTCTGAAAGTGAAATTTAAAGGCTTAATGTGCTCAATACAAGTAATCAAGTCCAAGGCCTGAGGCAAAGAAAGTCACAGGAAATAACCATAATGGATATTGCAGTGGGACTAGACCATCATCAGAGGTCCTTTCCAACTGAAAATTCTGTTCTAGTCTATTCTATTCCGATCAGTTTCATTCTGTTCCATTCCACTCCATTATCTTTCTAACCAGAAAAATTTCATGGAGATGATTCACACAGAAATTATCTATCTCAGATAAGTAGCTTTAAGTCAGTTAAGTAGCTTTCCTAGTTTACTTTTCATTCTTTCACAATCCCTACAGTTGAATTTTATTTGCACAACTTACATGCATCAAATTCGTATAATCAAGTGTTAATATGTGCCGTAAGTATATATAAAGTACTTTTTTCCTCCATTAGGCTTTTCGTTCTGAAAACTCAGCATGAAGAAATTCAGAACTTCAACAATTGACTCATTTACTGGCATTAATATTCCTTTGTATATATTTGAATTTATAGTTCGTGTGTTTCATTTTTTTGCTTTGTTGTTTTGCTGTGTTGGCCGGAAGGACTGTGCTAAAATTCACCTGCCACTCAGTTTAATTTCATGTGTTTAGGGCTGTACAACGTTCCATGTAAAGCTAATCAATACAAGGATTTATGAAACTTCGAAACAGAACAGTCTAAAGGAGGAAATTATAGTCAGTTCCAGTTATTAAAGATTTCCTATACTAAATTTAGTATAAGCGAATCCTTATACATCTTCTTTTAGGGTGTTTGTCAAGTGCATAGACTGAAGAAACAATTGTGGTTGGTTCCACTGCAATGTGTCTTTATTTGTTGCTTGCTATTTAATGCTAGCTGGAAGGAAGCAAGCCATGTCATGTGGAGGTGAAATACTGATTCGATTTTAGTCACTAGCAGCTCTTGCATTAATTTCTTTTGAAATTTTACCTGATGTGCAAAACACTGTGCAATGGAAAAAGAAACAGCAAATTTTATAACATGAAAATAGAATGAAAATATAAATGACTCCACATCCTTCCTGTATTTAGCTCTCCCACATTGCAAGCCAGATCATGTACATACATACACATGTATTCATACATATAGGCATATACATGCATTTATATAAGGTATATATAAAAGGAAAGATCTTCTGATATTATTAACTTGTTTAAATGCAGGATTTGTAACTAATTATATTTGTTTCTGTCCAGGATTGACAATGCGTTTCCTAATCTTCTTTGTTTACCTTCAACATGTATCAAAGACATTTGTCTCTACTTTCATGCCTTCTCATGGCTAATCATGTTTTATACTGATAGCAAATTTCATTATGATATTTCTGTCTCAGAACACTCTGACTACCTAAAACTTACACAGACTTTCAAATACTTATTTTTGGAGGATTTGAAGATACTCCCAATTCTGATTTTTATATTTTAGTTGACAGACGAACAATTATATTTTTTTCAGAAAGCAAAATTTCATGCAGATGATGAATTTTCCATCAACACTATATATATATGCATGCATATACCTATGTTTTTATTCATATATGCCAGCACACACACTTTTGCTCTATGAAGTTTGTTACCTAATAATAACACTAGAAGTAGTTATAACAAAACATTCATCCATCACAATATACTCACTCTGTATAATTTTATAAATCAACATGTAAATAACATTTCAATATAGGAACATGCAGATCTCTTTTAAAAACTTTTAAAAACCAATTGTCTGCATATGTCAGTACAAGTCCAGTTACTTGGCTAACTTGTCCATTTCTGTAGGCATTGACCTGCAATTATTTAGAACGTTTCAGTTTCTTAGTCTCTCCAAGTGTAATTTGAAATCTTAATGAGTTACTTGTTTTGCTCTTGTGAACAACTTCTCAAACTAACATTTATTTTCTAACTTTGATCATTTCTCAGTTGCCAAATATTTCTCTGGTAATTCACGGCACATGAATAAGTGAGTTGCTACTGAGTCATTCATGATTTAAAATATTTTCTCCTGAGGTTCTGATTTGCAGACAGCAACAGCTCCTCTTGCTTCTTGCTTTTCCTTCACTTACAAACTTGAACATAATGGGACCTGTGAAGGGAAAATAATAAGCAATAAAAAACTTATTTCATTGGTCTACGGGCACACAGAAAACTAGCTTATACCAATGGCACAGGACACAAAATATACAATTTCCTTTCAACATGACAAGAAATTATGTATAATCTTATTTTTAACAAAAAAATGTTAAAAATGGTGAATACGATAACAAACCACAAAGAAACAAAACCAAGATTTGGTTCGGTTTTTGTTGTCACTTGTTTGACCCCACTCTGGTCAGCAGGCAAAAGGCAAGTTTTCAATGGTAATCATTTGTTCACTTTAGTACTACCCTTGTTCCTCCAAATTACTGTTTTACATGAAGTTTCCTTGGAAACAATTATCATCTGCGTTGTGGAGATCAACCTGTACACAAAAGAGCAAAATAGACATTTTATCACTGCAACTCATGTATATCTACAAATGGTGATGATCTACTATTAATTGCACTAAACAGTTAAGATAGTAAAATATTTACTGTAGCCGAAGCTGAATTCCTTGTGAAAAGGAGTTATTTTGGGACCCAGGACCAAAGTCTGTTTCAGTCTTCATCCAAAAAAAAAAAAAAAAAAAAAAGTCCAATCTTTATCTTCCTAGTTTCTATTTTCAAACCTTTATATTTCCCCCTGGGACAGGCGATATGGAAACCTAAGACAGACAAAACAACAATAAAAAGAAAAAGATTATATGGTAGCGAACATTTCCAGAGAGTGAAACTGCAGAATAAGATGACTAAGATGTAGTGACTCTGCTTCTGGTGACATAAGAAATAAGTTGAGAAGTACTTAAAAATGTTAATAGTGATGAGACCCTGTCTTTATAGCTGTATAGGATCAGGCTCCTTTTTGGGCTCACTCAGTATGTGCTGTAAGTATTCAATGCCTATATTCAAGACACAATCCTGTAATGTCATTACAAGGTCCCATCACAGTCACTTGCACATTTCCTTTGGCACAGCAGATTTTTTTTTGATGGGGGACAGGGTCAACAGTCAAGAAATCCCTGCCCTCTAATAAGACAGCAGGAGAAGAAAAACACTTGCTAAGCACTTCAGCTGTTCTCAGATTCATAAAAAACATCATGCTGTGGAGATTATAATGTTTCTTTTTCCTGCTGGTCAGCTGCTAGAAAACCTTTGGCAGGTCTCTGGGTAAAAGCTCCAGAAACTCTGCACCCCTTCTTGTTCTCGCTTTTGTAGAGTAGCTGCAGCAGAACTTCTCATGCCAGATATACCAACACAGGCAACATTTCCCCTTTATGCTGGAGGGCAGGACAGCAGCCGTAATCCTCTACCAGACATAAAAACTACTAAAAACAATAAAGGAAGATCTTCAGGTCCTCAGAATGCTGGTGGAGAGCACAAAAAGCATGGAAATGTAGAGTGGCAAGACACTGATGCCTCCAAGAAGGAAAAGAAATTTGATACCAGAGGAGAGAAGGCATATGGATTATTCACTCTGAAAGTTTGATTTGGGTTTAGGCTCATGCTCAAACCTGCAGCCCCTGGGAATGAACACAGCACATTTCAGTTTGTGTATTACACTAACAAAATCTCACAGTTCTGCTCTTTCTCTAATTTTGCACCTTTCACACTGCAGGAGAGTCTTTTTATCAATCTTAGTCTGTATCCCAACCTTCTTGCGTAAAGGTTAAAAAGAATGTATTGATTATACTGTGAAGTGTGCCAATGACATTTCTAAGGTTGTGTAGTACAAATCTATAGATAGCTAGGGAGTGTTCATGCTTGATCAAGTTCTTGTTATTACTGGGACAAGCTCAAACCTTAACAGATGAAAGATGTTTTTCAAATTACCTAGCTCTGTAAAATATTTTTCCTGATTCAGAGCATTTTAACTTCCCCTTGCTGTTAACGTAACACAAATCACAGACGAGTCTACAGAAAAGAACTGTGATGAAATTCTGGTTATGGGAGATCTGTCACCAGCTTCAAAGTGGTCAGTATTTCACTTCAGCTTCCTGATATAAACAAGGAATATAAATCTTCGTTTCTAAGCAAACATTGATTAAGGTTGTTGTGTCAGATCTGCTCCTAGGCCTTTTTTCTGCCTGTTTTGCAGCTGCCACATCGCTCCCCAAGCTATTCTCCTCTCTACTTCTGCAATGGGACAAGAAATTCTGGAGCTTAGCCCCCTTCTGCACCTTACTGTGCATTAGAAGGTCCAGGAAAAGTAGCATTGGTGAAGTTTAGCTTCCCACTCATTTGCATGCTATGGGCTATGGCCAGATCTCCGAGTACCTCACTGGGGAGGAGCTGTGACTGATGCTCTTTGCACCATTGGGGCATCACAACACTTCTCCTCTTAGACAGGTTCTCTGGTTTGACAACGATTTCACTGCCTCTGGAATTTTTCCCTCAGGTTGCCACAAGAAGGTCTACCCTGTCCCAGCAGTCTATTTTTGGGAAGTTTTGAGGAATCTTACGAGCATTAAAACTGCCAGACAGCTGGAAATCTTCTTTAAAACCTGTCTGGTCAGATAGATACATGTGCAGAGACTGGCAGACACAAACACTTAAGACTTGCTTTTGTAGAAAGACAAGTTAGAAAGATTTAGACTTTTAGCACATTTCTGACAGGATTCCTCTGTAGGTATGCAGGCTTTAGTCACAGGAGCTCAGAAACTTTCATCAGACTTATCCACCCAGGAACAGCTGTGTTCCACACAGTTTCTGTTGCTGTTACAAGTCATTCTGTAGCCTACTGACAAAAGGAGAGAAAACATGCAATAACCCTTCAAGGGAATAAACAAATCAACCTTCAAGTCTCAAATGAGTGCTGAGACACAGGTCTCAGGGCTGACATTTGAGCTCCAGACTTTAAAATCTGCTTTGCCTGTGTGTCAGCCGTGGCTGTGAATATCGAAAGGCTGAATGGCTTTCTTGCCGACAGGAGTTGCGTTTACCAGAGAGCAGTTCAGTTCATGAGTCATTGGCTAAGCAGATGTCAGAAAGCATGATATCTAAAGTTGATTTCTGATGGAAATGTCAAAGGAGGTGTCTCTAATGCTGAAGTTGCTTTTCAGTGATGGCTTGCTAGTGGTTCATAACCACTTTCTGCTCTGCATCCATCTACTGTGAAAGCTACTGTGGTACTACCTTGCATATGTGCTCAGACACAAATAGACTAGGTCCTGTTAAATGAACTGCATAAGCTAGTCACCTACCCAAAACTGATGGCATAATTAGTGTACTGAAACTACCCATATTACTATCCTTTCTTCATGGGCTAAATATAAGGGTTTGGAAAGATAGAATGTGTTTCACACGTAGGAAGAGCTCTTGAGTAGAGATTTTTTCCTAGAAGTGGTTGTCTCCACAAGAAACATTACCCTACAGACATAAATTTGGCTTTATTCCTCCACACCCATCTCAAAATCTGATACAATAGAGTCAAGTTCACTGAGAGCCTTCTATTTATGAGGAGTTCAACAAACTTTGATCCAGGACAAAAAGATGTCTGCAAGATTTGCATATAAAGGAAGTGCTTTTTCTTCTCTTTTTTTCAGAGGTACATTCAATCTTCTGCTCTTTTGTTCTCCATTTTTAATTTTTTTTTCTGTCAACTAACTAGGTACCACCTCTGAAATTCTCAATCAGTTCAAGTAATAATGATAATGATAATAATAATAATGCCATGTTTTGATTTTGTACCTTTAATTTGGAGATCTTGAAACACTTCATACAAAAATATCATTATTATTAGCTTCCTTTTATATATTTGGAGACCAAGGCATAGAACATTAAAGTAACTTTTTCAAAGCTACTCTGCAGAGCTAAGAATGCAATCAAATTTTCTTTTGTCCTCATTCCCTGGACCATCCTAATTCCATAAAATATTGGCAAGTTATATGATAAAGCATACATATGTCACATATTCAAATGAAAAAGGTAAGAGAAAACAAACTGAAAGAATTGAGAAATGCTTCTCAGTAAATTCTATGGCACATTCTAGGATCTGTGTCAGCTCTACTAGACTGCATTTTCTCTGCTGTCCACACAAATTTCGGTAGTTTAGGATCTTTCACACTTCACTACTCAGATTTCTTTTTTAAAATTCACATATTTTTATCTGTTCTATCTGGAATTTAATACTGCGGTGTTTTTCCTCTTTCTGAACTTATCAGTTCATCACCTCTCCAAACAGCCGCACTTGCAGTAGTTATCACTTCATCTTGCAGAATGTGCAAAATGCAGACTTTGGTAGGTCCCTCATCAGCTTATTCCCTATGGTCCAGATATTTTTTTTTTTTTTTTTTTTTTTTTTTTTTAAAAATGTTTCAGGTTTTTATTTAAATAAGTTTACGCATTTACCAGTATTTTTCCCAAGCTTCATGACTCTCCCACAGAGACTAAACTTCATACACTTGATGTTCTTAGAGCTATGTCCTTTCATCTTTCTAGAACAAAGCCATTTTGAAAATCTCCCAGGCTTTTTGTAGATTTTGGTAATAAATCCAGGGGGATTTTTTTTCTTCACAGAGGCTCTCCAAGGGGTTTCAAATAGTATGAGGGTCTCACATGCATTGAACAAACTGTCCCTCCCCTCTCAATTAGGGCTCACTTTACTGAGGTTCAGGCAACATCTGCAGCTTGTTTTAGGGTAATCCTTACTTCTGCACTGTGCAGGGCAGCTGCTTGGAGTTCAGTTCATGTGCTCACCAGGCATTGCTTCAGGATAAGAACTTCTAGAGGAGGTCCCTGGAGTTTTTAATTAGACAAACATTTTATTGCACGTCTTCTTGAGAGGTAATTGGTAGCTGCATACTGAGGGATCGGGGTGACCCACTGCTGGAGGAACAGAGACAGTCTTATCATATTTAAAGTCCTCTGAAACACTTTTGAGTAGATAGCCCTTGCTGACTTTCCTTCTCCACTGCACTCAGGGTCCTTTAACCAAAGCTTGTACAGATACACCACCAAGAAACTGAGGCTACTTTGCCTTTTTTGTCCTGTGTTATCACATATGAGTATTTATAGCCTAGAAGGTACACCTACATCTGGCTTAAATGATAAGAGTATGTATTTGTGAGGTACACACACACGTGTGTAGCGAGATCAGGAGGCCAAAAGCACTACAAGTATGACTTGATATTCATGCCACAAAGTCATGTTACCAGCAAACCAGTTCTTGATGACCTTCAGCAATATGGCTCCTATGTTCTGTGGGGTTTTTTGGCGGTCCTGATAATTTTTCTACAAAATGGACTTACAGGAAGAATCAAAATAAGCAAAGCATGTATTCTAATGTGTACACAGAGTTCAGGCCAGGATTTCGGTTGTATGAGCTGTTCATGGTAGTGTGTGCTGAGTTCTTCATTTAACTTCTTGCTTTTGCCCTTTTAGTTTTCTTTTTAAGCTTGATTTATTTATGACTAGCTTAGTGGTAGTTGTGTTAAAGACTGAGCTTTAGAATAGGTATATCATTATGGCCAAAAAATGTCTGGATCCTTCAAGAGAATGCCAGTTACAATACAGACTTTGCTTTATGCAAGAAACAATTGAATTTGACCAACTCCACTGGGGAGTTTGGGTTCAAAGGAACCTTTAAAGGTTATCTAATAAAACCCCCTACAATAAGCAGGGACATATTCAACTAGATCAGGTTGCTCAGAGCCTCGTCAACCTGGCCTTCAATGTTTCCAGGGATGGGACTTCCACCATGTGTCTGTGCAACCTGCTCCAGTGTTTCACCATCGTCTGAGAAAAAACTTTCTTCCTTATATATAATATAAATCAACCCTCTTTTAGTTTAAAGCCATTACCCCTTGTCCTATCACAACATGCCCTCCTAAAAAGTTTGTCCCCATCTTTCTCATAAGCCCCCTTTAACTACTGAAAGGCTGCAATATTGTTCTCCAGGAGCCTTCACTTCTCTAGGATGAACAACCCCAGCTCTCTCAGCCTTTCCTCACAGGAGAGATGCTCTATCCATCTGATCATTTTTTAAGTGATCCCCCCTCTGGACCCACTTCAACAGGTCAAATTTGAGTAAGAGCAAAGCTGGGTCTAAGGTATGCCTGCTTCCAAAATCTCTGCACACTTTCAATAGTGAATATATAAATTTTTAATCTCTTGTAATCTTTACATGCTGTTAGCATGCATCCAGGTTCTGTGTCTTCTAAATCAGAAGCGTGACAATATTAACAAGTATTTTTATCCAAAACTGTATGTCACAATTCTAGAGGCCTTTTTGAGAGAGTCTGATTTCAGGAAATTTCCTTCTCATCAAAGGAATGAGTGATTTGAGTATATTAATTCTATATATTTATCTCAACTAAACTAAACATCTTAACATCTTAAGGTTAATTTGTTAAACTGGACAGCAGATGATTTGGAGGAGAATATGAGACTTAAATGATCATGAAAGGGACAAAAAAGACTTTTTTTACACAAGTATGTGAGCAACATTTTAATCAGGGAAACACATTTTTTTTATATGACTAAGTATCTGTCTATTGCTATTTACACTGTTTAAAGTTTAGCCAGCAAAGTACAGATGGAGGGGAGTCACAGTTCTCTAAAAGTCTCCTCTCCCCCATCCCATCAAGTCCCAATCAACATCACAGATTCAGTACCAGAGAATAAATAAGCTCCCAAAAAGAAAAGTGTAATTTCCCCAGAGGACTAAGGAAAGAGAAAGATTGCTGTGACTATATGGCACTGATTATTGGGAGATCCCTCTGATACAGCTGCAATTTGGTCTTTATGCATGGTTAGGGAAAAAAAAAAGCTGAGTCAGATAATTCTGCTCCTAAAGTACTTAGCATACAAAATCACAGATTAGGAGAGAATATGATGGGTTGGAGCATTTTTTACAGTGCAGTGTATCTGACACACATCTAGGCCATTAATTAGAGAGAGATTCTTTCTATTACAATTGATTATAGGGTTGGAACATTAGTATAGTTTAGAAGTCGGAGGTGGAAGAGATCTGGTGAATTGTCAGCTTCTTGCCAATGCAAGATGCTTCTGAACTAAAGAATGTAACTGATAATGGATAACCTTTTCTGGGTTCTACTCCTATTTGCCAAATTACAGACGAGGAATAAGAAATAAGACTTGAGATGACATTTGAGCCATGAGTCTTAGGAAAAAAAAAAGAAAAGATTATTAAAGACAACAACTGTGTCGTGTGAGAAAGGTCATGATTTAATTGCAAGATTGTGAAATCAGGATGCTAAGCACTAGGATAACAGGTTCAAGAGACACATTCAGTTAAATGACTCAGTGGAAGAGAGGACATTATTTTTCATTTTCTGTATAAAATAACATTTTAAAACTATTGATAGAAAAGAAACCTAATTTACCTGAGTAAATCTGATTTTTAAGTGATAAATTGTATCTATATGACCCTTCAGAAAAAGATTCTTCTTATTTAAAATAATAAGCTACTGTAAGAGCAATATGAAGCCTTCAAAATCTGATCCTGAAATAGTTACCTTATCTTGGTTTTATCAAAATCAATTGTATAAAGAGAGATCAGTGAAACCCAAGTAATCTTAGCAACAGTAGCTGAAGTGAAATAAGTGAGTACCATGTAGACAGCCATCCTTGACAAACATGCTATTATTCAAAAAGACAATATGTTGCCTGTAATTATGAAAGAATATTGTATTCTGAAGAAAGTAATATTTACAGTACGTCAAAATGAAGATAAAGGAAAAGTTCTCAAGGTACTCTCTGCATTTAGGTAGCTTAGAAATGTAAATGTTTTGTATACATTAACCAGGTGCTTTACTGTAACTTATTGCAATGAATTTTTGCTTTCTAAAATTTATTTCAGACTTGGAGAAGCTGGATTGGCATCATATGGGACTGAACTACTCAATTTATCCAAATTACATATATATATTGCAGGCAGTACAATTTTTCATAAGCTATCTTGTCAACATGTCTCAACCCTGACCTACTTATGGCACCTCCAAAGATGAACACGTTTTTCAGCCTCCATGTTCATTCAGTCCATGGTGTCTTTGCTGAGCTTGCCAATTACTGTCCTTGAAGAAGAGGGAATGGAGAGGCTGTTTGATGTGGACACCAAGTTTTGGACTACCAAGTCATGCCTCAGAGTTTCCCACCACAATGTCTGACATCAGTTTTGTCTCTTTACCTACGGTTGTGATATGAAATAGCTGAGCGGTCTCACATTCTAGCTTGTGAAATCTGTCGGCAAGTGTTGATGCATGTTTTCTTAATTATGACTGCCATACACCTCCGATTAACCATTACATAACACAATCTGTTCTGTACTTGATTTGAACTAACAGATTCTACTATTATGGACATATATAAGCACCTAGAAAGATGGATAAGCCCAGTGCCATGGAGGTGATAGACTGCACAATCCAAGAGCAATCCCTGTGTCATTCAGTCTCCTGTTGAGTGTGAATTTAAATCACTTAAATCCTGAATATTTCTGTCCTTTGAATATTATAAAATTTAAATCCTTTAAGAATTCCTTTAGAAAAAAAATATGAATCAAGAACAAATGACAGGATTAATAAACCAATTGTTCACTTGGATTTAAAAATCCATCATGAATTTTCTAACTCTCAAACTGTTTAGTTAGGTTTTAGTTTTCTCACTTGATGTGCTTGATCTTGAATCACTCAGTAATAAAAACAGAAAAATTACATATCAGCCTGGTTAAATTAGAATATTCATAAAGTGAGGTGCCATAAAAGAGTCATTTACTATCTTAGAAACTTCACTTACATAGTTCAAATAGATGAAAAATACTCCTTAATAAAATATAGTGCATATGTCGGGATCAGCACCAACCCTTTTCTACACCTATGGGATTTTATGCATCTCTGGGTATTGAGAATAAGCCTCTACTAACATTAAATTCCTTGGAAGTCTCTGAAACTTCTGGACATGGTGACTGAGCAAATAGTTGTTCCTGGTCCGGTCCACACCAGAAGAGAGGCTGAGCAGGCAGTCTATCTGCAAGCCTAAAATTAGAGTGAAGCATGCCACCATCTGTCATTTCCACCTTAACCTTGTGGATGTTAGGATGACTGACTCTGAGTAAGTGCTGTCCCTAAGAAGGACTAGACTTGGAAATATTTTAGATATTTATGCCTTTTAAAATTAAAATTATCTTTTTACCTTTTATAATTAAGACTTTTAATTTTCCAGTTTTACTTTTGCATGGTTAGATGTAGGACAGAATATAAAATAATGTAAGAAAATGTCAGGAAATGGATGGAAGAAATTGGTGGGAAGCTCAGAGGTTCAGAAGACCCATTACATCTGTTTGATGAGGAAGCTGTGCCTCTAGGACTTGTTTAAATGCTCTCTGTGAAAGGCCTTTCATAAGAGTGAACTTCTGGAGGATTTTGCTCACCTCTGGTCTTTATATATAACTCTTATCTGGAAGGCAAGAGAGAACCAAATTGCTTTCATAGTCTTTGGCGCTCTTTGGCATCTCACTTGTTTTTCACAATTACAGTGACTTTTATCTTTTTTGAAATAAAAAATACACATGGGGAAAAATTTATTTTGAAACCATGCAAGGAGCTCAAATAGTTCAAATTAGCAGAGAATCCTTAGGCCAAATGACACCCACAATTCTGTTCAATCTTCTTCATCACCCTCAAAGTGTCTAGACAGGCCAGACTCGTCATCTCTCTTTGAAGCTCTCATCAGGAGAGCTTCATCTGAAAACAGTGGGCTAAAGGAGCAACAGGCTTAATTTATCCTACAGAAACAGTGCTTCAAACAATAGTTGAAAAACTAATGGGACACAGACTGACCATACTACGTGTAAATGAATATAGAGCCCTTTTTTTTCTCTCTTCTCTTTCTCTTCTCTTCTCTTCTCTTCTCTTCTCTTCTCTTCTCTTCTCTTCTCTTCTCTTCTCTTCTCTTCTCTTCT
>JAWWES010000115.1:74692461-74724099 GCA_035583135.1 Lophotriccus pileatus | reverse complement strand
CCTCCCCTCCTTTCCCCTCCCCTCCTTTCCCCTCCCCTCCTCTCCTCTCTTCTACTTTCAAAATTTAGCTGAAATGTAAGATTCCATAACAGTGGAGTCAAGAGAAGGGCAACATTTGCATCAAAATAAGTTGAACTACACTTTTAAGTGTTCACACTACAAAAGTTCAATCTTCTAGTTATTGACATGACAAATCTTGAAGGTCTTGGATAGCTAAAATGAAAGTTACTTTTGAGTTCAAACTGTTCATAAATCAACCCCTTTTTCTCTGCTCTTTTCCCAATCCATTATGGGTTGGGAAAAAATTCATCTACATCAGTATGTTGCAGCTTTTGAGAGCAGATATTTTTGTAGCCAAATCTCACCTGTTTCCTCAGTTCACTGTCTGCCCAAATCACCAAACTTACATTGTAAGGACGATGTAGTTTAACGGGAAAAACATTCATTGTGGTTTCATACCTTTCCATTTTGGATGCCTTAGCAACTTACTGAATATTCAGTTTGTCTAAGCTTGTATTTTCATTTGAACTTTCCCCTTTTTAGAAGGCTGTTCAAAAAAAAAAAAAAAATTAAAGCATTGGATACAACTTTTCATCACTTTTAAGAATCAGTCTTCATCCTAATATCAGACAGGCCCTCCCTTTCTAACCACCCCATTTACATCCCACCTACAAATGTGCATTTAATTGTCACTCTGCAGATTTGGTTTTCATATGTCATATATTTTGGGAGATCTAAAAGCCTGGTTTTGAGAATGTTTGCTATTTCTAGTAATCCAACAGAAGTAGTAAGAATCACTGAGTGTGCACATCAGGGGTATTTAATCACTGACTGAAGTGTGTCAAGGAACGTGAAGCTGGTGCTTAACGAAGATACTATTACCTTTTGTGTTATGGTTTTGTATTTGTGATTTAAACCAGACCTCAGAAACAAATAACTAAAAGAGAGGGCAAAATTGTATCAGAATAGTCCATTTCTACAATTCAACACTAAATCATGAATCCAAATCTCAGAGTCTGTTTGCAGCAGAAGGATTAGGGCCAGGAATGCCTCTGAGCACTGTATGAAACCAGGCATCATGCTTGTAACCTCATGAATTTATTTCACCAGTTTTTACAATTTTCTTTTTCATTGTCTAAGAGTATTTTCAGAAACACATTTTAGGGCATTAGAATGTTTCAAGAAAGGGTGTGCTATTATTTATGAAAAGATATGTCTAATATTTTTATTGCATATCAGTTCAAATGTAAGTAAATACTATATACATAGAACTGCAATGGTAAAGAAGGAACCTCTCACTCTCTCTCTTGCTCTCTCTGCCTCACACACACACACACACACACACTTATGCATACAGACATACACAAAAGGAATGGTTTGGCCTCCAGCTTCCCAAATTATTCAATTTTTTTTTCAGCAGAAATGCCAATAAACTGAAAAACCCTATAACCACAAAAGGATGCTATAGCAGGAAAAGGAAGAGGTGAAAAGGGGAGTATCTGTGCTGTGACACCATACCTGGGAACTCTAGGGTGCAAAATACAGTCTCACACTGTGAAAAGCAGATCATCAGAGCAGACTCGCTAAATCACCTTCCCCTGGTAAGTACACAGGCCAAGCACCCTCGCCCCGTAGCAGCCAATAAGCGCCTACCTATTTGTAATGCTGCAAACACAGTTAGCAACATATTTGTTAGCAGGTGTCACTGTGATGAGAAGAGCAGACGGCAGTCAGCCTGTAATTATTGTGTGAACCCAATAGGCGTTACACACTTCATTTTGGAACACATCACAGAATTCTTTAATAGCTGGCCTGATTATTAGGATCTTAAGTTAATTTGTGCAGAATGTTATAAAAGTTAAGCAAGAAGATATTAACATTATACAAATGAGCGTGGTTCTGCCTGTTAGCTTGAACATACGGCAAGAAACAGAATGACACTATCCAACACTGCAAATTTACATTTAACAAAATCACTAAGTAACAATTTTACAGTCATCTTAATTTGCATCACTAAAACCTGGCAGCATTTCACCCAAAATGCATTAGCAGGAACTATTTATAAGATCAGTATCAAGGTTTTCATATAAAGCCAGTGAAATAATATGATTGTTAGAAAAGTCTCTACAATGATGCCTAATTTCCTTAGAAAAGTGCATTTAGGATCACCATCACTGCTCCATGAACACTTCTTAAAACAGTTCATAGCCAAATGACCGTGAAAAAGTAAATTTGGATCTAATATAATTTGGGTCTAATATAATATAACTTCAGAGGACAATCAAATAGCATTGTATTGTTTACTATCTAGGGTGTGAGCATAAGCACTTCACAGTGGGGATGGTTTAAATCTGTATTTGTCCAACATGGTACAGAGAAGCCACAACTTGCATTGATTTTGTCATTGTGTTTGTGCTGCAGGTGCAAACTACTGGAGGCATGGTCTGATTCCCGGCTCTGTCGCCATGTCAGGAATCAATCTCCCCTCCAGATCAAGTCCTGCTTTTCTCCCCAGTGCATTGGGAAAAGAAGCAAGGAGAGATGGTTCAGACCTGGCTCTTAGCATGAAGCCAGACCACAGCAGGAGGTGACACACACAGATACAGAGACAAGAAGCCTTTCCAGATCCTACAGTTTAAGAAATACATTAGTACCAATAATTGATTTAATTATAGAACTTTAATTAACCTTGCTTGCCTTTGAAAGAGTGATATATTCCTACAAGGCCAAAATTTCCTCTCAGATCTGCTCTATAGTTCTTAATTACCTTAATCTACTATACTGACATATGTATTTTCCTTTACACCAGTTGGGAATCTACATACCTAAGAATACTGAAGCAAACTGCTCTCATATGGATCTGAAGAGAATTTTGCCCTCAGATTACATAAAAAACCCAAAACTCCTATGACAAAAAAGGCTGAGTCTCTGACAGAGTACACCACTTATATGCTGCTTTATATAATATGAATAATTTATATTGCTAAAAGTGCTTCCCCTGAAATATGGGTAGAAGCGGGTAATTGCCCATGGATAATACTTTATATATTTTGTAGGAGGAACATATCTCAACCCAAGAAAATACACTGGCGCTAGGGCACAACTTTCAGATATGAATGACTCAATGAATCATGAATGACTATGATTTTCTTGGGACCTAATGGTTTAACACACACTTAAATACATAACAAATGCATGGAAAACCCTAAGCAATCTAAATTGTGTAGCACAGGGTGGACTGTGAACTCTTCTGAGCACTTCAACTGCTTGGAGTTTAAACAATAAATGAATATATACGTATGGGGGCGGCTCTTATCTGGCTGATAGTGGCATCCATCTCCACTAGAAGTTTATAAATCTTTCTGAAATCTTCTTCTGTTGCTCTGTCTTAACAGTGACATGCAGTGGCTGCATGGTGCAACAGAGGTTTAAGAGAACAGTATTGCACAAATAAGAACAGCATTTAACACATGACAACATATCAAACTTGTTATGCTACACTGTGAGATGGCCCGGACGAAGAGACAGCTTACCGACAGTGGAAGGCAGATTTTTTAAAGGAAGACAACACTGGACCTTCATCTGCTTGAAAGACTATTTTGAAAAGAACATGAGGCTAAACCTAGGGATAGGTTGATGCCTCCATCTCAAGTTACCTTTCCCTGTTACCGTGGGCTCTGCTCCCTGGAGCTTCTTGCTGTTCTCCCATCGGGCAGTTTACAGCGTTGTATCTGCCCTACCCCATCCCTTTCTCTCCCTATTACGTTGTTGTTGTAATCCTTCCCCTTAATGTTTATGTATGCTTTCCTACCCTATCATCTACCCCAGTTTTGCATAGTCCTCCCAAGTTCTAGAATCCTCCCCAGCCTACCCTTAAAATAGCCCTCCATTTTGTTAATAAACAGATCAGCTCTGGGCTCTGCTCGAGAGAGATCTGCACCCCTGCTTTCGAACCCCACTGCTCTCGTGTTGTTCTTTTCCCAAACCGTGACACTACACAACAAGTTTCCATAGACATTGTTTTTACTGGCATGTAAACAAAGTTGCTGTTCCTTCACAGAACATTCGCATGACATTGCAATTGCAAAGATTATTTTAACAAAAAATCGTATCTTAACTCTGAGGCTTTTGCGGGCTGCAGCATAGGGCTGCCAGCATTGTAGGATGTGGTCTGGCACAACATAGCACCAGAGAGAAAGCAGCAAGTAAGAAATGTTCCAGAAAATACGTGATAGTTTTGTATTTTGAATATTAGCCTTTAGATCAGGTGATCACTTTACAGTTGGGCAGGAAGTGAGGTTAGTCCACTTCTTCCTTGTGCTGAAGGGCTCCCCCCCAACAGTTCATCTTCCACAGTGGCACCACTCATTCCTGCTGCTGTTGCTGCAGCTGCCATCTCATTGCCTCTGCTTTTGAGACACTCATCTTGGTAAACTGGGTGGAATTTCATTTTGCAGAAGCTTTTTAATCTTCTGTGGACTGGTGATTTAGCCCAACAAACCTACCAGTGTCTGAAAATGAAAACGGTTGCGCTGGGATGAACCCCTTTAAAACGAGGAATGCATAAGGCAAGTCTATTTTCTTAGTCTGCTTTAAGTATTAAAATCTGTCTAAAACATGGAGCTTGACCAATCTCTATTATTCCTTTTGCTGTCCTGGCAGGTATTATTTCTCTCTATCTAATAATGCTTCATATTAACTTCTCTAATGCCTGGCATACAAGCATCTGACCTTCCTCTGGACACTATCTTCCTTCCAATGTAAAACGATATTTAGATATTACTGCAAAACTTCATCTGTCCACCTGGAGAAAGACAAGGGATGATATGAGCAATTCCCTTCTGCAGATAAAACAACTATTAAAAGTCTGAGGAAAATAGGTGTTAATGCATTGATTGTAGTACTAAGGAATTTGGAGCAGTACAAAAAGATCTCCCTTAATTAGGGAGATGCAGTCCAGCTAAGTCCACTTTCCAGAAATGTGAGAGATGAAAAATGGAAAATGCAAAGCCATCTTTCAGAATCATTGTCAGTTTTACTAAGATAAAAGTGCTATTATCTGATAGTCATGTATGCATGCACAGTGACAGTATGGAGCATAGTTAAGGTACTCTATGTTTTTCTGTTTCTTAATTTGTTGGCACCACTTTCAAATGCAAATATTAATTCTGAAATTCCTACGGCTATAAAAAAACCGCACTGCTTACTTTCCTGAAACTTTTATTTCTTCTGTGCATCTCCAGACTTAATTTTTCAGGTTAAATTGGGAAAATGTTGGTTTTGTTTTCTGTGAAGAAAATATATATTCCAGGAGCAGAACTGTCTTGATTGATACGTTATGCATCCATCAGTTGGGTTACATGGACTATGAGTCAGGGTATAATTCTGCCCTATGTCAGCGTTTTCCTTTCCAAGTGCTTGAGACTGTGCATTGCAGAAACATGCTTCTGGGGAGAACACTTCAGAAAATTGTGCTAACTCCTTGGTTCCCTCCATCACCACAATGTCATATTAGGAGGCACAAAGTGACATCTTGATATATTGCTTATAGACTCATATAAGGTAAAGTCTTATTAGAAAGTAATAAAAGTGACCTCCTGCTTTTTTTGTCCATAATCTTGTATTACGTTAAGATGGGAAATCAGAGCTGGTTATGTTTGCCATTATTTTGTTGTATTTAAAATAATATTGTGCAACACCGAGGTTGGAGTTTGAAAAATGCTAAGAAATAATACTGTCTGGAGCAATATATAAAATATTGATGAAAATAGAAATGACAAACATACTTCCCTGTGGTTTGTTTTGGGTGTTTCTGATGAAGAAAGCAAGTGAACTCTCTGCCTTCCTTTACAGTGTGTTTTCAACTTAAGTAGTCACAATGCTCAAAATATTTTGCTCTCAAAAAAATCTGGAAATATTGTAAAAATCAGTTTATTTCAGAGTGAAATTTGGCATGCAAGTACATTGTGTTCATGACCTGCATTACATCATGGAGGGTAAAGGCATTATGTTAATAAGTGGTGAAAACCCTGTGCCACCTTAAATGAGCTTTCTCCGCTAGAGAGAACAAGTTATTTCTTTGAAGGAATGGTTAGATTTGGAAATTCACCAGGAAATAGGACTTAAAATTGAACTTAAATGAAATATTTTTAACATATTTAACTTCAGAGATGTCTATTATTCTATCTGTATAAGCCAAAAAAGTAATAATATCGATTTAATTCAATGCGATTAAAGTTTAGCTTGTCCTATGTTAGGGATGTTACTCTAGGGGGAACAAAACTGGTAGCAATAGTGAAATTACAAAAGTTGTTTTATGTCACATTAGTTAACATATGCAAGCTTATTTAACATGTGGACCACAAATAAGTGTAATTATATTAAAACAAGGATCTGTAGCTCAGAAGCAATAAAAATAGACTAGGTTGTATTATTAATTCTTGTGTTAAGGGTTTTGAGCCATGTTGATTGGCCTGAATTTTTTGATTTTGTTATGGTACAAAGGGATTGTTTGAAGTAATTTGTCCCCGAGAGAGGCTCACAATCCCAAGCGGGTTTCAATTCAGCAAAGCAAATCTAATTTTGTTTGCTTTATGCAAACCAGAAGGGGCTGTGGTTCATTCTGTTTTCACTGGAGGGGAAAGGCGCACTAATGGGACCTGCTGAAATGCATGCATTGCAAACATCATACCCCTGCATATATTAAATTTAGCTATGTGATGCACTGTATTCATCATCTCATTGTGTACACAGATATGCTTTAGAACAAAGCCTTTAATAGTACAGGAACCTTACTACATTATGCCAACACACTATTGTATTTATATTTAATGCTACAACTGGAATTTCTTCCTTTGGATAAAGTGTATTGATATGTCGTCTTTTTTTTCCTCCTGTTACTTGTTATAGTAGACAGTATACTGGGGACATTACATGCTTAAGCTTCAAGCCATCTGAAGATTAATTATATGGAGGTCTCATAATGGTTTTTAATTTTCCCTTTTTTACAGCCCAGAGTTAAATAGGAGACATGTTCAGGATCTGATTGCCAAAAGAGCAATAATCCCCAATCCATCAGATCGAGGCTGGAAGATAAATGAAGGGAAATAGCACCTGCAAGACAGGTAATGCTCCAGACAATAACCACTGCTTTGACAGATTGCTACCCTCTCTTCGGAGTGGCTCCTTTTTAGGCTTTTCAAATGTGGTATTTATATTGCGTAAAAAGTACACCAGATCTGAATAAATGCTGGATACAGAAGAAAATCCATTTCTCTAAAAGTCAAAGGAAATGTTGCCATTTATTTCACTGGGAGTCAGAGTGGGCCACTAAAAAATGTTTGATGGCAAAGTTGAAGGATGGATAAACTTATTTGCATATAAGTCACATTATTTATTTATTGAATTTTCATAATAGTGTTATGGTTCATGTGGTGTTGCTTAATTTTTTCCAGGGTGCTTCTGTTTTGAAAACAATTTTGGTATAACACAGAGACAGACACATCTCAAAACCCTTCAGATTGTCATTAGACATTTGGCTGCTTGCCTATTTTGCTGATAATATTGCAAAACTACATTAATTTATTGAATGATTTTTGTGAATCAGTTCACACAGAATTCAGAATGATACTTGTCATGCATCAGATGATTAACTATTAAAAGCACAGGTTTACTTGTTATGCTTATTGTGTGGTACAGTTCAAAGTTTGCTTAAGTGTGCAATTTAAATTCAAAGATGGGTTAGGAATAATGATTCTTCTACTTTTAAAGTTCCTTCACAAAACACTCCAGGAATATTCTTTCCAACTGTGTTATACAAGGCCAACTTACCGTTCTCTACAGCTACTTCATTATTTGTGAGATTTGGTAATCAAAATTGTTAATACGGCAACACAAACGTTTTAGTCTCAAACCCCAGAACCCTGACCACAGGCAGCCTGCATGGGTTGATGGGTCTTCTTGAACAGGTCTCCTCATGGGCGAGCCCAACTGCAGTGCAAAGGGATCAGAGCCCTTCTCCATGCTGTCTACACAACTCACAGGGTGTGACTGGGCCCTCCATAGAGAGAAAAGATGCCCTAATATATCCTAATCTTGTAAAGCCACTCAGAAGTAATGCAGACACGTAAGATTTTGTTTGTGTGTTGTCTTAGAAGGTATATTTGAAAATAATTATATTCTCTATCACTGTATGTCACCTGCACATTCTTTACCATCTAGGTCAACACAAACAAAGGTTTAATGCATTCTTTTCTGCTAGATTTAAGGAAAATTTGAGATTTAGATGTAGAATCAGATTCTAGGCAAACTTAACATTTTAATGGGAGAGTTCCCTCTCTCAAAATGGCAATTAATTGTGTAACAAAGTAAATATTCAAAATAACCTGAAACTTCTAAGAGTGTAAGCAAGTCAAACTTTAAAAGGACAAATAGCTGAGAGGCTTTTTGAGAAGATAACACCCTTTTTAAATTGGAGGACAGACAGTGGTGTCCTCTGCTCTGATGTTAACAGTTTTCCATGATTTTCAATAAGATCAGACCAAGATATTTCCATGGTGTAAAGCAAGACAGGAGATCCAAGTCAGCATGAGTCCGTACCTGCAGGTCTATATTGCTCTTCAGAGCTTTGAGAATGACTTTGAAACTATTCTGATTTACTCCAGCTGAGGATCTGGCCTAAAAAAAAAAAAAAAAAAAAAAAAGAAAAAGAAAAAGAATACAATTTAAAAGGTATAAAAAAGAAGTGCTCTGATCAAAATACTTTTATTAGCTAAGGTTATTGAGAAAATATTATCTGAAATAGAGCTTAGAATGAAGAAAGAATGTTTGTCAGAAGAGTCTAAATTGAGATAATTTTACAGAGGGAGACTGAGGAAACGTTAAAATTACCATCAATTGCAGTCATAAAGTATTTTCATTGCTAAACATGATTTATTACTTGCTTTTGTTTTTATCGTTTCTCATTTATATCGGACTAACCACTTTACAAAAATTAATAAAATAGTGCATACTTTTCGAACCTTAAAGGCTAACTCAGTTGAACATAAAGAGAAACGAAGGGAAGGGATGCAATGTCACTTCAATAATGCAATACATACAGCAAGAGGCAATCCTTGCTCCAAGGGGTCTTCTGTATGAATAGACAAGGCAGATAAAAGAGCTAATATTAATTCCTCAGTTTATGGAGGGAGAACTGAGGCACTGAAAAATCAAGGGACTTACCCAAACTGACAAAGAAACTCTGTCTGAGATAGACACTGAATCCATTTTCTTCATGCTCTACTTCAATACCTTTCCTTCCCCAAAGGCTAATGTATATTAAAATAACATAAACTTTATACAGTCTGAACTATTCATCAACATCATGTCGGGCTGAACCTATTTCAGCTTATTCTTAGTTGAGGGTCTGGCAGAGTAAGATGCTCTATTAATCCCTGGAGTAAACTGATCTGGACTGTAGCAAGTGTTAGAGTCCAATTCTGCAAACGATTACAAAATTTAAGATATATAGATAGCCTTGTAGGCATTATTGGATCTATGAACGGGCTTACAATTAAGTACTTATATATGTTGCATCTATTAGCAACTAGTTGTTAAGACATTATAATTTATTACTAACACAGATCACATGCAAAATTCAGTCATATCCATAAAAAACATTTCTGTCTATTAGAGGGGTTTGAAATACAGAATGAGTAAAATCGAAATTTTATAGGTTTTTTAATTACAAAAAGCTCCAAAAGAGTTCAAAGAAAAGCTTTATTTGAATAAACCAGTAAGATCTGGTCATCTACAGGACTTCAGGAGTTAGCCTTAATCAAATTAAGGATTGGATGAACAGAATTAGAAAAACAGAATTGATTTTTTTCAGTAGATTTTTTCATGCAAATTAAATAAAAGCAAATCGGAAAGTTATTGTAAGCAAAGAAGTAAAAAGGTTCCAATGTTGCTCTGTATCACATAAAAAGATTTCTGTTTTCTGGGTACTACTCAGGATTAAAACTGGAAATGTTTTACAATATTTTTAAAAATCCAAACAGATCATAGAATCATCATAGAATCAGAGAGTGGTTAGGGCACAAAGGGACATTAAAAATCATCTAGCTTCAACTCCACTGCCATAGACAGGGAACCTTACATTAAACCAGGTTGCTCAGGATCTCATCCAGTCTTGCCTTGAACACTTCCAAGGATGGGCAGTCCACAACCTCTCTCAGCGCTGTTCCAGTGCCTCACTGCCCTCACAGGAATTTCTTCCTAATATCTAATCTAAAGCTACCCTTCTTCAGCTTAGGACCATTCCCCAAACAGATAAATAAAAAAGATAAAATTAGATAATCTAATTAGGTAGAAACAACTACTAATAAAAATAAAAAACCCTGCGCATATGAATTCCTTTTGCTAGATCCTCTTTTTATGAAAAAAAATTTTTTTCTTCTTTTACTAGTAATAATATCTGCTCTGATTCTGTAGGAAAAAAAAAGCTTTGGCTACTGATGCCCAAGTAAAACACAGAGCTTGCTGTATTAATATATTTTTCATGCCTGTTTTTGCTGTCCTCATTGGGAATTCTGCTGCAGAAAGTCCTTCAGAGTAAAACCTTTAGATTTTCTGCAGAAAAGCTTCAATGATGTCCTAACTTTCAAACAGAAAAAAAAAAATCCAAACCCTCTAATACAGTGTTGCATAAGGAGTTAGATCGATATTTGGCTTTTTTTCTCAGGCTTTTAATTTAAGAGATTTTGGGTGACATTCAATGAAGCATTGCTTCTACAATACCTACATATTGAAAACAATAAAATCGTAAAAGTTGGAGACTAGCTCAGTGTAAACTCCCTGCTAACTCCCTGTGTGAGAGATCCCAGAGAAATAGAGGGTGTACAATGTCATTAGTCAGTGCACCTAAATGCAGATATATATGTGCATGTGTCTATATGTATATGTACTTCTATACACACATCTACATACAGGAAGCATACAATAAACTGTGGCTCTTGGTGTTTCTTCCCTAGGCCTGGCACTGTCTTGTTGTCACAAAGTTTGTAGCTTAAATAACAGGAGGGCCTGACACAATGTCATCTGCCAAATTTCTGAATAAATTTTATTTATTTTTCGTTTGTTTCATTTTCGTGGAGGAAAGATGCTGAAGTGGTTTTTTTTGGAATCTCTGCACATTGTTAGCACTGCCCAAGGGCTGGTGGTGTTTGTACTCTCTGTGCATGGGATTTTATTGTAGCAATTATTGTAGTTCATTAACTTTATTGCAGCTGGATTAAAATAAAACCTGGCTTAACAAACTATAAACTAATAAAACCTGCATTGTTTATTCAAAATGATAACTCCTAAAGAGTGAAACATTGGGATAATTTAAAAGGACTGACAAGATGAGCAGATTTTAGGATTAAACTGATGTGCAAGAAAATGTCCTCAAATGGAGGCCACACTGCCTGATATTCCTTATAGCATGTTACCTTGTCTACACAAACATTATGTTGCTGCCCTAATCTTGTCTTCACCTCTGTACTATCAACTCAAGGACCCCAGCTTGCCTTCTGGAGATGATGTGACGTACCCCTGAGCCTCATTCTGCAGGATCCATGCAGAGATTTGCAAGTCCATGCTAGTTAGAACAGGGTGAGGAGTCCAGGCAAACTGATGATGAAGGCAGTCTTGATCAAGCACCAAGTCACTTGAAGACAGTCAGACCTACATGCAGAACAGTAACATTGGAGGGATGAGGAAATCACACCTGTTTCTTTCTTTTCAGATGTGTAGTTTAAACTCTTTGCTTTTATTCATTTCAGAAACAGACTCGGAGGGTGATCAGACTTAGCAGCACTTGTGCTAAATTCCTTGCTTGGCACTTTTCTCCTTAGGGCTGCAGACGTTCTGATGAGGCTGAGCCATGTATGAGTAGTCTGGAGCTCCATGGGGTCCTCTAGGCCTAATAATTTCCACTCATGTTAAGTTCCTGAGCTAACTAAAATGCTATTAATATCTCCTTCAGAGTCTTTTGTATGAGTGCACGGGAACAATGGGAGATGGCATCAGGCAATACCTGGAATGAGCACCCAGCATTACCCTGGGATATCCACAGAGAAGGCAGTCAGTTACTTTATATGAATGTCACAAACATCTGATAACATCTGGGCATTCAGACAGTTGGAAACTGTGGTGGTAACTGTACACTGTGTACAAGGTACTGCACAGGATTGCCATGAAAAGGCAAGTGCAAAATTGGGATGGTGAAGCACTATCTTTTTTATAGAGGTTCAAACCTTTATATATTTTTATATTCTGTACCTGGAAAATTTTTTAGAGCTCTTCTCACCCCTGTTCAGTTTGACCCAAATTGCAGTGTATAATACAATTGCTGGTATATTTGGACCAGTGACAGGACAATACTGTGATGGTTGGAGACCTCAGAATCTGTCATATGAGATTAGGATGGAAGAATCTAATTAGATTCTTAAAAGGAAACCTAAGATCTCAGTAAATTTAGCAAAACAATGCCCAGGTGACTGGGTATATACACAACAGGATGGAAAATAGCTGGGAGAGGGAAAAGCTATTTACAAAGGTTTAAAGCTATTTTGAAAAGACTGACACAAGAACAAATAGGTATAAACTGCCCATGACTACCTTCAGTCTGGAAACTAGGGATTTATAACCAGGAATGAGGTAAACATCTGGAACAGCCACACACTATTATGTGAAGAAAAATCATTATAACTACTTCTAAGCAGCAACAGCTTGAAATATGTCTTGTCTTACCAGCAGATACAAGATGGATTTAAGAAGCAGGGAGTTTACCTTACTGACCTGCAGATTTGACACTGCTATTATCTGAATCTTGAAGCACTGTGGTTGATACTGTCACTGATAGAGATGTTTTAGTGTTTGTGGCCGTTGGCAATGAATGGTATTTGATGTGAAACTTTTAAAAGCGTCAGTAGAAACTGTTTTGCTGACCAGAAGGTCTATAGTGAGCAAGATTCACTGAAAGCCAAAAGATTCTCTAAATGTCTTTCCAGCACTGTGCAATTAAATCTGCATACAAGTTGCCCTTAATATAATTTGTTGCATGCAAATATCAGATCCAATTCTGCGAGCTTTACTTATGTTAAGTAACCCTCAAACAAATAATTTCTATGAATTCCCAGTGGGAGAGCTCACATGAGTAAGTGCTGCTACACACAGCAAAAGGTGGCAAAGCTTGGCAAGGAATGAACAAGCATGATGATTCTCTGTATTATTTTCAGCCTCCAAAGTTTAAGCAAGTTTAAGGCTTATTCCTTGATTTTCACTGTTAATGTGGGCAGTTGCAGGGCCAACTGTGGGACAGAAGTGACAAAGGCAGACCAAACAACAAATTTTGGAGGTTACTTTTCAAAATGTCTCTGTACCAACAGAGTTACTTCATCGCATTATATCCTCAAAGCCAGCTCTGGCACTACCGATCATCAGTGCATTTTGAAAGGCATCGTAGCCCTCTAGCAGTGAGTTATGGATTGCACACCACCTTTCTCGGCAGCTTGTTGAACCAGAGTCATTTATTCAGTTGGTATTGAGAGTCTGGGGGCATGACAGTACATCTGACCCCTTTTGGGTAAAATTTGATCTGGCATTTCATTTCACGGGCTCAGCCACCAGTCTGTCAAATCTTCATTTTGCGGGTGCCCAGTAGAACTGCTGACGCTTGTCTCTAACTCCTGGTGCTTTCATCTTTCAGCGGCAATAAACATGTCACACTGCTGAGGTGAAACACAATCTGGAATTAAATTTACTGCATATAAAATATGGTGCCCTCTTTATTGGTTCAAATACTTGTCACTCATAATTTATTTGAAAGTGTATGGCATTCATGAGGCAAGAGTGCTGCTGGAAATGAAGGTGGGGGGAGCTGCAGAACTCCAAGCCACAGCAGTTTGCAAGAGCTCTTCTTCTCCTTTAACACCCATTTCCGCATCCCTTGCCAGTCCTGACTGCTATAAACACATCAAATACAGTATCAATGCCTCTGCCAATAAACAATATGTATCTCAGTAAAAACAAGCTCGGGTACATTTGGCCGTGTAGCTGCACGTTAGTTGCAAAGTGGCTGAAGGAAGATAACCACTATAGCTCTCAGAAGAACAATTGTGTAGATGTTTATACATGTGCATCTGGGGGACGGAGGGGTGGGAAGGATGGGAAGGAGTCAGATTTAGCCCTAGTCCATTTCAAACTCGCTCACCATGCCTTTCCTTCCGGCACTCAACTTTTTCACGATTTATTCCAAATACTGTCGATCAGCTTTAAGTAATACAGTTCTTGTATGAAGCACCTCTCTAATCTCTTCAAACACAGATGTGGAAGTGCGGCTTAGAGCATGGAGGCCAACAAAAGCACTTTGCCTGTACTAGTGATTAGCTTTGATTGACATAGTACACTTCTGCTTTCACAGGCATACTTTAACACCCATAAATGATTGTTTTAAAATGAGAAGCGCGGGGTAGTGCAGCTCTGGCTTTAGTAAATATGCAGTACAAATGTAGTAGCAGATAACTGAGAGAATACAAAACACTTCTTTTCTGGCTTTTCTTCTCTTTTTTTCAGTTTTGTTTTGTTTGGTTTGGGTTGGGTTTTTTTATCTTGCATTTATTCCTAATTGTCAAAGAAAAATTATGGTAATATGAATTCTGCTTAAACCTGGACTTTTGATTCTGTCTCATGTGCACTTTGCAGTTTTTCATAATAAGGTGAAATGGGAACAGTAGTCTGGTTTTGAAAAAAATAAGGTGATTCAGAATGTGATGGTTTTTTCCTGTTTTAACACACAACTTTATTCGTAATAAATCGATGAAAATAAGGAAGGACTAAAAAGAGGCAGATTCAGGATGTGTAAAGACATTCAGACTACAAAGCACAGGATGCCAGCAAAAGAATGTCAAATATGTGCAGCAAAGAGCATTTGCAGATACAAGTTCTGTTCTGTTCTAATTGCTTAATTGTTATTTTTTTCTAGAATCCTCTTGATATATTTATGAATGCAGCCTTGTGATGATTGAATACACTCTCCAGAATAAAAGTCTAAATTAGAGACAGTATCCAAAAAATTAAAACTATTCCACGCACCAAGCATTCGTAGCCCCCCTGGTCGATCAATACTGCCCATTCTTCCTTTCCCCTCAACAAAAAGCCAAGCTTTGCTCTATGACCTATCAGCCAGGCAGCCCACATTCTGATGGGACAGCTTGTAAAGCAAGTTAGTGTTCATCCCCTTCTGCTGATCTCAGCCTCCTGGTCACACATGAAGAGAGAGGTGTTTTCTGTGAATATCAAGGAAGCAAACAATCTAAAAGCACACAAATTTGAACCAGTGTATAACACTACTCTTGAAAATGAACTGGACATGAGGGCAGACAATGGGGCACAGCTGTAATGAGATCCTGGTGAGAAACAGCCATTAACAAGTGAATAGCCACTGTATGCAAGAGGTGAAATTTCCAAGCGATCTTAAGATGTAGATTTGTGTAAAGTGTGTTACCAGTAATCAGTAACCCAATAGGGAGATACTACTGACAGAATGGACTCCCAAGTGTTTCTGTATTTATACTACAATATAAAGACCTGAATGTGCATTTTAGTTACACAGTTTTGTGAAATGATGGTTCAGACATCCTTCTTTCCTTCCACTGAGATCTAGTATCTAACCCAATTGTGAGACTCCTGGCCTGGTCTCTAAGAGCCAACAGGGAACTACACATAAATACTGACACTCCAGTTAGCCAGAGTGAAACAAAAGTAAAAAGGAAAGATTGAAGTACCTTTGTATTCAAAACTATATTGAGGATTTATTTTACTTTTATGAACAAGAAATTTCAAGTAATGTACACAAGCTGGGAAGTCACACATTTGTTTTAATAATTTTATGAGTCTTTAAATGTTTTACACATAAATGTGTTAATTGTTAACCTGCTATTTTTGCTATAGTATCAGCAGGGTAATAAAATCCAGAGAGTATATTAAATTGGTACAATTAGTTGGGTGATGAAGTCTGTGTTCCAAGTTTCTATCTCTGCAAGTGTGTGGTGTACATTCCAGTATTTTTGCACGTATGTGCACGTGCGTATTCATAGCACAAGA
This sequence comes from Lophotriccus pileatus, assembly GCA_035583135.1. Lineage (NCBI taxonomy): Eukaryota > Metazoa > Chordata > Aves > Passeriformes > Tyrannidae > Lophotriccus > Lophotriccus pileatus. The sequence continues at coordinate 74,707,971 of JAWWES010000115.1, read as the reverse complement.
GAAAAAAATCAGACAGGTGAGTAATTTGTGCTGAATCCAGTAGTTTTAATCTCAGTGAGCAAAGGCTATATAAATTCTGGTAGTGGGGATGTCTCATTCCCTTCTTTGTTGAACAGCTCCACTGTGTTGGTTTTTGGTTGTTTTTTGGTTGGTTGGTTGGTTTTTGTTGTTTTTAAATATGCAGTACTGCACACCAGGAGAAAAGATGTAACTAAACTAGCACAGATGCTGGATATTCATGGTCTAGTTAAAGAGCTTTCACGAGAATGATCTACACTTTCTTAAGGATCTAGACAGGTTTTATACAGATTTACATGCAGTTTTCTTGTACTGAGAATACAGTCACCACGATTCAACAAAAACACAAACAGGACTGAGCATACACCCTGCAGAAAACAAACATGAGTTCTGTGCTTGCAAGGTTTGCAGGACAAAAATCACTATGACAAATTTTGCAAGAATAAATAGCAACCTTTTGCATTTGAAAATGTTTCCGTTCATTCTTTAGCCTTCCTGTCAGACTCCAAGGATACTCTGGACTTGCTGCACTTTGCACTTTGTCCAGAAGCTGTTTGGTTACCAACACTGCTCAGAAAGTGAAGTCTTCTCGTGAAAACTACATACAATTTGGCTGGGGAGAGAACAGAAGCCTGAACAGCTCTTTCCTGAACAAAGGATTTCTTAAGTGGAAGAAATTCTCTTCGTCTCGCCTGAGCGGCTGGCCTGACATCCGGGGAAAAAGAAAATCCTATTCCCATTGTATGCTGCTGATGGAGAGCCTTGTGTAGTCTTAATTGTTCTCTGTCTGTCTGCTATCTGACACCTTATACAGAATGGTACATTTCAAGTCCTCTTCCAATTTTTGTCTTCTGACAGGGATCAAAAATGCCTTTCAATATATACTCTTCCACATTTAAAACCCATGGCGACCCACTTTTCAGGAAAATCAGCAAGGTCCCTTCCTCAGAATCCCATGCAGAGGCCCAACACTCTGACTGTCTCCCAGCCAGATTCAGAGTTGGTTTCCCTTGGGTCAGTGCTTTGTGTTGTCCATGACTGGCAAGAGTCCCTGGGTGGGTTTTTCTTCAGTCATTTCTTTCTCTTGTCTTTCCTCCAGCCCATCCATTTTCCTCCAGCTTTTTCTTTCATCTGTGCTTGAGCTCTTGTCTTTCTCCTTTCTCTTCCCTGTTCATGGTCTCTATCATGCAATTTCCCCTCTTTCATATGCTTTTTGTCCTTGATCAATCCCTTCATATCTCTCTCCCTTTTCTTCTGCACCTTTATTTGCTTCCTGTTGTTCTGCTCTTCTTTCTGCAGCAGATTATTAAGAGCTGTGAAACCTGCAGCCACAAGCCCTGTCTGATTAGGCAACATGAAATAGCTGATATCAGCTGATAGCTGATATATTTTTTAAACAAAGCCAATCCTCAGCTTTACTTTCTGTGAAGTTAACATAAACTGAGTGTATTCACCAACACTTTCTATTTGTGGGCTTGGGTATGTTTTAAGAAGTCTAATGCTACTCCCTTGTCTTTAAAATGTTGGTCATCATCTCTACTGCATAAAGATATTATAGATATGAACTTTTATATGTGAAGTGTTTGTGTTTTTTTTTCCTTAATTTCAAATCTGTATGCTAACTAATGCTAATTTACATCACACAGGATACATCAAAACACAGTTGAGAAACAAAAGTAACTCATGCACCTATCCACATCAATCTTCAGGAAACAGTGGAGAGAAGTGCTTCAATTTCACACAGATCTCCTAAACTGCTGTCCTAGCTGATCAAACACATAACTGTGGCAGCAGGTTGAGAGCAAACCCTTACTCTGTGTCACTGTGACTTTCTCCAGCTGCCACATGTGTGGCCATCACCCACATTCTCTTGCATGACAGGACTCTATGCCATAAAATGTCCTACCCTTGGCTTCCTCAAGTTTGAGGTAAGCCATGTAAAGGGACCAAATTCCTGTCGCACAAAAGAAGCAATGGTATAATCTACAGTGAAAACTGAGAGAAAGATGAGTATCTCCTTGAGAGGGTTTGAATTCTTTCAAGTTTTAGATTTGCTAAAAATTCTGTCATGTCACATATCATCTATGTCATCCTCTTTCACTAACTTTTTGCACCTTTTTTAAGGCTTGGGATTGATTTCTGCAATCCTCCAGGAGAAGCAATCATCACGTTTCTGTTTCCTTTATTAGCATTTGTCTTAAAGCCACTAGCACATGTCTACTTCTCTCTCCTTTTTTTTCCAGATTTCCAGATGTCTAGTTTTGGCTCCAGCAATCTGTATTTCACAGTGTTTGTCATGTGTCAAGTTAAGATTATAACTTGGAGCATCTAGAACTGAAGAATTTGGATCCAGCATTCACAACGGAGGGCAGGAGTTTGTTTTCAAGAGGAGGAAAGCTACCTGTCATGTCCTCTGCCCCATCAATTGCCATCTTCCCTACCAATAGGCCAGTAGAAAGATTCCATGCTGGAGTAGCAAAGAAAGGAGATCCACAGGCATTGTTCTCATATTTGATGTTTCAGCAAAGTCTGGCTTGGACACTCCAGGAGAAGATGTGAGTCTAGACAGATCTGGCAAATCTATCTGTTATACCTCATCAGCACTCTGCTGACAGTATGAAAAGCAGACTGTAAGGTAGATCAAAACAAGAATTGTTGACCAAGCAGAGTATGAGATTCATGAGTAGACTTTTTTGAACATGGACTAGTAGACAGACATTCTCCATGCTTTTGGTGAGTTTTAGCCTTATTTAATGTAAACCTCTGCACTAAAATGAGGATGCTAGTGTTCTTTTAACAAATGAATGACATTTTATAAGAATTTAGATCCACTCAGCCTCATAATACCCTCATGGTTCATATCAGAACATATAGAACAGCACTGCAGATAGAAAGTCACATATATTTGTACTCATATTGCCTTCAGTTTAGTTGTGCATATTGTAGTAGTATTCAGTACATGGTGAAACACATTTCATTACAAATTAACAACATAAATTTCCACTGGAGGTCTGTGCTTTCCTATGACATATGCTGGAGTGTGCACCATGCTGAAATACAGGCAAGCTCACCTTCACTTGAGTTAACCTTAATTACCCAGACTAAATATAGCCAGATTAAGTTTATGCTACTCAACCATGCATCGTATTACTTAACTGTAGTGGCTCTTTAGCAATACTTGGCAAAGTAAACATTTATGCACATCTGTAAGCATGTGTGTCTGTAGGAATGTGTACATTTCTGCATATACATGTGTGTGTCTGCATGCATGTGCACACATCACAGCAAGAATTAAAGGCACTTTGCCCCAAGGAAAAGAGACTGGTGCATCTGTGTTGAATTAGTTACAGTGCTGGTCATCAGGTTACAGGTGTGTTTTTAAAAGCATGGTTGGTTTCTATATTCACCTCAGCCTGGATTTTAGCTTTTATCTGTGGACTTCCTCCACAGAGGAATGAGATGGATGTATTAAAAAAAAAGGTCAATTCAAAAATTCTTGCTTTGCCTTAAGTATTCTTATAGCATTTGTGGACATTGATCAAATCTTAAGGTTCCATTAAAAAAAATGCCATCAATTTATTTTTTTCAGAAAAGGAAATAAATCTTTAGAGAAGATGATCACTTAATTAATCACAGGGAAAAAAAAAAAAGCGAGACTAATGCCTAGGTGTTTGGTGATTAAAAGGGAACAGAATGGACGACTGGATAGCTTCAAAGAGTGCTGGGCAATTTTTGCCTCAGTAAGGACTGATAGCAATGAAGAGTCTGTGGGGCAAACCTGGCTCATGCCAGCTCATGTTTTCCCTGAAGTAGCTGTTGTTCTCTTGAGTCCCACCTCTCACTTCTAGCACAACCAGTGTACGCTCAGCAATTCACAGTGCCTACACAGCACATAGCCCTAACTGGAGTAATAAAAGCAGCTTAAAGCTTGAGCCTTGAATCATAGAATTACAGAATTTTAAAGGGTTGGAATGGATCTTAAAGGTCATCTAGTCCCAACCCCCCTGCCGTGGCCAAGTTGCCTTATCCAAGCTGGCTTTGAACACTGCCAAGGTTGAGACATCTGCAACCTCCCTGGGCAACCTATTCCAGTGTCTCACAACCCTCTAACCTAAATTTCTAACCTAAATTTCCTCTCTTGCAATTTGTACACATTACTCCTCGTCCTATCACTAAAGTTCCTGAAAAAGAATCCCTCTCTGGCTTCCCTGTAGGCCCCCTTCAGATAGTGGAAGGCTGCTTGAGGTGTCCATGCAACCTTCTCTTCTCCAGGCTGAACATCCCTAACTTTCTCAGCCTTTTTTCGTAAGGGAGGTGCTACAGTCTTCTTACCAACTTCATGGGTCTCCTATGGACTTGCTCCAACAGTTCCACATCCTTCTTATGCTGGGGACACCAGAATTGTTAGCAGTACTCCAAGTGGGGTCTCACAAGAGCAGAGTAGAGAGGGAGAACCACCTCCTTCAACTTGCTGGCCATGCTACTTTGGATGCAGCCCAGGATGTGGTTGGCTTTCTGGGCTGTGAGCGCACACTGCTGGCTCATGTTGAGTTTTTCATCAACCATCTACCTCAAGTGTTTCCCCACAGGGCTGCTCTCAATCACCTGTAGGTGTGTCTGGTATTGCCAGACCCAGGTGTAGAACTTTGTATTTTGCTTTGTTGATATCATGAGGTTTGCACAGTCCCAACTATCAAGCCTGCCAAGGTCCCTCTGGATGGCATCCCTTCTGTCCAGTGTGTCAATATCACCACACAGCTTGGTGTTGTCAGCAAACTTGCTGAGAGTGCATTTGATCCCACTGTCCATGTCACTGACAAAGATAATGAACAGCATCAGCCCCAGTACCGACTCCTGGGGGACACCACTCGTCACTGGTCTCCACATGGATTAGGAGCTGTTGACAATAACTCTTTGTGTGTGGTCATCCAGACAGTTCTTTATCGCTGAATGGTCCATCCATCAAATCTGTGTCTCTCCAGTTTGGAGACAAGGATATCATGCGGGACAGTGTCAAACACTGTGTCCAGGTAGGTGATGCCCGTTGCTCTGCCCCTGTCCAGCAATGCTGTAGCCCCATTGCAGAAGGCCACCAAATTTGTCAGGCATGGTGCTCCCTTTGTAAAACCCATGTCGGCTGTTGCCAACCACCTCTTTATTTTCAAAGTGCCTTTAGCATAGTTTCCAGGAGAATATGCTCCATGATCTTACCTGGCATAGAGGTGGGATTGACTGGTCTGTAGTTTCACAGGTCTGCTGCTCTCCCGTTTTTAAAAACTGGGATTCTGTTTCCCTTTTTCCAGGCATCAGGAACTTCACCTGGCTGCCACATTTTTTCAGAAATGATGAATAGTGGCAAAGGTAATTCATCTGCCAGCTCCCTCAGAACCCGTGGATGAATCTCATCAGGTCACACGGATTTGTGCACATTCAGGTTCCTTAGATGGTCTCGGACCTGATCCTCTCCTACAGTGGGCTTATGCTCTTCATTCTTCCAGTACCTGCATTTGTCTTTCTCCACTTGGGAAGCATGGCTGGAGCACTTGCTGTTGAAGACTGAGGCACAGAAGTCATTGAGAACCTGAGACTTCTCTTTGTCCAGGGCAGCCAGGTTTCCCCTTTTCCTTCTGGAGTGGGCCTACATTATCCCTAGTCTTTCTTTTGCTTGCAACATATGTGTAGAAGCCCTTCCTGTTATCCTTAATATTCCTGGCTAGGCCCCATTCTAACTGGGCCTTGGCTTACGTATTCTTGCCCATAGCTTCCCGTTCAATGCATTGCTCAATCCAGCATTATTTAGGGTTTTTCTTAAACTTTTGCTCCTGTAGCCATGTTTTACAACTAGATCCCCACTTTCAGTTTAGAAAACCTTCCCTGTCCCTCAAGTATAGCAGTCCTACAAGATCAAAAATTAGTATAATAATTACATTAAATCATATTCTAAAGGAAATTTTGTTATTCTGGGGAGGTCTTATTGATATCTGAAACGTGCAGTGGTCACTGTCACACTAAAAAAACCCACATTTTTTCCCTTACTGCAGCTGTTGCTTTTGGACTTTAATCAGTGTAACCAAACCAACAAAATTACTCTGATGTGCCCCTCCCCTGACCCAAAAGAGACCAGTCTCCTTGTATTTGTGGCATTTGGCCTTTGACAAACCAAAGGCCCTGCGTTACTGGCTGGGAGGAGGCACATTCCCATAGCTCTCCTGCTGGGCCAGTTCATGCCATTCCACAGTCATCACCTACCCCCAAGCTGCAGTTTTCTCCTCAGAAGCACTGGGATAGGCAGGTGCCACGTTCACTTCTCCCAGTCCATAAGTGCTCTGCCACCTGTTAGTCATCCCTACGGTTTTCCCTGGTGTGATCTTTTTCAGCAACAGGGACTAGAGCTCTGTCTGGCAAAGGATGGAAACTACAGCAGGGTTTTCACAAGACAACTGTCAGCTTATTTACAGTCTGTGTATTAGTTAATATAATTAACGCATTGATGCTGTAAATTAAATAGCATATAAGACATTTTGCTGGCATAAGATCTGCACAGTATTTTCCATATGCTTGCTTATGAAGCATGAAAAATGAACAAAAATATACAAATTAGAAGTCAAGATGCTCAGAGCTGCTGAAAGGCTTTACTAGTACTGTAGTATTTCTGTTCTAAGGAGCTTTCAGGAGATTTCCATGATGGATAGCTATGAACTTTTCTTCCTTCCTTTCCTTCTCCTTTTTTTAAATGATAGCTGCCAAGTTTCATGAATCCTATAATGTTCCGCACTGTAATTAGTTTGGAAGCCTGTAATTGTCTAAGCCAGCAAATAAAGGATGCCAAACCACTTGAGCAGAAAAGTTGTATTAATGGCTTCATATTATCACTTGCTGATTTATTTAATCTCTTTCAATCAAATTGTGTTTTTCAAACAAAACCCAGAAAAACTCAAGTCGTTGTTTTTCACTGCAATGAGGAAATGGGCAGAATGGGCACACACACACACACCCCCAAACACACTGAGACAAAAGGGCTTTTGTGACAGAAAGGGTGCGTCGATAGTCTTGAAGATCAGTCATGATTCAGAGGAAAATATGCTCTGGGAAGTGTTATATTCAGTAATGACAGATAAAAATAATACAACATTTGGTTACAACCAAAAGACTTCCCCTTGTGCTCCTGCACTGTGGTAACCCAGGACACCTTTCTCAGTGTTAAATGAAAACTAGAGCACTTGTTCTAGCTCTTAGAAGTACATTAATGCACACTGTTTGCAGTTTTGTACTGTTGACTTATGCCTCCCTTCATATACAGATTGTTCCTGTGCTTTGATAGCTGGAGTAGCAAGAGTTTAGCACCAAATGTGAGGAAAGTAAGAAGTGTATTGAAAAAGAAAGTACATGTGTCTTTCTTGGCATTTTTTTTTATAAGGGTTAGAGCAAAGGTACTTTTAAAAAACAATGAAGATAAAGTATTGCAGGTTTCGTATGTTATTAATGGCCTATGTGTTGGTGTGCACCATTTATGTGATGCTGCAGGGTTTCCATTACCCTGTTATGGAAGATACTTTTACAGTAAGAATTAATAGAGGACAGCTCAAAATCATGATACAGGGAGCAGTCTATCTAGCTGCTATTTATCTTCAAGGAAGTTAACATTGCATGCTCCACATAAATTCAGCTCAAATGCATCTATTTCGAAACATTTTTACTTAGTTTTAAACACGTTCAATTTTTACAACAGATATTACAGTTTGGTCTTACATACTGTACCATAGCTCCCTGAATGAAGGTTTTTTGGTTCCAGTGCAACTTAAGGCCATCTCTGAACTTAAAAAATACGGGAGTAATTTCATTAATATTAGATTACTTTCTATGCTTGAATTCATCACATTCTGAATTCCCTTGATGAATCAAGGCCTTTGTGAGAAGAAAGTTATACTAAAAGTTTTATATAAATAACTCACAAGGAGATGGTGCTACTTTTATTGGGACAGTAAGAATTATGCTCTCTTTGGATTCAATTTTTGGGGGTTGTTAATGATACTCATTGAAGGAAACATGGTCCTTGATTTGCTGCCAAAGCTAAAGGACATTTCCTTTTAATGACAGCTCATGAGGTTTTAACACTTGTTTTCATCCTGGGTCAAAGTGAAAATAAAATCTTTCTAAAATTTTCATATGAAGAGAATTGTGTTGAAGTTCACCTTTTCAACAGCAGTTTGGATATGGGAGAGTAACTCTCTTAAAATTTTAACCATTTAAATTCTGCCAAATATTTAGGCATTTACTGAAAAAAAGGATACTCTATGTAGCTCTCTTTCTTCTGCAGCAAATTATTTAAAATTTAGAAAAGCAGAGGCACCACCTGCTACATGCCATTTCTAGGATCTCTGACTTAACAACATACATAAGCATAGACTTTTAAATTAGATTACTTTTAATGCTTAAATGCTTTATTGATATGGTTTTCTGATTCAAAGCCAAAACAGACAGACTAAACTTACTGTGATTTTTAGGGTTTCTGTTTCAAATTCAAAACATTATTAGGATTTGGAGGGTTAGTGTTTTAAATTGAACCATCACTTAGAACCTGGTGCGTAGGCGAGCACTGGCAAATCTTGAAAATAAACACATTCCATGAAACAATTATTTTCTGATGATAACTTGTTTCATAAAGTAGCATTCAGGTGTTGTGTAAAAATAGTAGTAGTATATGTTAGTTACCAACCAATAGTAACTGTTTATTATAACTATTATTTATTTAAGCCTTAAGATATACTCAATAGGGGGAAAATGAGAAAAAAAATTAAAGGTGCTTGCATGTGTAAACAAGTTATAAATCCAGTTTGAAAATGAAATCTTTACATCATGGAAAGTGATTTTTTTGGAAAACAACTGAAGGAAAAATAAGTATTCTTTCAGATTTCTGATGGTTTAGACTTCCTTTCAGTCACCGATTTTCCATTGAAATGTGTTTTGACAAATATTTTTCTCTCTCCTCTACCCATCTGACATTTATAATCAGTAAAATACTGTTTAGATAAAATGTGATTTCCTCTTCTAAATTCCTATAATACATCTCTTCATCTATGAAAAGCATTTAGATATCAGTGTCTTTGGCACAATACATTACTGTACCTCTTGATAGGTAGAAGTACTGAAGTATTTAATTTTAGTGACGTAAGACTTATACAATGTTAAATTTCTACCAAAAAGCTGATTTGAAAACTGATACACAGAGCTTGTATAAGGACTTCTGCCTCAGCAGAATTTCAGTCTTTATAAAGAAAGGTACATAGTGTTGGATTTCACACATGCAATTAGATAGAGCTTGGCAAACTATACCATATTGCTGACAGGAAGCAAAGCATTAAGTACATGTTACACAACATTTAATTTATTGCATGATATAGATGCAATACAGAAACAATTCAATTAGCTGCTATAAAAAATGAAAAGGGACAGATGCAATATAACAGCACATCAGGAGATTTCAATAGGCTCTGTAAATATTTTTGATATCTAATCACAAAGGGAGAGTAATCTGGAGTAATCTGCTGAGGGACAAGGATCAGGACGTTGCATCTTTCAGTGCATGGGAGAAAGGGATCAGCTAAAACAGGGAGCTGTGTTTCAAGCAAAATCACAGACACTGAGTTATGGAAGCCCTATATTTCTTGGCCAAGAGGCTGTGAAGATGGATAAGTCCAGTCAATATGTTTGCAAAGCACTAAAATTAAGGATGGAGGTCTATATAGTGGACCAGATCAGCAGCACCCAAATACTACACATTTAGAAAGGCACAGGAGCTTCTGCATGCACAACGCACTGTGGAACTCAGGTCAGGGCTACCATTAACATGAATCCAAAAGAAAAGCTATACAACTGATGAAGAAGTCTTTCATTTTGGCTTGCATTGCAAAACGACTTTTGCTTTGCTATGGCACCAGCCAGAAGAAGACACACGATTGCTCAGCATGGACACTCACAAAGGGAGTATGCTGTATAAAATGGACACAAAGCCTAGACCACCTCCAAGCACCGGCTCTGATGTATGTCGGTTGATTTAATTATTATTTAATGACGTGCACTGACATTTGCCTAGTATTTTGAGGTTCTCCATTCAAGGAAATTTTTTTCATTAGAAAGACTAAATTAATCAGATAACATGCAAACAAACTACTCCATTTGTGATTATGTCTATAAGAGACTTTGTTATTTCGCTTGAACAATTAATGCTTCTCCATACGATGCTCCTCCTAGCATGGATTTTCTTACTACATTTTGTACTGAGCTATTTGAAGAAAACAAATTAAAGCAGAGGATTTATGAGAAAGCCTCACAAAATCCTAAAGATGATATTGTCCTTACCAAACTCAGGTGGTAATCAAAAAAAGAGAGGTAGGGGAAGCAAAAAAAAAAGAGAGAGCACCAGCTAAATCCTAGAAAAAAAAATTAATTACTAAAATCCTAAAAGCCTCAGGGGAGACATATGCCTGTAATCAAATTCTGGGAAACAAGCCCCTGCAAAGTCTCACATTTCAACTTCCAACTCGCTACCATTTCATGTTCATTTTGTGATGAAGTGTGAGTCTTATAAAACAAACAAACAAACAAAAATCAGTTACAAAATTTTCACTTTTCCACGCAACTGAAAATCCCTCAAGTTCAAAACAGAGCAGTGAGCTGCCTTCCAAACTACTTAGAAATGAGGTAATGGCTTTCCAGTTTCATTCCTTTGGTTGGAGCAAAGAATAGAAGCTGGGAAGAGAGAGTCTCAAAAAGTGTGCTCTTTATCCCCTCCCCGTTGGCTGCCTTCTGCAGCTTTCAGCCCCAGGAATGCAAGGGATGATGTAGTGCAGCCGGTATGTACAGAAGCACTTGCAAACCCATTGTGCTTAATGAGACTTGGAAACAAGTCAGGACTAGGGTGCTTCTTGTGGTGCTTTTCATCAAGACCACAAAAAGGGACAGCCAAGAGGCGTGAAATGTTCCAAAGTTTTTGTAAATATTTAGGGCAGGATTTTTTAAAAACTAGCCAGCTGATATCCAAACATCCTCAGCTCCAAGGAAGCTCTTGCTGAAGATCCCATTCCCTTGAAGTATAGTCTGTGTTTTGTTTTAGCCCTCAGCCTTGAGGGCACTGCTACTGCAACAGGGACCAGCAGTCAAGCAGTTGAGGAGAAGACGCAGATCAAAACTCTTTTCCATATTTAAGGAGAGTTACTGGAAGAGTGTGCTATTTTGAAGGATTTGGATGTTATATTCTGTTTCACACTCAGCTCTCTGTGCTTGTCAGTTCTACAAACATTTTAATATTCCTGACTTCACAGTTCTTCACAGCGCAAACTCTAACACTACCAACAAAATATGCAGCCTTAGGTTACACCAAAAGCCTTACATTTTGTAAAAAAATGGGTAAGGGGGCATTGTGTCCAGCCTTTGCGAAAGTGTGAAGGCACCTGAGCCAAGTCCAAAGTGAAATAGGCTTAGCAAAGCTTTACAACAAGCACATAAGCTCCCCAAAATAGTTGTCATCCAGCATTGTTCAAGAGCATATTTCCAAGGTCCACCAAAGAGATAACTCAGGCTTCAGGTGTGCTGTGTTTAATTTACTAAAGGGCACATTCATACCACTGTGCATGTGGATATGTTTGTAAATATATGCATCTATAATTTATGAAGGCACCTATTTAAGATTCTTGTCATTTATCAAGATGCTTTTGAGACTTGATTCCTTACTTTGCAGACCAAATGTTAACATTTGATTGAATTTATTAACTCATTTAAATGAGAAGCGTTCCACATTAGAAAGCATAATGTCGGAATTAATCCCCAAAAAATGTGGTGATGCTTTAACTAATATCCTGTGACCTCTTGATACCCTCCGACACTGTACTGATGATCTCGGTATAAATAATCACATCAGAGGTTTCCCAGGGAGCTCTCTCCAGAGGATATCAGGTGTCTCTGCAGAGGGGATGTGTGTGCCCCTCTCTTGGCCAGGGGAACTGCAGAATGCACTTCCTGCCTTATCCTAGTCCCTTCTCCCATCCTTCATAGTCATTCCTTAGCAGAACAAGTTGCCAAACCTAGATGCAGTGATCTTCAGAAAAACAGTCCCTTTGCTGACTTTGATCCCCGACAGAAGCAGGATGTGGACACTAGAAGAATGTTTGAGCAGGTAGATGGCCACAAAAAGAACAAGTACCTTGGGGTGGAAATCCAAGCACACACCCACAACCTGAAAAAATACTTCCTTGATATTAGTGATCATCCTGAAAAAAAACTTCTAGCAGTCAAGGGAAGGGGCTATTCCTTTGTCAAGACTTGCCAGATGCCATTCAACTTTGCACCAGCCAAAGCAACAGCATCAAACCGAGCCCATATGTGGAAAGACCACCTAAAAGTCCAATCAAGACAGTACAAGCCATCACTGACATCTCACCACCTTACTGTCTGCTCTGCTCCTCACCTAGCCATTTGAAGTCAATTATAGGTAGGACCTTTGTCACCACGCTGATCAAATCACCTCCCATCCCAAGCCCTTATTGGAGTGAGGCTGTTCTAATTCTGAAAAAAACAGGAAACAAACTCATTAAAGGCAATGCCTACAACAGATTTTCTCATAACAACTGCAATTTGCAATCTGGTAAGACACCAGAGGCAATTTTTGCTGTGCAAGAAGAAAGAATCAGCAACCTATTCTCAGACTAGCACAAAATTCTTGAATGCTTGCACTGGGGAATGACAAAGGTCGGGATACCATGCCAGTATAACAACAAATTGTTCCCCCCCATTCAGTCTTTGAATAACATATGAAAATGTTCATAGGTTCTGCCAAAAATAGAACAACAGAGAATACGAGAGATCTTTACTCTTTGCCTGGAAAAGAAGATGAAGCATGCAGACTCACCTCAGTTTTAACCTTAATGTAACCTTACTGAGCTAAAGAAGGCATTTACAAAGGTGACAGATAACAGGACAGGATCATAACAGAGCTCCACAAGCATCCAACACCATATAATCCCAAACATCCTAACCCCTATTTTGCATGACAAATCCCAGAAATTCCTCTGTCCAGGAGCTAAAAGACCCTTGGTGGAAAGAGGCATCCCCACCATCCTTAGGAAAGATCATGTCTCAGCTTCCTGAGCTATTCAGGCACCATGTCAGATCCTTGATGGCTGGACAGGGGATATCTGCCAGGTGCATGTGACTCGACAAGTACAACATACTCCTCAGCCCAAGCATGTTTACTGACCTGAAAAGAATGTTAAAATAGAGACACACTGTAGGAAATGTTTCTTTATATAATTTTAAGAATTCACAAAGGCCTGGATGTATTCTCATTTTTTTCCCTGCTCTGTTGTTCCACAGACATCTACTATTAGCTACTATTGGAACTAGAATATTGTCTTAAAATGGCTGCTTCATTTTTAAATTCTTATGGAATTTTCCACCCCAAAAAAGAATTCTTTAACTCATAATTTGCGATTATTTTTAATACCAGATTTTATATTTTTCAGAGAAAGATTTTGCATGCTTTGCTGATGCCTCACACCACTCAAGACGAAAGTAAAATTTTCATATTACATTGCACATTCTAACAGGAATGATTTTTACAACACTATATATATATTCTTGTATATATAGCATATATATTTATATGCTATATATACATAAATCACTATTCTTACATTAATTTCCACATTTATCTCACATAATCCTCCTTCATGATACAGCTTTTTATATGTCCTGAAAGACTACTATCTCCTCACACACTGCTCCTACTCGGACAGAAGGAACCAAGTATATGCACTATTGTCTTTTAATATGAAAAGGAAAAAAAAAATGATAATTAATTCTTTCCCAGAGACTCCTATTGGGTTTTTACTGCTGTGAGTGTGGCTGACTTGGAGATGTTTAAGAGGGATCCACTCCTCTGGTGCAGCATGAGTACTGAGCATAGCTGATGTGTCAACTGACTGTCATGAGAAACACAGGAGCAGCTCCCACCAGCTTTTAGTGCATATGCCCCTACACAGTTTAGGCCTACCATGTATTATAGCACTTAACCTGATTAGACTATGTTTGCACGATAGATACTGATGATGATTAAAGCATCTTCCCATTGTCATGTCTATGTTCTGACTAGTCTTTGACAGAATTGTCTCTTTTGTTGAAGAATGCCTTCAACACTGCAGAAATGAAATAGATCCTTCTGACACAATCAACTAAATCTTTCATCTTGCTTTCTTACTAAACCTTTTTTTTTTCTAGTCACCAGCAGTGACTAAAAACCTCACTGAGTTTTTAACTTTCCCCTGCGTTCTTTGAGAATTATTTACTGGCTTTCAGCTCCAGTTGAAAGAAACTCCCATTTAACAAATGCACCATATTCCATAGACAAATAAATATCAACCCTCTTTACTGGTCATTTGGCTTAATTCAGAAGAAAAGATGTCATACTTTGCATAAATCACTTTTTTTACTCAAAGGAATCCCTTATTGAATAAACTAGTGTCATTTCAGTCAACAAAAATAGAGCACAAAGATCCTAGGCCCCCCTCGGTAGTTTGCATTATTTATCCACTTGTAAAGTGATGTGATTCTGATGGAAAAAAAAAATTAACTTACATTTTTTCTTCTAATAGAAAATTACTGCAAAAGGCTAGAAATGTTCCTATTTATTAAGTGAACTTTCAATTACTGTAATCCCACAAGAATGGTACATGTATATATATGCCCATGTTCATTCACAGCTCTAGGAAAAATGAATCCGTTAGGCAATGCTTCACTGTGTTCTTGTTGGCACTGCCATTCAGGTGCTTTGACAAAACAAGCAGATCGAGTCCTTTTAGAATGACAATTCAAAACTGTTCACTCTCAGTAGTTTGGATCCAGGTTGGAAATATCACGCATTGCAAAATCACACTGAGCTAGATTTATGGCATAATGTAATAGATGATTCACCAATACTTTTGCTCATGCCAGACTGAGACACAGACCCTAAATCAGAAATCAGTGACAGGTTTGGAACTGCATTGTCTATCTTAAAGAAAAACAAAAAGCCTCCATTTTCAGTTGTGGAGACACAGAAGTACCATGATAATGACACTAACATGGAAACATTAATTTCCATATGTATGTAAATGATCTACTGTAGCTTCAGGAATGTTAACACATGAAGCCTCCATGAGCTCGCATGTGCAGTCTGGAAAATAGACAAAAGGGATCAAATCCTACTGTACTTCACTTTTAGGTATCAGAGGAAAATATATGTTTCACATGAAAACTGTAACTGCTGAACTGTAAACTGTTAAAGCATTCAGTGCATCTCATTTTAAGCAACTGCGAGTTTGAGTTTGCCAACAACATGCTCTAAGTTTTTCTACAGATACCGGAAGCGTGTCTGTGTGTGTGCGTGTGTGTGTGTGCTGTCATAACCTATCTGCCCAAGCATGGACTGTCTTGAAAGATTAAGTGCACCTATTTTGAACT
>JAWWES010000115.1:74674527-74692361 GCA_035583135.1 Lophotriccus pileatus | reverse complement strand
GTGTGTGTGTGTGCTGTCATAACCTATCTGCCCAAGCATGGACTGTCTTGAAAGATTAAGTGCACCTATTTTGAACTAGAGGCTGCATGCCGTAATTTTTAGCTAACCCGTTTCCTTCTTAGTGAAAACAGAAATAAAAATATATTGTGCACACTTCATTGCTAGAACCTTTGACCTCAGCTGCCTGTCTAGCTGAGACTGTGATGAATGCTTTGTGTCTCTTCATTTTTAATTGCTCATAAATTGTTATCCCATGAAACACAAAACTAGCCTTGTCCTCATTTTAGTAGGGGTTGGAGGTCAGCCTAACAGTAATACAATTAAGGAGTGTCTTTGTGTGGGGGTGTGGGAGTGAAGAGGGCAGGAGGGTTACAGAAGGTTGTGGTAGTGAAAGATGTATTCCTTTCCAAGGAAATACAAAGCAAATTCCACACGTCCAAACAAAAGTCTTTAATGTTTGCCAGTGTTGAGAAAAGCTCCTGGGAGGGCATTTAGAAGGGCAATAAAGTAGACATCATTTTCCATATCTGTATAATCATTCTTAAACATACATGTACACATGGCCATGTATGATAGCACCAATCTTCTCCTTGCAATGGCAGATTGAATCCTGAGGGTCAAATTTTACCCAGGCATGCATTCTGATTTGCTGATTTCAGAAAAAATAATAGCCTACCTTTGACTCCTCTATAAAATAATCTAAGCCACATCTGTGGAGAGAACTCCACAGAGTTACTTCCCTCCAGTTTATCCTCTCATGGTTGCCAAACATTTCCTTCCTGTTCTTGAAAAGCTGGACTACTAGTAATTCACATACTATACAGTATGCCAAGACACAACAATATCTTTCACTTTCAAAATGTCTGGTAATAAATAACAATAACTTATTAGCTCAATAACAACATGAAACTTACTGTGCCCGTATATAAACCTCTTGATTTTGATTGAATTAATATGCAAATAAACCAAGCTTGCTGAATTTGCTTTTACTTCACATCACACATAATTCTATTTAACAAAAGACATTGTTAGGCTTTTGGTAATTGAGAACATCTTCAAATTCCTACAGACCAAACCATTCTGGTAATACTGAGTTCTTGTTGGGGTTAGTTTAGGCATATTGTTCCAAATCCCATAATCATTTCTATTCTCTGATTTAGCACTAACAAGATGTAGTATCTATCACAAAGCCATGAAATTCTCAGCAACCTGTCATAGAGGTTGGAAACAGGCTTCTCCAGCCCTTTACACAGGCAAATTCCAACAGCTGTTTAAAAAAATACTAATATCTCTAAAGAAATAGCATTTAACACCCAGTGGTGAATGTTTCCTGAAGGACAGAAAACTCCACCACTTAATCATGGTACAATGACTGCAATCAGCTCATACAGATTCCAGTGGTCCACAGAGCAGAAAGGAAAGATTTAGTCCCAGTAAGTGACACACTGCTGAGTTCGGCACCCCAAGAGTCTGCACCTTCTAACCTGCATGCTCACCAGTGACCTGTTATCACACTTTCACAAAAGATCCTACAGTTTAATCAGATACTGCATGGAAAGAGATGCCACAAGTTACTATGAGAGGCTCCTAGGGCCCCAAGATAAAAAAGTAAACTGGATTTCCAGGACATTCAGAAGTTTTCCTTCAGAACGGTGTCTGGTTTCTATTTTTTCTGAAATGAAATGTATTATTTGTCAGTTACTAATATTTTATTATTTTATTCACAGAACATTAATTACTTTCCCATGAACATTAATGAAGTAATACTAGGAAAGAGAACAACAGAAGCTACTGCAGAACATTTTTCTCTCTCTAATGAAAGATTCCTACTTGATTTAGCTGTGCTAGTAGTTGAAATTGCATATGTTTGCAAATGTCCCACTTAAAGATTAAATTATATTTCAGGCCTTCTTACCTTATCTTTATCAGATAAAAAGCATATTAGCATTTTCATGTTTTAGGGTGGAAAAGCATGTATTTCTCTGATATATAGGGTCTATCACATTATGCTGCAATGTTTATCATGACTTCTGCAAGACTTATCCTTTTGCTTAAAAAATCCATTTCTTAAGATTGGTGATTCTATGAGATTCCTAGCTTCCTTGCTCAAAATGTAAAGGCATGGTACCATCCTTTTATAGCCAATGGAAGTTCTGATTTAAGAACTGAAGTTCCACCTAAATCACAGATAACAATCTGGACTGCCTCCATCCTCGTGTTCTCAGTCTTCAGTTCTGAAACCCAGTATATTCTTCCACAGCCTGTAGAAATCTTCTGAGCTATACCTATGGTTAGCGGCAAATGTACTCTGAAACATTCTGTTCCTGCAGGATAGAAACCTACTGCTAAGGAGGAAATTTAGCTTTAGACATTGAGTCACCTACATTGTCCTTACTAGAACTGGAATGTTTAGTTGTAGCTTGACATAAAAGCTGCACTTGGGTCTCTCTTATGTTATAATTTAGTAATTAAAACATTCAAAGATGAGAAAACTAGGTGCTAGATCCTCCCACCTCAAGGTATATGAACCTAAAGTCTACAAAAATGCCTCAAATACTGGGCCAGAGCTATGCTAGAGTACACTTCTCTCCCTGCAAACCAGACTGAGAAGCTTCTAGGTTGGGTTTTTTCCTGAGGAAACTTAATGCTGACTGCGTCACTGTTTTATGAATGATGGTTTAATGTTAAAACTAAACTTATTTAAAGGGCCATGGTCTAAAACTCTAGTTATGCACATCCCAGGTAGAAGTTGGGATCATACTTTCCCTTCAACTTCACAAGGACCTCACATCAACTGTTGGTGTCTTTCCTGCTTCCTGCTCAAAAATCCCTACATCAGCCCTGCTCATGTCATCAGCAAGCTACCTCTGTGCACTGCTGCCAGTGCCTCCACTTCTTACAGGAGCATGAGAGGCTTCCATGAGTGGCTGCATGAGTGGCTGGACAGCTTACATTTCAAAACTGAGGAAGACATTGTGTTGGTTTATTCCACATTCAGTGGAAATGCCAAGACTGATCTCTCAGGATCTTCAGAAATGCCCATTCCTCCTTACTCTTTATGTATATACGTATTTTCAGAAGTTCTCTCAGGACTTCCTACCTAAAAATTAAGTACACCTTTGTCTCAGATGTTTTGGTCAGACAAAAGCTGAAGCTCACTTGCGAACTCTCGTAGGCCTTAACAATTACACGACCCTTCTACAGACTTAACTGGAAAGAGCCTAGTATCAGCCAGATAAAAAAATCAGGGTGTATGTTTCTTATGTTTTCTTAGTTAAAATTTATCACTGCACAAATGATAAATCTTGGTGTTCTTATTGAATCACAGCATTGCCTCACAGCATTCTCATTGAAAATGGCACAGTGGTTACTTTTCTCTTAATAAAGCCTAATATTTCATTCTACTAATGGAGAAGGTTTCTTTCAAGATTGTGTCCAAAATCTCTCTTAAGATTCAGTAGGGTCAGGTGGCTGTTGCTGCCAATATCTAGTTGGACACTCACAGGAATTTGCAGCGTGGGCAATCTGAGTAATAAGAATTTTATGGGTTCTCCCTCCTAATTTTACTTAGAAAATGGTAATTTTAAATAAGTTTGCTAGTAAAGATAATTTTTCCATAACTTGTATTCAGTTGTTCAATTAAAGTAAATATTCAGAAAGGAGATTGAATCCTTTCTAAGTTTGTATTGGATAATGAAAGGCTATAAGGGGTTTTGAGGCAGACTTTGAAAAGCCACCTGGGATTAAAATCATATTGAAATAAAGCTATCTCCTAAAGATGTGGCCTGTGACTGGTTTTCCTGATGCTGCTGATAAAGAATCCATCACCTTTTTCCCCTCGTGAGTTCCTTACTAGGGACGGGTACGGGGCATAGCAGCAAAGTCACTTTGCTGTCTTAGTAGAGGTAGGGGATGGAGATCCATATGGCAGCAAGGATACAAGGGATATTGATGTACTAGAAACCACACAAGCACCTGAGAATCATCATGCTTTTCTCTCTGAAAGGGGAGCAGGATTGATTACCCAGCTGAAGTGCATTTACAGCAATGCACACAGCACGGGCAACAAACAGGAGGATCAGGAAGCCGTGGTGCAGGAGGAAAACTGTGACACAGTTGCTCTGACAGAGACTTGGTGGGATGAGTCACAAAACTGAAGTGCTGCAATGGATGGCTATAAACTCTTCAGAAGAGATGGGCAAGGAAGGAAAGGCAGTGGGGTAGCCCTGTATGTTAGCGAGAGTCTCGACTGTCTGGAGCTTCGTGATAGTGACAATAAGGTTAAATGTTTATGGGTAAACACCAGGGGGAAGGTCAACCAGGAAGATATCCTGGTGGGAGTCTCTTATAGACCACCCAACCAGGATGAAGAGGTAGATGAAATATTCTATAAGCAGCTGGGGTTAATCTCACAATTCCTAGCCCTTGCTCTCATGGGGGACTTCAATTAACCACATACGCTAGAAATACAGTAAGGCAGAGAGGAAGTAGTCTAGGAGGTTCCTGGAGTAGGTAGAAGATAACTGCTTAACACAGATGGTGAAGTAAGCCAACTAGGGAAGGTACCCCACTGCATCTGCTGTTCATGGAGAGAGGAGGACTGGTGGGTGACGTTGGAGGCCATCTTTGGCCCAGAAATCACAAAATTATAGAGTTTTTGATTGTTGGAGAAGTAAAGAGGAGGGTCATCATAACTGTCACCCTAGACTTCTAGAGAGCAAACCGAGACGTGTTCAGGAAATGGGTTGTGATACCCCCTTGGGAGGAAGTCCTGAAGGGCAAAATGGTCCAGAAAGGCTGGCCATGGTTTAAGAAGGAACTCTTAAAAGGAGCAGGCCATCTCCATGAGTGAAACATGAGCTGGCTAGGTAGGAGACCAGGCTGCTGAACAGAGAGCTTTGGCTGGAACTCACAGGGGAAAAAAAGGATAACCTTTGGAAGGGGCAGCAACTCAGGAGGACTACAAGGATGTTGTGAGGTTGTGCAGGGGGGAAAGCCAAACTAGAACTTAATCTGATTACTGACATAAAAGAAAATAAAAAATGTTCATATATATACATTAGGATTATACATACTGAAGGATACATACATATATATACATACTAAAGGATAGCTAGAGGGTAATCTTCATCCTTTGGATGCATGGGAAAGCATTGTGACAAAGGATGAGGAAAAGACTGAGGTACTTAATGCTGCCTTTGCATCAGTCTTTAATAGTAAGACAAGTTGTTCTCCCCCTTAGCTGGATGACAGCACTTCAAATCCTGTGTTCAGTTTTGGGCCACTCATTGCAAAAAAGACATTGAGGCTCTGTAGCATGTCCCAAGAAGGGTAACAAAGATGGTGAAGGGTCTGGAGCACAAGCCTTATGAGGAGTGGCTCAGGGAACTGGGGTTGTTTAGCCTGGAGAAGAGAAGGGTCGGGAGGACCTTATTGCTCTGTACAACTACCTGAAATGAGGTTGTAGACTGGTGGGGTTTGGTCTCTTTTCCCAGACAACAAGTGACAGGATGAGAGGAAATGGCCATATTTGTACCAGTGGAGGTTCAGATTGGATATCAGAAAAAACTTCTTCACTGAAAGCATTGGAATAGACTACCCAGGGAAGTGGTGGGATCACCATCTCTGGAAGTGCTCAAAAGGCATGTGGATGTGGAAGTTGCAGATGTGGTTTAGTGTAGGACTTGTCAGTGCCAGGTTAACCATTGTACTGAATAATCTCAGAGGTCTTTTCCAATCTTAATGATTCCATAAAAGGCCAGAATGATAGGGTGATTGCTGATAGCAAACCTCTCTCAAATATGACAGAGAGAAGGAAGCTTAAAGTCTGTGTGTCTCTCAAGTACACATTGCATTGAAAAGAAGACAAGTTCTGGATGAGTTCTTGAAAGACATGTTCCAGGTATGTAACTCCCAGGTGTGTTACATAATAAAGCAATGGCTTGCCCAAACTATATTCCTGATGTGTCTATTCCTTTGGTGATGGGAAATCCAATACTTTTTTCCCCCAAAAAAATACCATCTTTTAAAGAAAACAGTCATCACCTTAATTGAGTCTACCCCAGCCTCAGAGCTACAACCTCAATCAGGAGTTTTACTTTATTAAAAAAAAAAAAAAAAAAAAAAAAAAGGAAAGCTCCACAAATTCACCCACCAAGTATTTTGAAGAGTTCTTTAATACCCCATTCTGGGGCTCCTGAGCAGGGTGAGGGGTGGTATTCCCACTATGCCAGGTAATCTAAGGCTGGGTTAGGGGCTCCAGGGATGTGGTGTGGGCCATGCTCCCGGGCTGCCTTTGCCTGACAGCTGCTCGGGGGTTACCTGGTGAGGGTGCAGGGGCTGCCATGTGGGATGCAGCATTACCTCACCTCCATGAAATTCGACCTATCCCTTCCCCCCATACACATACTTGAGTTGGTTCAAACCCAACAACATAGTAATCCAGTGTCTCACAGCATCATAATTAATTTTTTTAAAATATATTTGAGCCTTTTGTTTGCACAAATTCATGCCTGAGAAATAGTGCATGATGCGCTTTTAAAATCATTTAGCATTCATTATGTTCTACAAAGGTCCATATTTTTCTTTAGGGCCATAGATTTTAAACATAGTATATTTCTCAAAGCAAAGGAGAAAATTAATTTCAGACTTCAGGTAGCCAGTGTTAGGGCAAAGCCAATGACTCTTAAAATGTCTTCTCCAGCATGTGGCAACTTTTGAAGAGAACAATTCCGGACAAAAGCTGTCGCCTTAGAGGTGGTAAATTAACTCTTACAGAGCAGGGTACTGATAGCAGAGAGAAGCACTGGTGTTTAGAAAGCAGGCTATGGTTGGTTAAGATGCCCATTTTATAGTCCTAGTGTCAGAGGGCAAGACTAGTCAGGCTTCCAAGGCATCTGTCTCCGCTTCGTGATAGAAGCATGTTGCTGCCTTGTACTTCCTTGCCAGTCTCACGATGAGAACCAGGAGAGCAGTGAAAGCTGTTAAACATAGTTCATAATGCAGCCATACCTTTGGCCTTAGCTCCAGCAAGCTCAGATGGGAAATAAGAGTCGTTTAGCAACAGAGTACTTCCACAAGCTAGAGAGAGATGTAAAACATACTCACCTATTCATAATTTTCTTTCTCTGAAGTGGATACTGGGTCCTCTGTGACCCATTAGAGCTGGATTATTCTTCCACTCTAAACAAAGAAGCTATCTGATTTTTTTTTCAAGCTTCTCAAACTAGTGCCAACTGCCCAAAATGAGACGACAAACTAGAAATCCTGATGAATAAACATTTTGCAAGATTAGCCATCTCCAAGCAGGAGATGTTGACTTTTATCTATTTAATTTATCAAGCAAAAAATGGAAATGAAGATGGTAAAGCAAGATACCAAAATGAAGGAATTGAAGGATTTTTCTCTTAGCTCTCAGCAGGAGTGCTGGGGGACAAAAGGATGATTAGAGACATGATGCAAATGAGACAATGTTCTGGGTGGGGTCTCTCCACATCCACTGTAGAAAAGGAAAATTTCAAGCAGGAAAATACATTTTAGCTTGTTCCCTTGTGGGTGTCTGGTGCTCAGTGATGCATCACAGGTGGGACGTATCAAACAGTAAAACAAATCTTCACAAGCATAAGACACATTTAAGATATCAGGAAAATTGAACCCAGAGGAAAGAAAACCTTTATTTGAGAGTGAATGTGTGTTTTATTATTGTTGGGTTGCTTTTTTTTTTCTTTACTGCCTTTCCACAGCATAGAAAGCAAGCTTCTTTTAAAAATGAACAAACAAGTCCTCTCAGTACTGCAGAATTTTGTGCCTACAGGTCATGGTTGGTTTAAACAGTACATATGGGAAAGCATAAAAAAGCAGGTATGCAAACAAGAAAAGAAGAACTGACCTGCTGTAGCCTTTTCCTTGGCAACTACCCAGAAGAATGCTGGTCTTAAATAAAGAACCTGAGGGACAAAAAACTTTTGAATTTGTACATAAGGAAATAATATTAGATGTGGCTGTTTGCCACCCCTTCTTAAAGTTGCCCACAGAATCCTAAAATTATATGTGATGTTCTTCAATGATTAATTTTTGCATAAACAGAATTTTTAAGTTCCAACTACATCTTAAGTGCTAATGTGTATAAATGACTGAGCTTCTGGAAAGAGTCAAGAGCACAGGAAAGGAAAGTGTTTGGTTCAGATGACAACCATGCTAATGTGAACTGATAATCAGTCACATTATTATTGGAGGTGGCAAATGGCCTCATGTGTATTAGCTCTCCTAAAATGCAGTAAATAAAGCAATAACTCATTGTAAGTGATAAGAAGCAATCTGAATAACAGAAAGTTTTATCAACATGTTTATGAAGTTGTTCTGCGCAGTCCAAAGCAGTCTGGTTTCCCACAGAGCCTTGCTCTCTGACACCATTTCTCTAATATGTTTCCCTACAATGAGTCCGGTTTCTGTGCACATTCATTATGAAAACGCTACAGGGCAAGGAAGAGCCTACACTAGGACCAGTTTGGACCTAGATGAATATCTAACTGGCCAGTCACTCAATTGCGCTAACAAACATGGCCCTCTTTTGCTTCAGAAAGTATCAAATGTGGGTCACTCGTCTAGCTATGACTTTCTAAAAACCTGAGAGAATTTGATTATTCATGTCTCCTTTTCAGTTTTAATAAATGTAATCAAAAATAGATCATGGATTCAAAATACACTTGGAGAAAATCAGAAGACAATCGGATTAATAAAGTATAATAACTTAGGAAAAAAAAAACCACTAAGTGTTGAATCAGATATTGAAACTTTTTGATACATGGCTTAAAAGAATTGACAAAGATGATGGTCACCCAGAAAAAGACTGTAATGGACTAATTTTGCTGCAAAATCTACATCAATAGCACTTGGACACCAGGTCCAAGTCCCTACCTAATAGGCAGCTGTATTATATCTTTAACCACAAGATAAAAAGGTTGTGCTTTTTAAGGCACCACAATTTTTAAATATTCTGAGTCACTATAAAACATCATCTGAAAGATTACTAGTTATTTCAACCATGCTAAGGAAACCACTTGACAATTCTCTGTGGAATTCACTTCATGTGGCCACAGGCAACTACAGGTTATATGGTGGTTCTTACAGCTGAGTCCATAGTCCATGGCGGGGAGGGGAAGACCCTACAGAGAGCAAGTCATTCCACACTTAACACTTTCTCTAGCACTGGATTCAGTATTGGTAGGTACTTAGCCATTTTCATGGGCCACACAGGGGTCTCAAATAATGATCTGCACCACCTCCTAGCCTCCAGATTACTATAGTTTAGCAAAATGAGCTCTAACAGTAATGGATTACTTACACTTTTATTCAAATGCATGCAATCATAATAATCTGGTTTATATGTTGAGCTCATCAGAGTAGAAACTATCCCAAGGCCCGAGAAAGAACTCAGCACTCAGTATTTATTTACTAACATTCATTATTCCAAAAGCAATTTTCCTTTTCTTCATACTGGATTTTCATTGAACACTTTCACTTTCAGCTTGTTTTATGAATGGCAATCAAATGCAGAGGCAAAATATCAGAGGAGATAACACTACCCTCTTCACTGCTTGAAAGATGAAAAAAATTTAGCTTTTGATTTTGTTTATTATGTTAACTTCAATGGCTGGAGCCATTATATTTAAATTCCTCTGACAATTCCCTAGGTGGTCCTCTTGGTCCAAACACAGAGATGTGTTACCACCATTTCATTGATGTAAGAGCAAATGGGCAAAGAATTCCCAAGGAGAACAACAGAAAAACAAAAACACAGGTTGCAAAATGCCTCCTTGGGACAAAAAATGGTTTCATTGTCTAGCAGAGTGGCCAGGTACTGGGGCTCTCTAAAAAGAGATGGCAAAATTGCAGAGTACCAGCATCAGTACGAACATCACCAAGTGATCTTGCTGTCTCCTGGACATTTGTGTGACACCAAAAGGGCTTTGATCAAAACTAGAAACAGGCCCACAATAGTGCAAAGCACCCAAGGCACTTTTAACAAAGCCAGTAAGCTGGCATGGAGCTCTTTTATTATACAACGCTGCAATTTTGAGATGAAATTCTTTCAAGGTAAAAGTCCTCTGCACTGCCAGAATGGTAAAAAATAATTTCTTATTTCATCACCACATTCTAATACATTTATTATTTTGTCTTACTGTTCCAGAGTACCCCTCTGCATAAATACACTGGAAAGTGCACAGCACATTAAAGAAAGTATAAAAGGATCTCATCATGAAGAATCTCTGAGCAGATATGTCCTCCTAGCAGAGGCAAAGCAAGTGTTTCAGTTAGATGTCACACTTTTTTTGCTGCTGTTATTTATTTTTGAACAATTAATTACTCTTAGCCACTTACCAAAAACCTTTTGGGTACTGTGTTGTTTCTATACTGGCAAGACAGCCTGCATGCAATTTACTGAAAATGAGATCTGTTGCTGAAAGACAGCCCCTCATTTGCTTAGGCTGTCCTGATCCACAGTTGTAAAGTTTGTGTTGTTGCTACATCTGACCCCTTGCTGCTGCCCCAGCTTGAAAGCTGCTCCTTGGTGAGACAGGGAATACCATTTAAAAAAAATAATAAAATAAAAAAGTATATTTATAGAAGCATGGCTGACAAGGGGGGGTGGGGTGGAGTGGAGAACAGGGCATGAGCACTCATGCTTGAAACCCCTTGCTTGTGCAATAATGAGCTTGAAAGCCTTGCTGAAGTGGTTTTACAGCTGTGCAACAAAATGGTGCACTCTCCTCCCTTAATGCTGACATTTTAATGTAGGATCACAGCTATTCAGATTGTCCATTGGAGCTGGCAGGCTGATGGTGTGAGCAACTACGCACTCTCATCAATGTCGCTTGGATGAAAGCTGCTGTCAGGCTCAATAAAATGGCAGGCTAGGCCAATCTGGCACACATGAAAGGAAACTGGAAGAAAGGCTTAATTGCACCTCCAGCAGATTCCAGTTATTCTGCTGGTCTGCTAACAACACACAGCCTGGCACGCCAGTCCAGTCCAGTCCGCTGCGCTGCGCTGGTAGGAAAAACTCCTTGAGGGTTATGGCACAAAGGCATTCTGGGCTAGACCATAATAATCAAAGCCAAAGAGATCACAAGTCTTCTCAGCTAGGCTAGTGGCAGCTACCACATCCAGCAAAAAAATGGGAAACAGACAAAGGAACCCTAAAATAAAAGGTTGGGTTTTTCCATGCTTGAGGGACCAGGGCAGGATCCACCAGAACTGGGGAGATGCCAAGATGGGTTGGACACTTTTCTGAGACATCTCAGGGAAGATCCACTGGGAAGAGTAGACACTGGAGAGAGACATTAAGGCAAAAGAGAGGGAAAGGAGGCATGACTGATGAAACCAAATACAGTGCCATTCACTCTGAGCAGAGTGCTGGGTGGCATCAAGGATGGAGAAACTAAGCATTTGTGTCTTTGATGCGTTGGTAGGGAATTAAGGAAAGGCCAGAGACTGGGTTTTATTGCATTTTCTCGTTTTTGTTCAGTTGTCATGGTGGTCATGACCTGTTGTTCAAATGTTTGCAAAAAATGATTTCTGCTGGTGGGTGGAAGGAAACAAGGATGAAAAATATACTGGATACAAAAATCTTTCCAAGGGATAGGGAGCAACAAACCCTTGGAGCAATCTTTTGCCACTTAAATGGGACTGAGATAATGGGAAGTAATGAAATACCTCTGAATATCTCCTTTTGCTAGCACAGCACTCGGAAACTAAGGAGACAAATTATCTAATTTTTTTTAAAAAAAAGGCTTCATACTTGCAAGATGAGGCAGAATTACCCATTTCTTTATAGATCAGCACCAGATAGCCACAGGGTAAAAGATTTAGTCCATCCATTCAGTCCGTCTTGGAAGGTATATGAAGATTACATAATTTCTTAGTATTTTTATTTCTTGGGTTTTTAATTTTACTTGCAGGCATGTTCAAGGACCACATAAAACAGATCCAAGACTGCAATTTTATTACTTTTTGAAGCATGGTAAAAAGGAATTACTCTGAACAAATATTAACATTATCTATAGAGTTATTCTTCTGTAGTGCAGTCTAGAATTACTCAAGAATACTATGTACTGTGATATGTTGAGGGAAAAGAATATATCCCTGTCTTGTGATAAACCCAATTTCAGTTGCACCAACCCTTCCATTTCCAGCTCTGATTAGATCACAACCTTCTCTGTCACCTATACTTTGTGTTCTTACACTATCTGGGGATGAATGGATCTTGTAGCTGTTAGGCAGCCAGTACCTACCCAATTAGGTAGGAGAGACACTGTGGTCATCAGTATTGAAATTACCCTATTTCTGGAAGCCTCTGCATAGAAAATTTGAGCAAATGAACTCAGTAGCTCATCCATATAATGACCTGCCAAAAATAGAGAGCACAGTAACTTCCCATAGGACATGGATGGCTGGAAAACTGCAAATGCTCCTTCTGTCAGCCTGACAAAAATAAGGAGAAATTCTTATTCTTACCTTAAAGAGCACCCTCTGTGTTTAAGCTTGAGTCTTCCATGCTTATATATAAGAGCCAAGTTGCCTCAGCCTATGGACTCTGACCATCCTTAAGATCGCAGATGTACAGAAATTAGACCAAGGAGGCTGTCTGTGACTTTTCAGCACCCAGTAGCAGAGTATAGACTGTTAAGAGAAATTTGTTTGGATAAGTAGTTCTTGTAGGCAACTAGTAATTCTGCCTTGCCAATTTTCTTTCTCTAAAGTACATGATGGTTCCCTAGTTCTACAGTGAAGTCATGCATGTGTCTGCATCTGGGGATGCTGAAGCAATACATTCATTGCCTTGAGAGGATAGAACAGAGGGTTCCACTGCTTCAAAGTGTATTTAGCACTTGGGATAATTTTCCAGAGATCCAGGCTTGGAATCACATTTTGGGGGCTTGGAAATACACAAACCAGAATTTTTGCAGCAGGCTGGTGTCTGCTGAGGAGTTTAAAGCTTGGCGGCATTGTAACAGACATTAAAAATACGTGAACTTTCCTTTAATGTAAAGTCCTTTGCTGGTAAAGTGGATGGGCATTGAAATGGCCAAAGCCATTCCCTTCAGATGAAGTCAGGAAAGAAATGTCCTTAGCTCAGTTGCATATGATACAGATATTCACCACCCTAAAAATGACACAGAGATAATACCAACTGGAAGAAGTTTCACAGACACATCCTTTCCTAATTGAAAAGCTTAACATGACTGTTTCAACAAGAATAATATACCCAGTGTTGACCTACTTCAAAATATTTTTTAAAAATCATTTTATGGCTGCTTGCTTCACTCTACCTACTTGTTTCCTTGAAGATAGCTTTATATAAAATATAAATATTCCTTGCCAGCATTTTGATCCAAGAGAAAAGTTTCATCCTTCAATAGTGCACGTAATAGAATTGGTCAGATTTGAAGCATGGGAGCACTTTTTTATCTTGGATCTTTAATATTTTACAGTTCAGGCAACAGAATTTAACCAAACCAAAGTTGGAGATATAACTAATAAGCTCTCCACACACACAGCAACTCTTACTGTAGCCTCCATTTTGATTTTTGCTTTCCTGATTTATGCGTAGTAAAAAAATCATTTAAATAAGATATAAAATTTACATTCTTATTTAATTATCTCCTAGGACAATTAATGCCCCTGAAAAATTTCAATATTTTGGCTACAAAACAGATTTAATAATAACAACAGTGGCAGCACTAAAGTCAAAAGGAAGGTCTATTAAATCAGTAACCCTACTGATTTAAATAGGACTAGGACTGCACCCTGTGACTTTACGGATACTTATCATGCAAATTTTCAGAACATGCTAGTAAGCTTTTCACTCTGAGGCACTTACAAGGTCCTGCCTCCACCAAACTGTTTCCCAGAGATGCACATGTCATGCACTTGCACGTACACTTAAAGCTCTTCTTTATCCTAAACTAGCCAGGTTTTAGAGCAAGGTGAGAGCTTGGATCATACAGTACCAGTGTCAAACCTCTTAAAATTACAAAATTATGCTGAAAAAGTTAGGAGAATGGGTTTTTTTTAATATTTTAATGGTATCTTTCACCATTCCTATGACATAAGATTCATTTTAAATCTCAAGGAGTATGTACTCTTACAAAGTTTTTAATCTAATTTTCTATGCCAACATCATCACACATGTTTTTCTAACTCACAGCATACTTTGAGGTTCAGTCTTCAGAGAGACATTTAGAATCATACATTGTTTTCTCTGTTTGGCTGACAAAATTCCCTCACAAACAGAGCTGCCATGATTAAGAGGAAAGTCCTGTAAAACTGTATGTGGGTGATAATGAATATGACACTTTAATAGTTTAGTTTGCAATTTTCTATATTGTAAGATTTATTTAAGATAATGCTAGGAACTGAACAGTCACCAAATGTAACAGGCAAGGAAGGACAAATGAAATATAGCATTCAAGGATGTACAATAATTACCAAGCTAAGACAAAGTTAATGGCTGAAGTTAGACGTAGAGTTTAAGCTAACGTAGGTTTCCTTTAGAGTAAACAAAGAAACTGAATTTCATCAGGCAATTTCTCTCATTTTAAAATGGTTTCTGAAAATTAGATCAAATGCCTTCTGAAGGTGCCAATCTCTGACCAGTGACTACTGCTGGCATCAAGACATCTAAGTTAGAGTGGACATCTAACTTCTGACCAGCTACCGACATGTCCACTTGATAAACTCCATGGCAAAATTGGTGGGAATATTAGTGCATTAGTAAGAGTCTGGATATACTGATTTGTGTTTAGAAACATCTGCACCTCTAACAGAAGCACAAGGTAATAGCAATGCTGAGAGAAGCTCATGTGCAGTTCTGGGGGAGTGTTTCGATGAGAGGCACTTGCAGTAGCTGGCTTTTGATTGACTTCAGTGAGTTGCATGTCAAGAAAGCATGCCAGCTGCAGGTGACAACAAAGCTGGACCCCACAGCTGATACCTGAGAAACCACATACATCCAGCAATGAGACAGGACAACAAGGAAAATATTTTTTTTGGTACAGGATGAGCAAAGCACCCCAAAGTTGTACTCTAACTGCTTCAGTTTGCTCCCGTTGTTCCTGCCTGGAAAATCAGTTTCTTCTCCTGTAGTTTCCTCCCTTAGTCAGGCCTGATGACAATAGAGAGAATGTATACTCTGTATTTAATGACGAGAAGCTGCAGCGCATACTAATGGTGCCATAGCTTCTAATACCATCCAATATCCCCTGCTGGCTTTGCAATTACATACACATGGAGCAGGGAAGTGGCATGTGGCACTCCCGGTGAGGATAAGCAGGTGTCTAGAATTACCTTCTGACATCTCTCAGAGGAAGAAGGTAAGTGTGAGTTAACTGACCCCACACACAGCTCCGAATGCCTCGAGGCCCCTAATGGCAAAGGCTGATGTTGGAGTTAGGAGAGCCTGTGTGTCTAAGTAACTACCCTAAATTCCCTTCTCCCTCTCCTGGCTGGGAGGACACTCCTTACACTCAAGCCAAGAAGACACGTTTTGTAATCCGTTATTGTACACTGTGTAAAGGTATTTAATCAGAGCATATTTAATAATAACAATAATAATAATCAAAGCATATTTAATCAGGGCCTTAATCTTTGATTTGAAGTGCTTCCTCCAACTGAATTACACACGTAGAAGTATGTAGTTCAGGAGAAACAGAAGTGTTCTCATCTTGGGATTGCAAAGATAATTTTATTACTCCCCTGTTTTTTCCCTTGGAGGGAAAAAAATGAACAGACGGATAAAGGGGAAACATTTAAAGTAGGGTTTAATTCTTTCTAGGGTTGACACACCAATATTTTGTGTCTGCTGTCATTTAATGCTGCAACCTGTACTAGATTAAATTACATGGCAGAGTGCTACAGAGCATTGGACAGCAGGCAAGGAAGAAACTATGCTCTACTCATTACTGTGCCCTTGACTAAGTATGTGAATTTGAGTGCACCTCCATACTGTAGTATCCTATATCCATAAAAAGCATAATGATACCTATTTAAAGACTCAGTTATTAAGACCATGTTTCTCCATTAAATATATGAGAAAATACTTGACCAGGTCATTTTTTTTTTCCTTTTAGTTTCCTAGAATTTCACGGAAAATCTAATTACCTGTTTTTTTTTTTTTAATTATACTATCAGGGCCAAATTTTTTAGCTTCTCAGATTTAAATATATATATATATATATATATATATATATATTGGCAATATGAAGGTATTTTGAAAAAAAAAACACATTTTTTTTCATATAGAAATTCAGTTTTTAAATTCATAACTGAAATGTGCTTATTCATATATATATATATACATATATGTGTGTGTCTATACAGAATCACAGAACCATAGAATATGCTGAGTTGGAAGGAATCCATTGGGATCATTGAGACCAACTTCTGGCCCTGTGCAAGATATCCCAAGAATCATACCATGTGCCTGAGACATTGATTTCCTTCCTCTTCATCTCATAGTGCCTCAAGTATTGTAGGCTCTCTCATCACACTGTGCCCTCCACATCCTCACTACTCATGGAATCCAGCACTGCAAAATTCCGTAAGCATCAGACTCCAGACTCTAGCAAGCCCCTTGTATCCTCATCTTCCTGGGGTATTTTCCTAGCAAGCAGTCTTGAGTTTTTAAACCTGAATTCTCATCTCTTTGGTGTCCTCCAGCAGATGGTGAAGTGCCACCTGGATGCCAAACCTTCTTTCAGGAGATGTGAGTAAGAAAACCTTGTGCCTCCTTTTGGCCAGGCGTTCCATACCTGGAACAAAGCTGCTGCTGAAAGCTTGGGGTGGGATAGTGTCAAAGGCGGGGGAAAAAAAAAAGAAAAAAAAAAAAAAGTATCCTGGAAAAGCATAGAGATCAGCTTTTAGTGTAACTTAAGTAATGTTTGGGTGAAACTAGTGAAATCCCCATTTAATATCCAGAAAGATATTTCATGAACTTTCTGTAAACCAGGGCTATGTCCCCCAAAGTCACACCACCAGTGAATAAGGCAATATTGTAGTAATTTTTACATTATCAGGAAGAGTTTACAGACATTCAGAATTACTCAATTTATAACAGTTTGAGCTGGTTTCAGCTGGAGTAGAGTTAAGTTTCTTCACAGTGGGTAGTACAGGGCTATGTTTTGGATTTGTGCTGAACACAGGGTTGATAATACAGAAATGCTTTTGTTATTACTTGAGATGGCTGAACACCTGCCCATGGGAAGAACTGGATTATTTTTTTGTTTTTCTCTGCTTGTATGCATGGCTTTCTGCTTTCCCTATTAAACCGTATCTCAACCCATGAGTTTTCAAGCTTTTACCCTTCCAATTTTCACTCTCAAGCCTACTGGTGGGGAAGTGAGTAAGCAGCTGTGTGGTGCCTGGTTGCTGGCTGGGCTTAAACCACAACAGTCCTTTTTGGCACCCAATGTGGGCCTTGCAAGGTTTGAGATAACAACAGATTTGATTGGGATGTGCTAGATTGAATTTATAGCTGTTAGTGCTGTTTAGCTGGTAATGAGCAGGCTCCTGTGCTTGCCATAGGGCTCACTTTCCTGACTGTATATTAGAGTTTTGTGCTCATTATGATAAATGTAATTATTTTTGGTATATATGACAGCATGCATTGAGTAGTCATTACTTCTGCATTACTATTTCTTCATATAAGCTTTATTTTTTACTCCTGAAACTGTAAGTTTAGTCAGCAAGCCTTAAAATTCATTAAATTCCATGTTTTGATTTTGGCATGAGAGCAGGAAGACCAAACCATGAACTGAACAAGATGTTTGGATACA
>JAWWES010000115.1:74619602-74673594 GCA_035583135.1 Lophotriccus pileatus | reverse complement strand
GTGATTTAATGACTAACTCTTATTCACATGCTACGTCTGCAGTTCTCACATTTAAAAATTAAAATATATATATATATTTGTTTGAAAGTAGGATCCCGATGTCTGCCCTGCCGCCCTGGCAGCGGCTCCTGACCCGCGCAGCCTTGGCTCGGCGTGTGTCGCTTCCTGAGGGTCTCCATCGCTGCGCCAGGTGCGATGCGAGGCTGTAGCGCTGTGGAAGCGTGTTCTACCCCCGCAAACCTTACCCGCAGAAGAAAGCACGGGCCCTCTCCTCACACCCTCTCCCTCCCCCGTTGTACTACACAGGCAAAACCCGGGTTGCCTAGGGGCTGAGGGCTCCGGGAAGGATGTCTGTCACTGGCGACCTGAACGGGACCGGGCTTTCCCCTTCGCTTTCTCACCAAACTCTTTACCTTTGGGAACCCAAAATACCCGGCTCCGAGGGGGGATTAAGGTGGAATGGCATTCCTCGGCCAACCACCGAGCGCTTCCCGAAGGCAAACCCCGCGTGCCTCGGCTACCGACCCCCCCAGGGCCGGGGCGGCGCTGGCCGGGAGCGCTGCCCGCTGCCCGCGGCGGCGCGTTGCTCGGCAACGGGGAGACACCCCCGTCCCCCCCGGCCGGGGCGCGGCGGCGCGGAGGCGCCCGGCCGGCGGGAGGTCGGGCGGGCCCCGCTCCGGCTGCCGAGCGGGGCCGCTCCGGGCCGGGTCCCCTCTCCGGGAAGAGCGCCGCAGAGCCGCCCGCTCCCGCGCCCCCCGGGGCGGCTGTCGGTCGCCCCCGCCGTTCCCAGGCGGCCGGCAGCTCCTACGGCCCCGGCCGGGCGCGCTGCACCCGCGGCCGTGAGGGGGAGTTGGGCGGCGGGCCCGGCAGCCGGCGGAGGGGTCCTGGACTGCGTCCATGGGCTGGTGTGCGAGGGGGAAAGACAAAGCCCCCTGGCTCCCCTGCCCCTCCTTGGCAGAGCCCAGTGCCCCGCTGCTTTCATTTGTTTTTGATCTGCCTCATTAAAAGACTATTGATGGCTTTAACTATTGTCCTTGTTTAGGTGCTGATTTACAAGCGCTAATATCTGACTGTGCCGAGATTAATGGGAGCCCGTGAAGTTTACAATTATCCGCAGGTCCCTTGACCACACATGGAGGGGTTTGGGTTGGGGTCACGCACTTTTATGAAAAACTCCAAAGCAGGCTTAAACCTGGGAACATTTTAATAGGATTGAATTTGTAATAGGATTTGGCAGCTTGGCCTAAACTATAGGATAGGGGGGGTTGTTCTGGATTATTTTGGAGTTCAGTTTTGGGGTTTTCTTAACGTAGTGTCGTTACTGTGGCACAACAAGGTATGGGTTTTAACATTGTGAGTTTATTTTTCATGAGAAGCTAAAGACAAATATGTTTTATACAGAGTATTAAAGAGCATTTTGTCTGAATATATGTTATAGCATATATGTGATAGAACTGGGCTCTGATATTATCTATTTTCTGATGTGTATCTGCAAGATTTATATGATCTTAAAACCCTTCAAATTACTGACAACATATATGACATCTATTAAAGAGGAAAAAAAGACAAGGACAAGTGTGAGTGTTACTTCACTGTAGCAAGTGTTCTGTGGAATAAGAAGAGATTCCCATGTCAACTCTTGCCTTACTCAAACTAAGCCACATTAAGAAATAGTAATTGGGCAATAGATTAGATTTATTGAAAATAGTGCTGCAAATAGAGGGAGAGTTACATGGGAAGGTGGAAGAGGACCTAAAAGTGAATCATATGAGCAATTAGTTCTCACTTAGAAGTTGACAGCAGTGAGTTTCAGTGGTAGCAGAGACTCTATGGTTGTTAATTCATTTTATATCACTTGGTGCTGTGCAGTAATGCTGGTATGCTAGTTATGCTACTTTGATTGCTGTGAAACAGGATCTTATTAAGCACCTCATTATTAGGCACCCTCGTTTGGCAGTTCTGGGTTTGTCTCTTACTGGGGCTCTTTGTGAGGTTTTGGTTTTTTTAGTAACAGCAAAACTGGAAATAACATGATACTTGTCCTCAGGGTCCTGAAAGTACTTTCTTTCAGGACATAAACTGTAAATCCTACAGCACCGAGGGAGGTACTGTGGCTAGGAGGTATCATGAAAAAATAATGGGAAGCTAATACAGATACAGTTTGCCTGGCTTTAAAAGTTCTAGTACAGCCAACTTTAGGGAAATGGGAGCTTGCGAGAAAACAGCAGCAGCAAATCCTGCACTAGTATGTATCCTGTGAAATGTCAAAGAGTGACACTGGCTTCACTGGAGCACAATCAGGCAAAATCTACCCCAGTTTAGAGCCTCAAAGCTCCGTTTTTTGTAGTCAAGACTGAAGTAGGAAAGTGCTAATGCCAGGGGTCTGCATGTCTGTATTCTAGCTGCTCAGTCCTTCGCATTATTGTAATCCCAGATGCTGTGCATCTTTCCTGTCCTTATAAAATCAAGGACTTGAATATTCTGTGGCAAGATCGTGGGCATCTGACCCCCTAGCTAGATTTATTCATTTCTATAGCAGTCTGTAACAGCTCCTTGAAAATTCTGAAGCAGGTTCAGATAACAAAACAAACAAACAAAAAGCATTCTTCTAATTAATTTAAGTATAATAATATTTCCAAAGGCTATCCATGGTTCTGTCATTTGCTAGCTTTATTCTAGTGTTGATTTTAAACAGTGCCTATTCATAACCGCAATGTAGGATTTGAAGTTATATTACGTATAAGGGTTTCCTGACAAGTGAGTGGGCGTTGTGTAGTGCAAAATAACCTTCCTAGTCACCATAGAGCTGTAGCTTTATTAGGACAATTAACAGCTGAAATAATTAAGTTTGGAAATGTGCATTATCTCTATTAGCCTCCAGGAGTAACATGTGGAAATGAGTGGGACAGTCCTCACCTTCCTGAGAAATGTTGCTCTGTGATTTCTGCAGGTCCAAGAAAACAAACCTCCTTCAGTTTAAATTATTCTGGAAGGTTTAAAAATCCTTTCAAGATTAATTGTGTTTTGAGTATTTTCAAGAAAAATTTGTAGAATCATAATTTTGCAAGCTGTTCTGGATCCTGTGACGAATTCAATGGCCACAACTCTACAAGAGAAATGTAGCCCAGTGTATAAGGAAATTTTTAGACTGTTTTAACCAGGAAAAATGTTTTCTGCTCCGCTATTTTCTTTGAACTCAGATTACGCTGTCTCATTAGCAGTTCCTCAGTGTCTGACTGAAGTAGGAATCTGGATGAAAATGAACTGACAGCAACTTAATCTAAACAAGTAGGACATGGTAATTGCTTATGGAGAGAAGTACTTTAAAACAGTTAGTAAAAGCCTGTGGGGTAGGAAAGGAGGAAGCAGAAAGCTGGGGGAGGTGTTGCTTCTGAACTAAACAGGTAAGGCTGAATGCTGGTTTTACTGCTGAGCTAGATACAGAGATAGGGCTTCTTCTAATATCAGCTGGAGTTTAAGGTTCAAGCCCTTCAGGCTGCACAGTGCTGTCCTCTCTATTCCTTCCCCCAGCCTTTATCGATAGGAAAGTCTTACACTTTAAGCATCAGCTCTGGTGCTTCATTCTGGAGGAGACAGAGGATAATGCACCACACTGGGAAAATGAGACCAGATAGATATGCTTTTATTACCATTTAAATGTGTAGCTCCACAGACACTTCACATTTGCTAAAGCCAGCACTGTCACCAGAAGAAGCAGGCCTGCCTGCCCCTGGCCCCAAGTGGGCTTTTCCATCCATCCTCCTCATTGCATCAGCCCGCACCATCATACCTGCAGGCACAAGTCAAAACACCTCTGGTGGCTGACCTGTGTAACCTACCTCATGGATGAACATGAAATGGAAATGGAAATCACCACCGTTGCTCACCACAGTGAATCCCCTGAGCCGGCTGCCTGCAGGGCTGCCCCAGAGGGGCTGTGGGTTAGGAACAGGAGAATACAGGAGACGATTGCTTCTTTTGGCAGCAAAGCCAATGATATTCTCTCTGCCTGCATGATGTAAAGAGCTAGGCACCCCTAAAAGCCACTCAAAGGTGACACTGGGGTGCAAAGCAGAGCTCAGAGTTGTCAGATAGCAAGACTGAATTTAGGCCACCATAATTGTGCTCAAAACTTGTGAGGACTGATGGGGACCAACCCAAAGAAAGGGAGAAAAGTGCCTTCTGAGACTGGTGGATGGGATATGGATGGAAGAAAGATAATAGGCAATCATGTGGATTAACTCTGTGTATCCATGTAGCCCATAATAAGAAGCACTGCCTTTCTGTGTGCATCCGCTGTAACAAAGCCAGGTTCTGCAATTGCCACAGGGAGGACTGACTTTCAAAGAGCGGGTGACAATGGCAGCTGCTTTCAAGTGTGTGCCTGCAAGACCTTTGAAAACGCCAGCTTGGATAAGAACCCAGATTACATGTTTGAACATAGGCAGTTGCCATGTTTCTGCAGTTATTACTTTGTCTTTCTGGTATGACAGAGATTTAAAAGAAAAGCACATACATTCTAGAATTATGACAGCCAGGATAGATGTCTGTGGTGGCATTGCAATTGTTTCAAGAAAAGGTGTTTAAGATGTGAAAATTTGATTTCTGTTCAAGTGATTGAAGCTTATTTGGGACATTTTATTATTTACTTATAATACAAAGAATAATTTTGAATTCATTTATAATGATTGATTCTGAATAATAAAGAAGTCTTACAACTCAGACTGGGGGGAGGGGGGGCACGGAGGGGCAGAATCTCCTTCATACATCTTTTAATTTTTTTAGTGTGACACCAAAATTATAGACAAAAGCCTTGTTATGTATGTACGTGGAAAGAAAAGGATCAGAAAGAGAGATTACAGTCACTTAATCTGTAAAATTTACACTAGTTTAAAATTAGAAAGCTATAACTAATTATCTCATTTGCAAGGATTGAGCAAAATCTGACCAAATATCCATGACAGAGTCTAATTTATCATGTATCTCATATGATATCTTTTCCATAATAGCTAAATCAATAAGACCCAAGTGCCAGTCATTGATCTAGTGGACAGATGGTGATTTCCATTTGATAAGGATTAAAGTTTTGGCAACGAGGATGGCTAGAGGTGTCAGTTTTGCTTGGGCTGAAGAGATCGTTGAGAACTGCCTTCAAATATTTGTACTGTAAATGAAGGCTGTATTTTTGTACACAGAGAATCTAGCCCTGCTCCTCACAGCCACTGCTGTTTGTGCTTGTCGAGGTCACCAAACCACAGTGCAAATGCTCCACATTCAGCTTCGCTCTCAAAGTACGCAGCAGGGTTTAAGGTGTTTGCTTTCTGATGTACTGCATAGGCAGGTCAGTGTACCTTTGAAAGTTGGCAACACCATGAATAGGTTTGATAAGTGTTTTTTCTAAATGCACTTTGTTGCTCAGCCTCTAGTCTTTGCAAGACACCCCCCCTGACATTTCAGGACCACTGATGATGGCCCAAATGTCTGGATCCATATTACACAGAGGGCTGCTGCACACTGAGGTGATGACTGGGTCACCAGGCAAATAGGTGTCTCTGCCTGGCCCCAAATTTCTGTGTGCAGCCCCTAACAGTTGTTTTCCCAGAGCAAGTAATGGATCTGAGTGCCCCACTAGACAGATTTTTATCTTTACCAACTGCCACTAATTTGGTTTTGTTCTCCAGCTGGATTGCAGCATGGAAGCCCATGAGATGAACTTACAGCATTCTTTTGGAGAAGTCTTTCATTGATATCATTGGCTACAGGCCCTTTACAGGAGAAAAGTGCTTGTTTCCGAAGACCTTGATGTGTTATGTCCTAGCTAGCACCTCTCTAGAAAATGAAGTAAATCATGACAGTTTCCTTGTGTGGCTTCCCCAAAGAAACAATGAGAAATAAAAAAGCAACACAAGAAAGTGTTTCATATTCAGTTTTGCTTCTGCTGCTTTTGCTGCTCTAAGTTTCCAAAATTACTCTGGTCCCTGTCAGGTCTTATAGTGTTGCAACCATGGACCAGGACAATGGGAATAGACCCTGAACAAACACCTGTTTGAAAATAATAATAGTTAAAAGAATCCCAAAATACTCCTGTCTCAAGAATATTAAAACCTGAGGAATAAGGTACTTGCTGTGTTCTCTTCCAGTGAGCTGCTAGCTCAAAATTATCATTGTGACAATGTGATTTTCCATGGAGCTACAGTGCAAGCTTTCTTTTTTACTAGAGAAAGTGTTAAGTGTACCTATATGCCAAGCCTGAAATAGGAGCTAATAATGGATACACAAAGGCAAGGCAGCAGAGTTAAACAATAACCTGATACCTGCTGGGGTGGTCAGTCATGTTCACAGTACTGTTCTGTATGATAATTAATCTTTAGGCAGCTCTGGTAAAGTCTGTTTTAAATCCAAACTAGAACATGCTCAACAAAGAATCTGTAAGAACTCTGTATTATACTGGATTTGGGCAAAGAAAAATAACATATATCAAGGCTGTAGCAAACAATGAATTAAGTTGCTGGAGTCTACTCTATCAGAGACTGGGTGGCTGTAATGTCTTCTAAACCTGGAGTAGCTCAGCTAGCTCTGACAGCAGGGTCACAGGGTGCTGGTATTTATTATATGGTGAAGTCCACCTTAAATGAGCAGACAAGAAAGTGGTGGAAAGGATTGGTTAGCAGGAAAGGCCATGAGTTGAACAAAACTATTCTTAACTTGGTGAGTATTTCAGAGAAGCCTGTTCAGACTCTGCCATTCATGCTGGGGGATTCGCAGCAACACAGGTTTGGAGGGACAGTCTAAGTGCTGTGAGAGCAGCCTAACTAGTTCACAGTCATATTTAGACCCTGGCACTCACACGTGAGTGGGGATAGAAGGTACAAGCAGGGAAAGGAGGACTGCAGCTGGGAGCAGGATGGATTTCCTGGTCATCCCCTATTCATCCTGTTCCTAACTTTTGGGTTAGGACTCTGGATTAGGATGAGAAGAAGGTAGAGGAATTTACTTTTTCTCCAAATAATGTACAAAAAAACCCTCTGAAAAAAAACAGTGGCTGATTTGGGTAGTGAAACAGCCAGTGTATATTGCCATAAGATGAAAAAGATAACTTGATGAAGGCATCATTGCCATTTCTTGGAGGTGCATTTCTGTGTTGAAAACTGACTGCAGAATGCTGCCATCTTCATGCCCTCACATTTGCTCTTGCTGTCAAGCCCTGGTAACCCAGAGGTGTCTTGTTTCCCTGCTACTTCTCCCACAGTTCCCCAAAAAAGGGATTATACACCTCTAATTTCTTTCCTACTTCATCTTGTCCCTTCCATCTCTTTTGGGGTCACTCCTATTAGTATGATTTTTACTGAGTATATTTCCAAAATTTGCCTTTTTAAAAAGTGTTAGGCTACACAACAGAGTTGGGGTTTTTATTAGCTGACAGAGGAAATGAAAAGCATTTGGTTAGGTACAACTTTACAGTGCTTGTAATTTTTTCTTACCAAATATGCAAAGGAAAACAAGTTGTTCTGTGAGTATCACTGCTTGTGGAGTCTGATTTCCTACAGATTTGTATCCCGTTTCCTTTCCTCACACTCACCACAATAGTTCTGTCTCCCTCTGTAAACCCTCTGACATCTGTCAGGCAAGAAATAACATATACCCTGGCTAATCTGGACCCATGCATATGCAGATTGGGCAGCTGGCTACTACCAAGCCACATAACATATCACATCTGAGTTCTTCCTGCCCTCTTTTCAATGGGGTTTTCATGCTGAGTCTCTCTCCACTTCCCAGCTGCAGATTTCAAAAAAATGCAGTTAATTGTCTCTAAGACTTCTGCTCCGTTTTCAAATTTGGGTTACGTTGCCCAGCACACTAAAAAGTTATTAAGTTGACTGGCAGAAAAGAGAAGAGCCAGAAGGACAGAGGCTTCATTTCCTTCGCAAACCAGCCTGAAATATTTAACTTAAATCATTCTCTTTAAGGATGAAACGGTGTTTTTCTTTATTCTTCTGTGGCACAAACAAAAGATGTGAAAGGCTGAATCCAAAATCAGCTGCAGAAGATGGCGTCTGTGCCCCTTAACCTCAGGATGAAGTCACTAGATTAACCTTCTGGGAGGTAGGAGTTGCACTACTTTCCTCTGTACCAGGTTCTGAGCTTCAGCCTCTCTAGGGAACATCAGTTGTTTTAGGTAGAGATTCCCCTGGTTCATCATGTTGGCACTTTCACCTCAGACTGGCTGAGGTGTCATTGAGTGAGGCAGGAACTGATTCTTGTGTGATGATCCCTGTCACTAGGCCAGAGAACCATAACCAGCATTAGTATCTGTTTCAGAATTGAATACAAAAGTTGGGCAGCACTGGAAGGTGAGTTCAAATCATACCACTTTGTTTAAGAGGAGAAGCACCTTTTTCCTTCTTTGCCTATTAAGGGTTTGAAGTAGGATCCTGAGTTAGCACCTAACTGTCCAAGTTGTTCTGGCTTTTAAATTGAAACCCAGAGCATAATTCTTGCTTGTCCTTTAGCCTAATTGGCAGAGACAACCATGAGACTAGAAGTTTTGCATAGCTTCTTGCTATGTCTAAATGAAGATGAAAGTACAATACTTTTTGCTGTGAAGACCCCTCCAAAAAGCATCTAGAGAACACATGAAACTTACATAGAGGTTTTCTTCAATGGCTCTAATTTTTCCAAATTCAAGCAAATTTTTAATGGGGAGAACAGTAGGTACAACTTTTACTCCCAAAAAATTGTCTCAGACAAACATCAATTACCTGCCGAAAGATCATATCATTGAACTGTTTTTAAACCATTAGACCTATTTGGCATATAGAAACATATTTTTCGTTGGCATTGTCTTTGGAAATGATCTGTCAGTTTTAACTGAAACCTAGAAAAAATATTTAGTCTCTCCAGCATGGAAATTTCTGGTCACATACAATTTAGCAAGGTTACTTAAATGAATCTACTACCATAATATTGAGGTGTGATACACAGAATAGCCAGCTTTACATGCATAAAAGGCTGGTGGTAAAGCAAAAGTCTTTGAATCTTACAGTGTATTTTACAAAAGTTGAAGCTCGCATGGCATTTCTGTACAAAGTTCATCCTACCATGAGACAGTCTTCAGGTTTCATATTGACTATAGAAATTATGGACTCAGCATGATGATGTTCCATATTCCAAATATCATATCAGAAGGGAAAAATGGCAAAAAGATAATCTGAACAAATGCTGAGATTTCCCCCTATATTTTTTACATCTAAATTTAAAACATTATTTTAAAAATTTAGAGGATCTGAAAACTGCCATTGTTGTACATAAAATTATTAATCTTACAATTCAAATGTGTTTGAGCATATTTTTGCAACTTGATTTTTCTGTCCAGGGAAAAAAAAAAAGGGAAACACAAACAAATTGGGGGGGGGGGGAATAAAAGGGGCTTGCAGCTACACTGAAAAACTGCAGAGGCTTTGACATGGAGGCTTCATTATCACTTCCACTCCCTCCCTGTAGGGATTCATTAAAATGTCAGCTGCGTGAAGGTATACCCATAAATATATAAATAATACATAATAATTCCATTTGCAGATTCCACTCGAGAATACTAGCCCCAAACCATTTTAGTCTTGCTTATACCAGGGAAGATCATAAGCATTATTCTGTTCTGGTGCAAGTCCACTGGTAGTAATAATGTTGGTGCTGCAATACAGAGCAGGCACGTGGCTTTTCCTTCAGAACCATTGCATTGAGCTACTATACTGTGGTATGTGAGCTCTGTTGACTTGGTTGCCTTCTACATAGCAAGGTTAAGAGCTGTCCTCTTAAAATAACAGCAGTTCAACTTGATGTAACAGCAGCCTCCAGCTAATCTATCCCTGGATGTTTGGACTGGGTGGATGAACTCTCACTTTAGATCCTCCCACAGGCGCTGTTATTAAGAAAGTATATGTTTGTGCAGACCATCTTAGTTATGGTACTGCCTAAAATTTGTGTTCTATTGGCTACCCCGCTTATGAAAACATGGGTAATTAGGTATGGACCATATATGTTTATCAGGATCCCTTTATCATGGACCACTTTGCGTATAGGCAAAGGAGAGACATCATGCTGCTTGCAGAGAGAGATGTCATTTGATAGATGGCTGCACCTCTCCCTTTTAGGATAATACTGCTACCCAGTGTGGACAAAACGTTAACAACTTGAGGACAGCTGTTTGGCAGTCTGTGTGAAAGGGGTAGGGTGGTCTCAGCCTTGCTCACGGCAGTCTATTGCCTACATAATGAAGACTCCCTTGCAACTGCCATTAATCAACACGCAAGTTGGCAACCTCAGAGAGTTTAGCAGATGAATCATAGAATGGTTTGGGTTGGAAGGGACCTTAAAGATCATCTAAATCCACTCATGCCACAGACAGGGACACCTTCCACTAGACCAGGTTAGTCAAAGCCCTGTCAAACCTGGCCTTGACAATTTCTTCCTAGTATCTAATCTAAATCTACACTCTTCCATTTTAAAGGCAT
Organism: Lophotriccus pileatus; assembly: GCA_035583135.1. Lineage (NCBI taxonomy): Eukaryota > Metazoa > Chordata > Aves > Passeriformes > Tyrannidae > Lophotriccus > Lophotriccus pileatus. Next base: position 74,663,086 of record JAWWES010000115.1, on the reverse strand, counting down.
TCTGCCTTGTCCTATCACTACGAGCCCTTGTAAAAAGTCCCTCTCCATCTTCCTTATAGGCCCCCTTTAAGTACTGGAAGGTGCTGTAAGGTCTCCTCGGAATCTTTTATTCTTCAGGCTGAACAACACCAACACTCTCAGCCTGTCTCCATAGGACAGGTGCTCCATCCTTCTGATAATCTTCATGCCCTCCTGTAGAATCACTCCAATGGGTCCATGTCCTTCTTATCTTGGGTGCCTCAGAGCTGGATGCAGTACTCCAGGTGGTGTCTCACCAGAGCAGAGGGACATAATCACCTCCCTCAACCTGCTGGCCAGGCTGCTTTCGATGCAACCCAGGATGCAGTTGGGTCATGCCTAGTTTCTCATCCACCAACACCCAAAGTCCTTCTCTGCAGGGCTGCTTTCAGAATAAACATAGAGACTGAATTACCCTCTTGGCCTTCCCAGTGGCTCTCAAAGGGTAGGGCTGAAGGCAAAACCCACGGAGAGGGAAGTTTGGGAGATTTTGCATAGCACAGTCTGGATAAAATCCATTCCATGGGATTACAGTTTCCAGGGCTGTCAAGTCACTACTTTGTCAAACCAGTAAGTTGCTTTTTAAAAGATCTTAAAGGAATCTTAAGGAAAAAAATACATAATTACTATAAATGCAAGTTTTCCATTGGGTCATACATCTTCATTTAACATAGTTATTTAGTGATTCCTAAAGGAAATGATTATAGTCCTTTGTTCTTAAACAAATAAGTTGTGTTCTTTATCCTCCGAAAAAGCTGATAATATGATAGGTGCAGCTCTAAGGAATAATTATACTAAATGGCCGTGGATACCTCAAAAGACAGAATACATCTATTATGCAGAATTCCCTACAGAAATCTTAGAAATCTTATATGCATTGATTGCTAGTTAGCATTAGAAAGACTTTTGCAAGTTGACTTTACCAAAGCAGCAACTATTTGCATTAGCAAACAGGCAACATCAGCCAGCTGATAAGAACACAGTGGAGTAATGCAATTAATATAGCTATGTCTGTTAATTAGTGTTTGCTGACTGTCAAAAGAAGATACTGTTAGGAGACAAACTTATTTTCCTGATTAAAGAGTAGGGCCCATCTTGTTGAATTGAGCTGGACCCACTTTTGATCTAATTAAAGCTAGCAGAGTACTGTGTGGTGGAAACTTATGCCACTCTGACATAACATTTGCATATTCATAAGTGAGATGGATTGATATTTTGCAATTAACATGGACCAATGAGAATAAAGCCTAATTAGTAAACATGCTCCCTTTATTAACTTTCAGGTCAGGCCTTTGTTGTAGTATAAAGTAATAATGGAACAGGAAGTCCCTTTTAAGAAAAAAAACTTATGCCATATATAGTTCATTCCTTTCTCATTCAAGCTCCATCTACTTGTTACTCTACCAAAACGTTGGTAGATGCAAAACTCCTGGGCTGTTCAGCTATTGACAAGCTCATTGCAATGCACTTTTTATCTGACTTGAGTTTGCTGCAACTGAGTCAAATCTGCAGATTTGGAATGTTGTCCCAGATCTTCAAATGACAAAAAATGAGATTACATCAAGAAGATCCAATAGAGTGGTGTGAATGCAAGAAGCTAGAGTATGGGGGGTGGGGAGGACAGGTGGGCTTAAGAAGCTTGCACAACTCCACAAAACATGGAAATTGCTAGATTTATATATAAATTATTTTTATATATAATTCATAATTTTAAAGATCAGATTGTAGAAATTATGATCTGCACAGAATCAGCTGGCAGAATACTTAAAAGGCAAATTATGGCTCTGTGTAAAGCATACTACATGTGTTTTTCAAAAATGTCTCACATCCCTAACTAATATCTTCATTATGATTAAGTAAAATTAATTCTGTATGTCAGTGTTTACAAATTCAGTGATTCCAGCCTTCATTTTTTCTCTATTTAAAATACACAAGGATAAGGCAGTTAACTAGATGTAACACATCAGAAAATGGCTCACAAACAAATATTATGCAGCATAAACTCCCATTAACTAATAATGTAGTTGACATTGATTGAAAGTGATTAACTCCAGTGCTCTTTTTCATGTCGTTAGTTAAACTAAATACCAGTGTATAAGGGAAAAGTTGGCATCTTCTCATTTTGCAAATGGATTGAACAAAGCTGACTTCTTCCTCATATTAAGTTAAACTAAAGGATTAGTAGATGCATTAGGGAGAGACAGCAATCCAGGTAAAGCAATAATAGTCAATGAGGCAGTCTCAATCATTCACCTTTCCTACTTAAAAGAGGTTAGTTACCTAATGATAAAATTTCATGGTCAATTTGGAATATGTAATTAAATCTGATTGTAAACCTACGCTATTTCTCTCTTCTTCAGAGGTCAGCACAGCAGTATAATTCCTGACCCCTGTCCATGAGCATTTTCTTATATCTGGCACCAAATATTATTTTGGAAGAGATCTCTTTTTTTCCCAGCCTTCAGACAGCAGCTTGCTTCTCTGCGAGATCTGATAAATGAGTCACACAGATTCTCATCCCCAAATGTAAGTTGTGACAGGAGCCCAGACCCCCACCACAGCTGAACTCCCCAGGAGTTTGGTGCCGACTCTGCTGGTCTTTCACCACTTGGTTGTCTACAGGAGGCTGGTCATGAGCCCCCTGTTGGGGTGGTTGCAGGTGTCACTACCTGCACTGTGTCCACAGGGTGCCATGTGGTAGAAATCCTAGGACTATGGTAAGAGCTATATGTGGAGTTCAACTCCACCACCCCTCTTCCCATTTCCCAGTTTTGTCCTTCCCCCTCACCTTTTTCTCACTGCTCGTGTGTCTGTCAATAAGACAAATTTAGGATGTCTCTGTTCTCAAAATGCCTGCGAAAGGGCAATAATCTTGTTTGCTTTGCTTATCTTCACAGCAGGATCCAGTGACACCTGGACAGGTTATGCCCCATGGCCTACCCAATGCTCCTTCAACTTTTCAGCACAGGAGTTTTCCATGAAGTTTTCTCCTTCTTTCCCCCTTTCTGCACCAAAACTGCTCCTTTCTGACCCAGCTGCAGGGATGTGGGGACCTAGTATGTGCTCTAGGTGTCCAGTTTTCCTTCTTCCGCCTGCTATGACTGTTCCTGCACTGCTGAGACTCCCTGCAGAACTCCTGCTCTAGGACTATGGCTCTACCCACGCCCTCACTGGCTTTTATCAAAGAAAAACTTCTGTAGTGGCAATGACCAAAAATGGTCCTGAATATTGTATGCAATCAGCAGAAATTTACTATGACAGGACCATAAGAGCATGAGAAAATGAAGATGCTTCAGGAAAAAACAGTGTGGTAACCTATGATGAACTATAACTGATGAAGTTAAGGGAAATAGTGATTATCTGCATAATGACGCTGTCTCAAAGGCTAGAAGGAGGATATCCTTCATTTTGGAAAAGCATAGCTAGCTGCAGATAGGGTAAGATTGAATCTCACGGGAAATTGAGTCTCATGAGGGAAGAACAGAATTCATGACAACTTTCTACATTTTGGAACAGTCCTCTAAACAGAAACTCACCTGGAAACTTACCTCAATCCAAACTCTTGAAGAAAGTGACATGCTCTTTGGAGGAGTGCACTTGGGTATGCTTAGTGTAGACCTTGCATGAAGCAAAGAGGAAGAACATCTGACTTGTGGATGATGATAGGCTTTGGTCATGAACAAGGCATCTGATCATTCTGCCTTGACAATTTTGAGGCACTTCTGAGAAATGTAATTGTGAAAAATGACACAGAATGTAGTTTCTATTATTTCCAGTGTTAGATAATATCTCAAATGAGATTTTCAGATGTAAGCTTAAGTGTACTTTAAATACCTGAATCTTTTCTGTGGCTAGCAGTTGGGTTTTAAGGCAATTTATTTAAAAGTCTTTCTTTTGTTAGCAAGCCCTACATCTTCCAGGCACCCATCTGAAAAATCACAGTTTGAAGCCTAAACCATTTACTATAGCCACTATATTTTCAAAATGTCTTAGGTGATCAGATGAAATGGCCAAGTGTTAAAACTTGATAAATTCAGATTAGTGAGGAATTATAATTATCTAATATCAAAAGCATCTGACCACTGGAAGAACTTATTAAGAACTGCTTTTAATTCACCATCTCAAGTAGCTTTTGATTCAAGATTATATTTTCAGAAAAGGAAATGCTCTAGTTCAAACAAGTATTAAATATAAGAAATCAGTATTGTCTGTACTCTTGTTATATCACAGCTCAGATTAGCTGTGGTCTCCTCTGAAACCTGAAAGTTAATTACTAACTTAACATAACCTTAAATTGGAGGGGGAAAATAACGTTGATCCCTATTAGCTAAACGAGACAAAACAGAAGAAAATGAACAAAAAATGTTTCCTTAGGTTTTAGGTCCCATGATCGTTTTTGTGAAGTGGTTAAGAAAAAAGAATGTTCTCCTGTGTTACTGTGGCCTTAACAGCACTAGCCTGTCCCAGAAAAAGTGAATGAGCAGGTGATGGAGGCAAACTGCCTGGTACTGGCAGGTAGAAGAGATCGCAGAGCGGAAAGTAGGAAGTGAAAATAAAGGGATAACAGAGATGATCTGTCAGGTCATCTTTCCTGTTTTAAATAACTTAGGAACTGGGGAGGACACTGCAGGTCCCAGTTTCCCAACCCTTCTTTTAATGTCTCATTTTCACCAGAGGAGAAAAGGAATTTCATTCCTCCTCCTCAGAAAAACATGTAGGTTCCTAATGCCCCTTGAGCACTGATCTCTCATTCATTCTGAATAGAAAAAAATAAAATAAAAAAAATAAATTAGCGTCTCTATTTCCAGAATCTCCTGGTCTCGTTGACAGCAGTAGAACGAAGTCTCTGAGCAAACACAAAGTATCACAAGACAAAAATGCTGAGTAGGAAACTAGAAGTGTGACTGCACGGAGTTGTTAACATGTCTGAAAATCATGTTCTCATCGACTTTAGGGACAATAAAGAGTGCCCAAGCATCCTACTTTCTGCAGCAATGATAAAATGATTTTTCTATGTCTTCTTGAAAAACAAAACCTCCATAAGATTCATTTTCCTATATGATTTCATCCATCCCCTTGTGAACTGCAACGACCTGTAATGGAGAATGAAGCTGTTTCTTCAACACCTCCTCCAATATACCTCTGAGTATTCAGATACCAATATTGTAACATAAAGTTTTATTTATAACAAAATCCCCATTTTTTTTTAAATCTCTTGCGATGTTATTTCTGTTTGGGCACTTCTACTGCCTCTTTTACAAAGAGAAGGCTCTAGATGTCTGACTGCTTTCAAATTGTGGCTTCTGATCCTACTTACCTCATCAAAAGAAAAATGAAGGGCATTAGGTGCATTAGGTACGTTTCTACTGTGCTGCACTATTCATCTTGCATGAAAAGACAAAGCAAAATGGCTGCCTTACATGCAGTAATTTGCACTCTGAATTATTCAAATGCTTTTTCTTTCTCTTTTCATAGTTAGATGGTGCCTGAATCAACTCAAATCAAAGTGGGTAATAAATTGATATAATTTCCTATCAGTCTTGCAGAAAGTCTCATTCAAAATAGCTGCAGGTTTGCCAGTCCATCACGCTCTGAAGACTTCCAGGGTGGTGTGTCTGATGCCAGTGAGTTACCAAACTCTTGGGCTGGGGCTCCTTGCACTTCAGTGCTAGAGTTTTTACTTTTTTGTACAAGGGTGTTTCAGATAAAGCTCTGATCAAAAAGTTGTTCTTGTTCAAAATGGCAATAATCCCATATATTAATAGTATTCAGTAGCATATCTTCATCATTCTTGTGGGTGTAACACTTATTTATGTAAGAGATTTGACATCTCCATGGTGTGTTATATGCCAAAATTCTCTGTCATAACCTAATTACCATGTGAGTTTTGATAATGATATAAACATGAATGTAATCTTATAAATGCAGGATGTTTAGTTTGCACTTGCAAATAGAATATTCAAACTATGTGTGTATGAGGTATAGTACATATAAGGAGGCTACATTTTTTCAAAGCTTGCCAAAAAACAGATGCAAAAATAAAACATGGACATGTTGTAATTTCCATGCCTACCAAGTGCTCATCACTTGTTTATGGATCAAGGATTCTTGGGAAGGACAGTCAGCTACCTAACCTGCTAGAGATGAATTCAGGTATCAGAGAGTTAAAACACTTGCTCATTGGTTTTCTCAGCTCCTATTTTAATTTGCTCTCTTTTTTTTTTGGACAGCTCTGTGAAGGCAGTCTGGTTCGTTGCTTCACCATACTAATGAGACTCATCCATCTGCCTCTGTCATTGCCAGGCTCTCTTTTCTGCTGGAAGTCAGAGATGAACGCTCAGGACAGGTCCTTTCTAGGCTGCAGTACTTAATCATTTCTAAACACGCTAGATGGCCTCAGGCAGTGAAGGCAACAAGCATTTAACCCAGGCTTGGCAGCTCGAGCTTCCACATAGGCTGGCTCTAAGCCTTGATAATGAAAAGTAGCTGTGCTTTTACTCTCCACTTAACCAGATGCTCTTTGCTTCTTGGGGCAAAAGGTTAAATAGATATAAGAACCCATGCTAGTTTTGAAGCCTTTTATTAGCAGTCCTTATAGAAGTGAAGTAGAGCATTCTGCTCCCCTGACTATGTCTCTCTCAGAATCCTGTATTTAGGACTGTGTCCACTAACTAGAGGAATGTAACCTCCTCACCCAAAGCTCATTGCTTGTTCAAATAACAATAAATAGAACCTAAAGCCCACTTTGCCACTTAATTATTTAATGTTCTATTTTCATAGTAAGAATGAAGGAAGGAGACATTATCAGTTTTGTTTAATGGTGGCAACACCTTATATTAACAGTGCAGATAAAGCATTTTTTCCACTGTGGCTGGGACAACTGATTTATTTTTCCACTCCATCTACTGCTCCATATGTCTCTGGAATCTGCCTTTTTCCCAGAGCTCATGTTAGTATAAAGCAATTGTCTGGGATGTGTAAGAATTAAGTATCCCATCATTCAGGCTAGACATGCAATTAGAAGAGTTGCACTAATTTCCACTGCTGAGACCCTGTCACTTTAATTTATCCTTACTTTCCTGCATTTAGGTCTTCTCTGGTTTGAGGCCAAGGGTTTTATATAGTTTGAGGCAGTGGTTCTGTAATGCCAGAGGTGGGGGGGAGGAGGAGTTGGTGGCTGTGGGTGGGAGAGGGAGAAGAACAGAGGAGGGGAAGTGTTAAGGGCAGGGGAAGAATAAGAACTGGCTGAAAAGAACAAAACTGACACATACTACACAGTTTAAAGATCTAAAGCATGTGCCAAATAATGATGTGTGGAGCAGCTGCAAAGGAAAGTAAAGCTTTCAGAGAGGAAGTCTTTATTGAACTGCAATACTGAGTATATGTCTCACCACAGATTATTTTCTTTTTTTTTACGTAGGTGTTTAGCATTGAATCTCAGTACCAGGGCTGGGTTCAAATGGCTCGTCTAAGAGCACTGCAAAATCTGTCCTCTGCTCTGCTCCAGATTTCACAGGGGAGAGCTGAGAGTGCAGGAGCATCAGCTTCGCCTCAGTTACCATCTCCCTACGCCTGCTGGCTTCCACACTGAGTTGGTGGAAACCCTTAAAATGCATAAATCTGCCAGTGCACTGCTGAGCTCCTGAGTAAAAGTCCAGGACGACCTGAGACAAGAATTTTTTTCTGCATTTACTCTCATTTTGCGCACCATTCCTGCTACAGTCAGGATGAAGTTATTCCTAGATCCAACTGGTAAAACTTGAAAAAAACCCTCAAGCTTTCCAAGCTTTTGTGCAACAAAAGCTCTTAATTACTAATATCTTTATGGAAAACAGTGAATAGCTTTCTAATTAGGGAGAGTTTTGTATGAGGTTATTTATATGGAACTGTCTGGGTTGATTTGTGTGAGTGTTTGTCAGTCCAGTAGAAGGAAATGTGCAGAAAATAGTTATTGATATTGGGTGATACAGAAATACAGTACTACAGTAAGTAGTTATCTTGCTCCATCATTTTTCAAACAAATGTTAAAAAGTACCAACACAATATGCTTCAGTAAATTTAAGGAAATTTACTGAAAATAGAGAAAATTGGCAAAACCACATCTGCACTCATTAATTCTTTTTTAATAGGGTAAAGAAAATGAAGATATAAACTGCCATTCTGGGCTTACATCTCAGAGATGACATATTTACAATTCGATTTTGTGTTTTCTCACTACTGGAGGATATAGAACACTGTATTAGGCATACTTATTGCTAATAAAGTGTTGCAGAGGACTTAAAAATGCTGATAAACTATTATTACAGCTTAATTAAGTCAGTTCCTTCCTATAATATCCATTCATTTGGATCGTCTGATGCAAGGACAAAATTGGACATGTAAAGGGTAGGGCTCAGATGAAATCTACTGTGATGTATGGATTTATACTGTAGATCCTAGAAATTTAGACCGATGTTCTCAAAGATATTTGTCAAAATGAAAGGGGAATCTGGCAACTAAGTGCCTTTGAAGCTCTGTGAGTTTGTGAGACCTAGTGGTGAGGAGCCTTACAGTTAAGTTGTTCATTGTTCATATAATTTTAAGCATTTTTAAATGTTAAGGAAAAGATTATGTTATACTGCCTATGTGCATATCAACTGTAGTTGAACTGTACATTATTATTAATTGGGTTTATATACTTGTGTGTGGAGACCAGCCAAGCACAAGACCCTGCTGCACTGGGCCCTGTACAAACACGGTGACAGTTTCTAGCTTGAGAGTTAAAGCTCCATGGACAAAATAGAGTAAGGAGAAGGGAACAGAAATGTACAATTTAATCAAAGTGAATGTAATGATGGCTTGAAAACACCGTAGGAACACTACAATTTACCAGAGATTTGCTATCTCAACCCTCGCACTAAAATGCAACCAGGGCAGCCTAGATCTCCCACCATATGTGCATAGCTAATTTCCATTAACCATCTGTGTTGGAGAGAGCAGAGGAAAGGGATGAAAAGCAATTCAAAGGAAACTAAGATCAAGAAACATTAAGGGAGGGAGAAAATAGATGCAGAATCAAACAGGTAATTTCTAGTGTGTTTCCTGAATCCTGTCCTCACCAATGTTTTCTACCCCTCCCATGCTCATCCCCTTCTGACTTTTATGTTCTTCTCCATTGTGGGCATGATGAAGAGACCAGCCTCCACTCAAGCCCTGCATGGACTCCCCACCATGTGTTGCAAGGCCTGCCTGTATCTTCTAATGACAGAAAGAGACTGGTGACTGTTCTCAAAACAGAAGTTTTCATCCTGTTTGTTCTAACCACATAGTGATTTAGACTGTATTTTGTTGCATAGCTTGTGTGAAAATTTTGCTGGACACTGTGAAGTTCTTAATAAAGTCAGACTTGTGTTTTGATGGGTTGTAAGTAATGGCAAGTCCCCTTCACTTTCTGTCTTCCCGCAGTGACTGTCATTTAAAGCAGCTCAGCTGATCCCATCTGTCATACCAGAGATCAGCAGGAGAGTGCAATTCTAATGCAGCCAAATCTTTCCTTAGGAAGGCCGTTTTTGTAAAAAATCAGTGAAAATAAAATCAAAGCCTCAGATAAGATAGACCTGCAAACTCAGTACTCTCAAGGTGCAGCCACAAAATATTTAAGGATAATGTGAACTTGATTCGTAGTCTGCTCTCCTGCGTATTCCATACTCGCTGCTTGTGTTTACAAGAGCAAAATGAGAATGTCTTCAGCCACAAATAAGTAGTATTAGCAGGGCAATTCTTCAGAAGTATGTGTATTCTCTTCCAAAGTCATTTGCATAATAATAAAAGAAGAAAGGTATATAACGTAAACTACATATCAGCAGAATTGTTCCTAAAAATTAATGCTTTTCAAGGTTTTCCAAGAGGCGTTGAAATCAATGAGGTAATTAAAAGTGGTGGAAAAACAGAACAAGAAAAAAAAGGGAAAAGGGACTAACAGAATGTTATTAAATGCTCACTGGTCCACTGATTACAGCATTTCCCTGGAGCTTGGGTGACCCTGCTCTGCATCCCTGCACTGTTAAGAGTATCCCTGTGGGCATTTTGGACAACTGAATTCCTTTTTGTGCCTCATCTTACCTATAAAGCAAGAACGGCAATATTATCCTAATTCTGGGAGATGTAACCAAGATTTTAGAGGACTGCAGAGCAAGTTCTCCAGAGATCCTCTAGTGTTAGTAAATGAAGTGACAACTTCCCTCCATTTCTACAGCAGTTGTTACTATGTAGTAAACTCTGAGTAGTGCCTGCCTAGGAGGGTAAACTCATCAGGAACTGGAAAGAGGAAACTAGGAATGTAATGGTGGAGACCTTTAAAAGTTCCCAACATAAAAAGATGCTCTCCAAACATCCAATACCAAAAATAAATAAAAATGTATCAGAAACTTTGTGTTCATTGAAGAGAGTTCACTGTATAATGCATAGCATTTGAAAAGTACTAGAACTGCAGCACAGTTTCAGTTTTTGATAATAAAACATTAAAGACGCATTTTCAGTCTAATGATTCCATGCTAGGCTGTCTCACACTGCAGGTAAGAATATAGTAATATAATAGAAGGAATTAGCAAAATTTTCTGTGTCTTCCTGGTTCTGACCCTGAAACCAATACCACAGTTGGCATCTGGAGGCTGCACCTGTCATGAGTTATGGCCCTTGTTTTTACAGGAAGGATAAAACTGGTATTTCAGTGCCATTCATCATATATAATAAACTCTCTGCCTTAGTACAAGTGCATTTATATGCCAATATTGGAAACGAGTACAGGAGATACAAGCTGTATATGTTAGATACACTTCTTGTAATACTTTCTTTTGCTAACAAAATAAGTCACCAGCTCTGTCTTTCAGGGGTAGTTTGGCAGAGTTGAAATTGCAGGCTCTGTGTCATGAAAAGCACAGTACCCTCTTTGCCCTTTAAATCTCATAACAGTGTTAGAGCTTCAGCTATTTTATGGGCTCTGAATTGCCTGACCAGAAACACGGACCCAAGGGTTCAAGTTATCCCAAAATATTTAGTCATACAAGCAAACACGTTCTGCTCACAAGGGCTGTCAAGATGTCTGAGTGAGATAAATGTCTTATTTTCTGATGGTTCCTTATGAATGATAGTGCTTGTGAGTGGCAGGGCACAGGAGGCAGTGGGGCTCGATGAGCTGTATTTAGCTTTGGTGCTCTTCCATCAGCCCATCCCACTTGCTGGAGTTCGTTTTCATACCAGCATTTTGGCCCACCATGTCTCTACCTCTAGACAACTTCTCCTACAAGTAGGTAAAAAAGGTTCAAGTGACCTTCCCAGCTGGCTTCTGGGATGAAACCCTATCCATTGTCAAGCTCCATCTTCCTTAATGAAGGGCAATAAATTTGTCCTGTTGTTTCTCCTCAGTGGAAGATTACTGCCCTTCCCAAATATGGGTCCATCCAGAGGGGAAGAACAACTAAATGCTGGCAGAGGCCCTTCTGCTTCTTACTGTGTTTCTGGCCATGATGTCCAGTTACTCTGGAGAAGTTGGTTTGCAGGTTTAATCATCAGGTTTCAAATAATTAAACACCCTAGAAATGTATTTTCAAATTATAACAGAGTTGACTTTGCCCTCCAGTTATAAGTATCAGTAATGCCATTAATTCTTTTAAATAGTCTTAATAGTTTCTGCACCAGCAATGGGGAATAACATGAATGCAGTGGTGGAGGATTTTAAAGCCAGAATAAGGCCGTGACAAAATGAATCAACTTCTTGGTTTATCTAGTTCCTCTGAAATCAAGGGAGTTATGCTCTGTTACGTCACAAAAGGAGCCAAGTCATTTAAAGCATTGTATGATTTAATAGCAACTCTGCCAAACTTGACTGTGCCAGGGGAGTTGGACTAGGTGATCTCCAGAGGTCCCTTCCAACCCTAACAATTCTGTGATTCTGTGAATAGAAAATAATAACACTATGGAAGGGGAAGGTGGGTTTTGTCAGCCTCATGAATGTTATATTCATTCTGTGGAATCGCACAGTGGACTGTGAAAATAGCTACTTGATCATTTGGGTTCATGCTTCAGGAATGTAAACTTTTTAAGAAAATAGCTTGGATTTATGTAGGAATCCTTATACAAAAAATAATGCTAAGTAATATTGTCTAATTGTCTCTTTTCTGTAACATGGAATAAATAAAATAAATAAATAAGTAAGCAAGAGAATAGCGGTGTATTTGCTCATATGAATTAGCTTGTTTTCAGAGACTTTGCAACAAACATGAAGCATAGATTCTTCATTAATTAGGACAGAAACACCATACAGGCACATCAGGGAAACTTTTCTAACACTTTTTTAATTGTTGTTCATAGAAAGGCTATTTTTCCATTGTTATTTTAACCTTTCTTTGTTATTATGAAGGACAATATATATCATTTTTACTGCAAAGTGCCAGGCAAGCCAGGATATTCAAATGAACAAACCTGGATGCTTTACAACTTTTGCCCTCTTGAAATCAGATCTGAAAAATATAGGACCTAAATATCAATACTGTAAGGTTTTAGTTTTATATCAGTAATAAATCTTAACAACCCGCACTTAACAATGAGCTCAGATTTTAACTTAATCTTTGGCTGAGAATTAAACTAGCACACGCTCCATTTTGTCTTCTCTCCCAGGTGGCTCCTTGAAAAAAGACACTGTCTGTGGCAACAAGCTCAAAGGTTTTATAGTTTGTGAAAAACAGATCCAGACTGCCTAGGTGGGCCACAGACTCACAAAAGACAAGGAGTTGAGTCTTGCACTCCCCCTCCCCAGCTCTCTTCTGCTTAAATAAAGTTGCTGGTTGCCTAATGAATGTTAGCTGTAATACTCCCTGTGGTCAGTGGGGCTGTTGTTTAATGAATTGCTTAATGTGCCTGATTACTGTTACTATGTGGAATGAGGGAAATAGCCAGAGAGATTTGAAAGACCCACTGGAGAATACGATGAAAATGAATTGGATCAATAAGAAGTTTTAGCTCATCTCTGAACAACGCATTATGTGCTGCATTGTTGGAGTTGGGGATAATGTAATTTTGTGGCTTGTTGTTGTTCTTTTCATAATTCAGAAATATAAATCTCATTTGACATTGGGTTTTAGGGCTGGCCTTCCTGGAGTTATAAATGTTCCCCTGACTCCAGTCCCGGTTACTCACATGGACAGATAAATTAATTAGGAAAACTTTTATGCCAATTACTTTATGCCCTTGGCTTTCATATGTTTCTGAAGAGCGGCAGCTAATTAAAGATATGATTCATAATTACTGGTCGATCGAGCAGTTGAGTAATGGAATCAGGAACTGTTCCAAAAAAATTATCCATCACATCATTACTAATTGTTACATAATACATAAGGATGTAGAATTCAAATAAAAAATTACTCACATTTGAAAGATTCATTCAATTAGTGGGTTTGGGATATTTTTTTATGACAATTATAAACATGAGATAGTTCTCACATTTTTAAACATCACAGAGGTTTTATAAATATTTATAATTAAATAGGAGCATAATTTCCAGTGAGTAAAGGACTCAAGGGCCTAGCTGGAGGAGTGGGTTAGTAGTTAGTGAATTTATAGAAGCTAGAAATCAAATCTTTGGGTCAAATGATGGCTCAAATGAAATGAGTATGATGGTGTTTTCCTAGTCCTGCCACAAATTTGGCAAGCATTGCAGGCTAATTTCTAGAGAATAGAAGAGCTGTTGCAAGTTATAACTTGGCACGAAGCAACACACAGAAATTTGCACGGAATTTGTCAACACTCATTTTTCACAGTCAGAGTTTGCTGTCCCAGCAAGAAGTTCATAACTGATACCACAACCTAGTAAAACTGGTAAAATAGTGAAGAAAAAAAAAAATCCTCCAGCTCTTCCATGCTAAGTTTGCAGATGTTCTGTGTTTTTACAGTTTATGAGCAGTCATGTCACTTCATCAATAAAAGATGTCTGAAAAATTTAAGCATGGGTTTGCTCAGTAATTTCAGATACCCCACAGGTAATCCTGGGAAATCGCTTGGGTCAGTTTTCTACTGACTCCTTACAGCCTAAAGCAATCGTGTGATAAAGTCTTGTATAAATATCTATATCTGCTGAGCTTCGAGAATAATCTCTAAACCTTACAAAGCAGGGCCAGCAATACTTGCAGCATGAGCCTTCAAAAAACCTGTGAAGATGTCCCAGCCAGCAATTCAAAAGTTATCAAGAGAGCACCTCAAGTACCCAGAAGAATTTTAGCTGACTCAATATTTATTTGAACTTCCTAGAGGGCCTGACCCTGCATATTCTTCCTCTCCTTCACTTATTTAAGTAACTCAGATCTACAGTATTATCTTTTTTACCTACTCCACAATGTTATTTTTCATATACTTGGTTGGTTGTATATGATTAACTTTACCTACCACTCATTAGACACATGGCATATGGTTTGGAGGAGGATTAATAAATGTTTTGCCGTATCTGAGCTAGAAAGAGAAAATGAATGAAAACAAACTTCCACTTCTGCTTGCAGCTTTAAAAGGCTATTTAGCTGCAATCCGTCTGCAGGTACCATTTGTTGTCCTCCTGAGCATCACCAGGGAACAAAGGAGAATTCAATTAAACATTAAACCCAGCTGACAGATGGTTAAGAGCATTCAGCAGAAGAATGTCCCAAAGACCTCAAAGTCCACAGCAGTAAGACAGAAACAAGATGGCCAAAGGGGAGATGGGCCAACAGAAAGTGATTGCCCCTTCTGAGAGTCAACACTGAAGTCAAGTCTTCTAAAGTCTCCACGAGTTCAGGGTCCCTGAACTCTTACCTCTTACCCTGTAAAAGTGTTTCAGGGGATACAGCTGTTTATTTATCCTTTATTTTAAAACTATGTTTTGGTGTTTCAGGAGTTGGTAGCTGCTGATAAAGTGAGCAGAAAGGGTTTTTCTACTGCACCAGGCCAGCTGAGCACACGGGGGAGAGGGAGGTGACAAAGTGATGCATAGAAGTCTGCAGAGGTTTTAAGGATTGCAGCTATTGAACTAAATGCTTTTAAAACTTCAAAGTTAACATCCTAGGGAATAATAAAGTGCAAAAACAAGTAATATACAATCATGATATTATATTAGATGGGAAATCAATACTGAACCTGGTAGTCTTATTACAGTGTGCTTCTATCGTGACGGTTAGTCAGAAATAGCTTTTTGGGATTAATGGTGACAACCTCTGACCTGTCAACATCCTTATCAAACACACATTCTCCTGCCTGGCAGAGGCACGAATGCTCCTCACTTGCAACAGCACCTCACTGTAACAGGACTGTCTACAAGCCAAATGAGGACAGACATTCAGGACAGCTATAGAAGAATCCCAACCCCAACAACCTCAATTCACAAAATCTATTGGGAAAAAAAAAAAAAAAAGAAAAAGGGCACTTTGAAATGAATTAAAGCTAATGTCTCTGCAGAAGTTTTATTTTTAAACGTACAAACTGCTACACTGCTCGTTTAGGAAACAGTATAAATGTATTTGCATAAACGGAGCAGAGTGAGGAAAGATATTTGAGTTTGATATGGTTAGGGAGTTTTATGGAAGTGTAATTTCTTCTAATTTTAATACTAGAATTAAATGTTTCAGTTGTCTGGGCATTTTCTGCAGCTGACATATGTCAGATCCTCTCAAGGTGCAGCAGGGCTCAAGAACAGTTCAGTCATTTCTGAGTATCTTTGGGGGAAAGTCCTCTGTTGTTTTTGTTTTTCATTTTTGTTCAAGAGAAGAGAAGTCATATGGTCTATTTCAAGACATTGTAGTCTGTATCTCAGAAAATGTGTATGTGGTACCTTTTTACTTTAAAAAATGTTATTTTCATAGTAATTTTTTAATTACTGTACAAATTACTTTAAATCAATTGAAAAGAAGTTGTGATTTAATGCATGAAAAATTACAGTGACTTACTCTCATTATGAAAATAACCTTACAGCTCTTGTGAAATGGAGATTTTCATATTTTTAGTAAAATCATAATACCAATGGTAAATGCTGCCATGTAGCAAATTCCACTATATGTTATATATTTTACATGTATTTTTTATGTATTTTATATAACTACATGAAAATACAGGCTTAAACAACAAAAATAAAACCCCTTCAGCCATGTTTAGTGCTTGAAAAGTCACATAACCAAGACTAATTAATCTCCTGTGGTTTATCAGATCAGATCAGTAGGCAATGGATTTTTCATAAATATTTGGGGTCATGCTGCATTTTACTTTGATACAATTAAACATTTGATAACAGAAGTTATTTCAAAATTAAAAACTTAAACTATTGTGAATGTCAAAATGGGAAGCTCTCTTTTTCTTTGTTTCCCAAATAAACAAAAACCACAATATAGACCTAGAAATACAGGTTCATTCAGTTGCAGCAGCACTTTTGATTGGAAACTCTTTTTTTTTTTTTTTTCAAAACAGAAACATTTTCAGGGAGCTTCAAGGACAGCTGATGGGCTTTAGCCCATCATACTTGGAAGGTGCTACAGCTTCCCTGAATTATCCATAAGAATGAAGGTGTGCAGAGCTGCAAGAGGGCAAAAGGGAGGGGAGAAGAGAGGTGAGAGGTGGAACAGGGTGCATCATTTCTGCATTAGCTAGAAATTTGCTACCTGCTCCCTGTGTCACTTATCAGCACCAAGTACTCACAAAATTGTGAAGGCTATCTTTTCTGTCTCTGGAATATTTCAAACTTGAGAATCTCATGCAGTAACTTTCAGGCAAAGCAAATATTTGTCACTTCTTGGATTTCAGCTAATTATATGCTTTCACCAGGAAGGTGCTATTTATTCTGCGTGCATGAACTTCTTTGTGGAATAAATATTATTTGCAAAAATGCAAGATAACATGGTTCATGCTTGTGTGTGTCAGCTGTAATAGGCACTATTAAACCAGACAAATCCTCAGAGTACATGTCATCATTAGTTTACCACCTTTCTGATGTCAAAGGCAAATGTCTGATATTGCAATGGATTCCAAATATTATTCTAATGCACTTCATATGCCACAAAACTTTCATTAACAACAACAGCTGGGTTGTATCAGTATAGTCAGTGAAATTCTATAAGATTTTATGAACTGCAAACTTAATCTACGAAGAGAGATAAGATCCATTATCTAAAAAGTGGACTAAATTGCCACAGTCTCAGGGCTTCACCAGTTGGTGCAAGTTGAGCTGAAAATCCACTAAGTAGAATGTGCTGCTGTGACCAATCCATCCTCAGACTCTGCTCTCAAAGCTCTCTCCCCACAGAGCATGGGTTGGCATTAATACACAGCATTAAGAATACATGGTATAGCACTGCAAGATTTCCTTGTCTTTGTCCTGATCCTCTGAGACTCTTTCCTCCCTGCCTCAGCATGGTTCCCATGGACAACTGAGCCCCTGACACACAGGGACAGTGACAATTCCAGAAGGCTGGAGAGCACAGTCAGCAGGACTTTTGCAGGGGCTGAGCATAGGAAAGTCCTCTGAGGCAAGGCAAGGTAAATGGCCATGGGATTCTTCACAAGGAGGAATAAATGCCTGTTTATGACAACTGTTCTCCAAAACCACCACAACTCAAGCACGAGTAGTGAGACAGGAGGGATGTTCTTTCCCTCTACTTTCTTGTGCATGAGGTGAGAGCTGAGATCCTCTCACAGGTTCGGGTTGGGGGTGCCATACAAGTAGGTCAAATAAATAGATGCTCCTTGAGATAAGCAGACAGCTTAAATTATTAACATTATTTTCAGAAAAATAAGGAGCTTGTTATTACATGATTCATGCTTGAAGTTTTCCAAGCACTTAAAACAGTCCTCATGATTCACAGGTAAGAACAGATTATGAGTGTCTGAGAATTTGACTGCCTCCTCTTGGCCATTGCCTTCAGCAGTAATTTTTTTTCCAGTTACCTGCTAAAAATTTCCACATCTGCCCCTTAAACAACAGGCACCATGCAAGGATGGGAAAGTCTGTGTCCATTCAGAATAAACCAAAATAAAGTCTCAGTCTTGTAAAACTGGCACTGTTGGAAACAAATTGCTGGACATCCTGAAATCTCTAAGAGACAAAGAAAAATCAAAGCCAATTTCTAATATTTTTCTTTGTAAAACCCCTCTCATTCTAAAATGAAGAGGCATATGGAGCGTTCAGGCTGAGGTGAAGGAGGTGGGCAAGCACAAAAGAACTTGTCTGCAGCATTGGGAGTCTCCAATGCCACACAGTGACTTCCACTAATTTATTCAGCAGTGAATTCCAGTGAGATCTCCTCTCAGCCCTGTTCACACACATATGTTCCGATGTACAAGAGCCCTCCTCTCTCACATAAAAGCTGACACACAGATGTATAGCATGCATGTTCTACTTTCCTACTTGGCAACTGATTGCATATCTCAGCTCCACTGTGGAAGTAATCCCCACATATGTATAATTATTTTTAATGAATTAAGTCCTTGAAGTGTGAAGATCCATAAAGATCTTTATAGTCTCCTTTGACACTTGAAGGTAAATATTTGCATTGTGCATTTCAAATTAGATGTGCAACGCCTGTTAAAAATAATGGGAGCTGGAAGTCTGGTCTGTCTAATGATTTCCTTCTTGATCATTGTGATAGTACAGAAAATGCAGAGAGCAGGTGCTTGAGTCCTCCTCTGCTCCCCTGAGGATGAAGAGATCTGTCGGCAAAGTCACCCCTAGGGTGAATGCGAATGTCCTTTCCAGAGAGGGAAATAAATGGCCCCCTTCCCTGGTGCTTCTTGAGTGATAATAGGCACTTTCAGGTCCCTCTGCATCACTGCAATACAGACATTTTTTCACCTACAATTATTCTATAAATTATGCTGAAACATTTATTGGGTCTGCCAGCAGCAGGAGGGAGGACCATTGGTGTTGTCACAGAGGGGAACACAGTGGCTACAGGGTGGCTCTGTGCGTGGAGGACAGTGTGAGAACACCAAACTTGCTGGATTAATGCCAGATGGGGAGGCGTGGGGGCAAGGAGTCTCCCTGAGGTCTCCCAGAGCACTGTGCAACCCTGCTTAGCAGTGTGAATCACCCAGTGAGGAGTTCTGTGCCAGGAAGACTAGCTAACCAAGCTACATAGGCTGCCAGCCTGCCTGGTGCTCTTCTCTTGCCTGAGCTCACTCATCCACGTCTGTCCCCACCGGAGCAGAGTTGCCTGGGCAGTCATTGATCTCAGTCAAACCTCTCAAATTTGGACCTTCTATGAAATTATTCAGAATTCCCAAAATGAATTGCAGAAAATGCTTTTTCTGATGGGGCCAAGCTGTCCCACGATACTCCATGTGTCTCATCCCTGTATGGGAGTGGGTTTGGTGGGTTGGGGCTTGCACCTCATCTTCCACCTCAACATCCAAGCTTGAGTAGAGACAATTTGTCAAATACAGCCCCCAGTCCATCTGAGCTGTTAGTCACTTGCTTCACTGCTTAGGCTGAAATGTTCATCCTGTGTGAGGACCATCCAGCAATGCCTGATAACATGGGATTCCACCATTCTGCACTTAGTTCCAGGAAGCCCTTAGCTTTAGATAGCATTGTTTCTGCCCATGGGATGCGGGTTTGGTTCTAGATGATCTGTAAAGTCCATTCCAACCCCTTAACATTCTATGATTCTATGATTGTGGGCTTCTTTGATATCTTTAAAGCCATTATGGTCATCTCTGCTATGTGCTAGCACACCTGCCTTGTCCATAACTGTTACAAAAAAAGCAAAAAAGAAAGAAAAGGTACACATTTTTAGTATAACAAAAGTCACATCTCTCTAAATACACATTTTAAAAATTGTAACATCTGGTGCAGTAAAATTTCTGCTGTACATAAGGATGACATGCTGACTCTTGTCCAAAACAAATAAATAAACCCATGACTACTGCTCCCCTATTTGATATTTTTGAATAAGTCATCATTCTATAGCCAGGGATTATACACAGGGATTCATTGGCAAGTGCCTCCTACAATATACAATATCACCAATTCCTAACCAAAAAAGTAGTAAAACAATGTATAACGTAAAGAATGTCTTGGAGCCTTATTGTGAGTGACTCAGGAGGAGGGAGAGTTAAAGAAATGATGTGTCACTTATCCTAAATGTTGTGGTTGTCTGGTCTGTTGCTGCACTGCACTGGCTTTGCAAGCCTTTAGTTATCTGGAAAAACCCATAAGAGCCTGGAGGATGGGCGAAGAGGCAGGAGGAGGCTCATGAAGGAAGAGTGTCAAAAAAAAGAAAAAAGGAGGATTAAACTGAAGTACTCCTGTCAGTGCTACATTTTCCCCTCCAGAAAAATCCTTATTGTGTACCAAGTACTGCAAGTGTGTATTTTACTGAGGACAGAGAGGAGGAAGGATCAGAAACTCTGTCACATTGTATCACCGTGAAAAGTAGTGGTGTTTTTTTAAAGGCAGGTGTGGCTGGCTGGAGCAATTTCTCACTCCTTTTTAAGACCTTACATGTGGTTCAGGATGCTCCAAGAAAAAGAGCCAAGCCACCTTCCTGCATAGCATGACGTGAAGGAGCAGAAGATGCAGTGGCCTTTCTTTGACTCCAGGCAGCCCAAAGATGCCATCAGTTAATTTGCCCCTCAGTGTAGGCGTACATTCATGGTAGGTTGTACAGAGAGACATGCTCAGGTCTTCAGTAGCTTAATGAATGTGTAGGGAGAAACATATTATTACTGGCTACTGCAGTATTTCAGGATTTCCCTTCAGGGTGACTTTTTTTTTTTGGAAACTTACAAACCCATTCACTAGGGGAGGTTGGGATAAAATCTTGGGCTTGAAGGGGATTGTCCTGTCTTGGTTTTCTACCAGCAAAGGGCAAACCAAGAGTGTATTTAATCCCTTTTTTTCCTGGACCAACCCAGTTGCAGAGGAATATGCTGAGTTAGTAAACAGGTAACATCACAAGAGAGTATTTCAGATTTCATGCTTTAATAGTTACCATTTGTTTAAAGAATGAGAAAGGGAATCTATTTTATTTGTTAAACTTAAAGAGAACGATTGAGCTGTACCAGTCATGGATAATTATGTCTTATATCTCACTTTGACAGTGGCTTTCTCTGAAAGCTACACCAAAGTTATGACTAAGCAAGAGATACCATTCTGATAAATCTCAATAAGAAAATACCAGAACAAATTGAGATGGATTCTTCCTTTGTGTCATTACCTTGCTCTTTTTCAAATGAGAAATATGATGCCTCTGATTTCACTGATTACTAGTTTCAGTGTCAGCCTTATCAAGACAATGATAGGCTCAGTACAAAAGTCCTCCTAATGTTATTTTCCTAGCAAAAGTTGTACCTGACCTGCAGTTTTTAGAGAGAGCATGGAAAAATAGATCATATTTTTCTGCTGGTTCTACCTGTTTTTTAGCTAACTGCTTAGTTTAATGTCACTCAGACCCCTTGCCCAAGGAGCACTGCAAGACTAATACTGAGCATTTCACTATGTTGTTGGTTTTGTTCTTGTGTCAGGATTAGAATTCATTTATGTTTAACTTATTCAGTTCTTTATGTCAGCAAAGCTGATCACAGAGTGAAAGCTAAACTTTCTGAAGATGTGGCTGTCCAGTTTAGGGCTGAACAAAAATACTGTGAAAATACTGTGCCTGACCATGTCTGGCTCTGACAAAGCTCAATTGGCCTTTTCATGCCCTACAGTAGCAAGGTTGGATTCTTGCAAATGTGCAGCTACTGCCATAGCTGCATAATTGAAGGACTGACAGTTCTCAAGACTTCATTATTATTTTTTATTAGAGAATCTGTTGGCATTGACAGTTTTTTCTCATACTTTTCAAATACACTGGATACTGGCAGCTGAGGATTCTGCATGACAGCTTGTATTGAAGTATCAGGGTATTTTTCCGTGTCGGTACAGAGAGAGAAAAACTGTCAACAGGAACACAAAATAGAGCTCAGAGATGGTTTTATATATCTAAGTTTATTTAAGCCTTGGTTCTATTTTGATTTTCCATTTGCAAATTTTAATTATATGTAAGCAAAGGTTATTGTTAAAAATGCAGGCACCAAGAAGAATTTAGTGCCTCTAAACAAATGCATAGTAAGAGCACAGTCAGCAAGGGAAGAGGTTTCCTGATTCGTAGCTAGTTTCTTTCATTTAGGTCACCGCTAGAATGGCTTCGTCTAAGCCTATTTTTTGTAACAGTTCCGTACTGAATGATGCCGGATCATGAATGGCCTTCTATGTTCCTTCTTCATAAACAAGGAAGCAGAGCCTAGACAGATTGGGTTTGATGTTGATCTAAAGCAAAGTCTTTAAGGATGTATAGGGAAACCTCTAAGGTTGTTTAAACAGTGTATTTTAAAGGCAGGAAAGATTTTCCTTGACTTTGCTGTCATAAAGGATTGCGTTGAACATGACTAGCAACAAAACACTTGGCATACTAAGAGCGGGACTTTCAGATCCCAAACACTCAGCAAGGAGTAAATTGTGTTGAACACAGAAGCAGGAGATGTGGTTCCTTGGCAGACCTCATGAGCAGTGATGCCAAACCCTGAGCTGAATTACCAATGGGAAGTCAGTAAGTGTGAATAGCCCCAGATAGGGTTAGAGGTCTTCCTTTCTGAATGAGCACCGAGAGAAAATAAGCAGTGCCCCTACAGTACTGCAAAGCTTTTATAAAATTGACTCTTCAGAGACACAGGTTGATTAATTAAACTCACTAAAGTGGATGTGATTAAAAAACATACTGTCATAGCAAGACAAGAAAGATGAAGAAGAAAGATTTTTATGTAAGAAATCATTATTTGCATGAAATCATTGTGAGTTCATACAAAGGGTTTATTGAATGCACATCGGCCAAGCCTTATTGATGATTATGGATTTTCTGGATATGCCTCAAAAACAGCATTTTCACCCCTGCATAATTGCTTTTTTTTTTCCTTCCAACCATTTTTATAATTTTATTAGCTCTATAGCTCTGGTAATATAAGCTATTTATTGAGAAATGCAACAGTTACATCAATACAAAAGTATTATAAATAAAATGGAATTTGTCTGATATTTCAATTTGTATTTAAATTCACTGAATTTTTTGAGTTCTGTTTCTTTCTCATTACTAATATTGTAAGTGACAAACGGGGCCTCAGAAAAGGATTTATATGTTCAAGTGGTGTGTGACTCTGTTAATGGTACTCGGGGGTCAGCCTCCATAGGTAATTTTTTTTTTGCCCAGATGGTGACTGCTCACTTCATGTTATGACTGTCCCCTTGGTCTTCATGAAGACAGTCACAGAATCGGGTTCCAGGGCCATTTCCAGGTAAATACATCCATGCTTTCAGACCAACTGGAACCTCTTGCCTTTCGTGTCTATTAACTACAAAAATAACTCTCTGCAAAATAATTGGCTGTGTTTGTTTCCAGTTCTTGGAACAAGTCCATGGACAGAAGGTGGCAGTGGGTTTGTATTAAAAATTGTTAGTCTTTCAGGATTTTAGCTACTTTTTGATGTTCTAGTGGATGCGGCAATGAACTAGTACAGAAGAAATCTGCTCATCCCAACTCTTCTCTGTTCTGCAACAAGTCATGAATCACCTCACATTCCTGCTTCCATCATTTCTTCATCCTTCATCAGTTTTGTATGTGTTGGCTTTAAGATGTTGAGAGAAGTAAATATTTTTCTGCTTGCTTGTAGGCTGCTCGGAGCACTTATCTTTTTCAGTTTCTCTAAGTGCTAATGAAACTGAAAATTAATATATTTTTAAAGCTTATAAATATAATTAAGAAGGCAGTTTAAATTTTTCCTTCGTGGTTCTTAGGTATTAAAATAGTCTTGTAAATTCATGCCCAGTGATATAAAGACTCTGCTGTGCACTACTATGCACTACAACCTGAGCTCCAGTCCTAAAAACCAAATTCACTGTGAAACCAACAGGACTGGCCAGGGAAAGTAGAACTAAGCATATATGTACGTGTATGGGATAAGGTCTATTGTTATAGACTGTTTTACTGGTGTTGCTGCAGTTGCTCTTTATTTGATAGTAGGATTTCCCACTTCCAGAACCAACTACTTGTGGCATAGCAATCACAAAAGCTATAAGAAAAAAACAGGACACTTTTAATGAAGTGAAAGTACTTTTATAATTCCAGAAGTCTTTTCAAGTTCTTCTAAAACTTTAAATAAAATTTTACTTTACCTCATTTTGACATTTTCACAGAGAATTAAGACAATTTTTGAAAAACAGGAGCTGAGTAGATTGTACACGTAAGTATTGTAGAAGCTAGTTCTTCTACAGAACAATAAAATATCTGCTGTATGCATACCTTCAGAAGTGGTCAACTGTATGGCAAATAATCAGTATGCAGATAATCCTTTCTCAGTGTATGGGGTCCCTCAGAGCTTGAGCTATGACCTACATATTCATTTTCAGCTCTGACATTTAGGAACTTTCTCTTGGGAGAGAGGTACCAGCATACTAGGATCCTGCATCCTGTCCTGTGCAAGACTCAGCAGTTGCCAGAGTGGGAATGTGTGTAGGGTTTGAGAAGAGCATGGTGGAAAATGAACTCATAGGGGGAAGAGCCAAGCCAATACAGGCATAGAGATGGTGCATCAGTGGAGAGCAAGGTCACGGGAGCAGTGCAGGATGGCATCAGCCACAGTTTGCAGACAACAACCTAGATGGGGCATTATTTGGACATATTTGCCAGATTAAAGTTAGAGATTAGTTTGCCATGAGAATATATATTGAATGGCATATGTCCTTTCACAAGTTCACCCTGGCTTTATTCGTTATTTCCTTACATGTAAGCAGAGATGTAGAGATAAGATAAATGTAAAGATGATAAGGATAAATTAGGAAGTTACTTTAAGTATATATGATCACTTTTTAATGAATTTATATTTATATATATATATATATATATATATAACAAAGTGATAGAAAATTATAGCATTCCTGTATTATGTGCAAATTAAAATGCATCCTTTTGTCAACAGGTCTCCCCAGAATAGTTGTGCAAACAGTGTATGTCTCTCTGTCATGCAACTGTGGGTAATTAACATATGCAAAACACTACAGTCCTGCTAGGAGCTACACAGTCCTCCCCTGAAATTTAGGTTCTATTTATTTACAACAAAATAAAGTGGACCCTTCTGGAAAGAAACATAGCTTTGTGGCTGCACCAATGCTGTCGCACAGATGCTTTAAATCTTTTATATCTCCCAGACCTCCAGGGGCTGGTGTTGGATGGTATTGAGCCAGGGCCAATAAATAATTTATGCTAAGTAGCAATTTAGTTGTTTGGCTTGGGGTAAAGAAATCCAAGAAATTCATAAATAAAGTTCCCATTTTTGCTGTGTTCCAAAAGTTAATTTATGTTACTCTGCAATTAACTAACATAAAGGTGAAAAAATATGACAGGCCTAAGGTAGAAAATAAAGCTCATAAATCTGCCGTATCTTAACTAGTGGTGCTTTAGTGATAGTTGGTGCCTGCACTTGGTTTCTTGTTCATCTAATTCACCTGTATTTGCCTGACCCAGAAAAATGTGGTAATTAATTTCTAATATTTCCCCTTTGCAATAAACAGGCAAACCCAACATTTTTTGCTCTGCCCTTTGAACTAGAGAGTAAGTACTAGATTTTGGCAGACACTCTGGCAAAACAGACAGAAGTGGGAATCTATAATGATGGATAAAGTCTGGTCATCAGGTGGTGCCTGTGTTCAATGGACTATATTTGAAAGCAGATCCACTCATTCATTAATGTCCTTTATATGTGCAAACACTTACATACAAATGCATAGGATTTTGATGTGATACCTGTATTCTTCCCCTTGAGCTAAAACAGATGTTTCCTGATAAAGACATGACTTTTCTTTAGCGTCATCCTATTATAATATATAATATACCATTATCCTATGGACACAATGTGTACTGTTTAAAAGGAACTTATATATAAGTGTATGATGGTTGCTACAGAGGAAAGAATAAAATTATATAACTATATGCTGTACCTTATATACAAAATACAGAAGTTGGGTAGATTAGAGGAATGAGAGTTAAGCAAAAGACTGGACTCAGGTTGTTCCAGCATGAAAAGATTATGTGTGTGTTTTCTACCTCAGTATTTGCTGAAAGCTCCTAAGCATAACATTTAGTGAAATTTTGCAGTTTGTATAGCTGTGTTTAGAACCTTCAAAGTGCCCATCTTTCTAGTGAGGAAAAGTTAGAGAAAGTGGTGCATCTGATAAATTTTACAAGTTTTGTTACTCACAAGAGGAATTCTGACCGTGGGCTCAAGGAGCTTATTTCAGGGAGGTTGTCTGTTATCTGCTTCTATCAAATAGATTCTCACTATCCATGAATAGAGAAAAATTGAAATATGATTATGCAACAGAGAAGGACCAAGTCCTCTGCTTCTCTGCCGCATTGTGCCATCACTGATTTCCATGAAACTACACTGGTTGAAAGCAGAATTATGTCTCATATTTTCAACTCTAAGACTCATCTTGGCAATTACCGGTAGTCTGAACAAGTGCATTCAACATCCTTCCTTTTCAGGATGCACAGAAAAGGAAGCTTCTTTCCTCCCCTCAGTTTCACTCCTGCAGAGTAAGTACGGTGTTGCAAACATCCCTCGCTGCAATCAATGTCTTCTTATGACTTCAAGGAGCCTGTAAGCCCCCAACCTGTTCAGAGGTGAAGTGCCATGGAAGAGTTCAGGCTCTGACACTCAGTTACTTGCCTGTTGTAGAAAAAATATCTCTGCCCATTATTCAAAAGGGTTTGGTTTCAAAAGAGATTGCATTTGCTGTGATAATAGGACAGAATATGCTTCACTATCCACTATAATATCTGTTTTCTTTTTCTGGAGGTTTCTGCGTCATGAAGATGAATTTAGTTCTTTACTTCCTGAGATAAAAAGAAAATTACATGATTGATTTCTCTTTTAATTGCAATGCAGAGTATCTTGATTTCTGACTCT
Organism: Lophotriccus pileatus; assembly: GCA_035583135.1. NCBI lineage: Eukaryota > Metazoa > Chordata > Aves > Passeriformes > Tyrannidae > Lophotriccus > Lophotriccus pileatus. Next base: position 74,636,089 of record JAWWES010000115.1, on the reverse strand, counting down.
CACTTTTAATCATGTTCCAGGCAGCACTCACTGTGTCGATGGCACAGAGGAGCTCTGGTGTGTTGCTGCATGAGTGAGCATGACCCTTTTCCCTTCTGTGGCACACTGTGGACCACAGGTCCTGGACCCAGGAGAAACGGTCCTAAACTCTTCTCAAATCTACTTTTTAGAAACAAATTTTAAATTTGCTGGATAAGAGTTTGGAAAAGACCATGTAATTTATTTAATGGAAGACAAGGTGTGAATCTGCTCATTAAAATTCATAATGAGATGCATCTGGCATCTTAACACTTCTTACTATTCTGGAAATAGACTTTGTTAAAGGCCATTTTGCTCTTTCTAGCAGGACTACATGGCACAGATAAAGGGTTTTGAATTGCAGAAATGAGAATACGTTTTCAAGTCTATTACCTCCAATTTCCAGTCATTAAATGATTCAGTGGGAAAGTTTCTGTTTTAACTTTAGTGACCTCTAGCAGAGACATCAAGCCAAAGTGACTCTTGAAGAAGACATTTAAGTCTCACATATTTACATATACATTTAGAAACAATAGAGAGATGCCTAAAAAGCAGTTCAGCCTGTTCCAGTCTGACTCATATCAGATTTCAACCAAAATAATGTTTCCTCTAAATATGTAGTGGGAACAATTAAGTAGCATCATTCCAATCTTTTCTGAACAGGCCTCCCTCCATGTGAGAGATGTTCACCGAACTGGAGACTCAGCAGAGGAGACAAGGGGAAGCAGAGAACTTTCTAATTTCTGGAATGAACTATCCCTTTTATTCCATCGTGGTTAAAGGATTTGGGTGACTCAAAGCACATTTTCCATTTATATATCTGGTTCTCACTTACCTTCAGGAACTACCAGAGACTGCTGCTCTACGTTTTCTCCCTTAAGAAGGTCAAAGGGTGGATAGAAGGCAATTCCAGTCCTGAATGTTTTCACTCTTCCACCCCTCCTTACCCCAGAGTCAGTGAGGTAAAGAGGTCTCCTATCTGCAGACATTATGGTAGTGGTCTCCTCCATCAACTTGGGCAGATAGGACAGGAGTGTCCCATGTCTCTCCTGCTCTCCTATCACCCTCTGGAAAAGTCTGTTTCTCTTGAGTGACTCAGCAGAGCCAAAGTGTGTGGTTACTTGGACTTCTAACATTTGCACTGATGATGGAAGGTAAGCTAATATAAAACCAGAAGTGTGAAGGCAAAAGGAAGGTATGTCTCCAGATACGGAATGCTCAGGAGCATTAGTAGTTCAGGAGCATGCATAACTAAAACTGCATATGCATGGAATTTCATATAGAAACATAATTGTGGGAACTTGATCTTGCAGAATATGTTTTTTGTATTTTAAATGGATGCCATGTGGGATATATTTGCTAACAGTCTTAGAGATAAACTACATATCTAACACATCTTTCTTAATTTAAACATTTTCAGAGTAAATTAAAGGATATATTCCACAGAGTGTGCTATTGGGTAGCTCGTGCATAAATTGGTTCAAAGTTACACATATGGCTGTGCATATCTCCAGCTGATTTTAGTGAGGCTGCCTTGTAGGAAATATGCCACCCGCAGTAACCTACATGTGTAGTCCCATGTAAGGTTTACACAGCAGAAAACAGTTTCCTTATGCAGGACACAAGTTACAATGGTCACTTCTCAGAGTGTTATGATGTAATTGACATAGCAGATTTATGCATCAAGCATCCTGATGAAGGTGGGGCTCAAATAATACGGCTAGCCAGAGAAAAACAGGCAGACTGTCATTTATGAGGGAGATACTGGATGTCAGTTTGGAACTCTTGTCAATAGCTCTTCCTCTGTGAAAATAGGCACGTGTAAGAGACAATCTACATAATCCATAATAAAAAAAGAGTTGTGAGTTATGTTTTGTCTCATAATTTGTTGGCTTGCACATTTCATTACTCTACTGCAGTTTCACTGGTAATTCTGATCAGCTTCCTTTCTGTTTATTCTTGTTTCATCTGGGATAGAGTTAATTTTCTTCCTAGTAGCTTATATAGTGCTGTGGTTTGGATTTAGGATAAGAATAATGTTGATAACACAGGGTTGTTTTCATTACTGCTGAGCAGTGCTTGCACAGAGCAAAGGCCTTTTCTGCCTCTCACCCCACCCCACCAGGGAGGGGGCTGGGGGTGCGCAGGGATCTGGGATGGGACAGAGCCAGGACACCTGACTCCAACTGACCAAAGGGATATCTGATGCCATATATCGTAATGCTTGGCACATAAATCTGGAGGAAGCAGGAAGAGGGGACATTCAGAGTGATTGTTTGTCATCCCAAGTCACCGTTACATGTGATAGAGCCCTGCTTTTCTGGGGTGGCTGAACACCTGCCTGCCCATGGGAAGTGGTGAATTAATTCCTGTTTTATTTTGCTTTACTTGTTAAACTGTCTTCATCTCAACCCATGATTTTTCTCACTTCTACACTTCTGATTTACCCCCACCCCCACCCCACTGTGGGGAAAGCGAGCAGGTGCACGTGTGGAGTTGTGTTCCTAGCTGGGGTTAAATCATGACATGAGATTTTTAAAAATTATTAATCTCTGTGTAGATTCTCAGGCATCACACAGCAGCATACAGAACGTAAAGCCTCCTGTAGCTTTGTAGCTTTTGTAGCTTTGCTGTAGTGAGCAACAAGAAAGCTAGTGCAGCCTCTCAGGACAGCAAAAGATTAGCACAACATGCCCTAACCAACTATGCAGTTACTGAAGAGGGAAGTATATACATAAATACCAGCTGGTACTAGTAAAGGAAACTTAATTAGTAATATTAAAGTGTTCATCATAGTGAATGTTCAGAAGTGTTTATGGTGCTTTCATAGCATCTGCTTAGGACTCTGCTAGTGAATATTTTTTGAAAGAGGGTCTTCCTCTGCCTTTGACTCTTCTTATGTGATATTACTAAGCAAATTCATTTTTTTTTCTCAAAGTGTACTCATCTCCTGCTTTCAGCTTTTAGATAAATACTGCATGTCTATATACTCTCTCTGGTTACAGCTCAGCTCTGATCTGCTGTAGAGCTCTGGGGCAGATCAAGGTTGCACACCTGCAATTTAAAAAGGACATCTTCTTGTGTGGAGATCACTGTTATGTTGAACAGTGGTGTTCCAGGTGCAGGACACATGTTTTTGAGGAAGTTAGTCTTGCTGCTTTCACAGGGTGGAGGAGAAAATAAATCTCACCTGCATGGACAGAATGAATTAAGAAAATTCTTCCTTACAAATTTACATAGATGTGTTCAGTTCTTATCATGTTGTTATGAAAACAGAAATATTTTCTTCCGTCTAAGCTTCTGCATCCTGTGGGCCCTTCTTGACCCACCTGAAACTAGTGGAAAAAGTCTATTGAATTAAGTAAAAATCACAGTCAGAATTTCATACATGGGAAATAAAATCGATTATCTACTCAGCCCTGTGTTACTACACTTCACTGCTGCAGCTTGGCATTTAAGACAGTTTTGCTCACAAACACAACCATAACACCCCTGGTATTTCTAGTGAAAGCCATATTTTCAGATAGAGATTTCTGCTCCATGTTAACCATAGTCCTGTACTTCTTATGGTTGTATATTCTAAAATCAAGACAATAACTTTTAAAGAACTCAAAGTACTTTAACTAGTAAAATCTAGAAGTTTCATTTTCTCTCTTCTAGGAAAACAAATGAAAGGCTATACAATATATTCAGTGATACAGAACATGACAAGTGTGCTAGTAAATATTAATAAAATACATATTTTAAATGAGATATACCTCACAACTGCAATTTGTCATAGATTCATTGATATTAAAGATGTAAAAGATCCCCACATCGTTTCATCCTATTGACCCACTGCGCAAAATCATACATATCAAAACTATTATTTCCATCTGTTTAATTTAAATCAGGTCTTTTTCCATTTTTTATTAGATCACTTAAAAGCTAAAAAGAGATGATCAGATGCTATGAAGTCATATGGAAAATGTTCACAAAGCATGGATTTTCTGTAGGCCAATTTTAAAGATTTAAGTGGTGGTTTTACACTCTGGGGCAGTTAGTTTGTTGTAGTGAAACTGACAGGTCTCTTCAGGCAATCATTGACCTCATTCTGATGTGGGTGTCTAGTATGAGTGAGAGGAGACACCTTCTCAAAGTGGCTTTTCATTTTCATTTATGAGAAAGAGAGCTTAGACAACTATGCATGATCAGGTACCAACTCTCAAATGTCTACGTGTAAGTAATGAATTCAGTGATTTTAGTTTCTGTTTGGAACGTTTGGAAATGGCAAATTAAAAATGAGAATATTTGCAGCACTTCTTTCTTAATTTCTCAACTATTTCCTCACATGTGCTGTTCAGGATTACTCAAAAACATCTTCAGCTGTTTTCTCTTTGCTTTCCATGGTATGCAAGTGTCTATGTAAGTCCCACTCTATTGTTTCACTTTCCATCTCAGTAATTTTAATCAGAGCTGTCTCTGAAGACCATGGAACCTTCCCTCTGCCCTGACTGAGTGCTGAAGACTCTTGCTAGACCTATTCCAAGTATGGCAATATGCTTGGCTTTTGCATGACTCATTGTAGCTAAGGCACTTTCGTTTGCAAAAGTAAGGCCTAAACATTTCTGCTCTTATAGTGACTTGGTTATTTCAGGAAAGACAAAGGGATTAAGACATCCCAAAATAGCTGTGTTCACTGAGACTCTTTAGCTGACTAAAAATTAGTCTGTGGCAGTGGTCAGTAGGAAAAGAGCAAAGTTTCCAGGTAGTGATTTGTGCCTCATTAAGATTGCTGCTGGAGCTGTCCATGAAACTCAGCCAGTCACAGACCCTCTCTGTTGATGCCTAGCTAAAAATGAGTGCCTGGTTTTTAAAGGGCTGCAACCAAGCAAGATGGATTCTGTCACTCCAGTTCCTAATTCAGGTCTGGACAGAAGTGAAGTGAATCCCACTATTCCTACACACTGGACACCTAAAACTAAATGAATCCCAGCTTTGCTATTGAGACCCATTTATCTGCTATATCTGTTGTTTTATTAGCACATAATATAAGTGTGGCTCTGATTCATAGGGGGTTTTTAATTTTATTAGAAGAGAATCCACCTTGTGCTTTTTCTATAAATTTACTGCATACAATTTCTGTAAAAAAATATTGAGGAGCCCCTATAATGTAGTTGTCTTCTTCTAATGGAAACATGATACTAAGATGGCAAATACAATTGGTTTCCCAGTATTTCCCCTTCTTCAGCTGCAAACACCTGCAACAGCCCATGATACAACCAGTATTTTAAATATGTCTTAGTTGGACCTTTAGTGTAATACCCTATCTATTCATAGTCACAAGCCCACCATTATTGTTGTTGTTGTTACTATATTTATCTTTACTTCTAAGTTAGCATCAGTCCTGAAAATTAAGTTTTTCTCTTTCAGTTCATGCTGTATGTCCTCAGCACATTGTTGATATTTGACATCACTTTTTGTAAATATAAAGAGCCATGACTTCCAACACACTACTCACCCCATTAAATTCCCTCACAGTATACAGAAAAAGAACTCTTAATTTATAAAGATTTCCAAATTCGTGCTAACCCTGAGTCTTTCAGCACTCAGATGTATTTGCTATCATTTACCAACCTTTCTCATAGAAAATTCTGTTATTTTTTTATATATTTCTTAGTTATGACACATTCCAAAATTTGAGCCTTTATCTGTCTGGCTTTCCCCTCATTTATCATCATTTTCTGCTGTTTCTGTCCAGTTATCTTTTTCTTTCCTTTAATTTCTGTTTCTTGGTCCCCAGATAGAGAATGAAATATTAGGTTTGTCAAGCGTATATCATTGTTTAAATGCCTGGAGATGATGGGTTAAACAGCACAATCAATGAAACAAACCTCCAGTGCATTTCAGCTACTGCAAATGATGTTCCCTCTGGCTGTTTAAGACCTACCAAGTCAATAACCTATTAATATCATACTCTGCTAGGGTCAGCGCCAAACAAGTCACACGTCTTTTCAAGGCATTCAGCTTCTGGGTGGATTTAATGGAAGGCTGTTGGCTCTTTGGTGGCCTTAAAAAAATTGTATTTTTTTAATCTTCTTGCAAGATTAAACCTTGTTGACTGAAATAAATTAAAAATGTAAAATGGATCGGATAGTAGTTACTGTAGCTGTATAAAATCATAGAGCAACACAAACTGCACCACAAATAATTCACATGGAACCATTGATCCTCTCTAGAATCTGATATTTTGCTGACTGTTATTTCTCAGAGAGAAATAACAGTCAGCCAACTTATCTTAATTTTGTCTCTGTATATACTGTGAGAAAATGTTTAGTCTTATCCCTGAAAGGAACAAAGTTCAAAGTCTTCTATTTTTATAATATGTCCAAAATAGATACAAACAGATTATGATGCCACTTAAAGTTCCATCCAGCATCACCACCTTTTACAGACACTTATTTTTCATACAAAACACATGAAAACTGAAGGCTGGATTTTATATGGGATGCATTTTTTAGGTCACAGAAACTCTCCACATGCATCTGGAGAAAACTTTTCCTACTGTATCAAGCTGTAAGTCAATCCACAAATTTGCTTACCATGATTAGTACAAGCAATTAATAAATAGTATACCAACGTAAGAAAAGGTTATAAGACCTTCTGGGAAAGCAACATTTAGCCTGAACTTTTTGAGCACAAGCTGTGACGTTCCCAGCTCCAAAACAGATATGGCTTGGGAGAATGATTTTTTAAAAAAATCCAAAACATATCTCAGCAGGTTTTAATTAAGAAGGACTTTTATTTTGAAACAATTGATTAAGTTGTACACAAAGTTGCACCTGTTTGTTTTCAATAGGTTGTCTACCTGCAGGCCTGTTGTGTCCCATTCTGGACTAGAACTTGAAATTTTTCAGACTTCCCTGTCATGAGCGTCTCCAAGTGCAAACACAAGAGATTTGAGGCAAAAAGCACAATGTCATTGGGAAGGTGTTGCCCGGAGGCATCAAAAGAGCTCTCAATGACCTCCCACACATCATTAACATACCACTCAATTCAAGGTGGTTAGCAGGAAAATTAATCACCTCCTCATGGGTTTTGGATAGGATCACAAAACCAAGGGGCCTGGGTCGCTGAACATGTCCTGTCCAGCCCCTGTGGTCTCAGAGAATATTCCCACTGCAAGCTGTATGTGCAACAGGCATTTTAATTGTGACCTGAGAGAGTACTGTATTACGGGATGCAGGTGCAATAGAAGCATAGAATTCCCATCGTGATCCTGGACAAAAATGGTTTTCAAAACACAGGAACTTGAAAGTCTCTCACTTAGTAGAGTTGTTTTTCATTCAGGAGGTCTTGGGCAGGAACCAATGAGGAGGAGGGGAGAAAGAGAGCTGAAAAACAGTGCCAGTTCATTCCCAGATCAGGAATATGCCTGATCTGATGCGTCTGGTGCACCCTCAAGAATGGCCAAAGAATAATTTGACAGACTTTGCGAAGGTGTGCTAAATGAGCGTCAAAGCACTGGTTAAGGTCTAAGTTTCTAATTTAAAATAAATAAATAAAAAAGAAACCTGATCAACACAAAGAAATAGACAGTATATTCAGTCTTCCCCTCTCACAAGAATTTACACAAGGTTCAAAATACATTGGCCCAAATTAAGCAGAAAAGGAAGAAAAAGTACCTATCTCATCCCTGATTATAAAAAAAAAAAGAACTTCAGGGGCTTGCAGTAAAGCCTTCTGGCAGAAAGAAACTTCAAAATCTATCCTTTTTTTCCCTTAACTGAGAACCCCCTTTGAAGTACACTGCAAAGGATTCTGCCTGTCCCCAGAAGCCCTGTGCAGTGCCGCTAACCATCAGCTCCCACCACTTCTGAATTAACATCCCACAGACACTCCGAAGGAGCAGCACACCTACATTTCCTAGCAGATAACTTATTTAGTATACAAGCTCCTGTTACCCACCAGGCCAGAAGAAAAAGCACTGTACCCCTTTGGTATTATCGCTGATCCCCAAGAGGAGGGATCGGCTCTTCCATGAAACATCAAATAACACGTTGCAGGCACAGTGGATTTGTGTGTGTGTGTGACTAGGTTGTGTAATTTCCACAATGCTCTGTGGTAGAGTTTGGGGCCATGTTGTTTCACTGCTGGAAAGGTTTGCTCTCTGCATCCCTTCAAAGCTTAGCATTCATGGAAGCATTAAAACTGACCAAATTTCTCCCCTTTTTATCAGCTGTACTGGAAGACTAGTCCATCTCTTTACACTTCCCTTTCCGCTTATTAGCTGGACGAGGGCAGCAACACCCAGTGCTCATGGGGACTTGTTGGGCTCCACCCAAGAGGCAGATCTCTCCCCACACTCACTGCAAGACCCTGATCAAGACAAGCCACAAACAGGAGATGTGAAAGTGAATTAAGAAAATGGTTCATCTAGCCCAACTTTGTTTTCTTCAGGAACAACCACCACAGTGGATTTCAGGAAACAAAGAGAAATACAAAATTCTCATATCCTGGATAATGACTAAATATCTTTCTCAGATACAAAGTGTCTTCTTAAACCTGCAAATGGGTGCTTTTTTTCCTGCTTCGCCACTGAAAATAAAAGTTACTATCGGTATAGTTGATTTATAGTGACTAATACCAGGGTGTTTGTGTGAACAATAAATCCTTCCTTTGAATCCACCAAAGTTCTTGGCCTCAGTAGGATCTTGAAGTACAGCCAGTGGAAGTTTGCTCCAACCACCCAAGGGAGCAGGGAAATATTAATGCTAGTGCTGTTGCCTCCTGCACCAGTTAAAGGAGCAGAAAATGTATTCTGGAAATCTTCAGTGAACAGTCAAATGAATAATGGCCAGATCTCTATGACTGAAAGTCTCTGTGCTCCTTTAACCCACACAGGTATTTTCCAGGTTGTCAGAGAAGGACCAAGTAAGACACCTCAAAGTCACCTCATTAGATGCCGTCTGGGGATCAGGACCTTCAGTGTTATAGCTTAGCCATACCACCACACAGTAGATCAACACTGAGATATGTCAGTTGAGAATTTGCGCCGGAACCATTTTATACCTCTCTGTCACAGTGCCTTTGCTCAAAGGACTACCTGTGAATGTGGGCACTGGCAGTTAACAAAGGTCCTATTGTAAATAAGGGCAAAACCTTTTAGTAGCGAAAACCAATGTTGTGCCTTTTCAGTGGCGGGAAATTCCCAAGTGTCATGTCTGAGTCTTTCAAGCACAATAGGCTGCCTTGCTTCCCATTGCAAGCCAGTGGTAAGTCCCTCATGCCCCATCTTTCACTCCTGTCTCCCAGAAAAGCCAGCACCAAAGAGTGGTCCTTTCCCCCAGGCTGTTGCAGACACAGGGATTTAAAAGTACAACACTATCCCTTCAAATCCCACTGTATGTGCTTTCCAAATAATGCCATGACTCCTTGCCGGGATGAAAGCCAGGTACATGCAAGCAGCTGACATCTACTACTATTTCCATTTTGTATGTTATTTGCCAATTCTATTAACTGCAATCCCAGTCAGGCAGAACTAAACCCGCCCTGAGCATGGTAGGGTTTCCAGTAAGATGAAGTCAGTGAATGATATGTTCATATGTGCTGTTCTTCTTGATTCGAGAGCTCCATTCAATCTATTGGAGTTTCCCCTCCAAGCTCCATTTTTCTTCTTGCCTGCTGCCTTCCCTCATTTTGGTACTGCAATGCCCTTTTCATGCTGGCTTATGGACCTTTTACTAAAGAGCTATAAGGAAAAATGGTCCACAACAATAGCATTCAGAGAAACAGTTAATCCCATCATTAAGAAAGTTTAACTTCTCATTAAAGTTTTTCACATATGAAATATATGTATTTTATCCTGTTTTATGAAAATAACCAGCACATGGTAAGGAAGTGTGGAAAAAAAGGAGCCCTTCAATATAAAATAAAGTAGCATGCATCACTTCTATTTCCACCTCATTTGGGAGTTCTTTTCTTCCTCATTAGTCTTCTCTGTAAACTCCAGTATTGTCAAAGTTTTGTGGCTTTGATTTTTGTTTTTTTTTTAATCTGTATATTAGCCACAGAAATATGTTAAGATGAGAGTTTGGAGAAGGGTCCACAAAAGGAAAATGGAATCAAATACTGAATTAATCAACAATATGAATACTATGGAGTTTAATTGACTGAAGATATTAAAAGAACATAATGCAAATACATGTGTCATCACATTCAGATCCAGAACGACCAGGTATGAATTCAACTTATAAGTTCAATTAACTTTGAGCTGTGTTCTTCAAAACATACTTAAATATTGCTACTACATTCTGTCTTTTCAGGAATGGCATTTTAAAAAGTCATACATTTGTATTCCATCAAATAACTGGTATCTAGAGTTTTGCAGATGCTCCATGATAGTTTTGTGAACATAAAGTAGGATTTCTAGAAACATTCAGTCCTTGCCTCTTTGCTGTTAGAGCAGCATTTTACCATTGCACACTCAGTTCAACAAAACAGACAGTGGCAAAATTTAGCATTTAAGAAAAGACGTAATTCTGTTGAGTAAGCAAACTTTCCTCTCTCTGTCCCCATCATTAGTATATGGTGGGAAGCTGAATGGAAGTTTGTTCTTACAAGGATGAAACAAATACAGAGAAGATTTATCTGTTCCACAGTATTTTCTTTTCCCTTCTGCAATTTATTCTGATGTTTACATGGAGACACTTTTAAATAACAGTGTTCTAGAAAGCAGATCTTTTTCCAAGAATTAAACAAAATAAATATGTTTGGTCAGTGTGTTCTCTCTCACATCTTATGCTGACCTTTCTTCATGGTGAAAATAGGAGTTTTATTCTGAGCACTCCTGAGAATGTCTGCAGTTAAGATTCTGCCTATTACAGGGAAAATCAGCTGATGACAAAAGTAGTAAAGGCTTGATTAAAACTCATCTAGGAAAATACTCCTAGTTCACTTTGTCCATAGGCAAGACTCTGAGACAGAGCCTTAGTTCAGATATTGCTCTGTCAAGGGTGGCCAGGTGATTGTCAAGCTTGGTCTTGGGAGTTTGACACCAAGAAAGGAGGTCTGAAGTGCTCTACCCTGTGCCAACACAGTGCAACTCTGTCATTCAGGGAAAGTTTTTTCTTTGTCCCTTTTTATTCCTCTTGAAAATATTAAAAATAGAACCTACTCCCAAGTAAATCCCAGGAATAAAAATTATTTAGGTATTTGTCTACAATTTGTATGCTCATTTTGATATTTGTCGAGAGAGGAGAAAAGACAGAAATAGCTACTTCTGATTAAATATTTCAGCAGGGGAATAGGTGCTGGGGGAGACATGGGATTTTAAAAGAAGAAGGCTTCTTCAGGAACAAAAATGGGTCACCTGTCATGAGGGCTTGGTAAGCCTATGTGCCCAGTGGATTTGCTAGTTCTATCTCTGGACTGTTTATCTTTGGAGGAACTAAGAAGAAGGATCCATACCCATCTGTGTTGGTTTGACTTTGGCCTCTAGTTCATAGTGGTGACATGGTGGTGCATGCATTGCAGGGGTTTTTTTTGCCAGTATGTGTGCTTTATATACTGTTTTATTGAAAGTCAAAGCAAAGCAAAGAAAGAGAAACAGGAGTTGTGCTATGACCTTTCCTGAATGTCCTTTTTGACAGCTACCACCAATGCATTACTTTAAAAACATATATTTCTATTATGTACAAGTTATGGAGCATCAGTAGGGAAAAGCCATGTCCACAGCGCTGGCCTCAAGGTTTGGTACATCCAGGGTTGTCTGGTTTTTTGGGATTTTTTTGTTCCTGTTCTTTATTGATTATGATGTCCTTCTTGTATTAAAAAGGAAGCTGTTGTTAAGCGTAATGTGTATAATGACACCACTTTCATTATAATGCAGAATGCATGGCTTCAAGTGTTTGCAACACTTCAGCCAGCTTCTTTCAAATTGAAAACAGACACAGAGCCAGTCTGAATGCAACCTGCTAGGTTCAGCCACCAATCTTGTGGCTGACATCTCTACAAACAGCTCAGCATTCACCAAAGTTGAGGAAACTTCGAACAGTATTCCTCTTCAATGCCTCAAGTTTTAAAAATAATGTAAAAATGGTGATTTCTTTCATAAATCGCATTAAAGCAGAAGATTGGTTTTCCTAGGGAGAGAATTATGGTCATTTTTCACAAATTGAAAGCATCTGGTCCAAACAGAGCAATGCATTTAATATATCACTATTTTATTCATGTCATTTGTAAACAGAAAAATATCCTTGGCGATGTCAGTATTTTTTCTCCTCTTTTGCCCTTTAAAAAATGCTTACAAGTTAAGCTTCCTTCTGCATCCGTGAGCTCAAACTAAAAGGCAGAGACCCTCTGAGGTGATACAAGGCACACAGTTTTCACACCCAAACCTCACCACAGACAGGTTGCATGGACTGAGCCCCAGAAGGTGAATTGCATCCTTTCCAGAAGGATAGAGTTTGTCCAGTGAAAGAATAAGAGGGAACTCTCTCAGTATCGTTTGCATTTTCCTCTTTTCCCTCAGTGGGGGATTGTCCATGGGGGAGAGAAGTCTCCCACCGGAGCCTGAGAGCCCTGAGATCCCCCAGCTCAGAGCCAAAGGCAGCATTTCTGCCACTACCAAACATCAGTGCCTAAAAAGCAGCACTGGGACAAATCCATGCAACATATACTGGACATGTCAGTAAAGTAGCCAAATGTCAGGGGAATATTTTGGTCAGAGTCACCAGTCATTTGCCTGCTTCCCAGTTTCTAGAGACTAATGTCCAGACACAGGAGAGGAGCTAAAACAAGGTAATGGATAGGACAACCTCAGAAAGAGAGTTTCTATCACAGTGTTGCTAGGATCTGTTTTCTGTTCATTGTCATTTGAAACCTTAAAAGTGAACTGGAAAAAAAAATATAAACAATTTGCAGCAAAGTTTAGTAGTGATTCAAAGTTGGTGCAGTTCTAGATTAATGACAGAGGCAGGTCAGGTGAACAGAGCAATCTATGTTGCTTGATAAACTAGTCTCCTTTGAACATAAAAAGTTATTGATATTCCAAACATCATGAAATTCATCTCAGAACAAAAAAAAATTAATTAATTTTAGACTCACAAGAGGCAAATCCCTTGGCCCAGACTTCACTGACTCAAAAATCCACTTAATGCCCATATTATGTACCATTGCAAATCTCCCAGACCAGTGTTTTGGCTGTGAGGGATAGTAAATTTAAAAGCAGAGGAATATCAAACAGAGAGGTGAATTGCATCTAAACGGCACCACTGAGAACATTACTGGAATATTGTCCCCATTCTTTCAGCCATTTCAAAAAATATGTTGGAAAAATGTGAAAACAATCCAGAAAACTGTTGCTATTCATTCAGAATTATGGAATATACTAGTCTGTATTAAGAAATTAGATAATTCAGCGTGTTCATTTTCTGGAACAAAAAAGAAAAGAAAAGGGTAATGGCAAATTTACGATGTCATATAAAGCTCTACCTGTTGCAAAGAAGGAAGTTTTGCTGGTAACAGATCGCTCTCTAGTACAGAGGAGGCCTGACAATCAGAACCTGAAAACTCAATCTTCACAAATGGTGATTAGAAATAAAAGACATTTCTTTAACAGTGCCATTAATTAACTAATTGAGCAATTATAAAAGGATGTGGTAGCCTTTTGAACACCATGGAGTATTTATGTGTTCACTGCAGAAATTGCTAATGAATATCTCCAGATAGCCCCCCACAACTCTGAGGTTAGACAATCAGTCCACTTCCATAAATAGATGAATCTCTTGCCTCCTCTTGTCACCAAAAGAATCATTTCTCTTTGTGCCATTGTGCATACTTAATTAATACTTAGGGTATTAATCCAGGCTGTGAGAGATACAACATAAATGTATTGCTGTTGGTGTGGGTTTTTTTATTTCAAAGTCATTTCACACTGAAGACCCTTTGAAAATATAAGAATATGCTTTTTCTTAATATTTGAGGAGAAATTGAAGCTAATTATTTGTTCAGGGTTGTGCTGTTCTGAAAGGAAAATGAATATACTGGATAGAGAACAATCAGCTTCTAGAAGATGAATAGTTGTTTACCTGGTCAGGTGGGAAAGGCGCCGTATCTCCCTAGGCATAGAAATCCCCCTGCTCCTTCTTCACAGGGAAGGCAACTGCACAGAGAGCAAAAAGTGAAGGGATCTCTGTCACACTGATTCAGTTGAAAAGTGCCTCAGAAAAGCTTAACTTTGTCAGAGCACTGATGACGAAGGTTTCCTAAATTACAGTATTTGAGAAGGCAGGTGCGGATAATGCAGCCCCGTGGTCTGTTTAGGTGCATGAACATATAAATAAACTTTGAAGGTGACTGTCTTTTAAAGCTAGCTGTACATTAGCTGAGAGCTTGTCTTCTCACCCCTCTGCCCCACTCCCCTCTCCTCTCATTACTAAGAACGTGTGAGACAAATCGCTGTAGAGAGCCTATCTTTTAATCAGGCTCTGAACTCTCCATATAACCATGTGTTTGCTGGATTTGAGTTGGGTCTGCTTTTTCTTTTCCCTCCATAAAATACTCCAGGGATATCAGGTACCCGGTCTTCAATGGGCTGGTTGGTACTTGATGTCACTGGTCTCAGAGCTATTCACTGTGAATAATGTTTGGTCCTTTTTTATTTTAATTGCTGGAATGGCTGTGGATATAAGTTGCTCGACACAAAAGGGTGACAAATAATGATGAAAGACACTAGAGTGCTCTCATGTGTAGCTTGGACCAGAAGGAGAAAAGAGATTATTGCAGCTGAACTGGTCACATGGAATTTGCTGGACCTGCCTGCTCCCACCCCCTCCAGCCTCTCTCCGGGAATAGTGCTCTTACAAGCTAAGAAAGACACAGCTGGCACAAAAAAAAAAAAAAAAAAAAAAAAAAAAAAAAAAAAAAAAAAAAAAAAAAAAATCCCATTAACAATGACCTTTAGAAATTTCAAGGACATAACGCTGCCTTTGTGAAGTGTAAACAGATGCATTGTCAAATAGTTAAAGAACAGAATTGCTCCTGGATCTGTCATTTACCTCCTCACGAACTGGATCTCTAAACTGTAAAGAGTCAGGAGGAAACGGCAGCAGCATGATTATACAGTTAAAGAGACAAATACTTATGTTGGTCTTCTCAGCGATTGATATTTCTATTATATTTTTAATTAACATTTTAATCCTTTAAAATCATTTTAATCCTCGGGAAGCATGTTACAGAGCGAAATCATTGCTATGAAAAGTGTCAAACAGATAATAGCTAAAATTAATGGTTTTGTGATATATCAAGTTTTCAAATTGTTCTTTTATTAAAAGAGCCTGACATTTTTCATTACAGCGAGCAGGGCTTTCTGAATAAAAAGTAAACGTGTACCCCAGATTACAGAACATTTAACTATTTGCATGATAAAGTGTTTGTCCTAGTCTTCCTTCTGTTTGAAACAGTTGCCAATAGACTAGATAAGCATCTTTTGTGGTGGCATAGGGAAGCACAAACCAAGGTATCCCAGACTCCTCCTCCTGCTCAGCAGGAGGAGGGGTCTGTAGTACCAATTTTAGCCAGGGCTCTTTGTAGCCCCCAAAGCCCTTTGTGAGACCAGGGCTCACTGTGGGTTCACCATGCTCTCCCACTCAGCTGATAGTCATTGTACACACATGCCAGGGGCTGGTCTCCCTCCTGATAGTCTTGCAGTGTCATTGGTGGTTTTCTCATTTAAGCCATTTGAGGCAACCCCTGAAAGGTTCATAATAGGATAAATAACTGTGCACATAATTGCAAAAACACTTCAATAACTGGATACAAGCTGCTGCAGATCCCATCTTTAGACCTTTCCAAACACACACAGTTCCTTCTTTCACAGTCAAGCTCTTCCTTTCTGACGTCTCTCAATGCAGCACACACAGAAACCAGCATGCTTAAACCCAGCCAGCACAGGTTTAGGAAGGACAGGTCCTGTCCGACCAACTTGATCTCCTTTTATGATCAGGTGACCCACCTAGTGGATGAGGGGAAGGCTGTGGATGTGGTCTATCTGGACTTCAGCAAAGCCTTTGACACTGTCTCCCACAGCATACTCCTGGAAAAGCTGGCTGCCCATGGCTTGGACAGGGGTACTCTGTGCTGGGTTAAGAGCTGGCTGGATGGCCGGGCCCAGAGAGGGGAGGTAAATGGGGCTGCATCCAGCTGGTGGCCAGTCACCAGTGGTGTTCCCCAGGGGTCAGTGCTGGGACCAGTCCTGGGACCAGCCCATTAATATGTTTATTGATGATCTGGATGAGGGGATTGAGTGTACCATCAGCAAATTTCCAGATGACACCAAGTTGGGGCAGAGTGTTGATCTGCTGGAAGGCAGGAGGGCTCTTCAGTGGGACCTGGACAAGCTGGAGAGATAGTCTGATTGCAACGGGATGAAGTTCAACAAGGCCAAGTGCCGGGTCCTGCACTTTGGCCACAACAACCCCCTGCAGCGC
>JAWWES010000115.1:74523957-74619502 GCA_035583135.1 Lophotriccus pileatus | reverse complement strand
AGAGGCTGAGGGAGCTGGGGTTGTTTAGCCTGGAGAAGAGAAGGCTCAGGGGTGACCTCATCACTCTCTACAACTATCTGAAAGCAGGTTATAGCCAGGTATAGGCTATACCTGGGGTCAGTCTCTTCTTCCAGGCAACCAGCAGTAGGACAAGAGGGCACAGTCTTAAGCTCTGCTGGGGAGGTTTAGTTTGGATATTAGGAAGAAATTTTTTACAGAGAGAGTAATCAGACATTGGAATGGGCTGCCCAGAGTGGTGGTGGATTTACCATTCCTGGAGGTTTTTAAGATGAGACTGGATGTGGCATGGTCTAGTAACCATGGTGGTGTTGGATCAAGGGTTGGACTTGATGATCTCGGAGGTCTCTTCCAACCCAGTTGATTCTATGATTCTATGATTTTTGTAACTAACTGTAAAGGCCCTACTTACTGGGAGCGATAAGTAGCTATAGGTAGAAATTGTGGCCCATAGGAAATGTGATCACTGTCTCAAAAACCAAATAATAAAGAAATTCCTCTAAAGATTAGCTTTTTCTTAAAATCACAGTGGTATTTGGTCTTTAATACATCATTTTGTCAAACAGTGTGCTGGTTCAGTGGTAAGTAGAGTCTGTGGAAGCTTTACAGTGTTTTACTTGGACGTGGTTTACTTCTTTCTGCTTTTTCTTCTTGAAATGGAAAGCAGATCATGACCTGTGGTAGTAAAAGAATGGTGAAATAAGGGAATGAGTGATCTCATTAAAAACTGTTGATTGCCATCATGTGTGCTACTGGGTACCTGTCGGATAATACAGCACCATTTGGAGAGATCTGCTTTTTGTGCTGGGAAGGCCCATGTCATAAGCAGAGTGTAGCAAAGCCACAGGTAATATGCTGCTGTCTGAGGTCACCAATTAAGGCAGTGAATGAAACCTTGCAATGAAATGTTTCCCTAACCCTTCATACCTCTGTTTGGGTGTGCAAAGCTCAATTAGGCACTCACATGAGCTGATGAAAGTTTGGAGATCTGTTTTAACAAAAACTTGCATAAATATTTTGAAGCATTGGGCTGATACTCCAGGGGATGTGGTTTATTATCCATCTCTGAAATTAACTTGTTGAGAGCCCTGGATATATCAGTTTCTCCTCTCTCCTTTGCAGAAGAAGGATAAATGGCATTTCAGTCCCTGGGGACACCTCTGTTACTTGTCACATATAGTAGATGTGAGGCAGGCCTGCTCATCTTCACACCTAGGGGATCTGGAGCAGAGATCTGGATCTGCAGCAGAGGATGAAGCACAGAAGGCCGAGGGCAGCAAGCTGGGCACAAGAAATGCCATCCCTGTGGGTAGACAAACACAGAACTGGAAGGACAAACAGCCAGATTCATGTCTGGTCTGGTATCTGTCTGTCATCATTTCAAATCAAAGTCGATCATAACTCAAGTCCCTGTGACATCAGTACTAGTCTTTCTCGTGGAGTCACTGCAGGCCCAAGACCTCCAGCCAAATTTAGCCCATTTCAACCCTAACGGGGAGACATGTGTCACATCTGTCTTTAAGTACTTACTGCTTGAGCTGTGTCAGCCCCTGGACAGTTTTTGGATGATGTCAAAGTTGCTGGGCTTGACCTCAGGAGCATGCCTAGTCTGGGCTACCAGCAGCATAGATAGACTCAGTACCAGTGGTGCCAGAGGAGCCTAGAGAATGGAAGTACCACCAAGACTGGGTTAAACTGGGGAGTCATGCAGGAGGCAGCAGGTCTCTTTCTCTGCAGGCTCCTTGAGTCTGGACTTTGGTACCCCCTACCCTTTCAAGGTCAATGCAGTGACCTTGAGGGCAGGCTACAACGTCTGTTTATTTTCCCAGGCTCTTTCTTGTGGTGGGAGTGGGGCAGACGGGTGAGAATGGCAGGGAGAAGGTAACATCCTTTGTGGGGGGAGGCAAGGGAGGGGCTACTTCTGCTTGTGGCCTTACAGAGCTTGCACCCCAGTGTACAAATTAATTAAGGCATTTCCTGTATACAAGAATAAACAATCATACATTGAAATCAGGCCACAAAACTGAAAGTGGAATAAACCCAACATGGCTAATTGCAATTTTTTTTCTTTTTCTTTTTCTTTTTCTTTTTTTTTTTTTTTGCCTAGACCGAAATGATTTCAAAATTAAAATGGGCAATAGTGATGTGTTGGCTAAAAAACAAATAAACAAATCCATTTATTTTCTCACAAAAATTCCATGTAAGCTGTAAATCCTGACCCGCATTAACTAAATTTCACTTTTAGAAAACAGTAGTTCAAATTCCCCATAATCCACAATATCTGACTTAACCTGGGGGGTGATGGGGGAGAAATTCCTTGATTCCCAGCAAAGATCTTTCTTGCATCCACTGCGGAGCCTTAGTCTTTATTCCATCATACAGTGAAAGAAATGTGAGGGGGTTTCAATGCTGGAAAAAAAA
Source organism: Lophotriccus pileatus (assembly GCA_035583135.1). Taxonomy (NCBI): domain Eukaryota; kingdom Metazoa; phylum Chordata; class Aves; order Passeriformes; family Tyrannidae; genus Lophotriccus; species Lophotriccus pileatus. The sequence continues at coordinate 74,617,063 of JAWWES010000115.1, read as the reverse complement.
AAAAAAAAAAAAAAAAAGCCGCCTTCTTTGTGTCCTTATCTCTCCCGATGTGTGTTACATGTCGCAGCAAAGAGCAGGGGCGCTGAAGCCGAGCCCAGAAATCCGACTGGATTTGACGACGCCCCCGGTAAACAGCGTGGCACAAAAGTCCATTGTGCTATGAGATAACTGCGGGGCTGAATGGGGGAGGCTGTCACGGGGGGGATTGTTGGGCCAGTCACCATCGGATCACAGTCGAGGCCTGAATTCCTTTATGGTTCATCAGGGCCTGTTGGTACCACAGAAAGTGTCATGATCCTTTTTTTTCACTGGGGCCAGATGGTGTCCTTTTCTGAGGCCTTCCTAATGCCCGGTTTTCCACATGTAAAACTCCTGGGAAAATGACCTAACTCACAGCTGCTTAGTGAGGCTTGAGCAGGTCTTTAGAAAGACTTCTGTCAGGAACAAGGCGGCCGTACCACTCCGGGGGAGCAGGGGGAGGCCGCCAGCACAAACCTACCCCTCGCCGTCGATATTTAAGAGGAAATAAAATCCCGCCTGTCCAGCGCCAGGCTGCGCGCTCTGCGGCCCCGGCCGGCTGGAATGGCAGCGTGGATGGCCGGGGAAGTGCCAGGAGCTGCCGTGGGGCCGGCCGGGCGGCAGCCGCTCTCCCTTCCCCGGCGAGCAGATGGCCTGAATAAAAACATAGAATGTGGTCCAAAAGGGTCGGGGGAGGACAAAAAGTGAGAGGTTCCCCAGGCCGCGGGCAGCCGCCCGGGGAGAGGGGAGGGAGGGACCCGCCGCTGAAAGGGGTGAGGGAGAGTGGGAACTTTTGATGTCGGGAGGGCAGTGTTTGCCAGCTTGCTGAATGACTCCCCGAGGAACGCAGTACCGCAGGTGCGGCGCTTATAAAGCCCAAAGCCTTTTATATCAATAAAATAATGCCTGGCCGGAGGAGCTCTCCCAAGGCTGCGAGGGATGCGAAGCTGAAAAGCTTCCGTGGTGGTGCTTATTTTTCCCAATCAAGGCGTTAGCAATAATTATCTTGGTAACTTTTAGTTGCAGTCACTGACCTCTTAGCCTTGACTGTAGATCACTGTATCGGGATGTTTTCACTTGTCTGGCTTCGCCAGGGAATTATTTTTTTGTGGGGGTTGATGAAAGGATCCGTATCTGTCCTTTGCACGGGTTTTTTGGAAGCTTTCCAACTGTACCTCTGTCAGTGCATCTGCAGATATTTTAGCAACTATTACACCTATCCCCAAAGTTTTCCAATGGTATTCTTTTTTTCAAAAGCTTTCATATAAATAAGCACAGCTCAGTAAACATATTAACACTCAATTTTAATTTACTTGTTCTATGACCCAGAACACTATTTTAATCCCAGTGTTAAGTATATTTTCCCTCATATATTTTAAAGTTTAAACTGAATATGGGAAGTTACAATAGCATTTCTTTCCTGGACATGGCCATCTGAGGAATTAAATAGAGCTGTCTGAAAAGTCGCTATAATTGTTCATGGGGAGGAGATTCTCAATAAAATGTTATGGTTTTTTCAATTAAAAAGTGAAAGTGAAAACTGAACAACTATGCTAAAAGTCTTTCAGTGCTGATACATTAAAATCAATTTTGATTTCAAAGATTTAATTTATGGAAAAAAAATATGTTTATCCCAACATTTTGCATTTTCAGACTTGCACAGAATACTTCTATGAATGTTTTTCTTTTTTTGGCTAAAATATTTTTTTACATGTCTTTAGTTCCAGCAAAATCCCAATCCTCATTTTTTGATTTTGCAGTCAGACCTGAATGGAAAAGAAATACAGCATTGATATCAGGTAGGTATTGTCAAAGGTTTCTTTATGTGTTTGTTAAGAATACAAGTTAACTTTGTTACAGAACATACATTCAGGGCATGATACGAAAGAAAACAAGTAATTTTTAAATCTTACTGTCTCAGCTAAAAGAATAAAAGATGGAAGAAGTGTATATAAAGATGTGCCTAGTTGCTCAGATAAGAGTCATGTTTCAGTTCTGTCTGTATGAAACTTAAACGAAAACAGCCCAAAAGTGTTTGTCCATTCCAAACCTCTCCATTCTGCCTTTGACCCAAAAATTATTGACATCCATGAATTTTGTTTCTCTTTGGTAACTTGCAGATTATTGATTTTATCGTTTGCCTGACATTTCACAGTGCATTGCCTCACTTACAGAAATGTTCAGCATTTACACTGTGATGTGAACTGTCATAAAGTGAGGTAACATTCCATAAAATCCTAAGGGGAAAAACACTTTGATGAGATGCAGTCCAACTCGGAAGGACTGTATTTTTTCTCAAGCTGTTCTAGGCTCACTCACCCTGAAAAAGCACATTTCAGAAGGGACAAGATAATTTTAAATAAAGACTGCTGTTCAAAAGGAAAAAGGGAAATGATGAAATCTTTTCTTGTAACAAGAACAGGAGTCACTATCGGTGTGTACCGTAAAAGTGAAATGTACATGTATTTGCTATGCTTTGTTTTCAGCAGAGAAATAAAGTTCAAGAGAAACAGCTTGTGCTTTACATTTTTGATCTGCCCATTCCCTTTCTTGTTCTAAAATGTATCACTGGGCCTGAATAACCCCAAGAAATCAGGCAGAGGCATCCGGCACGTACTTAGGATCTGTGTCATGCAACAGAAGGAGCCCAAGAAAGAGAGCCAGCCCTTCTCCTGCTGGGTCAGTCACATGCAGTCAGGCTTTTGCAGAGAGCTAGCCTTCTGTCTCCTTCCTTTCAGAGGCAGAGTAACATTTTGTAGTGACACAAAGAAATTCTTCCCTCACTTGGTCATTAAGACCCACAGCACTAGATCCTCTTTATCAATTGCTCTTTTCTTATAGTATATGATATATTTTATTTACATATGAATTGATCAGTTTGTCTGGAAAACTTGGAAAGCTCAGTGGTTCACAAAAATACAAACCACTTTACTTGTAGTCATTGCTGAAACTTGAGGAAAACTGTTATCATTCTGCTTTGCCTAACTCTTCATAATCTGTGTCCTATCCATTATACATGTTAGTATTATGCATGGCTCATAGTTGGGATGCAATTAGTTAGATTTTATGGGTGACAAAGCAGAGAAACAAACTACAATGAAATTATAACCACAGATGAAACAGAAGTATTCGGCCACATTCTTTGTCTTTTGGGAAAAAAGATCCCTGTAAAATGCTCGGCTTTTCATTGCCTTTGAAAGTGGCTGTGCAGTTTGTGAGAGACACACAGCTTTCAAAATCTCTTTTCTTGTGTCTTGTACACGCACCTACAGGTGCACGGACAATATCAAAATGCATTTCTTTCCAGACTCTGCAGTCATTTCTTATACTTTCCATATGCTCCTGTTAGCACAATGCAGCCTACCAACAACTGTGTGGCTGGTAAAGCAGTGGAAACCCCAACAAAGATAAACAACAGGGAGATTTTCTGACTTCATGAGTTTTCTTCCTAGTCCAATCAGAATCTCAAAATTTCTCCTGGTCTGGTAACTGAGAAGCATCAAATGAAATTACTAGGTGTAATTTTTAAGACAAACAAAAGTAACCCTTCATATATGGCATACTCAGGCTCCTTGTAGCATGTAACCCCTCCCTAGAAAAGGATGTGGAAGCCAAATGGGCTCAAAAAGAAACTACACAAAGCCAGAAAATAAAAGTCCAGTGGATACCATGTCTGTATCAGGAAATTCCTAAATTATAGATAGCAGAATGCAGAGACACTCTTCCATGGGAAGGGTCGCTCCTTGCTGTTCTCCTCATAATCTTTCCCTAAGCAGTTATTACTAGACACTGTCAGGGACAGGAGCAGGACCTTTGGTCTCATTCAGTACAGCTGTTCTCTTGTTCCTCTGTTCTTATTTTATTCCAGCAACAAAGTCTATTTTTATTCTTCTCCCTAGAATTGTGGCCAGCATACTGGAAAGGATTTTACTAGGAATCCAGACTGCTGTCACCCTGTTCATGGTACTCACAGGGACACTTCTTTTCCTTCTTCTTCTGCACAGGGAAGCTGTGTCAGAGGCATTCTCTGTCTTCTCCAGCTCAGGATGCTGAAACTCCTTATAACCAAGAGGCAACGTACTCATGGACCTCAGAGATTGCCTTGTAAACCTCAAAACAACATTAATGTCATAATCTGGTAGTTGGACACCTGTGTAAAATTAAGGATGACTCCTCTCCAGAATGTGTCTGTCACCAAATATCTTATATTGAGAGCTTCAAAAAATGCACTTATTTAATTCACAGGAATGATACCTCTTAAAATAACCCTAGTGCGTAGGATTCCTTTGCTTTCTGATGACATGGATATCACTGGGAAACATGAATCTGAATGGCATGGTTAAAATCTGTCATAAATGTGTGGATCTGTTGTGGAAAATTCAAAATAACTAACCTTCACACACTGAGTCCCACTCAACCCAAGCAAAGGACCAACCTTCTGTTTCAACCATGTTTCCCATCTCATGTTTATGGCACAAGCTCATGCCAAGCAAGGAGCATCATTTATTACTGGATAAAACCATTCAGTTTTATTCTCAGAAGGTAGTAGTTACAGGTCATGCTGCTGCCGTCCTCGCTAGCAACTTCTCAGAACACTCAAAAGCATATCAGTAGTACACTTCTAGTGTATCCTAGAAATAGGTTGGCTCCAGAAGGGCTCTGCCTAAATTTGCTGGTTTTGAGGATTGCATGGGGGAAATTTAACCTCCATGCTGTGGTCGGTTTGTGTGACTATGCAGGAATTCTTTCCTGGCACAATCAGTGCCACATCTTGTTCCTGGGCAGAGAAGTGGGTTTAAGCAGGGAGGTGTCACAGCAAGAGCTGGAAGCAGAAATGGCTGCGGCAGATGAGTTGCATGCTAAGCTGATCTCCATTCAGACTAAGGCAATAGGTGGGCAGCACGATTCCCACGTAGCCCCAGGTCTGACCTGATGCCAAAGCCAGAGCAGTCCTCGCAGCTTCTGACAAGTGGAGGCACAAATCACATTTCCTTAGTGTCTGAGTGATGCCATGTACCCGTGCCACAGGTCCCTCACTGCCATCGGCAGGCCTGTTTAGCATAGATGGATTGTGGCAGCACTGCAGCCTTCAGTCTAATGCCAGATGAAATTTATAAGAAATGTAATGCCAACTTTGAGAACCCATGAAGAGTGGTCCTTAGTCTCTGCACAAACTAATACAATCAACAAACACACTCATCCTTCAAATCCCAACTTGCTCCAAATGTGCTGGAAATTATCCTAAACCAAAAAACCAGCACGTATTATCTCCAAACTTTGCAGAAGCTTGGCAGAAAAATCATGGGTTTGATGTCTCTGATAACTTGACAAGCTTCCGTACCCAAACAACGAAAGTCAGGAAAGCCTGGATTTCCATGTGAACACTGCCCTTCTGCTGGATAAATCCAACCCTCTCTACTGGACAAATTTGCATACTGCAGATGTAAATTAGCAGCAATGATTATACAACTATCAAATCAGCAAACTTCACTGATGCTCAGCTACTACCAGCAACAAATCAAGCCTAAAAGTGCTTTTGATTGTAGATCTCAGTCTATTAGAATAGAGGTTATGCACCCCAGCAAAGACTCCTGGCATGGCATTCTGCAGCAAATAAATACCCGTTTTTTGTTGCTAACCTGTCTTCTTGGTGCCTCACCCAGCGGGAGAGCTCCTGTCTGGGTTTATAAGAATAAGCAGTTTGATACGGAATTTCATAACATACTTACATGTTGCTCACATCCTTCTGTTGAGCTAAATTGATCTTTTTTCTTCTCATTTCCTGGGTAGATTGCATTTGGTCTATGAGTAAACACAGTGTAGCTGCCCCCTTTTCCCAGGCTTTCTAATGAGAATGTGCTGTCTGATCAGGTGCATGCACTCTGCTGTCATTTGCAGCCTGACCTGCAGGTCAGAGGTGATTTGAGCAGGCTCAGGGATGCATACAAATCACATCCTCTTGTCTGTCTGTTTTGTTGACTGGTTCTCCTCAGGGTCATGGCTATCTTAAGTAGCAGCCTGAAGGATAAAGTGCGCCCTGTCTGAGCTGTAAAACTTTGACTTTGGACCAATTGCATCTGACATACAGCAGCATGAGGGTTGGTTTAGCCTTTGGATTCAGAACAAATCACTGGCTATCAATAGCTGATAGTGACATGCAGTTTACTGAATGTCCCCTTTTCTCTGGCAGCTGTATATTCTTTGGGAGAAATGGATGTGTTTTTAAGTTTCTAAGGTCATGTTTTAAATATGATGTTGCATACACTCCATTAGAAAGTAAGTGTAGCAAATAAATAAATAGCTAGAATATGTTATGCTGTTTTATGAGTTTGCTTTTGGGCTCCCAGGTGGTGGTGTGGGAGGTGCGGGGAATAGACATAAAATGGCATAAGAATGACCTCCTCATAAAACAAAAAAAATTTAGGATTATCATATTAACTAAAAATTTTCAGGAATAATATTGAGGAAGACCATGCAGAATAAAGCACTCTGTCCTCAAGACTGGTGTACTTCAGGGAGCTTCTTTGCCAATGCAGCTGCACCAGCACAGTAGTCGATACACAGGGTTATGGGCACAGGAGCAACGTGCCCTACTCAAACTGTGCCATTCTGCACAGACCACCAGACCCAGCCTCACAGTCCCCACACTAAACCTGCCACCATGACAGCGTTCACCAGTGCAGTAAGCACCCACTCATGCTGAACCCAAAAAAAGGGAAAGCTTTTAAGGCCACCAAGCAGTTACCAAAGAGTTCCAGCTCTCAGCTGGCATCAGCCGGGGCCAGATTCAAAGCAGTGACCTGGAAGCAAGCGGCTCTGTATCACCCCCATGGGTTGCCCGGCCCCCTAACACTTCACTTATTAAAAGGTGACTCTAGGACTATGTCAGTGCCCTTGTGTCTCTGCAGTGTCATGCTGAAAATCCAGTCTGCCTTATATGTGTGGAACTGAATTTCATCCAAAGGAGACACCTTTTTATTAGCCGAAATGCTTTGGTGGCTTCTACTTATTGTTCCATTAGGAGTCATATTACTTTTGTCAACAATTTTATCTGCTTCATTTTGTCAGCTCTGCTGTCACAGCATTGCTTGCAAATTTTTGCCAAGTTTGTGCTGCAGAATTATACCAAGGGGAACTTTGTGTTCTCATCATATTGTAACTTGGTAGGAAAAAAAGAAAAAAGTTGGTTATTATTATTATTAAAGTATCATAAGTGCCACTATAAAACCAAACTAGCTGAGGTGCCACTCTCAGTAACTATCATGTTACATTTCTCAGTTTATCCACTTATAGAGGTTATCTAGGACTTATAAAGTTTTCATAGAGTATATGTGTAGGGCTCAGATGGTTGCAAAGAAATTGCCTGGCCAAGCATTTTCCACCAAAGTGGATTTTTTTCAGCAAACAAACTGATTACTTCTTTTTTTTTTTTTTTCTCCTACGGAAATTTCTCCCCTGTCATAATAGAAAATAGAACTATTGCATTAAAAATGAAACATTTTCAGTTTTCAGCCAAATGTATTTGTGTTTTGGATAGAAAGGATGAAAGACAACTGTTTGCAAAAGATAATCGCCTTTTTCAGACTAGTTCTGAACAAGTTGTATCTGATACAGCCTTAAACTATCATTAAATAATAAAATATTGTTAGTATGCCAAAATTCGTGAAGTTATCCTTGGCAGATCTCATCATACTTGAAGACTAGTCCCAAGATCTTTTAGGTCTTATTGAAATAAACAAGGTGTTCAATATACAGTGGAATTTCAACCTTAATGATATCATATCTGTGAATTGTGAAGTGATGCTACAAGATGAAGAATTGATAGCAGCATAATAGGATATGTTCCTTTCCCAGCAGAATCCAACAGAGGATTGTAATAGTTCACCAGGGGAAGTAGGGTTAAAAACCTCTGACCCCTGATATCAGATAAACATTGCCAAAAAAAATAAAATCCTTGATTGACAGTGAAATGCGTGACTACCTCAAGTCTGGTCTGAAATCTTTGCTGATAATTACCAGGCTGAATGTTATGAGAAATGGGCAAGAGAGGTATCAGCCACGAGTGTACATACTCAGAGACCTGAGCATCTCTAATAAGAATTGATGTAGTGTGTCATTTGTAATTTAATCAGCAGCATTACATCTTGATAGTAAAAGGACTATCATGAACATTTTCACAGTAAAGTAAGATTAACAGACACACACCCCAAATCTCAGCTGCCTTAATGTTCCAGTTGTGACAGGAACTGATAAATAGAAGAAATTGTGAGTTTATGCTGACACACGACCCTGAACTGGTTCCAAGATGTGTAAGCTTTTTGTTGCATGTGGCACTTAGTGCCAAGCACTGACCTGAGATATTTTATGAACACAAGCAGAGTAGTGCCAACCCTGATCCAAATTTTGGCCCCTGCTCTTTTCCAGTGTCTTTTGTATCCCAAAGTCCAGGTTTAGATCCAGATCTAAGTCTCTCACAGCCAGGTCCATTCCAAACAGATCCCTCTTTTTTAATTCATCATTTGTTAATGGGTTTAAGAGCAACTTCATTTACCTTCATGGTCCAGGCTTCTCCGATGCATTCAGTACCCCAGCATGCACAGACTAGAGCCTGCCTGACATGAAAGGCATGGATATTTGGAATCCATGGATACTTGGAAGAGAAGATCTACCCTAAAGCAGATAACTAGGAGTTAGTCATCTCAGCTGAAGCTCCTCAATTTAGACTTTCACTGTAATGGAGGAAAATAGGCCCCTCTAGAGGCAATTCAAGCAGTGTAGCTGTCTACAAAACTTAAGATGAATGGTTCTCTGAAAAGATTTTTTTTTCTCCACCAACAGTGAAGAAAGAACAGAGTGGTTAGAACATCTATGTTTAAGACTTTTGAACTGAGGTGAATTAAATCCCATGCTTACTCTGTTCAGGAAACCCAGTCTGCAGAGTAGGCTGTCAGACATGAACTCATACAACATCTGTGTCAACATATTTTTAACCAAAACTTTAAGATTTCTTACCAACTGCGTCTGAATAATATTTTTTTTTCTTTTCTATTTTTAACAATGCTGTTGTGAGAGCTGAAGGAATTAGCAGTAAATTTACTCAGGGGAAAAAACACATTATGACAATGAAGCAAAGGTCTCTAGTGTCTGCAGTCCCACAGTGAATATGCATGTTCAGATGTGCATATTAATTGTCATTTATATCAGTGGCAAGAGGAAAGAAACAAATGGTGCATGGGCATCTGTTTTCAAATGCTTACCCAAGGTGCTGACTCACATCCATAGGTCACCTGAAAGCAAAATTAGTCCCTTAGGATCCAGACCAGATATTCTGGGAAAATATCCCATCTCAATAGTCTTTCAGTCTTCGGAGCAACTCACAGTGACTGTGATTTTTTTCCCCCTTTTTTTGTTCACAACTGTGAAATAACCCCCTACTAATACTGCTTTCAGAGCCTTCTGTGCAGTTATGCCATTATTCCATTATGTTTTAGCCTCTTTCCTCTCATCCACCAATACAAGAAAGGTAATTCATACTGCATTTTTATCTTCTAGATCCGTTGGTGTCAATCACGTGGCACAACCTGATTTTGTATTATTGTAATTATTACTTCAAAATTGCACCCTGTGTTGCTCAGTAGAAATGAAGCGAATATGTTAATAAAGACAAAACAGACAACACAAGGTAAAAAAAAAAAGTAAAGAAAGAATTATAACTTACCCAAATAACAAAGGTCTGAATTTGACAAATAGGTTAAATGGTGATAATAAAAGAGCTTAAAGCAAGGCTAATGTTTTCCATTATTTACTGTAGGCTGTTTTCATGAAGATTTTCTCCTGCACCCTACAACTTTTTGGCAAAATGCACATATAATTTGCAAAGTGAGAAATGTTAGTTTTTTTCAGGCATCCTTTGGTTAAAACTTCTGCTGTAATCCATGAGACCTTCGATTTCCTCAAACAGCTTTAAAAAATGTCACTTAATATCAGTTTCCAACAGGGTGTATTTCAGGACTGGTCATTTAAACAATTGCTCTCCAGGAGAATTACTTATTTCTTGGTTTATTTGTGCGAGGAGCTCTACAGTGTGACATGTCCACGAGAAAGTGAACCCAGCCGAGGAGCAGGTGGTCTGCTGCTCCTGTGTTATTGCCATTATGTTGCCTTTGTTAAATTACTCCATAAACCCAAGTTTCCTCATTCCCATTTGTTAAATTTGCCTACCTCCACTCTGTGAGCACAGATAATCAGTCAAACCTTAATTGGGGTATATTTAGATCAAAGTATGCAGCCAGCATTTGCTCTCAGTACCTGGGTTGCAAATGATAGTCACATGAGTGGCTTGCTCTATTGGACATGCTTTTTGTTTAACCATGATCATTGGTGGCAGGCGGCTTTTTGTGCAAGTGAAAAGCCCTTTAGAATTCCTCTAATTCTGACAAAGAAACTGTCTTTGGGAGGAGAAATTGAGTATTGCCTTCTTGCATCTGAATAGTCTTTCAGCTCTATATTCACAGCAACATACTTAATATCCACAGACAGGAAGCAGAAGGTTTGGACCTGTGTGTTATTTGATCCATTTCTAGCTTCTAGAAACTCTTGGAAGCTTGTATTTTTACTGGTTAAGGAGATATTGTAAGGTTTGTTAGTATAGGCATGGATTTCTCTTGAGAAGTATTGCAAAAACACTTTGCAACAAAAATCACAGAGGATGTCTTTTTTTTTTTTATTTAAGAAGTAATAAATCAAAGCAAGGTTTGGGTAGGGATGAATGATGCATTGTGTTTGCACTGCTTCTCTGAGAAGGGTAGAAAATGTTTATGGAAATATTTCCATTTTTTACCTTATTTCTGATCTGATTGCTGCTTTAATCAGTTGTTTTCAGATGGGTTAAATTAGCTTTATTTATTGCCTTTCACATCTTTCATTTTCTTTGGTGGCACCTTTTTCTGTTGTCTTCTATTTGTCTCTATTATGGTAGCACCTAAAGACCCCATGTGAAGTTAGAGTCTTGGTACACTGGAAACTGCAGAAAATGAAAGGTCTCCCATTCCCTGAAGAGCCTGCAGTTTAATCAAGACAGCAAGACACGTGCTACACTAAATTTTGGATACACTATCAAGAGCACAACATCTACAATTAGCTTTTGGCACTGATAACTCCTGGGGGTTCAATCTAGCAAAGGCATACGCAGGCACTAAATTTTAAGGCATGTTGAGTAGCCCCATTTAGTTCAAAGCAACGAGAATGCATGCAAAGCTGATGATAAATCTTCCAGGGCAGAAGGTTAGGTTGTGTGACCAGGCCATTGGCCGGTTGAGAGGGAAAGCTGTCGTTAGGGACAGAAAGTTGACCTGCTCTTTGGATTTCTCTACATTTGAATGCTGAGTTAACAAAGCACAGATTTAGTATGTTTAAAGAGTCAATGCGAAGAAAATACTGTAAAGTAGCTCTGTTTTCCACAAAATTCCTTGCAGACCTTATTCTAAAGGAACTTTGCAAAGAGTAAAGGCCACTTTTGAAGCAACATAAAGACCACTTTTGTCAGTGAAATAACTTGCTGGACTTTTTCCCCACAGATTTGTATAGAGCACTGGTTCACATCAGGGTCTGAAAAAAAAATTAGTTTTGATTGTATATACATACATACAAAAGGGTAAACAGTCTGAATAAAGCCCTTTGTACTGGATTAGTGTCTTAGCTCTTTAACCCAAGCTGCAGGTTTGGGATGTCTTTGTTCGGTCAGGTTTTTTGGGCTGACCAAACCGGGTGTGTTTGAGTTTCATTCCTCACCCTTTTGAGGTCTGTAGGACTGATTCCTTGCATTCAATGCCAGCAGTACTGTAAGTGCCCAGTGCTTTATTCTCTAAGCTATTCATCCTTTCAACCTTTGGGTTTTTTTCCTTAATCCATCTACCTTACTAAGTTTTCAAGTCAAGTGAAATGTTAAAAGTGCTTCAAGCAAGAGCAACATGGAAGTAACAGAGTGCATGCCGAGAATTTCTGGCCATTTAGTTTATTTGTTCTGTGTATGTGCGTGTGTGTGTAAATATATATGTACACATGGGTATGTGCATGGGGGTACATGATTGCACCACAAAAGATGAATCTACCATGAGGCATAAGTCATGTAAAGCAAATATTCCAAAGGATATTATACAGAGAGAGGCAAAATAAACACATTTTAGCAACTTTTCTTTAATATCAGAAACAAGCAATTGCTCTACATAACGAATATTTTTATGGAGAATTCAAGTGCTTAATGCTGCTTGTCTGAAGCCTTGATTACTTTTTTTTTGGCTGCAGGGGACAAGAGGCTTACACACATGCCACCACTTCAAAGATTTGCCTTCTATTAATTTTTTACTTAAGCTTCAGAGTGTTAAATTGTTCAATTTAAGCCGTGAATATATTTTATAAGATCATCCTAGCCCACCATTTCTCCCAAAATAGAGAAGTTCAGGATATTTGGCAGTTTCACCTCCTCACCAACTCTGTGCAAAATATATATGAATAATCTCTTTGAACCTCAGCAGCTTGTGATATAGAGAAACACAAGTTCAAGCCTTAGTCTTTCCTTAACTATAGAAATAGACTGTTCTAAAAATAAGTGCTGAATTTGATGATTTAGATTTAAACAAAAAAAAAAAGTGCACATCATAAATAGAAATGTGTTGTAACTTTTCCAATTGGAAATTAAAAATAATGGGCTATTTTCCATTTCCTTGTGGGGCTTTCATGAGCTGAATCAATATAATGAAATGTTCTAGTCAGCAAAATAAATCAAGAGCTTTTTACTGTTTTTATCATGAAAGGTCCCCAGTGAGGTTAGGGAGAAGAACAGAAGAGAACACATGATATTATGCAACTATCCTACATCAGAGTTTGAGTCCAGCTGCTGCTGCTGCTGCTGCTGCTGATCTGGATGCCATCTCTGCTCAGCCAAAGCTGGGAAAGAGATGGAAACGTGCACTTGCCAAGAATAGAGCATTCTGTCTCTAATCTGTCTTAATTATAAAGTAAAAAGATGGGCATACACCGATTTCCTGAGCTCTCACCATGATTTGGAGACCTTCTGCTCATGCATTCCTTGGCATGACAGCCTGCCTGACCCAACTGCCTTAAAGCCAACTGAAAAGATTCCTGCCGTACTTCTGTGGGACCTGTACCAATTTGAAATGCAGAACTGAGACATTTCTACTCCTGATTATATGCTTCAGATGGGACCCACAGTTTGTGCTCCTGGAGCAAGCGTGCTCCCAACACGGTGACCCTGCCATGGGGCCTTCCCATACTCGCCATGGTCTGGGACCCAGAAGCTGCATGTCTTCAAATACTACTTACTCAGAGGGCCTGGGAACACATCACCAGAAAACCACCCTGGCCACCAGTTTTACATCGTGTTGTGTTCTGCAGGAAATGTTTTTATTTGTGCTTTCAGAGAGAAGTCCTGCTGTTTCAGATTAAGTGCCTTTGCCATCTGCTAAAAGAATGGTAAAACAGCACACGGTCAACTGTTAAAGAACAGAGACATAAAGCCTGTGCAGAGCCATTTACTTGCTAGCTCCACAGTAGAAGTGCCCATTTCATAGGGTGCTTCATGATTCCTCTTTTCTAAGATTTTCACCTCTCTAGAAGTCAAAGGAATTCTAGTGTCAAAAAATACAGCTTCCGTAAGTTTCCTTTCCTTTTTTCATCCCAGCATCCCTCTGTTCTCTGCAGCCAGCTCCACTTCCAGGGCAGGATCAGACACCCTGGAAGAAAGATCACTGGAGTGCCAGTCACAAGCAGGTCACTATGAACATATGGACGTTCATGCTTTGAACCAAAGCATTAAGGAGGAAGAGGCTAGAGCTTTGAAGGCTGCTGACCTATTCCTTTCTATGAACAATTTCATTTGGTACTTTTAGGCCTGTCCAGCTGGCAGTGACTGTGGGACAATAGAGCTTCAGACCTAGAGTGACTGGCAGTTGACTTAGGACTACCTGGAAGCTTGCCACTTTTTATTCCTGCTTCAAATCAGACCGTTTCAAATCTGTTGTAATGGAGGCATGTACTTCTATCAAGAAAGTGCTATTACTCTTGCTAATAGCAGTAGATGATATATAGAAGGCTATCAATGAGCTTAGACTTTTGGATTCACTAAAGCTAATGTTACCCAAGTAAATTAAACAACTCAGATGAAAATCCTGTGGCACTGAAACTTGATTGTCTGAACCATTAAATTGCTAGGAAGGTCCTTGGCACAGTTTTGACCAGTCCTACCAGCATCCTGGACATGCTACAGAAGTTAGGTCAGTCCAGAGACCATTCCCATTAGGAAATCTGTGTATATATGGATTTAAGCTGTTCCAGCCCAGAAAATAGTTGGCAAGAAAACAGTTCTGGACATGTTTAATTCACCCATATAGATGTATCCAAAGTGTACTGAGGTTATTAATACAGATATTTCTGTGTCCTAGGCACCAGACTTTGAATTCTGTGAGCATGTTAGACCATATCCTCATCCCGCTGGAGGGCTTTTTCACAGAAGACTCACCAATACTGAGGTGTTTCAGTAGTCTGGAAATCATTTAAGATCTTAGGGAAATACCTAGCATGAAGTCAGACCAAAGAGCCACCTGATTGAGTGGCCTGTGCCCAACAGTGGCCAGAAGGGGATACCTAGGGAGCAGTATAACAACAGGACAAAAGCCCTGTTATACTCTCCTGAATATCAGTAATCTGTATTTTAGGTATTTGATGCTTTGGGATCCTTTAGTCTTGCAAAATACTGCATTGTATACTGCAGAGATAAAATTACCTTTTTGCTTGCTTTTATGGGTAAAAGAAGTACTGGTATTCATCTAACTATCCTGGAAGAGCCAGGTTGAGTTCTGCTCCTTGGGCTTTCCTGGGAGCTCTTTCTGCATATTCTGAGCACTTTCAGAGCGACAGTGCAATGTGCACTGGGATGATAGACAGGTAGATGGAGGAGGGATGTTTAGCCTGCAGGCTACTAAAAAATATGTGCTCCCCCTGATAGTTACTATGTGCTGTTTTGCTCACTAGTTGAAAGGATGAAGGGAAAGCTGGTCACCTCCTACTCCTCTTCCCACTTAACAGCTTGTTCATCTGAATGTTGTACACTGCAATGAAGAAGGCGTCTAGGAAAGAGTGAGGAACACATTTTGCTCTTAATTTTGAATAAATAGGCACATGTGGTTAATGAGTAAGGTACTGGTCATTTTGTGGTGAGGAGCCCTTTCCATGGATCACACAGGGCTCCTACAAGACTGTATATGAGATCTACTTTAGTCCATATTTGGTTTTTATGGCAATAAGCCTGGAAAATGTAATTCATTGCTCCAGAAACATACCATGAATATCAATACAATGTCATTTAATGTAGTTTTAACTATGGACAGCAGGGAGAAATAGTGATGTCAATATAGTAAGCTAAAATCTTTTAAAAACCTAAAAATAAATGTCGCACAGATAAGTTTGTGCCTTCAAGATCACACAAAGCAATGCAAGTAGGAAGCTAATGGATATTTTCTGCTCAGAGGACAGCAAAAGAGCTTGTGTCCATTTGGAGCATTCCAGGATTCCCCTTGTACTTCCTGCCCGGTTGCAGGAGTAGAGTGAGATGCATACCCCAAAATAAGGCAGTTTGGCAGGCTGGACACTGCGCTACACCCAAAGGATGAGGGAAGTTTTTCCCTCCCCAGAAGCCACCAGGGTGGTCTGTTTGTGTGTCAGTCATCCTTCTGAGCTCTCCCTAACCCTCCTCTGTCCTTTTTCTCTCACATTTACCATGCTTCAGAAAACATCATTGTATTCCTCCATCATTTCATCCTTCCCTTGGGATCTGTGTGAGAGTTGTCTGAACACGTCCTCTCCTCTCTGGCTTCATTTTCCCTCTGATGCAAATCAGAGGCAGTGAGGGCCACAATCCCTGGTCACTGCTCTGTGTCAGCAGCTGCACTACAATCAAAGCAGCTTTGCCCCTAAATTTTAACCTGGCCCTGGAAACAGTGATAAAATTGTGATTTTTTAAAATACATGTGGGAATGCTTGTTCCCCTCAGGTTTCAGTGAGCTTGGCCAAGGTAAACTGTGACAGATATGGAAAAGGACTCCCCATTTTGGTAGACCTTCTGAGCTATCATAGGAAAGAAACATACATGAAAAGAAACAGAGCAGCTGTGGCAATTTTTGAGGGTGGGAAAACAGTGACAGGTATAATAGGGTCGTTAGGGACTTGGCTTGACCAGCTAAAGAGAAGCAGCAGAGACGGGCCAGTAATTGTGTTTGTGTT
The DNA here is from genome assembly GCA_035583135.1 of Lophotriccus pileatus. Classification (NCBI taxonomy): domain Eukaryota; kingdom Metazoa; phylum Chordata; class Aves; order Passeriformes; family Tyrannidae; genus Lophotriccus; species Lophotriccus pileatus. Next base: position 74,600,749 of record JAWWES010000115.1, on the reverse strand, counting down.
TCTGCAAGCTGACCTTCCTTTGAAGGATGCTATAGCGCAGCATCTCCCACAAAGAAGGAAAGAGTTCTGCAGAGAGAGGCTGTGAGAAACTCAGAAAATTGGCTTTCTTGCTGCTTCTTGCCTGGTGCCCCCTCTCTGCTGCAGAAACAGGAGTCAGATTAGGGCACGCTCTTTAATTTACATTTTCACTTTTTAACATGCGCAGTTGGCATAAGATGCAGCATACAGTAAGCTGCATCCCACAGCAGCCCTAAGGGTTGGAAACCTCTGTCCTGTAAGACTTGGCTCATTGTACCACATATCAGCTTGAATCTGAGGGCACTGATGAAACTGAGAGTTAAGAAAATGGTTCTAAACTTTATATCAGACACTGCAGTTGAAACGGCTGTACTTTAAACCAGCTGCCTTGTATCACATATGGTATTCTTAGCTGCCCACCACTACTTTTGGTAGTGCTAGGCTCACTGAGCAAAGGTGAGAGAATAATAGATGCTATGACAAGAGTAGAGAGTAGAAAATGACAAGTTGCATATGCATTTGCACTGCATATTGCAGTGTGATTTGTCTTTTTATTTGAACATATATTTTTCCTGTAAGGTCTAGCACAGAATTAAGCAAATATATTATCTCACTGCTTCTACTTTTATTTCTGCCTTTCTTAAAAAAAAAAAAAAAAACTTTTATTCAATATTTACCAGAAATGATTGCTTTTACTACTGCATTTACATTCCCTATGCCAACCAGTCCAAGCTGTTGTTTGGGGACCTGCTGGATCTCCAAGCCTCTGACAGCTTCTGAATTCTTCAGACATCAAGCTCTGGCTTTCAAAACCAGTCTCCTTGCCTGCATCATGTTCAGCCCCACAGCAACCCATGGAGGTGAGGGGTGAAATGTTTGGCAGCTACAGAAACTACTTACCTAACAAAGCCACAGACCTCCTGAGGACTAGTAGAAGTCTTGTCAACTTCCAGAAGATGTTGATAAAACAGTCCAAAAGCCTGTACACCCTCACTTTTATGAGTTGAGGTAACAGTTTTTGCTGTGATTGAGAGGGAAGAGTATTCTATTGTCCTTGGACTGCAGAGAACAGGACAATCCACAGGTCCTGAAGCAGCATGTGCTTTTAACCAGCAAGGTGGATCCCTCCAGCATAAGTCCATGGCAGAGTGAAATGGTGGAAGGGAATGGCCTTGGGAGCTGCTAAGGAGACAGAAGAGCAAGCAGATGTGCAGACAGTGCAGGAGATGTGGATACAGATGGGGATATGGAAATGGATGGGGTTGGGAATGCAGGCACACCTGTGGTGTTGAGAGCAGGTCCATCTCTGTGGACTTCATAATGTGCAGTACTATATCAAATGATTTACAGCTGGGACAAAGTTGGTTATGGGCACACAGTATTTTAGAAAGAAATAAGTTAACTTGGAAGAAATGCTTATTGTAGAACAATTTTGAAGTACTATCCTCAAAATTAGCCTTTTGATTTTCTGCCTCGTTTTTTTAATCTATAAATAAGTTTAATATTTAATTCAGGCATGCTATTTGGTTTAATTGGTTGATAGTTTTAGCTTAGAAAGTTAAATGCTATGTGCATTTTATTTAATTTTGCTTACCGTTAATTTAGCTGCTACTTTAATGAGTGGCCCTAAGCTTTTCCTGTGAGCAGTATCTAAAGCCAGAGCTCTGCCAGTCTTTAAGCAATGAGGGACATTCCTCTGGTGGTCCTTGTTGGAGCAAGGGCAAATCTCACAGCATGATTATCCAGGACCGTCTCTTGGTGTGGGCCGTGGACTGGAGCAGCACAGCGTGTTGCCTCAGTAAACAGCTGGAATCAGCCCCTCTGCAGGTTCAGGGAAAAAGTCCCACATAAAATAAAACTAGTGGGAGCAGCAAAGCAAAGAAAGTTTCTTCCTCCTCTTCTATCCCTGATGTCAGTTAGCATAGGAACTTCAGTGTAATATTATTATAACATTTTTTACAGTAAGAATTATAATTGAAATTTGTTATGTATGAGGATAACTAAAACTCGATCATTTCACACTCTTCAGTCCATGCCTGAGGACGTTTTGGGGTAAATAGATTGCTTAGAAACAGCCTGTGACTACAGCTAAAATTACATTTTACCAACTGAGCTGAATGGCTTTTTAATTACAACACTGATGTCCACATGCTGTCACCACCATCTAATATTAAGATGGTATTGATTTGATTTTTAACTTTGATGCACCAGGGGAGAAAATGCAGAGTAAGATTTTTTTCTGAAACCCTTTTTCCAAAGTAAAGAACCCCAGCTCTAAAATGCTGTGATATTTTTTGTCTGTTTCCTTTTCTATTTGCTTGTACCTTGAATATTGTTACTGTCCACCTTGAATTTGTTTAGTTGTGTACAAATATTGTAAAATTAAAATTTAGAATTTCATGGTACTGGTGAGCCTTGGGAACAATTAGATATGTGCCATACATATAAATGCTATATGAAACAACTGAAATAGCTACAAAGCACACATTTTAGAAGCCACAGGAATCTTCATAACCACAATCTCTTGTGATAATGCAATCCTAGTGTATTACTTTCCTTAAACAGCAACTAGAAATGCTTTCAAACCAAGATGACAAAGATTTTATATTTTATGAGAAAGTACTTATTTTTAAGGATATATTTTGTGCCTTTACTATAACAGAGAATGGTCACTAAGACCATAAGAGAAAGGGAGTCTGTCTCTGTGAACACAGAACTTTCCTTCTTTGTCTAAAGAAAAATTAAAAAAAAACATTGCTTGGGATGAATCTTTAGTTTGCAAAAGGATTGATACCCTGCCCATGAGCTGTGAGGAAGCCACAGTCACAAAGCATCTCTTCTAGGACTGCTCTGCTTCATGGGAAAGAGAAAACCAGCTCTTGCCTGCAGACTCATCTACTCCCAACTTACTTAGGTTCAGATGAAGAGCTAAAAGTGGCAATTTCATATCTGTATGTGAATATCAAGTAATATTGGTCTATTCAATACACAGGTGGGTGATTTAGGACTAGGAAAAGTGGAGTTCATCCGAAATTCTTTTAATTTGATGGGCCTCTAACTACTGATTGCCATGGGTTTGAGTTACATTTACACAAGCATCATGGAAAAGGTAATCCATTTACCATGCAGGTGGGGATACTGGTCCATACAGGTATTCCCTATTGGTAGAGCTGGGAAGACAGCTGACATCATTAATATTTGAGCCAACAATAAAAAAGTAAATGAAAGTATATTAACTGCTCCCACGGCATAGCCATAAAGGCAAAGGTCCATTTGAGATTAACAAACAGCTTTTCACTGAAGATGGGACTATAACTCACTTCAGGGGCTCTGATCTTTGATGAGTTTATGAATGAAAACAAAGCTCAAGTGAATGAATTACAGACATGATTCACTCCGTTGTCTCATACACTTTTATGACCTTTTAGTGTTTTCAGTTGCCAGGAGGATGGGATGCTGGGATGGCCTCCAGGAGCCCTTTGCTTGAGCTCTGGCTCAGTTAGAGACTTGCGGTGTGTCCTTGGGAAAACCGCTTTAATATACCTCAGATCTCTGCTCTCCATTTGTAAAACAGAGATGATAATTTTGTGTCATTTGTATGTAGGTCACCTGAATGCCAAATTCAGTGATGAAAAGTCTTGAGTTGTAGCCTACCGTGTTGTATTCCCCCTGTCGTCAGTAGAAATACTTTTATTTGATCTTGCTAATATACATCTATGTATATCTGCCATTTCCAACCTAAACTACTCTGTCAAATAATCAAGAAAATATACAAATAGAGAAAAAAAAATAGGGAGCAATAAGAACATCCAAAGGGAGAACAGCTGTGGTAAATGACTCTAATGCTATCACCCCAAGGACCTCATGAGGAGTTATGACAGAGTCAAGAAAATAAAAGGGAAGAAGGATTTTGGATTTTTATGGTGGTTTTTCAGGATTCAGGATTTGTAATTCCACCCTTTTTTACTACAACCAACAAGGTCATGGGAACTACATGGGAAAAGGGATGGTTTTCATGATACCATGTGACTGCTGGGTCTGGACTTCTCCAGAGCATGTCAGTTGCTGTAACGTGTACAACAGCATGAGGTGTTTGCCATGCTGCTAAATTAAAATATTGCATGCACAAACAAAGTAGGCCTTGGGTTGTTTTCATTTTTGCTGGGGCTGAATTTGAGAATAAGGCAGTGGGTAACCCATTCCCTGAAAGCTTTCCTATGCTGCTGCTCTTTCAAGTAGAGTTTTGCCCCAGGCTGACTGATCTTGCAAACCCAGCTCTGATTTTGTAATGGATATTAACTAAAATTTTACCCTGTAGAAATTACAGTAAATTCCATTACCTCTGTTAGGACCATTACTAGTGCTTTTTACGTACTATTTCATAACATGTATGCATATCACTTACCATACATTAGAACAACCTCTGAATAGCATATTTTGAGAACTCCACCATCTTTTAGAGTGTGGACAAAATGAAGGGAAGATACAGCCTGTATGCAAATATGCAGCTTCCTAAGGGTTAATGAACAATGAGGAATTTGTGTATAGCTCATTAATTGTTATATTGCATCCCTTTATCTAAATTGTTAGTGGCCTGCTTAGTCAATTGAAACATATTACTTTGATATTAAAGCTGCAATCAAAATCTTTATTCTTGGGCATGTTCTATTTGAGAATACAAATCCTTCAGAATAAGGCAGGCGGAATTATCTCAAAAAGTATTACAATTCAATAAACCATATGCTCAAAAGTAGAGACATCAGGTTCAGCCAAATATCCAACTGATGCAGTTGTTCTGATTTTCCCACCTAAACACACCAATTTGAAATACTGTATGGAGAAGCCCATCAGGCTTTGGATTTAAATTCTGGTCTTATGTTCAAGGAAAATGAGGATGATAATTCCATGCCAGCCCACAAAATCACACAAGCCATCACACAAAATTGGTGTTGCTGTGCTACTGTAACAGAGCCCAGCACAATGTGGGTGGTTATTGTCTATTGGTACATGGAGGTTTCTGTGTTTGTTATGTAAGACCCAGAGAATTCCACCTAGTTTATGATGCTCTGTCAGGCACATCTGCTCCACGTTTCTTCTTTAGACCATGGAGTGAGAGAGGAACTTTAAAACCTCTCCAGATCTTAGTGAGGTTTAATTGTCTTGACAAAATGCTATTTTCACCTCAATGGAGATAGCAGTGTTAACACATTCCCAGATTAGGCATTTACATTACTCCCTGAAATAAAAAGGATGAGTAGGGGAGTTGCAGAGCCCTATTGCATTTGACCTGTATCAGACCAGCTCAAAGGTGACCCCTGTGACAAGCAGTTTGAGTGGAAGACGAGAGGCACTAGATGGATCAGACCAGAGATAAGAAGGGAAATGAGGGGCAACACTGATCAGTAGAATTCGTGCTAGCCACCCACATTTTCAATCACTAGGAGGAGAATTTTAAAACAGAAGGGGAGCAGTGGAATAGCCTTGCAGAGGTTTGTGGGAGAGAGAGTGCAAGAGTCCCACATGACACAGGCACCTCTTCAACCTCTTCTATCTTCATTTAAATAAAACTAAATCCTGAGTGGCTTCATTCACCATGCTGGAGTCAATGTGGAGTTGCAGAAGTGTATTAAAATATGTGGGTTGGGCAGCAGAGTAATAATGTTTTGGTTCTTGGACACAGGAGAGTGTTGAGAGGCTCAATATAAATGTGCCCATACGCTCAAATGTGCACTCCAGCAGTGAAGACACAGAGTACCTTCAGATGTGTTAGGGATTGAGATGCACCACTTATACATTTTCTGTGATACAGTTTTCAGCAAGAGTCAGCACAACACAGAGCTCCCTTCCTGTACTTACCCTGCTAACTTATAATGTTCTGTGATCAGCGTGCATCTGTGTACATATGTGTGTATGTGTACATACCTGTGTGTGAAATGCTATGTTACTGGAAGCAATAACTTTATAAATAGGGAAAATGACAGGCTAGAAGAATGAACACCCATATTAACATTCCAGTTGTTTCCGAGGCAAAAGAAGGGTAAGAGCTGAAAGTGAAATAGGATTTTTCTGTCAGAACTGTCTTTCTGTTTTCCAAGCTGATCATGAAAAGGTGAACAGAAACCTGTGCTTCCACAGACATTAATATGCTTTTACATTTTAGCTTGTTAGTGTCAGGACTTAGCTATTATTAAGAAATATTATGTAGTGCATAGAGAAACATTTTACATACTTTGTTGATAAAGTTAATTTGTTTACTGGATATCAGTTAAAAATCAGCTTTTCTAAAATGCATTTTTTAGTGTTGAATTTGATGATATCAACTCAAATAAATCAAGTTTGACTGCAACCTAAAGAAAACAAATGTTTGATTGTTGTTTTAAAACACATACTAACTAGAAAGTTCAGTAACGAGGAGATGATGCCAGGAATGCCAGGATTACCAGGATATCATCTTCTTGCTATGATTTAACTTAAGGTCGGTGACATTGATGTAACTTTGACTTCAAGAGAGGAAATATTTCATAGTAAACAGAGCAAGAATGAATCCCCTTGGAGTAGTAAAGGTACAAATTGCTTTAGTTTTCATTTCTGTACTGCTAAATTTGTATTTTATGTGTGGGATTGTAATTGATGACTGCTTACTTGTCTGGATGAAGAAGGATGAAAAAAATGCATTCTGACTGTCAAGGTTGTTTGTGTTAGTGGCTAAAATAGCAGGCATCATGCTGAAACCTTTGTAAACAACATACAAGCAATTCTTTTCTTCTTAAGCAAAACAGAAAAGGAGAAAAGAAGCTTCCAAGCCAAAATATCCTTGTATCATCTGGCTGACATCTGGGAGTGTGATGTACAAATTTTCCAGGAAATATGATTTGTACCAGCTAAGCAAACTCCAGTGTACCAGCCAAAGCATTAGATCTTCAGTTAAATCTTTGAAGGATTTGAGGAGATTTTAACACCAGGTATCCTAATTCCCTTTCTACCAAGGTTCATAGTTAAAAACAAAGAGGTTTTTCCAATAGTATCTGTCAGTAAACACTGTAAAATCTATAATTATTATTTTCACATGCCAATTTCTCAGCTCTTCCAAAAACTCCCAGTTGCCTCTCATTACCTGCAATAGTCCCACATCTAAATTTCCCCTGATCCCTTATAGACAAAATTATGTTCCAGTTAACAGTGTAATTCATTACCATTCTCTGTGTTGTAGAGAAAGCAAAAACAAAACAAAGCTCTCTCCAGTTAACATTATTTTCACATCTTTTCAGGAAGAGGTGGAGTTGTTTCCTTATTTGCCTTTGCTGAGCTTTTATTTTGGTCACTGTTCTCTCACAAGAATTCCATTGAATTGGAGAAAGAAAATACAATTTTCTTTCCCTATATATCCTATGAGTGTGATACACCTTAAATATTATTTGGGACATGTTTAATTTTTTATATTATAACAGAGCAAGTGACTGAGACCAAGGATACTTGGATTTTATCCTGAACTTGTCTTGGAACTGCCTTGAGGAAGTGAATTTCATCATGATTTCAGATCAGTGACCCAGAGACCCGTTACAGTTGTCTTCTTATTTTCTTTATTAACTTTGATTACAGTTAAACCAGAAATGGAGTTTGTGTTATCTAATTCAAGAGCAATTAAATCAGCTTAGATTTGTTTATTGAAGAGTAGAATCCTTGACAGACCTATTTTCATTTCAGGAAAGAAAATTTGTTTCATTTCATTTAAGGAAGAAATGTCAAGTAATTCCTTTAGGGTCAGTTTCCAGAGTCCATAATAAAACACTTCTGGTACTTTCAGAGAAAATTATATATAATTGGGAAATATTATGTGTAATTGGGAAACATTTGGAAGAGAAAGGAATCTAGAAAGGACCAGTAGCACATCTCTTTTTACACGGAACTGAACCACACTTGCAGTGTTCTAAATTCATCCTTTGTTCTCCCTGCTGCTGGTAATGTGGGATGTATACAGAGGCTGTCATCTAGCTGCTTTTCTCAGCTGGCCACACTGTTTATTCTAAGATGGCTAGCTGAGTGTTTGCAAGTCTGAAAAGAGGGATAACAGGGAATGCTTTTTTATAGGCATCCTGATCTTTAGGGCACTCTTTGGGTAAATCCACCTTATTCTGTATACCCCTTCCCTTCTATAGATCTGTAGTGTGTCTCATTTTTTCTTCAACAGGACATCTCGACCCTGATCCAAGAAAGCACATATAAGAGACTAACCATATGCTTTAAATCAAGTACAAACTAATAGGTTTACAAGATATATGTATTTTTAACTTTGGACAAACTGCTTTTCTTCACTGATTAGTATTAATAAAACTCAGATAGACTGCAGATATTCCATACTAAGAATAAGTGTTTATGATTTGAGTTTATGTGTAGGCTACACAATTCTCATGGATCCTATTCCGTGGAAGAAACGTCCAAATAAACCGTATGTGCTTTTTCTGTGTCCCATCATACGCTTCTCCATTCAGTTCATTGCCCTCACAGGACCTGAGAGCTCAGCTTACTGACTGTGTTTTCCTAAGGTTTTGTGATATCATATACACCATGATGCAGACCAGTGAAGGTGCTGTGTGACATACATGGGTTCCTGCATGACTGGTCAAACTGCAATGGACGCAGACCATTTTCTCTGGTTAGTGTTTACCTGAAAGTCTTTATCTCTTTAAGCCACAGGCCTGTAGCAAACAGCCTGCTCAGGCACTGCCAACAGTGAATACTTGAACTCTCATAACCTGTAAGTTGTAAATTAGGTTACAGCATCAGGAAAAACCGGGAGATCTTTCTCCTATTGCCAGTGGATTGGTCATGATTGTTTTAAGGACGGAACATAGCAGAATTTCTCCATGTTTTTCCAGGTAGCTTTATTTTTATTACTAGGATGTGATAAAACAATGGTAAAGGCTGTTCCATTACTGATTTACAGGGTGCCATCATCTCTTGTACTCGGACAATTGGACACCCTTGCTTACAGAGCATACACCTGGGAAATTGTATGGAAAATATGCAGAAGCAGCTCCTTCATCCATCCTGTGTCTTATCCTTTGTACGTCATGAAAGGACTCCACCTGCTGTAATTAGAAAAAGTGCAAATTTACTACCTTGTAGGCTTTACAAAACTGTTGCATATCAGTAGCTACCTCCGGGCAAGCAGCAGGTCTGTCTTCAATTGTTAGAGTCTGCAGACTTTAGTATTATTACCTTTTTCTTTCTTTAAGGGGAAAAAAAAAAAATGTAGACTTCCCCCTACACATATGCACAGTCTTCAAGTGGCATTGTAAAATGCACTCTTCTGGACTCTGTGTTGCTATGATGTTGTTTCAGCTGATAAGTGTTAACAAGAAGCCATTACAATGGGAGTATGAAGCCAGTGTGAGAGGTCCGTTGGTGCAGATCTTCACTGAGAACAATAAACACTGTAAGATGATATGTGTGATCTTTTCCACCAGGAGTGAAGAGGCAACAGATTGAATGCACCAAAAGCTGTTTCAAACTCCTCTGCTGCTATCCAAGTTTTACCTCTTTGTCTACTTGTATGACCAAATGAAACCCTATTTTCAGTCCTTTCTCTTCTTTTTTCTTCCCTTTAGTACACTTTACTTGCCATTCTAATTAGCTTTCTATGGCTACTTTAAGGGGCAAATAGTGATGCCTGCTCTATAGATGCTGAGAGTTTCTCTGCAGGCAGCTGTGCATGGGTTTGCTTACACTGTCAGGCAGGAAGGGCTGGAGAGAGGACAGCTGCTTGCCTGGGCTGCGGGGGAGTGAGCACAAACCTCTTTCCAGACTGTGCCTACATCACTAGCCTTTCTGGAGGTGAGAAAGCTGACATTTCTCACGCATAAAAGGGTAAGAATTATGTTCTCTGGATAAGGGTAGTTAGGGAATAAATATATAGATGATTATAAGATGCTAAAGAGAATTAAATATTTGTGTGTTCCTGTAAAGCTTCTATGCCCTTACACTCAGTGTTCCCATCATTTCACAGTTCCATGTACTGGACACAATCTAGGACTATTCAGAGCAGCTGAAAGAAGGCCCTAAAAGGGCACCAGGTCCCCTATAGTCTTGGAAAAGTCCTCCTACCTGTTTAAGCGCCAGGGCCTAGTAGTTAGAGCTGAAACAGGAGACTTCAGTGACCCTAGTGACGGCATTGCTTTTGCTTCCTCTCCTTCATCTGACACTGATCTCTAATGCAAAACATTTTGGTGTCTGAGAAGTGTTATATAGGAATTAAGTATTATTTCTCATTAAGAGTAGTGCTGAAGAAAAATGGGGATTCTTCCTATTGCTTTCCTGACATGGCTGAAAGGAAGTCTTGTGCCAGAGAGCTGCATTCCTCATATAATCTTTTTGATGTGAACACCTACACCATACTGTTCATCTGTTGGTTTCAAAGCCACCAAGAAGGTCCATCTCACAGGAAGTGTTCATGGGGTACACGGAGAGGAATAGTCCACCTGGGATCACCCATTTCCAGTGTAAAGCCCTTGATCCATGTGGCATGCAGAGGCTGTGCTTGTTCATCAATGAGGGCCCTTCTGAAACCCATGGGCTTTCTCCAGGATGCAGGGGAACAGGCTGTTCATTGCATCTGGGGAGAGCCTGCAAGCCTCCGCTTGCCTCCTGCTCAAGACAAAACCAAGGCTGGCAGCTCTAAGGTGCCGATTGTGGATTTGTGTTCATTTAAGGCTAGCCTATTTGCTCAGCTTTAGTATTATGGCCGTGGAAAATACTGGCCAATAAAGCGCAAGTGCCTTTGTCCCACTAACGTTGGCACTCCTTGTTTTCCGAAGGACTCCTGAGACCACTGAAATAATGCAATTAGCACAAATGTGTCATGGTAGAGCAGGGACAAAAGAGAATAAGACAGGTTTATTCTGCAGGAAAAAAAAAGTGCTAGTGTAGTTTAATGCAACAGCTCACAAGGCCGACTGTCTCCACACCGTGTGCAGGTGCAGTGGACTTGAGAGCTCAAGCAGGTGAGAATTGTGACCCCCCAGGGAGATTACTTGCTCAAAATGCAAAAGCAGAAAAATACGGTGCATGAAAATACAGTTACCAGAGTAAATAGAAGCTGCTTTTGCCAGCAGTTAAATATTGTTTCACAGCTATTGGCCAAGCCATTCCACACACTCTTTTTTTTTAAAAGAAGCAAACAGACAGATTGGCCTCATGTTTCAGAAGAAAGCAAAACAGTCTGGAGGTGGCAGTGGCCTACATAGAGAAACATTGTCCTGTGTCTCAACAAGTTTCTGTTGGTTCAGTCTTTATTTGGTATGATTTGGGGCATTTTAAATTATATCTTCTTTCCTAATTGTCAGCATACTCCTGCTGGGCTGTTCAGTAGAAGTGAGATGTCCCTATTAGATGACATTTTGCTCTTCCCTTGCCAGTGCTGGCACATGGAGTAGGCACCTCTCTTTTTATTCCTTGTTGCTGTTCCCAGTGCTAATGGTGCAATACAGTGCCAAGACCAATTGCTCTGCCTTTGCTGCTTCTCTATTCCCGAATGGTGGAATATATGTCTAGCACAGCCATGCTTGATGGTATCTACTTAGGTCTCTCATAGATAACTGTAAACGTGAAGATACCAACAAACAAAGGGCTTTCCACAGTTCCCAGCACATAGGTCTGACTCAATTGGTGGATACTGTGCACGTTTTCCCTGAGGAGTTCAAGTTCATCTATTAGACACTCCAGCAAAGACATCCAGACTACTCTTAGAGTAGCAATGGAGCTGCTACCCTACTGTGAATGTGTTTATTACCACCCCCGTGTTTTTAATGCCCTCTGGAGGCTTGTATACAGTCACCTCTGTCCAGGGGGTTTTGCTGAGCCCCTGCAAACCTGCCTGTCTGCTCCTCCTTCTGCCTCCACACATGGCTGCCAGAACAAAGGGACTTATTCTGACTACAGCAGGCTTATGCTCATTTACTATGCTTAGTTGTTAACTCTTTCTCGCACTGTGGGGAAGAGTCTTTATCTCACCTCATTTTAACTTTTTCAAGATTTAGTTTCTCACTTGTTTCTACAAAGAGTGGAGGCAGACAGGTATCTCCAGATGGAGGTTTAGCTCATCCTCAGAAATGAATCCCACTGTACGTGATTCGTTCCTCGTGGAAACAGAGGGTTTCAAAGTTGAGCAGCTTGCTACCGCCCTTCTTTTGCGTTCAGAATGGGTGACTGGTGGAAGGAAGCTGCCCCAGGTCTTAGGCTCAGTCATTAGAGTCTGAGCACAGAAGCACTCAGCATGGAGGAGTGCCCACCTTTCCACCTACTTCCCATTCACCAAAGCACATTGCTTCCCAACCCACAGGGTACGTCTGTGCCTGAATTACAAAATTGTCTTCTTCAAGCCTGTGTGGGCAAGAGGTATATGCATCATCAAACAAAATGTTTAGAAACACTTTGGAATCAGTCTATTTTTAATCTCTCCTTCTCGTTCTGTCCTGCCCCCTTCCTCATTTTGGTTCATTTCACCAAATAAATATTAATTTTTTTTTCTTTCACATGCCCTGATAGTTTTCTTCAACTCTTGAGTTCTTTTCTTCATTGCAGAATATTTTAATTTATTATAAAGTGTATTTTTAAAGAAGAGGGAGTCGTCAACAAACAAATTGTCAGTCACAACAAAATATTCATCTTGTCTAAATTAGAAAACTCTAATGCCAGAGGTGTTGGAGCAAATCTGCAGTTTTACAAGTCCTTCATGACCCCATCCTGTCTGCTGCCGGGAGATGAACCAGAGGAAAGATCACTCTTGTAACCACTCCTTATTTCCACTCCACTCAGAGACAGAGGCAGTCCATGAACCCCCAGGGTTCTCCGCAGGCTGCAGCTCTCTGGTACAGGGCCCTCACAGGACCAAGCCCATCAGCACTGGCAGACAGTTCCTTACACAGGGAGGTAGCCCATAGCAACTCCACAACAGTCAGGAAAGCATTACAGCTGTTGGACTCACTGCAGCTTTTTCTGCAGCATGGAGCAAATGGGGTCCAGACTGAGAGAGGAATGGGATGCAGAGATATGAACTTTCACTTGTTTGGGCTGTACAGATGTGAAATATCTTTTCTACCTTTCCTGCTTTTCTCCAACCATCCAGAAACTCTCTTACAGGTAGGAATTTCAAAGTTAAAGAACATTTCCTCTCCCTGCTTCTCCATGGAGGAAGAAAGAACAACACCCCCCCCCCCCCAAAAAAAATAACACAAGCAAACAAAAAAAACCCCATCATAAACCAACTTGATCCAAACAGTGCTTATAGGAAGAGGGCAAAGACCATAGGCCTTTTCCAGTGCTGCTGCACTGAAATAATGACCTTAGTCCCAAACTTGGAAGGAGAGTTAGAGACAGGGAATTTGTCTGTGCTTCTGAATTTCTTTAAATGCAATAGGATGTCATTTGCCAAGGCTGATTGCACCAAAGGGGACATGTGAGTTTGACACATGAGGGCTTATCGTGGCTAACCCACGACAGGGCTCTTTCATCCCCAGGCTTCAAGATTTGGCCCTCTAATAAATACATTCCTTAACCTCAATGTACGGGCCTACCTTTACAAATAGCTTGGCAAGTGTGTGAGCCAAAGAAGATGCTGACCTTATCAGCTCGGATGTGAGCTTGCAATGTGTCAGCTGTATTGAAATTACTTCCACACAGAAATCTCCTAAATAATATGCTGGACTTTCATGTAAGATATCCAGTGTCCACTGGGGAGGAAATACTTGGCTGGGAGTCCACCTCTGTAGTCATTAAGAAGAGAGACATGCTGCAATTTTGCATCTCAGCTTCCAAGAGCTTGCCCCTGTGCCTCTGCCTTTCCTAAGTCAATTGCCCCCAAACATTCTGCTGCCATGACTTCTACATCTCTCTTTTGGTCCAGGATTTTTGTGACGGCTTCACTTTGTAATTAGAAGTGCTGTGGAGCGTAGCTCAGTGTGTGATGAAGGATGGGGAGGATGAAACAGCAAGAAACTGCAGAAGGATGCTGCCTAGTGAAAGCACTACTTGCTCTCCTGTGGAGAACCAGCTGCTGGCACCACAAAGCTTCCTACAGCTGCCAAACTCCCTATGCAGTGGGACACAGAGCAGGGCAGCACATTCTGGCACTTCCAGCAGCCAGTTTTGGGCAACTGTCCTTTGCCTGTATGTGAAAAATGGGCAGGTGCCCCTCCTCCCCCCAAGCTCTGGATGAAGATTGCCCAGCAGGTGTGGGACTGGTTAAGAGCCATCACGGGAGCCTGGGCTCTGTGACAATGAAGCCAGTGTTTCCTTCTCTGGAGGAGGGGGGCTTGGAGCTGGCCACAAACCAATGTGTGTCACAGGTGAGAAAAGCCACTTTCAGCCTTGGATCCTTGCCCCACAGCAAAGAGGAAAAGAGAGAAGCAGGAAGGAGGAGCTAAAAGATCACTTTGAAACACACATCTGAGGTAAGGGCAATGGGTGGGGAAAGGTAGCACTGGTAAATCTGTACATAGGCCCGTGGTGCAGGAAGGGGAATGCAGGTGGGGAAAGATGAGGATGTGCTGGCCCTCTTTCTGATCTGCTTGTGTTTTCTCAGGAGACTCAAGTCTCAAATGCTGAAGACCTAATGCCTTGACTCATTTGTACTGCCCACCTCAACCATACTTTTCATCAAGAAACGTTGTTAGAGCCCCACTCTACTGAAAAGACCTACCCCAAGCAACAAAGGAAAAAAAATCAGTGGAATCTCTTAAGGAACAAAACAATCAAGGGAATCTGTTTAACTTTTAGAAAGGTTCTGGGATGAAATTTTAAAAAAAAAAAAAAAAAAAAAGGCCCCAAAAAACCACACACACTCACACACACACCCAAAAAGACCACTATTGTAACATTGCAAAAGGAAAGAAAATGTTCTGAGAAGCAAGAAATTTCTACCTCCTTCTTCTGACACATGCAGATCAGCAGCTAGGCTGGCAAGCTTGGCAGGGGAGAAGGTATCTCACTAAAAAGTGGAGCATGTATTTTGATTGAGAAGACACTGTGCATGATTAAGAAGCCTTAGGATTTTCATCTGTGAAAATTCATCTGTGAAAAAAACATTCAGCTCTTATGTGGACAAAAAGGGACATTTCCCAAGGCAAATATTGGATTTTTGGACAAGCTGCATTCCTACTGAGACCTCACTTACTCTGAAGCTGACATAATCTTGCTTTTTTTGTTTGGTTATAAAGAATTCAAGGCACTCAACGAGGTGTAACATCTGTCACACATCCACATAAGCACTGTTTATTTGTATGAAACAGGAGTTACACTTAGAGTTACTTGTTCTCTCTTTGCGTCCCCCAAACGAGAATGTACAAGGAGAATCATGGCCAGTGGTTTGTAGAGGCATGATATACAAAGTGGGCCTTCTGTAGCATACTGGTAATCCTACATAATTACACATATATGCACAACTAATTTCAACAAATTGAAATCAAAGTCTTCTTTGAAAAAAAATCAGTGTTGTTACACAGAATAAATCACAGAGAGGAGATGAGCAGCTGTATTCAGACTGCTGCCTGGAAGATGGAGAAGAAAGATGTGATTGAGCAAGGCTTCAGTTTTGATCCAGAGCTGCTGCTGACTCCCTCTTCACCTCCAGCAACTTTGTTGGCTGGGTTTCCCCAGCTGTGAAAGGCAGGGAGGATAATGTTTATGTAGAGGTGTGCTGTGAGAGCTATTGGCTGCATCCGTGTGAATGCTAATTTACTGCTGGTGAAGTATAGCCCAGATGAAAGTGATACAGAATGCAGCCTTCAAAGTGGATCTGCTGGTTGGCACTGCAGATTTTTATCTGAGAGGGCTGCATAACTGAGGCACAGACTGGAGGGAATGACCACAGGGATAAACTTATAACCTGGGCAAGTACAATCTGGGGAAGAAATATGAAGGAGATGTGGGTCTGGAAAACAAGCCTGATATGTTTTGCTCTGCATTTTCAGCTTTCTTATTCCCCTGTACTTTATCTGATTTTCTAGTAAGTTATAGTCTATTGATCCAAATTCACCTCTAATTATGTCCAAAATCCTGAGAGACATTCACCCACACATATACCCAGCAACTAACAGCAAGGGAGCTTCTGAAAAGAGTACTCATTCCTTACACTGTGCCTGTGAATAAAAAGATAAAAAGATGTAAAGTATTGTTGTTTCTAACTGGGAGAATTTGGCCTTTAACTAGATACCATGTTGAGTTGACATCTGTCTTCCAATATGACTTTTTTGTCCCTTTTCAGCAAAATGCACTGAATATGTTGGGGTACAGCAAGAGTCTTTCCACCTTAATTCAAGGAAGCAGCCTACAAGCAGCACTTCAGTTTCATGAATGTCCAGATGGCACATTTCTGGGGGAAGGGACTGACTACACACGTGTGTGTTTGTGTGTCTGTGTGTGTTTGTGTGCGTGCATGGACAACTACACACATGTGCATTTGGCTGTGAAGCCACTGATCAGTAAGTTTGCAGCAGAGAAGGAAAAAGGAATATGTTTGTTCTGTAACCCATAACAGCATCTCATCATAACTACATCTTATGTGAGCCTTTTCCCATTCCATCAGGCAAACCATAGCATTTGACACAACCCCAGATCAGGGGTAGGACAAGTAGGAAGTTTGCCAGCAGCTCATATTTCTCCAGTGTCGGCCTAACACACACAGTTCTCTTCTTGCTCCTCTTTCTTTTACATTTCAGGTAAGAGAAGTCTTCAATAGACCAATAGCAAATGGCTGCAATTACAGTACTTGTTTACCTTTAACTGTAAATAGCCAATATTCAGAGCATTGCCTACAACTCACTGTGATGAGCTGATTGATGAGTAAGCCCATACTGCACTCTAGGTAGGCCCTATAAATCCCAAACAGATCTTTTTCCCTTGCATGGGCATATAGTCCACACAGCTTTTTAGCCCGGGGCTCAATTTATCGGTACAGGTTCATTTTACTGAGGCTGAAATGCCAGGTCAAACAAGAGGAGCGGGCACTTCTCTGCTTTACATCCTGCAGGGTGAAAATTTTCATGCTCTCAAAAGTGTGGGAAGATTCTTTTCTGAACAAGCAGAAAAACTAAAGTTGTACCTCCAGAGTGCTTAGGGGACACGCAGGGCTGGAAGTAGCAGCACACGAGAGGAGAACCCCACAGAAAAGTGACAAGATTAAAGGATCTTCTCTCCCCCGCCCCCTTCTCCCATCCCTCCCCCGAATGGGTAGCAAAATCAAAGTTAAAAATGTATCTATGGAAGGGACTGATGAAAGATTAATAATTAATTTTAGAGCAGCGATACAGCATTTTTTGAAATGTAAATTTGATGCGCAAAAGTGGCATATTATGATAAGCAGGAGCAACAAGGGAGAGTGAGTACAGGAGGGCCTGTTGCTCAGAGACAGGCTAGCGAGGAGCACTTACAGCCGCCTTTATTTTTTCTCTTCCCCTCCCTCTCTCTCTTTATGCAAACTTATTATCTGAACTTAGGAGGTTTTGAAGAAGTTTAAGGGCTGCATATCTGAGGCACAGTCTTCAGAGCACATCTCAGCTATGGTTTTGCCTTGAAAGCTAAATCTCTAGTTGCGCATTGCCATCCAGTGTCTTCCCATACTTCACTTCTCCTGACCGCTTCCATCACAGTAGTGCTGACTGTTCCATTACATTGCTAAGACTTTTCTTTCTGCTTCTAATATTTGGATTTAATTTTCTGCCCCTTCCCCCCTCCCCATCCCCACTTCCCTCACAACTCCCCTCCTCCTTAGCTCAGCCTCTTTTGAACCATCTCCTTTTGTGTTTTCCCGTGGATGGTGCAGGCTCTTTTACTCTCCCTTTTCTTTCCCTAGCCCTGTTTACATGAGGGCTTTGAGAGCAGCTTCACCGTGCGCTCTCATGAGAGTTGTGCAAATTGCACCAGTGCTTTCGTTGGAAGAGACACTCATCTCTGGAGCCCCATGCTGTGCAAGAGTGCATCAAGACCAAGTAAGCCCCTTGATGCTGCCTCACGCTGTGATCCTCCTTTGCACAGTGTCATGTGTCAGGACGGTTTTCCCACAATGCATTCTTTAGTTCAGTGGCAGGGAAAAAAAAAAAAAGAACAAATAATCTGCTGCCGTCACAGGCTAACACATTACCTGCAGGGCAGGGAGAGAAGCCAGTCTTCTTTCACTGAATCAAATTCGCTCCCCAAAGTTGCCTTTGGATGTGTTTTTATTAATTATTGCCCAGGCGACCCAGCCTCTGCCCCTTACAACACTTTGCCCATTGCATGTTGGTTTTTTGCAAACAGTGGAATTTTGGAAAGTTGTTAAGGAAAAAAATTTTGTGCTTTCATTCCCTAACTTGGATTCAAATGATTATTTTATTAATGCATATTGACAGACCCAAGCTTTGCAAGTACAATTAATGCCATATAAATCATTTATATCCCTGCCCTGTCATTTATGGGAATATGGCATAAACTCCATACCTTTATCTTAATTAAACTGATAATGCACAGCAGATACAGCTCCAAAGTGCATCTGAAAACAACCCTGAACATTGCTGGCTCTCTCACAAGCACGTGTTTGTGCAGGGGTTACACCGCCCAGCCAGAGGGCACCTGCTGCAACAGCTGGGCAGGCTCTGCAGCCCAACAGAGCAGAAATCAAGCCCTGCATCACTCTGCTGGGAAGGTTTTGACACTGCCACGAGGTTTGATGTTTCTCCCACAGGGAACCCACACAGCTACACAGCTGAGCCTCGGGTGTCGGCAGCGAAGCACCCACGTACACCTCCAAGCAGAGGCACTCCATCTAAACCAGCCACCGCCGCAGCCCAGGGTGAGACAAGAAGGCTGGCACGGGGACAGGGCATGATGCAGGCAAAAGTTACAGCGAAGGCGTTTGACACCATTCAGCTCTGCTGGATGCAGAGGGACAAGCTGCAGCGTGATGCTCCCCCGGGGCCACGTGGGAACAGTGCCCCACAGACACTACACTGCTTCCCTGCACCTGCAGGGTGGGGGGCTGGGTGCAAGTGAGGTGCTCCTGACTTCTCTCTTCCTCTCAGCAGGCTCATGCGTTGCCAGTGTTTGCCCTGCTCAGGGAAGGCTGAGCATTCCTCAGTGTAGCTGCCTTTCTTCTCCTCCACAAATCTCTGCCTCCCTCCCCTTCATCTCTCTCCACCACGGGCAGTTCTGCCAGTGTCAATGTACCAGGTTAGCTGGCAGAATGATGGGGTTTGTGTGTGTCTGACACCAGGCCTTGGGGAGATGAGGAGAGAGGGTAAACTGGTTTTTGTGAAGAAGAAGGAGTGCTTACAACAGTACAGCTGGAGCAAGAGGCAGGCTAGGGTAAGAAGAAATATTAAAAGAGAGTATTTCTTTGGCTTTGCCCCAGAAAAGCATCTCTATTCAAGAGCAACACTTAAGCATTTGCTTATGTTTAAGAACGTGCTCAAATCCTGTTGACCTAAACAGAAATTAAGCATATGTGTTTAAATGAGCATATGCTTAAGTGCATTCTTCAGACAGGAGGGATGGAGGCAATTAAGCACGTATCTATATGCAGGCTAACTAT
Organism: Lophotriccus pileatus; assembly: GCA_035583135.1. NCBI lineage: Eukaryota > Metazoa > Chordata > Aves > Passeriformes > Tyrannidae > Lophotriccus > Lophotriccus pileatus. The sequence continues at coordinate 74,581,173 of JAWWES010000115.1, read as the reverse complement.
CTGTCATTTACATTTAGACATTGCAATGCATTTTGGACAGTGAACAATTCTGGCAAGGAATTTGTAACTAATCATATCACAACGTTTGATAGCTTTAATGAAAAGACAACATTCTCTGTTCCTCTGAAATAAGGTTTTCTCCCTAAAAAAAAAAAAAAAAAAAAAAAAAAAAAAAAAACCACAAATTTAAAAATTGCAAATTTTCTTGAGAAGGTAATAAGTAGCACTGGAATGTACGTTGCTGTCTGTGTCCACTCTGAGTCATTTCACCAGAATGAGACACCTTGCATAACCATGAAAGGAGACAAAACTGACATTTAAGTCTTGAAACACAAAATAAAGTTTTCCCATCCATTGTTCCCTTGTATATGTGTAAATGTTATCTTTAGTGGACATGATTTGATTTAGACCTTCCCCACATTGCAGCTGGTTTAATGGAATGCCATAATAGTGTCACACGGTTATTCTTGAAAAACAGCTACTAAATGCTGATGTTACTTATTGCAGCAATATTTATGTGAGAATGCTGCAAATACTTGGGAAAAGGTTTAAAAGGTTGAAAGGCGAGTATAGCCATAAATTATGAGTAATGCTGCAGTTGGGAAGTGACATAAAGTTCAATGGCCTCAGCTGTCGACACTGTGTGTTCATTGTTTTGGACACTCATGTGACTGCGTCTCAGCCAGGCGAGGGCTGGTTCTCTCCCTTACTGGATGGCATTTCAATGCAGGATTGTGGAGGTTTTTTAAAGTGATTCTCTAGTGTCCATTGTGTAACTTTCTCATCTCTGGCACAAGAATCAGCCTAAAAGACAACCTTAGTAGTCTGAGTGACTGAAACAGATGATGGAGTTCACATTAATGCTGCCTTACAGGACTAATTCACATTTTACTTCCTTATAACACTGCGAAGAGAAAAAAATACAGTCCTAGCCAATAAGGCAGATTTGTTTGTTTGAAGGTTATTTACAGGATGTTTGAACTGCTTTTTGGGAGCCTTCCACCCAGCAAAGAGAAACCCAGAGCCAAAGCCAGCCCCACAGGTCACAGTGCCACTGACACAGCGGGGTTTCCCTACTGGTGCAAGAACATCTGGGGCAGCTCTTGCCCCAGGACAAGGAGGGAAGGAAGAAGGGATGGAGCTGGGACAAGGAGCCTGGGGGAAGATCTGCAGAGCTGTGCTGGCTGCTACAGTTCCCCACTGTTGCCATCACTATTTGATCTCACGCTCAGCGGCAGCCTGCTGGCTTCTCTCAGGCTGCAACACAGGCAAAGCAAGCAGCAAAGCCAGGATAACCTTGCTGCTCACAACAGCCTGCGGCATCTTTGGCCTGCATCTAGACTAGCACAAGGGAAGCCTGGAATAGATAAGGTCCTGAATTGCAAGAGTGCTCCAAACTGTCCTCAGACATACTGTGCCATCCTCCTACTGACAGTCTCCTTAGGCAGTGGAGAGCTTTATGGCTTAGGTAGATAAGATTGGTCCTTTTAAAAAGTTCATTTTTAAGTGGGAGGGTCAGTTCTCCAGTGTGGTTGCATGTTGTGGCCCTCAATCTCCCCTCAAAACTTTTAAACGTGCTCTGGATGGTGCAGGGAAGACACAGTTATACCCAAACCAGAGAATTTGCTTTTTGTGTGGGGAAGACTCCACGGGCTAAATTGTGGGCAAATCTCAGAGAATGTCATTAGGGGTGATTAGAGTCCAGTCTATAAAGTCCTTAAAAATCATACCTGCAGTTCTCTGTGCCATATTATGTCCCCCATGCTACTTGCTGCCTTGTATCCCCTTCACGCCGCCCCTGTCTGTGCCAGTCCTTGATCAGCTCCAGTCAGATTCAAGGTACTGTGATGTGAATACTACTGGTCCTGAAATTACAACACGATCTCCACATCTTTGAGACTGCTCCACTTTTCCTTCAGTTTTACTGCTCTGCTTTCAAATCTCTGTGCCCAGTGGTATCAGCAGGATGTTCATGAACCTTCTGAGCCCTCACACCAAGACCACATTGGTGGTGCCCCAAGGAGTTGTCAAGTCCCCGATAGTCTGCCCAGTTGACAGAACCTCAGAAATTATCCTGAACAAGTGTAATCCTCTTCTCCCCCTCCCTTTGGCTGGAGAAGCTCCTTCTGTTCAGTGGCAGAGGTGGAAAAAACAGGAACAGCTGGAGACAATCCTGGCATCTAGGGATCACTCCACCAGTGTAGAAGCCTCCCCAGCCTGGCAACTTTGCCAGGAAAAAATGCACTTCGGAGATTGAGCACTTTGATGCTTAGGGCTTAAAGCCTCCATCTGTGCCCTGTCCTTTCACAGTATTGAATATGCTATGCAAGCACATGCAGCTACAAGTGCATGCATTTGCACAGTGTTTGTAAAACATCACTTTTTCTGCATTTATAAAAAGTCTGTAATGCATGTTCCACCTTTTTTTTTTCTCTGATATGAATATTTGGTTAATAAATGGGACAGCCTGTAGCAATGCTCTCTTCTGCCAAGACAAAGGGAACAGGGAAGTTGTAAAGAAAAGCATTTAGTAAATTTGGAAAATGTCTTTAAATATATAAAACCTAAAATCATCATAAGCCCATAAAAACTATGGTAAATGAACAAGTAAAATCTCAGTAAGCCTATAATCACATAAAACCTATAATAAATTGCAGTTGTGTAGTAAAAGCTGATTAAAAATTGATTAAAACAGTTCAAACTATGTAGGTCTCACCTTAATACATCACATGGTGTTCACCCTGACTTGCAAGGAGCCCTTTGTTTCCTTGCGTCTCCATACACATCCACAGTGATGAGGGCAGGCAAGTTCTGCTTACCTGTACCAGACCTGCAAATCAATAACTTACAGAGTGCAGAGACAATGCCAAATAAAAATACTCTGCTTGAGCCTAGTAAATGTGCAGGGCACATCAGGCAAAGAACAGAGACGTCACTGGCCATGTTACATGGCTGCCAACAGCACTATCTTGCTTTCAGTGCCTTCTCCTCCTCAAACACTGCTAGGGCATGTAGTCCAAAGTTCCTCCTGACAGAAGAGAGGCAGCTGAAATACAGCTAATCAGCAATTTAAGGATCCCAAATATGAAAGCAAGTGCCAATACCTTGCTGCATCCATTTCTTCAGCCAGATTTTATGAGGACAGATTCAGGGCAACCTCTGCACACCAGGCAGTGCCACAAAGGCCCCTTTCTTCATTTGCAAATTCTGGGGCTCCTATTCCAGCTTTGTGTGAGGATATGAATTAACATAACCCAATTATTTTCTCTGCCTCCACCAAGGAGCAGCAAGCACAGTATTTCATCATGTCAGTCCAAGTCTGCAATAAAACAATCACCTATGTCCTGCTCCTGTCTGTATCTCAGGAAATGCTTCCCAAGTGATGACCACTGGCTGTTCTACTGTATAAATGCTGCTTAGCTGTGTCATCATCTCACCCTCAAGAAACAGCTCACACAAGATTTCTATGGTCTGTCCTATCATGACCATGGGCACACTAAGAAGAGAAGTTCATGAAGCTCAGCATATGCACGGACTTGAGACAGGGACATTTGGAGCAGCCTTGCCTGGTCCCTCCACACCAAACGCCCTCAGCGATGAGCAATCTCAGCAGCTGCTCAGCAGCTTGAAAAACAGATCCATCTGGGGGAACTACCCCGTGTTCCAGTTAGAAGCATGCTGTAAAGCAGCATTTGGTTTGGGCTGGTGGCCCCATGAGATGTGGTACTGTATACACCGGTGACGAGTAATAATCTATTTATGTTTTCATTTCTGATAGCTTTGTTCACAGGTAGTCCCAAAAGATAAAGAAAATCACCACAAACACTGTTAATTGCAGGTCTTTTATTCTGTCTTTCCTGCAAAGGAAGATGATATTCAGACAGTCGAAGGAACATGAAATCTATTCCTGAAACTAATGCAGTTTCAGAGTTTTGGGGCAAGAAATGTCTTTTCAAAAGATGGTTAACTAATAATGTCTTAGTAATGAAAAAGGGGGATTTTCAGAAAGTCTGTTCAACATTTCTAACCCAAAATTTTGCAGATAACTTTCAAATGGAAGTCCCAAAAAATCTCTGAAAAAAAAAAAAAAAAATTAATTGAAAACACCTAGTCACTATTGTAGTATCTTTCTGTTAAGGAAACTGGTTCAGTACACCTCATCTAGGAGAGGGACAGGCACGAGAAGAAGGCACGGCAAGGCAAGAATAGGCAAGGCAATGAGAAATGTTTTAGGAATTACTCTATTGCTTGCTAAGAATCTAACTTTTAATCTTTAACTTTAACTCGGCTTTAAAAAGACCATACAATCAATTTATTTCTGAGTTTTAAGCCATGTAGGAAATTATCAAAGATATTGATTTTAAAAGAAAATGCTTGTAATTCAGTTGCATAAGGGTGAGACAGAAAAATCCAAATGTCAATCTAAGTCGAAGAAGGATCAAGAAGATCCAAAGCTGTGGGAGTTTGTCTTCAAAGTTACAGTCTCTCAGACAGACAGTTAAATGAATGTCTGAAAGTGGTGATTTGGGATGGTTTTGGAGGCTCCCAAAGAAATGCCATTAGTTGATGGCAAACCATAAAGACACCATTAAAAATAACCTTGAAGTTGATACAGTTTTCATGGAATTTCTATCCTAAAAAAAGTATTAAATGTGCTACAGATCTGGCCAGGAAAATCATCTATTCCTTATCGTTTGCTTCATTGGGCATCTATAGGGTAATGGCATGTGCTGCCTCAGTGAAAGTTAAAGAATGATGTCCATAGGGCAAATAGTTATCTATAAACTCATTTCTTCCAAAGCTTTAGGGAGACAAAATCCTTTTGATTTTATTGAATGTACATTTCTGTCTAATCTCCTGCCAGCCTCTCCTTAGCATTACCAGTGGTTGCAGAATTGACCCCAGGCTTAAGCTGAGTTCTCCCTTTGGGGTGCATCGCAACTCCTGGAAACAAGATGTAACAGCTCTTCTGATGCCTGTTTGAATGAAGTGGACATCAGTGCACTGCATCAGATCATCTTCAAGCCACATGGGATCCAATGGTTGCTAGCGCCAATGATAATTTAACTTCTTACCCTATAAATGCCTACTATTTATTTTTCATCCTCATCACACGTTTCATATCCAGCTAGAAGCTCACACAAATGTGTTTGCGGTTTTTGCTTTAAAAAGCAGTACGTAGGCTCTGCTTCAGCAAGGTATCTGAGTTTATTCCTCATTTTCAGACCATTCTTCAAGAAGCATCTCTACAACTTAACTGCTATTAAGAAACACACTGCCAACTAGATTCAGACTGCCAGTCAGGAAAGCTACAGGCTTGTTAGTCGGGGGAAAAATTAAGAATATTGAAGGAGATGTTCCTTCTGTCAAGCTTTAATTGTCTAAGTATACCTAGAATCCATATACAGTCCACCATGAGAAGCAAACACTTCTGGAAAGGAATTTGTGCCACTTATGTTAGATAGCCATCTAAGATGAAATAGTCAGGAGTTTTAGAATCACACTATCTTGTCTTTAGTGACACAGAAATGTACATATCTAAAGAAAACAAATCCTTATAATCTCTCTCTGCTTCTGGTTTCTTTTCTCCTCAACTTGTCCATTGGTTTGAAACGATTTCCTTCTTCTGTTGGGCTACAAAACAGATCCTTTTGGTCTTTCTTTTGGCTCCTGCTCATGACATTTTTTAGACCCTCTTTTCTGGTGGGCAGATGGCACATGCTTGGTCAGTCTTTCACCTGTGTTTCCACATCATCTCCTGAGAAACCCTTTCTTCTATATCCTGTATATCCTTTAACTGTGTGACCTGATCATCTTCATCAGACATATCTCTATTATTTAATTTTCTTCCCTTCTGGACTAGATAGAAAAAAAATGGGTTTGCTCTAGGCCAGATCCATCTTTTTTCCCCAGTGATCCTTATATAAATGTCGCATTAGTAGAAGATGACAAGTTCTTACCATTAGCCTGTCTCAGGCAGAAGAGCCTTTCCCAGACCTTCTTCAGTTTCTTCCCAAGTAAGGAAGTAAAAAACACCAGATAATTCACCTGAGTTCCATATTCAAAGGAGATCTATGTGAAGAATCCCCAGTGTCAAAAAATTTAAGCCCTTCATGGGCAGAATACCCGGTCAAGAGTGCCCAGCTGCACATAGCGCTCTGAGGCTTCCTAGCACTGGTTAAGGTCAGGCTCTGTCTCTTTTTCCTTCTTTTCTAAGGTATGCATTTGTGCTTTTTATTGTCAGCTATTGAGATTGTAATATTTTTAAGAGGTCATTGTTGCTTGAAATCCCAGTTGCATAAGTCATATAGAGATACAGAAGCAGTGATGAAAGGGTAATAGTAAATTTGGAAGAAAAAAAAAAAAAGGAGATGTTTAAAGAAAAGTAATTACTACTGGACTGTGTCACATGACTTCCTAAAAGGTCCCGGATGTAACAACCAAAGCAGAGTTAAGCATGTAAGACAGAAAGGTTGGTGCACCTTGAACTACTGAAGAGATCAATCACACTAACTCCCTTGGAGTCACAAGTTGAACCTAGTCTGCAGGTATTTGCATAAGATACGCCTGGACTTAGTGGGCTCCAGCACGGGTAGGTTTGGATTTATCCATGTAGTGTAAGATCAGTAATGGCTCTCAAGCTCCTTAAGTACTACTCTCCATCTATCTGGGGTACCATGTTGGCAAAGAGGACACTGAGAAAAAAACAGAACTTCTGCTATCTTCGGTGAGCTGAAGATGCCTGCTGTGCTGGGTACTGTAATATCCAAGCCAAAAGCATAATCTTCTCTTCCTGTCTTCATATCCCATCACTGGTGCTTGGGGGCAGACAGTATTCCAAACTTTCCACTGTAATTAATAACAACTGTAGCTGCACAACAGCAGGCAGTTTCCGAGTAGTACTTCCAGGTAGTAAGTGATGTCAATCTTTCTACGTTTGTGGCTGAAATGATACAGAGAAACAAGGCAGTAGCTCTTGCTCAAAACCAAATTCCCTCAGCTGCAATTATCTTACTCTACCTAAAAATAAAACCTACTTGTTCAGAGTTTTAGCCCATTTGTTGTTGTTTGAGCTTCATTATGCTGTTGCCTTCAATGATGCTTGGCTTTTTTTCACTGATCCAGGTGAAGCTGGTCCATGCTGAAGTCAGTTATCTCTGTAAGAAAAGATTCAATATAAAATCTCTGCCACTGGCTTTTCTCAGCACTTGCCCTTTCACTCACAAAGCTTGTTTATGGTGCAAACGATTTACAGAAGTCTGACAGCAGTTCAACAAGGTGAAAAGCAAAAGGCAGAAGAACTCCACATTTTTTGTCATGTCATAAACATGATAGAACAACAAAAACAATTCCATTTTCTGCTTTCTCCTTTCAGTAGTGATAAAGTCAGATCTCTGAGGAGGTATTACTTTGAAACTAACACTTAAATATGTGCCTTTGAGGCTTTTTTCCCATTGTTTTCCCTTTAAAATGAAGCTTAAACATACATTGGGGATTCAATAGTATCTATAATTATGTCTCTAGATTTCTAGATCTCTGATATTTTCTTCTTTGTGTCTCTTAGTCCAAGACCATTTCTGGGGTAAATAGGTGCAACTCTCTCACCTTTCATGAAGCCGCACGTATTCAGCCAGACACACAAACCAGACATTTTGGCAGGGCATCCTCTGCAGTTACCTCCTTCTTTCTATTCCTGCAGCTCAGTGCCAGATTCTCTTCTCTGCTCCCCACAATGATCCTCTTTGCTGGAGCAAGGAGCAGAACAGAAAGTGAGACGTGACACCTTGCCCCAGCACTTGGGTTGCTTACCTCCCACATGGTTTGTGTTGACCGGTACTGTCGTGTGCCTGACATGATGGTGTCCCACGTGGGGGGGAAATACATCTCAAAGGTCCCAAATAACCTTTCTGCAAGTCTAGTAATACCTGCTTCTTCAGCAGAACCAGCTGAAGAGAAAGTGATATCAGGCCCAGCCAATACAGTGGGATACCTGCAGCAGGAGAAGCCACTACCCATCTATTACCCAGACTACTATTTTTACCCTTTTTCTTTCTTTCTCCCCCCACCCCACCTCAAGCCTCAGCACCAATTTTATCCAGAATATGCTCTGAAAAGGGAAGAGCGGAGTGGAAGGGGAAGGAAGAACCATACAAAGTATGCAACCAATAAAGTATGTTTGGTATGGCTGGCTGTTGGCCAGAATGCCACTCTGTCAATCATGATTCTACTAAGGTCCTTTGAATGAAAAAAAAAAAAAAAAAAGGCAAATCAAGCTCTGCTTTTGCAGGAATTGTGTGCTATGGTAGGATTTACTAACAGTGAAGACAGAATGCACCAGGGAAAAATGCATTTCCACCTGTGTCCACTGTGCTAAGCCCTCTTCTTCCCCAGTAAAGATTAAAGGATATTTTAAAAGAAGTGAAGAAGAAGATAATGTTTTTAAGTTGAATTAAATTTACAGAGATGTACAGTGACTTTCTGTTTTATTGGTTAATGATCCTAAATAGTTCTGAGGCAAGATTAATGTCTATAATCTCTTGGCCCCAGTGTTATTATGGGCTATTGATCATAAGCCAAATGAGGACAGGTTCACACAGCACCTTAGTCTAAGGATGGTCCTTTGACGTCAGTGGGTTTGGTACATTTCAGTGGGCTCAGGATGTTAGAAAGTGCCCTAGAAACTGTCAGTTGCGATGTAAATCTCTGAAGTTGTTTGGATTAAAAGGAAACAATGACACAAATGTGAAAGGAAAGAATAATTGGTCAAATTATTCTTTTTCCTTTATCTGCTACAGGTTTTATGAATGATTTGAGAAAAACTCTTCAGCAGCTGTTGAAGTCCCCCCTCCAAAATGAAGAAAGTAGAACTTGCCATCTGCAGAGGTGGGTTTTAAGAGAGGTGAGAGGAAAGTTCACAAAATGTGCTGAAATCCCCAGGTGACAGGGCTGGAAAAGTAATATTAGCTGCGATCACCTTATTTGTTCTGCTCAAAGAATGATAAGGACCACATTTTCAAAGGGATCTCAATTCACCTTTCTGTTTGGACAGACACTGTTAAACAGCAAATCCCTATTGTGTGCCTTTCCTCTCTTGAATTCCGTCTTTGCTCTCAATGGAAGGAAAAGTCCTGCGAATATATTAGCATTTCGTAAGAGCCGCTCGCAACTTCTGCAGCATCCAGATGCCAGCACGGGGGTGCAGAGGGGAAGCGCGGGCGGGGAGCGCTGCTCCGTGCCCCTGCTGCGCCCCATGAAGAGAAAGGGTTTGCTTTTCTCCCTTTTCCTCCAGAGGGAGGAATCCCGGGGGCGGGCTGGGAAAGGAATCCTGATCACTGCTGGAACGGAGAGGGGGAGGATGATCATTCATTCACCACCCTCTAGGCAGGGTTAGCACTCCTCTATTCCTTAACCCATTGAGCCACGCGCTTTTCCTCTGTCTGCTGACCCAGACGGATTTTTTCTCCCTGGTCCTGGTGTCAACTGGAAGTAATGTGACATTGAAAACTACAACTGGGATGATCTCCTCTACACCAGGCTTATGCATCCCACCTCCTCAGCCCCACTATCCCTTGTGTCCCTGCAGTGCCCTGCAGGTTTTTTCTGCATAGCCTGGAAATATTCATTATATTTCACATGGATATGTATTATCCATGTGTAAGATGCCTGTCACGTGATTCTCAACACATTTAACATAACTCTCAATGTAACTCTAGTATCAATCCAGCTGACCCATCAGGGATATCTAGCAACAATCCTGGATTAGAGCTCTGCAAAGCCAATGGGAATTTCTGAATCTCGCTTTCTTAATTAAAAAAGGTTTGCATGGTCATGCTGGTCTTGCACATATTGTGGGCATGTGGGTGTGAAAGACAGAGATACTGTTGCTCCTCTACACCACCTTACCCCTGAACTCATTAGCACTTTTAGCTTAACCCAACAGAAGCACACAGTGTTCAAAAGCCATCCTTCTTCCTAAATGTTTCATGCAGAGAAGCAAATGGTAGAAAAGGCATGTCTTTCCAGTGCCCTGTCTGAGAAGACAGCTACAGGCTGCTCATACCCACCAAGAGATGCCAGAGAAGTTGCCCCAACCCCCACATACAACTCTGCTCATTCTTTGAGCCCTACTAGACACCAGAGGATCCAGCCAGAAAACACTGCGCAAAAGAAAATCAATTTTTGTAAATCTCAGTGCTAACAGAGCAACTTACTAGCTTTGCTTGCAGCAAAAGTACCTCTTCTGAAATCCTTTTCTGAAAAAAAAAAAAAAGTAAACCATTTTTTTAAGTTTGACTCTATCTTGCTACATCTGTTTTGGGACAAACTGGAGCAAGGGTACCACTCTTTTCTGATTCTATTTATATAGCTGCAACATTAATTGATGTTTATTGGCAAGACATCAGATTTCTCCCTATCTTGCTACTTTTCTCTGAATCAAAATTCCAACAAATGATTTTGCTTTAAATAAAATGCAATCACAAGTTAGTAGAATTGATTTGCGTATAAGATTGCTTGACTTGGGGAAAAGGTGTGGAGATACTTTCCTATGAATCAATTTCTTGGGGAAAAACGTAAAAAAAAAAAAAATGAGCATCTGAACAAAATCTGAAGTCCAGGGAAAGTTCTACAGCAGCTGTAAACTGAATGGATAGGCACAAGTGATAGGTCATTATATAGCTGCCAAAGTAAGTTATTGAAGTCAGCAACTTACGGGAGCCTGTAGAACTGAGGGATGCATGCAGAAGAGCAGAATCATGACCTCTCCAGATATTTTCATGCCAGCAAAATCCTGCTCCTCCTCTGGGCTTTTTCTGTTTTGCAGCAGAAAATCCAGCAGCAACTTTTTGTGTTTGGTGTTGATAGATGCTGTCTCCATGCACAAGTGGTGGCATTTGTAACACAAAAAGATGTTGGTGAAGGGAATGTTTTGATTAGTCAATATCTGTCCATTATCCACTTACACCAGTAGTTGTTAGTTTCAGCTTCACAGGATCCTTTAGCTCAGAATCAGTATGTGCCTTTTGAACCACTTATATTAGTCTGAGATCTGATATGTGCTGCCATTTATACCATCATCAACAGCAGTGAACTTGGCCCACTGTGTTTATTGTTGCACCTCTCCATTATGGCTTTGAGACATACATATTCCTACTAACATCACAAAAAACTCTGTATGAGTCTTGACATTTTATGGGATTGCTGACATCAAGGTCACAACTAGGATCTTCAGAGTCCAGTATGCATTTTGGGATCTACAGTTGAAAGAAATTTGCAAGATGTCGGTGAGAATAATATGCTGTGCTGTCTAGCAGCAATCAGATTATTAACCAAATTCAGCTTCAATAGGAAGCCTGAATTGTCAGGAACTCAGCTGAATTCAGTGGAATAACTGGAATGGATGCCATTGCAACAACCATGAAATCTGGTCCTATGTCTTTCTGTATTCTACCCTGTTTAAACTTTAATTCAAAACTAATAGTGGTATAATTCATGATTTTGGTTAAGAAATGTTTGAACTCCTCCATTCTACTGACAAATTGTCAAATGAATTTATGCACTGATCTTGAAATGGATCATGCAGCTAATGGTGGATTTGTCAAGAAAATAACTGATTAATGTGCCAACTGGATCAGAAAGGATTTTGATATATTTTTCTTTGACAATCTTAGAGGGAGAAGCTCAGGTACATGTCAAAATGCATGTTTTGCTTTCTTTCTGCTTTGTTTATAAGACTGGCTGTAAGGTACAATCTCCTTACTGGAGTAAGGATTTAGAGTATGTTTTTCTTTCTGTATTTTGTTTTGCTGTTTCACCTAATCACGTAAAATTAACCATGGATATCCAAATAGTCAAGGAGGGCCACCTGACTTAGGAGGTCACAGGAGGCAGGGCATGCTGTTGAAGCAGCATACATCACCCCAACAGTGGCTCAACCAGCAGGATGAAAGTGGCTCCTCCTGTTGCCAGCAGGGCCAAGAGGCTGAGAGGTCAAGTCAGTGATGCTGGTGACTCATTTCATTTCCATGTTATACTTGTATTTCTATGTTTCCAGAACTGAATAAGGGAAAATAAACCAAAATCAAATTTCAATTTTGTTACATAAAATATAATTAGATGTCAGTGCACTCAAACTTTTTGACAGTGTCACTTTTAGAAAGCAAAAGTCTTGCTAGCCTTCAAATCCTATTAAGTTGTTTCAAGTTGATCAAGAGGTCTTTTTATTATATAGCAAAACTCCTTTTTAAAACTTCTGCAGAAATTTTTGCTGCCTTTTTGAGTCACCTTTTAACTATTTGCGTATCCCATCTCTCTTCTCTGACTGTCACTTAGCTGATTATTTCAAGTTGTCTTGGTCAGATTCACCCTATAGTCTGATATTGCAACAGTCTAAGCAGACATAATTTGATGTACTGGAGGCACTCCATTGATATTCTCAGAACTAATGGGAATAAATTAGGTTCATGCAACAGTTTTACATGATCCGGATCCAAAATACCCCCAAGTGCAATCAATACCCCTTTGACTGTTTGATCCTTTTATTTCAACAGGGTAAGACCACAGATTGTTTGTGATTATGTTTTATCTGTTTTGAATTGTGCTGCCATTTTTCGGTTATCATAAGTAAGTTACCATTGTCTCCTAATCATCTTGAATTATAACCTTCTCCTTCACCTCCCATCCCTAAGACCTTGGAAAAGAACTGAGAGGTGGGTTGAAGGGATGTCTGACCATCTAGTCACAAAAAATTTCCCTAAAGTCCAGTTTGATTTCCATAATACTGAGGCTGCATTGGTTTGAATTTTTAATTATTTATTAGTCTTCAGAGTGTGGCAATGTGACTGACCTATTGCTTTTTAATTATTTTGGTTGCTTCTGATACTATTAATCATGACATTTTGCTGATCCAGCTACATTCATCTTTTAGTTTTGGCTCTGAGATCATTCAATGTCTCTGTCCATCTCTGTCAACAGAACGTCAGCCTCTTTTTAAAAGATCACTTGGTCTGATAGTGTCTGTTAGAAAGGATGATTAAGTCCTCACCTCCAACTTGTAGGTATGAATTTGGGTTAGATTTTTGTCTCTTCTGGCAGTGTGTAGACTTCTGGCTTCAATAAAACAGTAATATCCTATGGTTGTTTTAATCTTGCTTCAGCATAAAAAGGAACATGTAACAATTTCAATAAAGGGCTGTCAGCAAGACAAGCTTTTATTAGCAGTCCCATGCCTATTACAAAAGCTCATTATCTTTCTTCCATTTACTGACTGGAGGGGGAGAGTTTCAAAAGAAGTCAAGTTCCCCTGTTACTCCTGGAAGCCCCCAAGAGACCAGTGCCCACTACTTCCTGTTGTCTGTCCTTATCTGCAGACAAGGTTGTGCTCCTGTTGTGCCTGGCTCAAAGACTGTTATTAGCCCTGTCTACAAATACCTGTAAAATTCGATACACTTTACACAGGACCTTATCAACCCAGTGTAAAAAAGGCAAGAGCTGGGAAAAAAAATGGGCTAGTAACCAGTGAGGTAGAGTGCTGGTGAGGTAGAACGAGCTGTTACAAATCACTCCCATTTCCATAGCCAAGCACCGAAGCTGAAACCTAGAACGTGATGTTTCACTCTGGGACAGTGTGGGTGAGACTGAGATCATGAGGCATGTCTTCTCTCTGGTTCACACAGGACCAGCACCTAGACACAGGACCTGGACCAAGTTTCAGTTGGCCATTGCCATGTGTTCATTTATAATCATGGAGTCATTTAGGTTGGAAAAGACCAAAGACTAAAACTTAAATATAAAACTTGTCCTTTCAGGTTGCATGGCTTTACAATCTAATAAAAGAAGGAAATTGTTTGAAAGAGGAAGAGGAGGAAAACCTTATGGATCAGTATAAGAAGCCCAAGAAAACACACTTCCACAAAGCCTTTGGGGTGGGACTTATCTAACCAAAAAGCAATGCTTCTACTCAAGTAGCAGTAGATAAGTGGAATCATGTCCTAAAAGTGCATATATTTTCTGCCAAGAGAAGCAAACTGTAAGTACCATCTCAGAGGACAATATGTTCCTTTGCAGACACCAAAGGGAGGGATGACAAGAAGGTGCCCATTGTCAATTTTGATGAAGGTTTTAAAGAAGAAATATCTGGGGCTGAGAGAACAGTTCTGATTGCCTGATTGCCTTTTTTTTGTTCTTGGGCAGGACCCCTTTTGCCACTGAAATATTCACATTCCCTCAGTACACTATGGTTAGTGCCATGGGTTGGGTATCCCTGCTCTGCACTGTCCTGCTCCACAGGGCTCTGAGATTGCCTGGCAGAGTGAACACAAGTTCAGCCTTTGCCTATTGTCTGCAAACTGTTGATTAGCATATTTTATAATAATTTTTAAAGTAATATTCAAAATGCTAGGGTTTAGTCTGGGGGAACCTACTTCTTTGTTTAAGCACACACACACTCTTTTTAAAGCTGAACAATTTTCCAGAAACACCCCAATTTCTTCCTTCCCCTGCAGATGATGCCCAAAACCTGGCTGAGCCATGTACGTGCATCACGTAAAAGCTGGGACAGGACATTAAAAAGCAACAACAACAAATCTCAGACATAAAACACTGTTAAGCAGTTTTATGCATTGACAATATTAATGATTGTGACATGTCTAAATCCTAATTCCTTTAAGAAAACCAGTGTCTCAAACTGATTTTCTGTGGAGCTTCTGATAGTGGGGGAGTAGATTTTAAATTTTTCTTCTCTTAAATGTTCTTTCATGTCTTTATACCACTACATTTCATCACTGCCAGCTCCATGTGCCTGCTGTTCTGCTGGGACAAAGCACATTAAAATGAACCCTCGAATTTAACAACTGTGGAAGGAAAGTAAGACATGAATGATGTCTGACATTGTTAAAGCATCGATATTATTATTTAACAATGGAGAATTAGTGAAGTTATGGATAAATCATTATGAAGTGTGTTTTGAACCATTTTCCATTTATATATGGTGATCGCTTATAAAATATCAGAAATCTTTACTTGCTGCAATCTTTACTTGCAAGACCATCTCCACATTACAGAATACCATTATTGTTTCATCTGAATTAAAAGTTGATGAGCAGTCAAGTGTAGAAAACAGGAATGCATTATATCCCACTTAGCCAAAAAGCACAAAATACCGAATTTTGTCTTATGTGTGTTCATAATCTAACTGGATCAAGACTTAAGCTGCTACAAATGAAAAGCTATCACATGTTTCATCACTGCTTAATGAACTCCAAACTCTTGTATTGGTTTTGCTCCCAGCCCCTGCACAGAATCCCGTGGACCTTTGTACATGGAGAGATGATAGTACATAGTCCCAAGCATTTATTTTGTCTTTTATCCTTCTGTCTAATATACAAATATACTGAAGACACCAATCTTTCACAAAGACATTGGTTCCTTTTTGCTTGATGTTTAGTAAAAGAATTTATTCTAAAGCAGGGAATTGCCTATGGAAATTGCAACCTATAGAACATAATACTGTTAACCGAGTATTGTACACTTCTCAGATATTCATACATCCAAGAAAAATTGAAAGGAAGAGTGGAAAACAAGAGGAAGCAGTGTTAATGACAACACCAAGGCAGTAAATCACGGAAGGCAAGAAGCACCAAGAAACTGCTCTGTGCTATGCCATCATTACCAGCTCTAAAACAGTTTGCTGATCCGAGGCTCACAACAAAAATTGTAGCGCTTGGCCCACATAGTTCTTTCCACAAATCTGTATGACCTTACCTGGCATTTTTCAAAACCATTTTTAAAGTAGAGGTTTTTATAAGTCTTCTTATATCTACTCTCAGAAGGTTAGGGCAACACACAAATTCTCAGTTTCTTAGTGACAAGTCCTTTTTATTATCAAGATTTCGAATTATGAAAAGATATGACTGAATGCTAAAATCACACTATAATCTTGCCAGATCTGTATAAACATTCTTCTCTTGTTGGAATGCTTTCTTCTAAAGAAGCTTTCTGCAGTAGTTCTTTTTTCATTGTGAATACACTCACACACACACACCTCTTAGAAACAACTAAATCTGAATCTATTCACAACAGCCAAATGCTAACTGTTAATGTTAATACAGCAGAAGAAAGAAAAAACCATTGAAGATGCTACTGCTAGGTTCCTTACAGGCCTTTTGGTTTACAGGAATTCATAGAAGATGCAAACTATTCCAGGTCTGATTGAAATACAAAGGTTTCATTAAAATCCAAGGGGGGAAAAAAGCAGTCCCTATCAAGCCCATGGGAATTTTTCTATTGGCTGTGCTGTGCCAGGACTTCAAATGGGTATTTAACCTGGCAAAGAAATGAGTAGAGACGATTGCAGGATTTCCTCTCGTTTGAATGTTCTCATTAGATGAGGCCTCGGTGACCTCTGGGTTGATGGGTTGTTCCAATGTTTAATTGCTTTGACCTTCAGGGAGTTTCTTTTCATGTCCAACATAACCTTAGGTTTTTTTAGTTTAATGTGACAAATTACTTCATAAAAACAGCCCTGGATATTTTCATTAATTCTGGACAAATTGTGTTACACATAAAAGCTGTCTTTTTCACAGATGCTGTAACCATGCCAAATAGTATCGTAATTGTTCCTCTTTTAGCTACTTTGCTATATGTCGGTACATATTTAGAGTAATTGGTGTGATTTACGAGAGTATATAAACAATGATGTAATCTGAGAAGGGTAAGACCACAAAAAAAACAACAGTTTTGACCCCCTACTCAGTAAACTAAGCCTTCCCAAGGGCCACATTTTTGAAAATTATTCACTTTTCTCCTGTTAAAATAGAGCACAATCCTTTCCACATTGCCACTGCAACAATGGCAGGGCCACAGAAGAAGCCATGGTGGTGATGCAGAAAAGGTATTGGTTGTCTCCAAACCATCCCTGTACAGCTGGGAGCAGCTACTTCCATCTCTGAGAACCTGCAGAGTGATCCAGCTGCTCCAGAACTCCGGAAGAGCCACAACTGGCTGCTTTTCACACAAGTCAGGTGTCAGCTTCCATAGGCACCCTCAGGCCAAGCATGTCAGTGAAAGCATTTCAGAGTCCAAGCACACAAGCCTTTGGATGGTTTCCACAATTTTCTCCTCTAAACAAAGAGCATGGAGTTGCATGCGAAGCTGCTGGGTACTGCACAGAATTCCTCCACTGCCTCCACCAAGCTGACACCCCTGTGCAAGGAGAAGGACCCGTCCCCCCATGAAAAATCCAATATAGTCAAATTTCCACCTGCCACGGACTAGCCTCCTCACTGACACAAAGTGCGCTTATGCCAGCCTGTCCATATGGAAATGAGACGGTTAGCTGCGTGGTTTACACATGCAGATCCCCATTTGCAAATGTCACCTGTGAAAGACAGAGGCCACTCCAGAAAGTACAAAGCTCGGGATTGTTTAGGCAGAATGGAAAATGACACCCCGGCATTTACAATGGGATTTTTATTATCGATGTCACAGATATGATACTTGCTACTGACATGCTTGAATTAGAAGAGACAAAGTAAACTGTTAGAAAGAAGAGGCCATTGAACTAAATACAAGTGTAACCCGCGTGCTTATATTGCAGCGTTCGATTTCCTCCTAAGTCTCAGAAAGAAGGGGGAGACAGTAAAGGGGAGACCTGTGTTTCAGTTGAAATCTCTTGTGTCTACACAGGAGAGTAGGGCCTCTCCTGAAAGCAAACAAAGAGCCAGAAGCAGTCAGTTGCGAGAGGTTTCATCACAGGAGAGGAAGTTTGCATTTCCCACTCGCTTCCATTCCAATGCAGATCTCTGCAGAGCTGAAAGTGGGGAAAAGTGAAAAATACTGCAATTGGAAACATCCCTGAGGACTGAGAAGCTGATGGCATGCCATGGTCAAAAGCTACATTTGTTATGTCCTAAGTTTATCACTGTTGATACAGGTTTGGGATCTCCAGATTCACAAGCTGAGCAAATGGTCATCTCATGCCTCAGAGCCTAAAACTGGCTGTAAGAACCAGGAGGCTTGTTTTCCTTCGAGAGGTTTGGGTGGGAGCTGGGCTGAAAAGCCATGCAGTCCAGGTGCTATTCACATGCCCATTTGCTTTTAGTATGTGTTGGAAAGACAAAGTAAATGGTGCCACGTGGTGAAAAATGGAAGAAGTTTCTGAAAAAAGAACATTGCGCCCAAAGACGATAAGTGTCATTGTCCTCTCTAAGCTTTTTAGCAACTGCTTATAATAGTAGTAAAGTTGGGGATGAGTAAGTTTCATCTTTACAGGTTCTTCTTTCTTTTAATGAAATAAAAGTATTTTAAAAACATTTCTAGTACTGATTGCAGAAGACTTTCTGTTAAATGCTTCGTTCACCAAGTAGTTTGGCCCCTGAGGGCTTCTAAGATCACAGCTCAAAGGATCAAATCTATGATAGACAGACACAGATAGATTCTGAGATGTCTCAGAAGGCCAAAAATCTGGTCCCTCCTTCTGTAAAGCTGTGAACAACTGAAAGAGTGCAGCTGAATTATCCATACTAAAACCTCAGTGTCTCCATCCTGCTCAAAGAGTCTCTCTAAACCCTGTGCTGTCAGGAATAAGAAAGAACAGCAAAATAAGCCACAGTGTGATTCAAATATTCCTAAGTGGTCACTGAAACACCCTCCTCTTGGCCACAAGACTGCATTCTTCAACTCTGTTTGCTGCACTATGAAACACATGAGGTCATTTTTAGCACAAGCCTTATGAATAGAGACTGGAATTTTCTACAAGGTCTTCTTTTCTTATCCCCCATTTCTCCCCCCTTTAGAAACAACTCCCAGTCCGCCAATACAAGAGGGTTCACTGTCTGGGAATTCCCTGCCCATGATACCTATAGCCTTAGAGGGGACCTGGTGGCCCCTGCCGGGTCTGCAGAGCGATTTGCCAGCTTACCTGGAAGCAACCTGATCTCCTCCTCCTGCCACCCTGCCTGGTATCATCTAGCAACAGTGAGAGGTTAAGAAATATCAGGAATAACAGATTCAATTTTCCTCTATAGCCAGAGTTTTATGTTAAGGAGGAAAAGTGAATGATACATTGCAGGTATTTATAGCAATTAGATGCTGCCTGCAAGAACATGAGCTTGTCAGGAGGAGCAGTGACTGAAAGGCATGCAGACAGCTACTTGATGAAGCAATGCTCACTTGGTGAAATCTGTGCTCTCAGCATTTTTAAACAAAAATCAGCTCCTTTTGGGTGAAACCTTTGGCACTCAGTCCAGGAAGGGAACAATGCAGGACTCTGACACAGGCATCTTCCAACGCTTTGTATTTGAAACCTAGAGCTACCATTTTGTGTTGTTTGGAGCCTAGATTTAGGATCCTTATTACTTCTCTGAGTGGAAAAAGAATCTGTCCTTGAACAACTACTTCTACTATTTTGCCTTTTGCAGGATTATGCAGTGTATGCCAAACACAGTATAAATGAGCAGTCCATACACGAATTATTGACCAGCCTACTAGCAGTGCCTAGTCATGCAGAGTAGACTACAAACACTTCCCACACTCCAGTAAAGAAGAGGGGAGGAGTCTTTCAGGCTCTCAGTGGCTCAGTGGCACACCTGAGGTACATCTCAGTCAAACAAAACCGCAAAACTTATCCCTTGTATATAATGTCACTTCTGCTAAAATGTTATGAATGAAAAATAATTTACATTGAAAATTATTTGAGTTGACTCTACATTTTTTTAATGAATAAACCAAGTCTTCATTATTCAAATTGTGTACACTTACTGAAATTTAGGTTTTTCTGACAGTATTGCGTAGGAACACACTAGATTGAAATAAATAGAAAATAGAAGCTTTAGGCCTGGTCCTGAAATCCTTTCTGAGACACAGGTGGCAGCAGAAGGCTAGGGCTACTTTTCAAAATGCAAACAACACTTGCTATTCTGTGTTTCACTCTTCCAGTAACTCCCCAAATTGAAGTCCTGCTGGAGCAAGAAGGAAGCCTTAGCTAGAGAGCATGCCTCATCAGGGATACATTTTGCAAGTTTTGCATACCATTATGAGGACTGAAATTGAGCCCTCCTGCAGTAGCACAGAACAGGGAACTCCAGTGTAGGAAAAAGAAACACATTTAGATTCACCCAGATTTATATCCTTTGATCAAAAGTTGCCCCTTGTGCTTATGAGAATCTCATGTAAATATCTGCAAAGTTACTCCTTTATCTGCTTTCATATTTCTTTCCAGAGCAGCCTTTGCCATGTTATCTACAAGAACTGTGGTTTCTTGGGCTGCTGAAATCATGGCTCATACTGATGAATATTAGTATCTCATTATCTTTTTTCTTGATAGGGATGTATCTACCCCTTGTTTCAGAGGCTGTGACCGTATTTTATCCCTTACTCATACAATACCTATAAAAATGGGGGCCTGCTGCATAACTGGTCTCCAATCTGCCATGATAATGAAAAGTATTCTTTTTATTGCCACTATGTTTTAGTTAGCTCCATCTTTCAAAGAACACACTGCCAAGGTTGGTCCAAAGTTTAAATCTCACAAAAGCAGACTTTTACAAACATATGTCTAAATGGAAACATTGCCATTGATTTTTTTAATTGCAAGTGAAAACAGTCGTATTTGATGAAATAACCATTCTCCTGAACTTTCCGCCCTAAACCTCAAAACCCAAAAGTGAAAGTGACTCAAGCACAGGCAAACCTGACTTCATTGATTTCTATTGTCCATGGTGAGAAAACACAACCAGTGAACAAAGCAGAAAGAGTGACAAGTAAATTGGATTTTTAAAAATTCTTTCACTCTTAATAATGTTAAGGTGGGATCTGTAGCACAGGTAAAGGCATTTGTTTGTTCACAGCGTAGGAGCTGTAATGTGGCAGTGTCCCTTTAAATACCTTCCCATTGTAATTTATCTGTTCCAGGGATGATGGTATGAAGTTCACACTGGAAACACTCATGGCTCCTGAGGAAGTTAAATTTGCCACAAGCTTCACAACCTTCTTCACAGAGAGCTTTTGCTTCCAGGTCATACCAAATGACTCTCCCACCAAGGGAGGAAAATGAAGATTTAGGCAGCTCGGGTGGGGCTGGGCAGGATGCCCTTCTTTTACCATGTCAGGATTTCACATCCGAAAATGGAAGTCCAGAGGCTTTGGTGTGACAGATCTCACAGAACACCTGGGTAACAGCACTTGGTGGGGAAATAGACTTTCCCTCTTCCCACAGGCCAAGGAAAACACTGACAGGTCTTGATGGTAATTTGGCCCTCATTTTGCTCGGACCCAGCTTCTTTGGAAATCTTCCAAGTTTTGCTAAAGAGGAGTCCAAGACAAAGCAGAGTAAGGATGTCAGGATCTGGTATGCTGTGGGGAGCCACATCAATGATTTAAGCTGATCAAAACTGCCACTGTGGGATACAAATTCTTGTACCAAATTGAAGGTCTGAATCCTACACAAATTGTTTATATTTTTGTTAAAAATGTGAGGCTTTTCAAAGCCAGAATTGTTCATGTCATAAATGCTTGAATAAAGCAAAAGCAAAACTCTGTAAACAGAGGAAAGTGACTGCCTTTGCTTCCTCTCATCAGCATGTCTGTATAAAAATCTCCTTTCCTGTTTACTGTTTGTCCTCCATATTTTCAAGTGTAAAAATTGGAGCAAAAAAAATGCTGTGTAGCAGCTGGCCCATTTAAGAAGGTGATACATATTAGTCAAGTGATTACACGAATGGCTAAAGGTGGTGCATTATTCCCTACTTTCATTTGTACAACATCACTTCAGCGTGGTGGTGAACTATGTCAACCAGGAACCTTAGCCGCCTTCTCTTGGAGAAAGCCCCTCGAAGATCTTTGATGTGACAATGAAACTGGGAAATATTACTGACTCACAGCCTTTAAGCAATCAAGAAGTGATCAAAGCAGTGACTCAAGAATTCAAGGGAAAAATTACATGCTCAGGGAAATGAGGAAAGCTTATTACTGACTGATATTCAATAGAACAGGCAACTGAAAGTCTAATTTTGTGAAATATGCTTTTAATTGGTATTCACCGACTTATTGTATATTTCTTATGTAAAAAGCAGCTTTTAATTCGAAAAAAAAATTAACGGCTCAAAATTCCAGTCATGATAGTGTGGGGTGAAAACACTTAGTCTCATTTCAACTCTCTCAGACTCCAACGTAAAATACAAGGCAGGGAGGAAGCCAGAGGTCTTCAGGGCTCACCTCTGTAACCTCAGCCTGGGAGCCATCAGCCTTGCACAGACTTCTCCTCTGCCAGAAGGTGAAGGGTTGGTGAGGGCATCTGAGCGTCATTCAGTGAAGTGCCTATACCTGCAAATTAGGCAGGGGCAAAGCCTGATGTGTTGGCATGGTCGTGCCCTGGGTCACTGCCCAGCTCTGCACATGGAAACACAATCTCCACCCAGTGCCTCAGTGCAGCCTGGGAGATGAAGGCAAGAGAGCTAAAGGCACACTGGTTTTGGGAAGATTAAAGTGCAGCTCCCTTGAGCCACTCTGTGCCGTGTGTCCCAGCCCATTGCAGCCAGTACTGGCTTTGGCTTGGGGTTTGGTATGAAGGCATGCCTGCTTTCCAGGGAGCCTCAGGTCCCTACAGCGTGACCATTCAGGTAAGACGGTGCGCAAAGCAAAAGGCAGAGTGCTGTCCTCAAGCACGGAAATGCACGTGGGGAATATCCTGTCAGCTGTCCAAAGGCAATAGTGCTTGGACATGCAAACACTTCAGGAAGGCTCTTACAACAACATACATTAATGTGTAGTTATTTAGCTGTGCTCTCTTTTGTTCTAATCAGTTCAAATCACCACATTTCCCAGTTTCTTACTATGGCTATGCCATCACTGGATTTGGGACAGGCCACGGGTGCTTGACACTGCCCAGGAGCCCAGGTGTACAGGGGGCATTAGAGTCTGACACTCAATCTGAAGACCGATATCAAGGGGACGTGTCCTGTAGCTCCACGTGGCTGTGGCCGTTGAGCGTTAGTGAAACAAGGCCACAGTCCAGAGAAGTTTCCTTCACAAAAAGATTAAAGGTGAAATGGGGGAAATTTCTTTCACCTGATAAGCATTAGCAAATTTTTCTTTTGCTGAAAACAGCCATTCCCTCACATTAGTTGCATATAATTTCATGCATCTCGAAGACTAGCAACTAACTGGTTTTTCTGACTGTCCACTAATTGGTTGTCAAGCATCTCTCTATATACAATACTTTGGTTATGCCAATGATCATGTAACAGTTGAAACTGCTTGTCTTAATGTTACATACTATTCCCACTAGATTTTATTTTTTTTAAAAGATCTCAAACGCTGCAAAATGAGAATTGTACTTTTTTAGTGAATGCTGAGAGGATGATCCGTGCTGACAGGAATTCACTCGCTATCTGCCACAGGTAGCCCAGCATTAAGGTATAAAGCTTCAGGGCACTGCAAGGATTTGATCTAATCTTATATTATAAGAAGCATCCAACATTGTATGTTCTCTTTTCCAACACAGACACTTATGTACAGCCTAAGGGCCCAATCCTGCTCCACTTTAAATCAGTTGGAGTTTTTGCCTTTGCTTCAGCAGCAGAGGAAGAGGGAGCAACTTTTGTAACAGCAGTAATGATAGATGGTCCTTCAGTCTTTCCATCTTTAACGGGAGACACTGAAGCAACAATGCTGGAAATGCTATCTGTGTAATTAGAGCTACCTGCCTCCCTCCTTTTTTTTTCTGTCAGGTAACTTCTCTTCCATTGGTCTTCCTTGCTAAAAATCTGAAGTTGGGTACATTGACTGGAAATCTGGATTAAGAAAGGGACAGGCTCTTTCAGCAGAGGCCGAGATCTATGAACATCAAAAGATTCAGAGTTCTTCCATGAGTCATAAAAACAAACACATTAACCACACTAGAAGGACATAATCGTAGCATGCAAATACTCTCAATAACTAAACACTTCTTGTAAGCAGCGGATAAATTGCGCTTATGAAACAAAGCTTGAATACAGAAGCCAATGATTGAGACTTAAGAATGCTTTTCATTTTCTTTCTCATCTTGTTAGCCAGTAAAATGCTTTTATTATATCCTATCATCACCATTTGTTGTAGCACATCAGACTTCAAACTAAGAAGATATGTTACAGATACTGTGCATAGCTGCAGAAACTGGGAAACACAAGGACTTAGCTAGATGCAGGTTTTCTCTGCCTGATCTTTTCTAATATAAGCATTGAAGCACGCATATGACAAACCCTGGGACTGATCCCACAGTGTTCATGTTGGCAATCCTTTTTCTTACAAATAGCACAAATCCTTAGAAACTGACTTCTAGCTGCTTGCAAGAAGCACTCATCTCTTTTTCCATCACCTGGAACTACAGGACTGGGGTAAAAAATATAGAATTAAAAGAAAATATTGACCAAAACTAAGGACTACATCAATTGCTTTTAATATCTTCAAATACAGAGACAGAAATTATATGTATAAGCTTGAAGAAAAGAATCTAAAAAGATCTGTTTTCATATCATGTTACCCATTCCTGGCTGGCTATAAGCAGCAGAGCCTGATCCAGCTAGGTCTTATTCATGTGGGTAATCCCTTTGACCCTCCTCATAAATACATTATTCTAGCTCAAGATAATCTCCAAGTATCAATCTGAACTGATGTCTGTGCTCTTGAACATAAATGTACATTTTCTATTTCTTCAATCTCAGAACTGCAATGCTAAGCAGCCTGTCTTAACATAATGTTTTGCTTAAAAAAAAGTAAATAAAAATCCAACCTTATCCCACAAGGTCTGACTTTTTAAAATTAAAAATCCAGGTGGCTCAGTTTGGAAAGAAACTTTGGATTTGTTGTAGTTCTCTTTCTGTGTGCTTTTTTTCCCAAAGGCACACATTCATACACATATAATTCCCTCTTCTTGTCACTGGGCTTCTGGGTCAGTGAACATTCCTTTGCTGCAGTGTTTTTCAGATGAAACTCCAAGAGAAACACTGTCCTCAATGATGGGTCGGATACAGAAGAGGAGGATGGGCAAATATTCTAAGATTGGCCTGGATTCTTGCCAGGAGCAGAAGAAAAGAGCCTTTGTGTTTGGACATCTGAAGGCCAGGCATAAACATGTTAGCCGATACTTAACACCCAAAGCCAGAGCCAAAACCGTTAGACACCCTGAATAATCCTCACTAGGCCTCCTTTGGGTTTCAACTGCCCATTACAATGGGGCAGCCTCCTCCAATTACCAAATGTGTTTCTTCTAAAAACATCCTTACAGGAACTCCCAAAATAGCAGCGATTAAAAGCAAACAGCCTGTAATTCATTGACATATGCAAACCTTTTAATGTTTTGCAGGAGACAAGTTGCAACTTTTTGTACCTACAAGACTATTTATGCATTTTTAATAATTACCCTTGTATATTATGTGATACAATTCCTTTAGGCATTTAGTTAAGAGAAGCAACAGAATTCACATTCAAAAGAAACTGTTAGTTTTGCTGCAAGAAGCGCAGCTAATTTATGTAGTGAATTTTTTATACATTTTTCCCCTGATTTCTCTTCCCTGCTGTCCTCTTCCCCCTTTCTTCTTCACTACATTAAGAAATTCCGATGTGCCTGCAGCAACATCCACTGGTGGGGAGTGTCTGCAGTGATGCCAGCCCTGACTTCCCAGCAGTGGAAGCCAGGAATGTGTGCTGCTTCAGCAGTACTCTCTGTCTTATAAGCCCCATTGGGAATCGCCTTACCCTGGGGTCCTCTCTAATCACATACCTTCTGTGAGCTGCCGGGTTCCCTTGTCGCCTGACAGATAGCAATCCCGATCCCATCAGTTCTGCACAGAAAACAGCACGAGCAAATCTTTCCTGCAGATCAAGAATAAAGATGCTTTCACAACCAATGTGGTCCTGCAAGCTCTGACTTGTATTCGGGCTCAGATTCCCGGATTGCTTGCATTTTGGCTAACGCCTCAGCTCTGATTTAGGATGAGCTGATCAAAGTGCCAAGCAGGGAAACTCAGGCGCAGGGCTGGGCATGGCATAACATCCCTGCGGTTCCCACCACCAGCACGGGCACTCACAGTTTTGGGAAGGTAGTGCCTGAACTAACAGCACCACCTGTCAAAGCAATGTAGGTTGTAGCAACAGGCAGCGCTTGACCTGCCTCGGGGATAAAATGTAAAGAGCTAGTTTCTTCCTCATCAAACAGCAAAGGACCAGATGCACAGCTGTATAGTCACGTTGATCTCATGCTTTTATACCTGCCAAAAACCTGCTCCTCCCTCTCTTCTTATAACAACAATCAAAGAAATCTAGGTCAAATACATTGGTGTTACTGCTGTTTGACAATGTATTTGAGGAAGGATTTTCAAGTTAGCCATTGCAGATACTATACTTAGGGAAAATGCAAATAAAACCCATTGCTTAGCACGTGTGGGTCACAGTTCTTGCACAACTGTATTTCCCCTCGGCTTCAGAAGACAGTTTGTCAAATCATAGACTTCATCTTCCCATTTTAAATTAGCAGTAGATAATTAGGAACTGCCCACAATTAAATATTTATGTTAAAAAAATAAATAAATCCCCGCATTTCCCTGTTTAGACAGTAAGAAGGCAGCTTTGCATCGAAAAACACAGGACACATGAGAATGTGAATAGTAAAAAGCTCATAACAAAGAAGGATAAACTCTTCTTTGTGTGCTTACAGCATTCATTTCTTTCTCTGTAACTGAGAACCTATACAAACAAATGGGATAAAAAGCCAACATATACCTTGATATCAGCTGTAATCTGCCAGTTTTTCAGCCAAACCTACTGGAATACAAAGAAAAGGGGCAAGGTTTACACAAGGTGCACACCAAGTCAGCTCTTGTCTCAACAAAACTGCTCCTCAGCTCCGACAGCTGCAGTAGGACAAATCTAGCACTAGCAAAACCACTTGCCCAGGAATAGCAGTGTTTCAGCCCAGCTCCTTGTTCACTCCTAGACTTCACTTGAGACTGTGACTCACTGTGGATGAATCATTTTATGGCTACACAAGCAGCAATATCAAGCCCTGCCTCATCAAAATTCCTGGGCATCCTGCTGTGTGGGAGGGGTTGATCTTTGGCTGCAGAGTGCACGGTATGCACAAGGTAGTTTCAGTATCTGGAGAAAAAGACAACTGAGCAAGAAGCATCTAAGCCTGTCTCCAGTGCACATGGCAAAACTTGAACTCTGTAGGGCCATCACTGAGTCTGAGTTGAACTCCCTGAGCCTGTGCCACGGAGGATTCTTATGTACACATGTATGTGCCCACCACCTGCTTGCAGCCATAGCAGGGGTAGGGCTGCCAGGTGTCTGAAAATCCTAGGCAAATGTAGAAATTCTCTACATTCTTCCTTCAGTTTTCTAGGTAGGGGAAGAGAATCAACCATGGAGAACCCGTCTCTGTATGGCCTTATGTTCTTTGTGGGAGTCCTCTCCTGGATTTAGGTACCTCCTCTCAGATTTCCTACTTCCAAAAAGTACCAAAGAATTCCTCAGCCAGGTGTGTGGATGCTCACAGGAGGGCACTGGGAGACTCTGGTCTAATAGAGCACATATATAGCTGGTCTAATATAGCACATAGAGCTATTAGATTGGAAAAAAGGACTATTTCTCCCTGACCTCACCTCGAGCCCCTATAAAAGCTCCTTTCCTGTGGCTTTACATGTCTGAATGGGGAATGGAAATGCAATGTTGTTTCAGAGCATCACAGTGTTTCTAGCAAAGTTATTTTGAGGAGAAAAAAGACTTCAGGGTAAGTAAGCTTTACCAAAATATTTGCAGCAATTCATATAATAGTAACAATTCACAGCAAAAGTGCAAGATCATACCTGTTTCTGCCTCTGACACTTTGTGCAACACACATCAACAAAAGAAATCGTGGAACAGAATCCCAGAACTAACATTTCTTTCACTCATTTTATGGGCCAAAATTATTGTCTCAAACCCTTCTGAACGCACAGATGCTCAGGGTACTTTGTAGCAGTGTCATCCCAATCTGGGTGGATTTTCCACCACCAGGGAGAAGCCAGGCAGCCCTGTCTCAGTCACTGATGCTGACCTCATCCTGGTGAGCTTGATGAGTTGACTTTGGTTAATGGACCAGACTTGCTTATGGCACCATCCCACCCACCAGAGTGTCACATTCCTCCAGAAGCCCGTAGAAATTGGACACACAACACCTTAATGGAACAGTGGACATTCATTTGGGATGGCAGCTTTCCTGCACGATTCAGGAGCTATAAAGAGGTAATTATTCATGGATTTCTCTGTGTGACGAAACTATTTAGAAGGTATTGCAAGGCGATGAATACTACTGAGGGAGGAGTGCCCTGTTTTATTTTCCCAGCTAAATGGAGTCACCACCCAGCACCATTGTAGC
This sequence comes from Lophotriccus pileatus, assembly GCA_035583135.1. Classification (NCBI taxonomy): domain Eukaryota; kingdom Metazoa; phylum Chordata; class Aves; order Passeriformes; family Tyrannidae; genus Lophotriccus; species Lophotriccus pileatus. Next base: position 74,552,786 of record JAWWES010000115.1, on the reverse strand, counting down.
CTCCTTATTTCTCATTAACTGCAGCATTTCCTTTCTTGCCCCCCAGAAAGCATAATGATGTAGACTGGCAGTATCTCTCCTGCCCTAATACTTCACTACAGTGTACACCTTTTCTTTTGACCCTCTCTCTTGAACCAGATTTCAGCCTCTGGTAGGCTTCATGCAGGCACCTCTGCAAAAAAAAAAGGAAGGATCATTTAGGAGACAGGAGGGAGAGTTATCAAATAAACTTTCCATTTTATTTACAGTTCAGGAGCCTTGCAGAATGACACACACTTATGGTTTGGGATCACTAGCAATTATTGTAAAGGTGAAAGCAGATACTGCAAATTTAACAAGCCTTTTGTATGAACTAATTGCATTAGAATACATTAGTAAGGGTGCACATTGTAGGTTTTATGTTTCATTGGAAAGGTCATCCTAGATTCTGGTTGAATAGTGAAAGAGAGGAAACCATATTAGCAGTGTATCCAGCAAGTGTCTTTAGGATGAATTTCCTTCAGGTCATTTGCATTATTTGATTGTAGCTGAATAGTTCTCCCTCTGCTAAGCAAGTAGGGGAAGACCTACGGTGACAATAGGGGAAATTCAAAGTCTTTGAGCCTTATTAGAAGGCTCATTTTCTGCACTCATTTTCATACACTCGTTTCCCAGAACTAGGCTAGCAGCTGTATAATCAGGACAGCAACTATACATGCCTCCTGTAAAATACGAACCTCTCAGGGAAAGCTGCTGTTAGTTTTCAGGGGGCAAGAGGGTTCCTGCTTCTTCAGAGGTGTGACACCCTGTTATGCCACAACACAAAGCCCCCCTTGCTGGTCCCTCTGCAAATGATTTGTGCTGGCTGCCTGAGGGAGGGCACGCCAGGGGGATGTGTGTTAGCAGAGAGTTCCTGAACAGATCCAGGGCACCATCCAGGCCCTGCTTCAGCCACCTTGGGTGTCTCTAAACACTGTGTTGGGGACAAACACTACTCCAGCTCTGCCAACCCACAGGGCTTTGATGGCTTTGCAAGCCTGGGGGTGGTGGCAGCCCTGAAGAGGCTGCAGAAGGCAGAGAGGTGGTAGCAACAGAAACAATGTCTGGGGAAGGGAGAGTGAGCAGGGCAGCCCAGAGGATCCCAGAGGAGGTGAAGGGGTGGGGAAGCTGAGTCCAGTAAGGCACAAAGTTTTGGTTCAAAGGGAAAACTCCTCTTCCCAGTTAGGCAGAACTTCCAGGCAACCATCTGCCAGGGCTGCCTCTTCCCATGGCTGCAGGATGAGGAGTAAGTGTCAGCCAGAGAAGGGCAGAGACTGTTTCCATTCAGATATTCTTGATCTGACAGCATAAAATTTTCTGGTTACTCCATGAATAGCCCCCAGGATTTCCAGAAAAGTGGCTGGTGTCCACTAGGGCTGTGGACTTAAACCCAGAAATAGCCCCAGAAAACCTCACTGTGTAAAAAGCAGGAGTTGGCATTACGCTACACTCAGCAGTGCCAGCAAGGCTAGAAGAGAAGCTAAATGGATGTTCCAGATTCCTCTCTTCTTCCCCAAACCGCTCTCTATTCTGTAGGTGGCACAGAAAACACATCACACTGGGAGGGTGTAGTGGCATTTCCCCTGTCACCAGCCACCTTTGCTCTGAAAGGAGGTAGCTTCTGCCCATCTGCCACCCCCAGAAGATGCAAAAGAGAGGAGCATATGGTTTTGAGAAAATGAAAGGTCCCAGTATCACAGCTTGGTAAAGCTATTGACTTACTGTCTGACCTCCAGCAAGACGTGTGCCCTCCATCTGCCCAGCTCAGGCTGGCTGCAAGACAAGCAGAAGTGACTCTAGTGCAGAGATGCTGAGTTTGAGTTTAGCTTGTCAGAGCCACAGCAGCTGGTCATCTCTCTGATGCCGACAAGCTACATCAAGGCCCATTTCAGCCAGCTCACAGTAGCTGGGTCTTCTCATTCCACAAATTCAAACTGGCTGTAAGGCTCCCAACAGCTTCCCAAGACCCGGAGCACAGGGAATGCAAAACCATAGTGCAACTGCTGCAAGGGCAAGCTGGGATCCCAGGGCCTGGTTGCACCTCTTCCCCCCAGCTTCAGCTGCTGCAGCCCCACAGCCTCGCTGCAGCTGCTGGGACTGCACACTTGCTCCTTGCCTATAGCTCCTTTGTATTCACACAATCACAGCCAAAGGGAACAAATCAATCCACTCCGTATTGCATGTCACCCCTGGCAAGGTTAAAACTTCAGCTCAGCAAAGCCCCTGTGCGTTTGGCCGTGGGGACTCGCCCTGTGCCGCAGCACCGTGCTGGGGAGCACACCATGTAGGGGAGCTCTCAGCATGCAAGGATGACTAAGCCCTGTTAGAAACCAGAAGCACCTCAGCCTTCCGGTACCTAGACAGCAAAATCTTAACATGGGAATATTAAATATCGTCCATCCTTCATTAAAGCTGTAGAGCAGCCCAAACAATAATTTTTACATACTCTACATTAAAAACATAATACTTCAAATCTTAGTGTCCCATAATTTGCATATTGAATTCCAGGGAGGATATTTGATGGAGTGTATGCCACAGCTCCTGTATGTATGTGCTATATCTAAAGGACATGAAAATCTAGCATAACATCAGGTAAGTCCTAATAATAACCATATTTTAAAGCCCATTTTAAATATTTAAAAATATAATCTGAAATAAAAATGAAGTGTGAAATATCCATATTAATAATATTATCATTAACCATTATTAAAGTCAAAGGCTTGAGTTTTCATCACTGTTACAGTCCCATTATTAGCTTTATCCTGACAAATGCACCAAATTCCTCTATTTTCTTTAGTTAACATTTCAGTCCGCTTCATCATTTATTTTCATAGGGAACTAAAAGCTGAAAGTTCTAGAGGAGACGTGAAAACCTCAGTATCCCATCAGGTCCTGTTAGTACAAATGCCCTGAAGCTGCCCCTTGTCTCTTCTTGGTGCCGCTGAAACAGGCCTTGACAAACTCCACTTCTCAGCCACCCAAAAATTTCCTCTCCCCCATCCTACACAAATACACACATCTTTTCATTGTCCTCCAGACCCAAGTTTCCTGATAAATTCATAGCCATGAAACCTACCTCTGGAACTTGAAAAATATTTTCTCCTCCAACATGACTGGTGCCTTCCACCTCTGTCGCTCCTTCGTTTATTTACTGCACTGCTCTTCGATCACGGTATTTCTCTCCAGTTCAGTAGGACTGGGAGGGTACAGTGCTTCTGACTGATATGAATATGATGTGCATGAGGAAGAAGGGATTCATACAGGAGATATGAGGGTTAAATATTCATTATATCAATATCTTTAAACAGCAACAAAGTAAATACAGAATTTTTAACAATGGCTTTGAAAGGTCATGAAAATACAGTGAAACGCATCAAATCAATAACAAGAACTCCAAAGTACTCTCAGAAAACACTAAATAGGCTACATATAAGAATGATAAGCACTGGAAAGAACTTCATATAAAATCATTTCTCACTTCAGTATCCTCTCACAATCTGATGGAAAGATTTTTCTGCTCTGGAAGAAAATGATTTGTTTGTAATATCAGTCTAATACTATTAGTTATATTGATTCGTGTTAGACTATAGACTGGTGAAGTTTTCAAAGGTTTAGCATTCACAGCTTATGAAAACCTCTCACAGGAGCTTTTGCCTGGGCAAGGTGCAGAGTAGGGTCCCCCAAGTGGTGTATATTTTGCTGTATTTTGTTTAATCATGTCATGTAATAATTACTATAGATTAACAGGGAGTGTTTATATTGCTTTAAATTGTCTTAATTGGTTGAAATAATTTTACTAATACATCAAAATCTTGAGCGTGTTTGCTTGAACTATTCTACAATTCCTTTTCTCCTACTATTCTCATACTCTTAAGAATTCAAATTTCAATACAGTTGAGCCAAAGTCAAAATCAGAACCTACTTTTAGCTGGTACCTTTCCAAAAAAGAATCTCGATTGAATCTTCCCAATGATACCAAAAGGTCTGGAACAGACCGTAGAAGCATAGAATTATTCGGTTTGAAAGGCACCTTTAAAGGTTATCTAGACCATATGGTTCCCATCTTGATCTTAAAACTCATCTATTGCTCAGTCTGGTTTGGTTCACATGAACACCTGGAACATGGTGCACAGGACACTTCCAAAGACATAATCATTTTGTCTCCCTCTCATAAAGGAAAAATGCTGTGTGGGGTTTCTATTTGCAAAACCTCCCTAATTTTTCCAAAACTTTCTACAGTACCCCTACAACAAATTTGTTTCTTGGGAAGATCCTGTAACCCTCATGTCCCAGTGCAGGCATGAACCCCAAGGATTGTACATGCTTTGCAGGGGCTCTGCAAAGGTGAATCACTTTAACCTCAACATTCATAAACAAAAAAGGCAATCTCATGTGTACCTGTTTCTCTGAAGTGTTTACAGTCTTGGTTTGCCTCAAAAAAAATTTATATTCTTTAAAATAATAAAAAAATCCTCAAAATCTAGAACATGAACAAAATAGAAGAACTGTTTAAGGTGATGGATCATGTAAAGTAATCACTAAAGTCTCTCAGACTGTAAAATAGGATTACACACCATTTCTTGTTGTTTTTTTTTTCTTTTCTCTATTGGACACTGCAGTATCAACTGCTGTAGTCCTAGATTTAGCCAAACACTGCAATTATCAGATGTATTCAGTTGCAAAAGCTTTTGTCACTTTTGTGGCTGTGTGACGGTATATGGTTCAATCATAAAAGGGCAAATGACAGGCGGGTGTAGGAAATGAATTTTCTTCTTCTTCCTGACATACCAGGGGAAGGCCCCCTGCTGTAATATGGAAAATCTTTTATGCAGAAGAGCACAGCAACTTACAGCACACAATCACTAGGCAGACTTTTCCTGGAGTATTTTCTTCCAATTCAGTAAAGAAGAGGGGAAAAAAAGGTGGCCTTAAAATCAAGTTAAAAAGTTCAAAATTGATTTTAGTGTTAGGGGTATATTTATAGGTTTAAGGATGTAGTGATTAAAATGCAATAAAGCTCCTTCTAAGTATGAACATTCCCTCTTGAAACGAGGCTGATTTTCTGGTGATCCCGAGGCCATTGCAGCGGATAGTTTTTCACACACAGCTGAAGCAAGGTGAGAGACAAGAGGGATGTTGAGTCCAGCGGGAAGCAGGCAGGGCCATCCCGTGTTGTGTCTGTTAGGAACACAAAGAAAAGGCTGTATATTTAGCATTTATACTGGTATTTCTGAGCACAATTCAAACAAAAAACTGGGGAAACACAGAAAAATAACCTTCCTGCAGGATTTAATTAAAACTGCCTTTGGAATAAATAAACTCTCCTTTCCTTTCCACAAAAGCAACTTTAACCCCTTCTGGCAATAAACAAAATTCTGAAAGAGAGAGTAAATTTAGCGCTTGCCATTTTAAGGTCCAGGTGTAAAGTGGTATTAGTGCAAATAAGCATCACTCGGATTATCAACTGTGCTTTCAAATAAAAACAGGCATGGCATAAAGGTTTATTATTCACCAGAAGTTACACTTTGGTTCACATGCACTGCTCAGCTATATGAACCACAGGTGGCAACTTTGAGGTGAGAAGAAGGCCTGCTCCTTACACAAAGACTAGCAGTGGGCACCATAGCAATTTTTCTGGGATTTCTCAAGTCAGTGACTCCTCAGTTGAAGGGAAAATGGTCAAAACCTTCCATGTAAGCATATGAGCACAAAGCTTCACGGGCATGGCAGTGCCTCACAAGTCCATGTTCCCTAAGGGCTGGCCTCGCAGACTGTGTTCCCTTCAGGAGCTTCACAGGCTCCTCTCCTGGTCATGGTGCAGATGCAAAGAGGGTGGAATACAGCACAAAAAAGGAAAGAGAGGCTTCACAACCCGAAACTACACTTCCCATCAGGCACTGGCACAGCATTTCCAGATCAAATGTGGATTCATTTTCACATGATTTTTTCCATTTTAACCAAAAAGTCCTCTTTTTTTTTTTTTTTTTTTTTTTTTTTTTTTTTTTTTTTTTTTTTATATTCCTCTCTTTACTTCACATTTTTTTTCCAGGAAAAGTGCATGCTTTGGTTCCAAAAATCTATTTAGTGAAAAACCCATATCTCTACCGAAAAACAGTCTCAGTGAACAATCTCTCTGAATCACTCACAGAAAGCTGAATAAATCCAAACAACAACGCATATTATGAAGAAATATTTTGTTCCTTATGAAAACAAACAGCCTTAATTCCTTAAGGAAAAAATAGCCTTTAACCAATAGCTAAAATTCAGCAAAACTAGTTGCAGCAAGTATAAATCAGCTCCTGATTTCAATGAACCTGTGTCAATTTAACCCAGCTGAATTTCTGGCCCACTGAGCTCAGAGAAACAAAATGTCACCTTTACTTTCTAAACACTCTTTCCCAAATCATATTTCCCTTGTAATAATGTGCAGCGAGTGTTTAGCTCAACATGCCTCTTACAGTTTCTGTTTGGGAGATGATTTTTCTTTTTAATTTCTCTGTCAGGCACACTTATTGAAGCGCACACGCTTTAGACAGATGCAATCTGCAAAAAAAGGTTTGAAAGACATTGATTTATTTATGAAATTCCTGGCTGAGAGGGTGAGGTAAGCCACACAAAAATTTTAAAGCTTCTCACTACCATAAGGCATACATGTAATGTACATAAAACATGGGGAGGGAAAACATTTAGAACGTTTGGACACAAAGCCTTCACAGGGCAGAATTGCAGTGGGAGAAAAGTGGCATCAGGTAGAAAAAAACACTGTAAGGACAAGCTCTGCTCTGCCTCTAATTTCACTTTGCTACCTGATGGTCAGCAGCATTTATCATATGGTCTTTATACACACATCCATGGTGGGAGCAGAGCATAAACTCTCTACAGAAAAGTCCCTGCACTAAACTGTTTTACTTCTAACTAAACTCCACTCCACACCAAAATCCTTTGCTCCAGATGGGAGGTGTTTTAAACTGCAGATGTCTCCCACCTAAGTGAATACACTGGAGTCCCAGGGCTGCCAGTGTTCACTGGGCACAAAATTATTTGGCTGTGCAAGTCCGTCGGCTGCCCGTGCCATTGTCCTGGGGTGAATGTGCTCTCTCTCCATAAGTTTGCTCACCCTGGCACTGTGGAAGCTGAGAGCACTGGCAGGCACACTCCAGTAATGCTGTTCTGCAGCACTTTAAGAGGGATTTCTCCCAGTCCATCTCCCACCATTGAATGCCCTTATAACAGAGCTGGCTAAAGAAAAGGTGCATCCTAATCTCTGGGGTGCAAGTGACTTGGGAGGAGGCAGTGGGAGCATGCTCCCTTCCCACAGCATGCCGTGAGTCATCAGAGATTGCCCATGCACACTGGAATAAAGTAATTGGAGGGCATCAATGTGGAGAGGAAAAGCACCAGGTTCACGCAGGTTGCAGCATCACTGCTGAATGACGGGAAAGAGAAGAATGCAGGGAAAAGCACCAGGAACTGGAGTTGGAGATGTTCCCTTGAAAGGTGCAGAGTCAGCCAGGGATATATCTGAACATCTTTAAAAAGCACATCCAAAGAATCAGTCTTAGTTGTAAGCAGGTGGCAATTTTAGCAGGCCTTTCAGCTGAAATAGCACTGAGAGGAAATTGTAGAGGTGAGGTGGCAGTGGCTGAACTAGTTGGTTCAGAAAGGACAGCCCATGCACAGAGGCAGGACCATCAGACTGCTGATGCTGGCAAAGCAGAAGTCGCTAAAGTAAGGTACAACAGTGATCAGGAAGATATTGAAGCTGCTCTATATCTTACTGAGGAGGAGAGGAAAGCTGTATTCAATAACGTGGAGAGTGGGGCTTTGGAAGAAAGATTCAAGGTGTGAGATAAAAGGGAGAAATACAATGTGAAAGATAATCCTAACAGGGATAACTGGGATACCTAGACAAAGGCAGAGGTCACCCTTGCCACACAAGGGGGAAAAGCTGTATTCTTTATATAATTATGTTCTGCTCCACCATCTTGTCCATCTTCCTGACACACAGTATGGAAAACAACATCGAACCCTGTGGTTGCAACATCGAATTCACTCACACAGATCACCAGTTCCAGGACAATGCAGAGCTGGAAGTGGGAAAATTGATCAAAAATGCTCCAAGGAATTATCTAACAGCGGAAGAGACAAGCCCCTGAGTCAGGCTTAATCCTGCTCCAGTGGTGATGAGCAAGGTCCCTTCTGCTCTCCAAAGGAAAAAGCAGTGACTTAGGAGGCTGCCAGTAGCTTCCCATCACTGAAAGGGATTAGAAAAGGAATCCTTGCTTGCAGTGTAAGAGCTGTTGCTGGCAAGTTTACAGCTGAGGAGATGAAAGTTTCAGACTAGATAAATCATATTTGTGGTGTCTTATCTTTCTCCCTGAGGTGTGGGAAAGTAAGATGGAGGGCAAGGCGAGGAGATGCCAAGCATTGAGAGTTGCTACATGGATGTACACAGGAAAAGATGACTTTAGTCAAGATGGGAGATGAGAAGAGCTGGCAGTGCCCACAGAATAAAACCAAAAAGGAAGATATGGCAAGCACTGGAGACAGCCCTAGGGGAATAGGGCCGTGGATAGAAAGGAGATGAGGAAAGAGGCACAGAGAGATACCAGATGTAAAAGATAACAACCCAGTAGAATTTTGCCAAGAATAAAGCCTTCTGAGCCATCACTTTGAATTCACATGTCCACCCTCCACTAGTAAAACCATTAGACAGACAAGAATTAAGAGGAGAGAAATCACTTGCCTGCAAACAGCTTGCTGAAGACATGACATTCCTGAAGAAAAATGTACACAAGCATAAGCAGCTTACAAGAGCGAGCTATCTCACCCAGCTCACCCCCCACGAACACTATTAAATCCATGAGAATCAGAACAAGGAAATTGTCAGGGAGAGGCTGCGATTAGCCAGGGTCTCGGCTAGAAAAATAGTTTATGAATTGTCATAAAAATTTAAAGCTCAACCTCACATTAGCTGATGCAGTGCCTCTGCTCCCACCTACAGTACAGTTCGTCTCCTTCTATCTTCATCACTGACTGTGCCAGTACAAGGGAGAAATCTTCTGTATGTTTCCCCGAAATTAAATGCTGAAACAGCATATCATTATTTTTTATATTCAAATCTATTATTAATAAGCTATACACTACAAAAAGATTCCGAACATGAGTGATACATCTCATAATTCTGACCTATTAACAGAAGTACATGAGTCTCCCCGGACCAAAAAAATAGTTGTTAAAAAAGATGAATCGCTTATTCAAATCAAAATAACATGACAGTTCCATGAAATATTTCAAAATAAAAGTTAATAAGTTAATGGATTCATTTTACTGCTTCTAAAATGCAAACAGACAATGCAGAACAGTCAGTCATCTTCTTATTAAATAATATGAATCAACGACTCCATCATGTTTGTATTAAGCAACAGGCAATAACATGCTCTCTTATAGTGTATTAGGTGAGCGTGTCAGTAAGAGGACAAAGCCAAAGCACATTCTGAATTTTCTTTGGAGTCAATGAGCATGTACTTAATATTTTCATGTATACCTAAGTGTTATCCTAAACACAGGAGCTGAAGTATTGCCCCAGCTGAGAGCCAACATTTAAGCCACCCAAACTTTTCCACTTTGCAATTGCTCCTAATTTTCATGGTTCAGGTGAGATTCCCCTCAGCAACTGCCCTTTTATCTGCTATGCAGCAGAGTGCTGGAAGAATCCTGCATCCCTTCTCTTAAACACCTCTCCAAGGAGAGAGAGTGCTTCTCTCCAAGAATGCCTAATAGCTGCTGATGGAGCCTGGGCAAGTGGCTTGAACCAGGCTGCTGGCTTTTCAGTGGTGAAAATGAGGGGACAGGAATACCAAGCTCAACCTGCACTGGAGGAAAATGTTTCTGAAAACTTTGATTAAAAAAATTAGGTTTTTTCCAGTATGAGGAGAATAAAAATAAAATGACATTTCCCTGATATAAAAATAATTCTTCTGGCTTCTTTCAAGTGCTGTAGCTAAGAAGTATTCCTAAGGAGAGAGAAGAGACTTGGGAAGAACACTGCCTTTAGGGAGTGACGGAGGGACTTTCTCCAGCCCCATGGAAGTACTCTTCAGGTTTGGCTGCATTATGTGGGTTTGATAACCAAAGTCTTTATATGCACAGGAGTTACTTTAATAAGAACAAGGGGTAACAAAAAATCTTCCATTTGAAAGTGGATTGCACTGTACAGGCATAAGGGATTTCATTGCCTGCTCAAAATAGATAGATGTGGGGGTTTTAATGTGAGAAATCAGATGGTGAAAGGACAGGAAAGAAGTGACTTGTGGCTTCTGTCATTTAAGCATGAAAGGGGCATGTGAAGAGGCATTGATTTCAGCCATGCTAGGCTGGAGGGTAAGGACTATTCACACAAGTAAGGCTTTGGAGGACTGCACTTATAAACTGCAGCTGCTTAAACAAAAGTTTGAGGCACCTTTTTCAAGAGTACCTAAGTCTGGTTTACAAAAGGGCGTTCCCCTCTTACATCCCGTAGCGTATATCTGCCCCTTCCAGCAGAGCCTTGGTTAACAGAGGAACTTTGGCTGGGCTGACAGGGGAGGAGGGTTGAGGGAGACTGTCTGTGAGTGTGGCTGTCACCTCAGCAGGACTTCCTCGGGCTGCTGGTGCGGAGCTGGCTGTACCAGTGTGGGTGGTGTACTGGGGCCTGAATGCTACCCCACATTTTTCATTCCCTCAGGCACTTTCAAAACTGCTACCTTAAGCCTGCAGCAGGCTTTCAGCAGTGGTCTCTTAGGCTTTAAGCAGCTTCTAACTGTATTTATATGCTTTATCCCCTGAGTAGGATAAACAGGTTAGCAATTAACTCTAGTTTTCTGACCTCTAGCTGGATAAGCAGATCTCTAATTATATTTTCAGTGGCAGCGAATCTCAAGAGTTGTGTGACACTGTCTGAAAGTTTCCACTCCCATGTACAGCTCTATGTGGAAATTGGCAGCTGAGAAATTATTGGCAAAACAGAAAGCCAATTTTTCCCCTCCTATGTACTTCTGCCTCCTCAGCAATTCCAATCCTTCCACTCCATGTTTACCCTGATAGATGATTCCTGGTATGCCAGACAGCTCATACTGAGGGGTGGGGGGGAAGATTCTGAGAAGCATTTTATTCAAAATTCCATTTTTTAGTAGGATCCTTGTGGTAGAAAGTATTCACAGGAGTCAAGAAACTGGAGGCAATGATAAGCCCCATGTCCTTTATAGGTCGTTTTCCATGGCTTCTCACTAGAGTATTATGTTTCGAGAGAGGGTGTTTTTATTTTTATACAGCTGCAGAAATATTATTTATTAAAAAGGAAAAAGAATTAATGTAGCACTTACTGTGGGAGCACAACTGACCTTCCGAAAGGTGACAGAGTTGGAGGGACAACTCTGGAACTGGCAGAGCACATCTCAGAAACAGAGTATCTAGATGGCCTAGCGCCAGAAGTTAGCAGTGACAAAGCAGAGCAATTTGGAAAATCAGCTCGCTGTCATCCTGTATGCATGCAAGTTTTGAAATAAAACAGTGATCTAATATAAAGGAAGTATATGGATTTACTCTGACAGCTGTGCCAAGCATTCATTCTAAGCAAATGCCACGCGTATTCTCATTTTAAAAGGGGTAAAATAGAAAGCAAATTAGCTATGTTCACATCTTCAGAATGAGTGGTCTTTGCACAAACTTTTCCATATGGTTTACCACTACTTGTACAGAAAAGGCATGTCTGCATCTGACCCTACTTCTTACTTCATTGCCCATACAAATTATCCTTTCTGAAGACAGATGTGAAAGAACTGTTCAAGGTCTGCATCAAACTGGGAGAAAAATAAACTACTTATTTATATTATAGGACATGATAATTTATTGTAATAAAAGCTGTTTTGGATTCACAGTACAATAAGTTCAGGCTCCACAGTTCGGGCTTCTGTACTGCAAAAAGATTATTTTGGAGAGCTGTGCCTAATGTCCTGCCATCAGGACAAAAGGCGTTCAAACACTGGTAGATTCCTTCTCAAGAAGGCAGAAACTAAAGTGAGATATGCACACTATGAGATAATGACCTACAAAATTAAAGTCCAAAAGAAGAAAATGTGGTTCACACATCAGCTAAAAAGCTATTTATACAGGTCTGGAGGACCATGGCAAAGTCGTTTTAGAAATCTTATTTTGATTCTCTCAGTGGAAAAGAAACAGTGGCAGAGGTAAGCCAATTAGTTCCTGCTTACATCTTTCCATGCTCAGTGGCTTCCTAGTTGCTCACAACTTACCTCGAATTGGGTTTAGCAGGGGCCAATGGATTACATATCCAGCACCAGCCAAGTCCTTACTCTGCCTGCTCTACCACTACCACTCCTCCATAGCAGTATAACAAAAAAACAAATTAAAAAAAAAAAAAAAAGGAGTTGTGTTGGTTGTGAAGCACACAGAGGCAAGCTCCAGCTCATTTCAGTCAGCCCATTACCATCCCCAGGCAAGGTGTGCCTTTACATCTCTGGCCATTTCACTTTCTGGATTACCTCTCCACATAAGAAAGCAGAATGCAAAGGAGACTACAAAACACAGCACCATTTCATGGGAAAAGCAAAAGCAAATGTGCACCTGAGGCTATAAAGAAGGAGACGCCAGAAGAGAAGTGGCAATGATATCCCACCTATTCTTTATGGTACTTTTTGTTCCCCACAAATTCCTTGCCTGCCCTGTCTCATCCATATCACGCTAGAGCTCCTTCAAACATGAAGGACCATTGTTTACAGTGCTCATGTTTTCCGTGTGGGATGATGCAGACCAGGCTCTAATCGCCACGGGTAGATTTTCCAAAGCAGCCAGGCTGTCATGGTTAACCCCAGCTGGCAATCAAGACCCATATATATGCTTGTTCACTCACACCCAGTGGGATGGAAGAGAGAATTGGAAGGGTATGGAATGTCCCCTTACTCAGCACAGGGCAGATGCCCTGGCTGTGTCCTGCCCAACTCCTTGTCCACCCCTGCTGGTGGGATGGGGTGAGAAGCAGAAAAGGCTTTGACTCTGTGCAAGGACTGCTCACCTGTAATGAAAACACCCCTGTGTTATCCACACTTGTTTCCATCACAAATCTAAAGCATAGCCCATACAATCTACTATGAAGCAAATTAACTCTATCCCAGCCAAAACCAGCACACAAAGCACAACACAACAATTGGGCCACAGAGATTCATATCAAAAGTAGCATCAAGAAGAGTCTTATCCAAATCTTACCTTTAAAAGAAGGAAGGGAAAGTAATGGAGAGAACAAATGGATAAACTAGTTTATTGAAAAAGACAAAAGCCAAATTGAAGAGGCCTAAGACAGAACTAAGGCTGAAAGAAACTCATAACAAAGGTTACTCACAAAGTGACTATGGAGAAGAGATGCCTAGTGAGCATCTTTTTTGTGCAGAAAGAAACCAGTCGGACTGTGGTGTGAAAAATAGGTGAGATGCATTCAAAGGGATGAACACCTGAAGCAGAATGGAGAAAGAGAGGGAGAGAGGAGATGGATGGAAATTTTATTTGGTCTTGTCTTTTAAAGCAGTAGACTAATTTTTTTCAAGGACAATTTTGGGGCATGACCGTAAGGAAGGGCCTTAAGCATCCAAATAAACTGTGTGGAGGATATAACTAGAAGTCAGCGTACCTAGGACAGCTTAGCAAAGTATAAGCTGTGCTGGATGAGACCAGACTTAGCAGGAGGACAAAAGCACCTATAAACTTTATGTCCTCATCCTGTGATGAGCACCCAGCCTACACAGTGCCAGTTCAGCTCACATGGCACAGCTGGAGCAATGTAGTTGCTTTGCTGTCTCCCAGGTAGACAGGGACAGCCACATGAGGAACAACATGGGATTGAAATTGCTGCAGAGCACAGATTCAGGGCAGAAACCATTCTGAGTGATCTAAATAAAGGTCTAAAAAAGATACTATACTGTATAATTTATACCTCAGAGAACAAAAAGATGGGGAAGATTCTGTTCTTTAGATGCCTGAAAGACTCCAAATCAATCAAGAACAATAAGTAGGCAGGCTATTTCAAGCTGATCTTGAAGGATAATGTGCAAAAAGAGCTATTCCATGACTGAGTCTACCCCACAAGTGTGTTCTCATCCTCTATAACCTGCTTCTAGGCTAAAAAGAAGACTGGACATCCTTCCTGTTTATGAAAGTTCTGCCCTGTTTTTGTACTTGGCAGAGATTAGAAAGGCCTGACCCTCTGCAAATACTGTTTCTGTTGTAAAGCAAAGAGAGGGGATCCAGTGGTTGCTGTTGAATAGCCAGCAGTAACAGTGCATGCTCTCCAAGTGGATTCTTTCCCAAGAAGTGTTATTGTCTCCTTATTCCTAGAATGGAAAATAATTGCTTCATGAGAGTGTTGGCTTTTTAATAGCAAGTGATATATGTATGCCAATATTCAAATAGCCTGAAAATTAGTACTAAAGTCTTGTGCAGTTTTAGAGATTAGCTTTTCCCTTTTCAGTCAGTGTGTTAGTTTTCACAATTCCGTTTAAAAAAATCTCCTAGAAAATGAAAAATTACCTATTCCCAGATAAAAGCTAGCTATGAAAAGGGACACTTGTCCATCGACGTGGTCCAAAGATGTCATCACACATAATCGCACTTTTAATATATAATAAAACAATACTTCACATATTTATGGAGTGGAATAAAACCAACCTATTACTGGTGCCTTTTAGTTTGGTTTAGTTTGCTCAAGAAATAATGACTTAATAACAGCCCTCCTCACAGAAAGCATGCAAGCCTGAATTAGAAGTGTGAAAGTGAATTTATGTAATAACCTTGGCAGTAAATAATAGCACAACTCAAACAAGGATTCATCACACACCTGTGTGGTAAGGAATGGAAGTCGACTTCATCACGCTTAGAGTATCAATCACTCCCAGGGTGCAAATTCCATGAGATACAGAAAGATTACTTTACATAACCTGCGGAAAGTAGTTGAATCAATGTAATAAAAGCTTCAGCAAAGCATTGTACAGCCTACAAGAGTCCTTAAGAGCACTCTTTTTTGATCATTTTACATATGAACATAAAAATGGTGTGTAGACAGATGTACTAGCTCATGACTGCAGACATACTGGCTTTATTCAAAGATTTAGTCAAAGCTTTCAGTAATGAGTGTTGATTCTTCGTGAGAAGAAGCCTCTCTTTCCTTCGAATTAGCAGGAAAAATCGTGTGACCTTTGCCAAGGGTGGGTCTTCCACCCTAAATGTATTTTCAGTGCTCTGCTTCTTTCTGATAACATCTGGCATTTCTGAGTGGTGTCCAAAGAAGGCTCAGCCAGCAGGACACACAGCCCCATTCATGTGTGTCTACCATCCTAGCTGGCACTGCTGTTTTGGAAGTGTTTCCTAGGGATGGAGACGACTTCATGAACTGCAGCTCTCGATAGGCCTGTCCCTGTCTATTCCAGCATAGGCACCCAAAGGAAACAGCTGGATTTCCAAGAAGCCAAGAATGCAGTAGCTAAGCTGTTCTGAAAATCCAGCCCCTGAGCGAGGTATGTAGATTAAAGAAAAATTCTTTTATATTTGACTTTTGCCAAAAAGTCCAGAGAGGTTGACCAAACCCTTCTGAACCTCTGCCCTCAGTGGCCATGCTGGATGCCAGGGAAGGGGAAGCCAGAAGAGCACAGTCAGTCTGGACACTCACTGCTGCCTGTGGGCTGTGTGGCAGGTGGAAAGTTAGCCAGGCATTTTGCTGGGGAAGGCAAACACCACAGCCAGAAGGAGATAGACAGTCTTATTTTTAACTTGTACTACATCATGTAGTACTTAGGTTCCACTTATTGTATAGGCAGTCTCCTAAATACTCTGTTATCTGCTAAAACTGTGTATCATAGTAAATCCCTGAATCATGTATATTGCAAGCGATTTCTGATGCCAGGATACCTTAGAAAAAAAAAAGATGCATATAAAATGCATAGTAGAAAAAAATGAAAATGTCTTTTTTATTCTCATGTTTTTTACTGTCATCAAATAAATATAAAAACATATACATAAAAACATAAATCTTTTAGCTCATTTTATATGCTTTTTATATATTAAACAGAACTGTTTACTTTCATTTTCTTATTTTATTCCTTTTGAAAGGAGATTAATACAAAAGAAAAGTTTAAAAATGAGGCATTACACTGCCACATCTTTTCTGTTGCACTATTTATTACTCCTTTGAGACTGCAGAAAAGAAAAGGGATGCAAATGACACTTTATTCCATATGTCTTTGGGTCAAAATCCACTGTCTACCATGCTGATCAGATTTCCTTTTTTTAATTTTGGCAATGGCTAGGTATAACCCATCTTCATATTGGATCTTGCAATCTTTGTTATCTAAGCCCACCTACACCTGTCAGCATACAGCTTTCAATTTTTCTTGTAATTTCTTTCTTTTTTTGCCTTTTTTTTTTTTTTTTTTTTTTTTATATTCAAACATACAATCCCCACCCTAACTGATACATAAAACATGAGGGTAAAACATAGTAAACTGGTTTGCAGTGGTTCTGCAAAGCCTGAGAGGGAGCAAAGGACCAGAGAGCTGGGCAGGTCCAGGCCCTGCAGTCACATCCAAAGTTAATTGAAGCCACCGACAGGCTCAGTATAACACAAACTGAAATCTCTATTCAGAAAGAAAAAAAACAACAACAACAACAAAAAACAAGAAGTGCCTAATTCAGGGCACATTGGATCACCAGCGTCATCCACAGGTCTAAATCTTGGGAGGAGCATAGCACTCCTTGCTGTTACACTTCCATTCGGGCAGGAGCTGGGGGTGGATGTGAAGGTTGCACTGCAGAGCACAACAGCAGCATTCATAACAGCCTTCATTCATTCCTCTGCAATAATCCTTCTTCCTGTATTATACAGAATAGTCATTTAATATTTGTTTCTAGGTAATTAATTTTGGAAATGCTCTTCATTAAAACTGAACATATCACCATGTGTTCTGCATGTACTGCAGAAACCCGGCTAACCTGGGGCTTATGCTGTGCAAAGATGGAGACAGAGAAGTTATAGGTAGGATGGAGAGATTGAAGATTTTTTAAGATTGTTTTTAAAATGTGAATAAACTGACAAACCTAATTTTCCTCAGTGCAGCAATGGCTCATATGTACCCAAAAATTAGTAGATGTAGAACAGTGTTGAATATTCAGTGCGCAAGCAAGAATTCTGCCTTTGCTGTGCCCTCACTGGAAATGATGAAACATATAAGGCCAGAAAAATAACAAAACTCGGTTCCCAAGAGTTACATACACTCTAACTGCCTCAAATTGTCATTTTGGACCTTGATTGAAAAGCAGGTGAAAAGGAGAAGGAAAATAGCAGTCAAAACAGGGACCTGGCTATGATGCTCCTGCAGCTGCTCCATGCTCATTCTCATGGACAAGTTGGCCCATCAGAAACTTCTCCAGCATATTCCAGTAACCTCATGTCTTAGAGGACCAGGACAGTCAAGGTAAGCACCAGCCACTATGAGAGGGAACAATATTGCATTAACTCATGCTCATGGCTCATCTATACTTAAGAATTTTTGGGATACCCAGTGAAGAGAACTCAACATTACATTGCAAAATGTTCTTTATTCGTCCCAACAAATTAAAAAGGTGGTGTTTTCTTTCACTTCTAACCAAAAGACTGAATATAATGAGCTTGTGTTCCAGCAAAAAAAGGGTAAGATTTCCTACCACAGTGAGGGCTAGTTTTCAAAGATAAATGAAGGGTTCCACAAGTATCATAAGGGATGAAAATAATACACCCACAATATATAGTTGTTATCTACCATTGCCATACATAATTAAAATCTTCTAAAAAACGTTTGGTCATTTGATCAATTCTTCACAAAGAATCACTCAACTTTGGATGTCCAATCTTCGTCAACTGGGACCAGATATGTGATCACACAAGCATATTTTAATTTATACACATGAGAGAAGAAACTTTATTCTGACATTCTGTAACTTCTGAAGGCTCAGTTGTTCAACTTTCATACCCCTCAAACAGATGGAATTCAGGAGGAGGAGAACTTTATTACTTGTTTTAAAATAAATGTATCACTGGGTAGGAGAATTAAGTCCCCCACTCATAATTAACTCTGTGACATCATTCCTTGCTTGAAATAATGGCAGTAACAGGCTGTTATCTTTAGGTGCTGCTCACCAGAGGTGTATTGGAGCATGGGTGTATGGGAGTATGTTTGAGGCTAGTGCATCCACTGCTACTTGCAAGTCAGAACAGGAATGCAGGGAGGTGACACTCTTGGATCCTGCTCCAAGTCCCTTAGAGAGCTACAAGCCTTTTGGCCTCTTTTCCTCTATGGCCTCTTTCCCTCTATCCCCTTTCAGCATTGTATTCTCTCCTACTTTGGGCCCTGATGTTTCCCTCATCCTCTTAATCTCATCCTGTTCCTCTCACACTTCCACCTTTCTTCTCTTTTCCCTTATTTGAACCCCCATTCTCCCTCCATCTTTCCACACTCATCCTATAAGATTAAACACATAAGATCACAAGAAAGTGGCACTTACTGGCAATTCTTCTGCCCAGAAACAGAGAAATATAAAGTTATCACAAACAGGCGTTGCAGGGAAGATCTCCTCTGGCCCACTCACTTGGGTTCTCTTTCTCCATTCATCACCTGGTTGTGACCAGGGAGAGGCTGAAGCATGTTACAGGCACATGAAGCTGAAAGGACTATGTCTGATTTAGGATAAACAAGCAGCTATAAACTCGCATTTTCAGAAATATCAGAGTTTTGTTAAAGGCGCTTCTCTGTCCTGCAAAATTATGCATTTCTGTGCCAAAGATTGTAAACTTTCACAATTGCGATAATTTTTTAGGATGTCTAAATATATAATTTTCCCTTAATTTCATTCACTGAATCAGTGGAACCATGAAATTGAGCGCTTCCAGGACAGTTTGCCTTGAACCACAGGCTAGCCAAAAAAAGCTCTTTCATTTTCATATGTTTGACAAAGCCATAAACAATACTGCCAGTTCTGAGCATTAAGAAAGTACAAATCAGGCCATGCACAAAAAGCCTCATAGATTAGCTGTAAAACTGTGATTTTTTTTCCAATAAAAGTAAAAGAAGACACCTACAGTTGAGGTGCTTTTGCTTTGTCATTGCATTTGCAAGGCTACCCTTGTAAACTTTGTAACTTCGCAAACTCAAGAAGCTTTTTTTTGAGATGAAAGATAGGCTGCTTATATTTTCACTTGTCTCCTGGATGTTGATCTGGATGAAAACATCAAGCACTGAAACACTCAAATCAAGACAGATGGCACAACTATATAAGAAAGAGGAAGCAGAATTTCATGATGAAAAGCATCAAGGAACATATCTATAGGTGATAGCACAAGTGCGTCTATCACGCTCCTCATATCTCTTACGATCAAATTCCAGCCAATGAATCTCAGTTCTGTGGTTAGTTATGTGCTCCTTTCCGGTGCTTTGGATAAGATTTCACTGCATAACAAAGTGATTTGGGGATAGCAGTACTTAGTACTTAGTACTTAGTACTACAGAGTTCAGCCTCTTATCCTGATCTTCCTACCTTACATCATGTCTATTTTCTTAACCTAAAGCTACGATAAAAAAAGTTGTAACATTTCTAAACCAGCAGCAACCCTAACAAGTCCTGGTAAGTCTACAGGGGACCAAGGCTAGCAGTTTACATGAGCAAAACCTGAGAGGGGTCAGACCTTTTTGGGACTAGGGTCCCCAGAAACGAATGCAGCAGCAAACACATCTGTGCAGCCCCAAGCACACCAGGAGCTCTCTGGCACTCCAGGCTGCAGTGGGGACAAGAAGCACGCTCCTGTCTATCATGCTTGCAAGAAAGGACACTGAGGAGCTCACTGGAGATGCTGCACTTGATTGCCCTGGGAAGTGGATTGAAACTCCGTGGAAGAAGAACCACAAAGGGTTGTCTTGTGGGTATGCTTCTCTACAGTCCCACACTCCATCACACTGGAGTGAATATGGGCACTTTTGCCTCTGTTGACACTTTTCACAGAAAATGAACCTATGTGCTGACTTGATATACAGGGGATTTGTGTAACAGAAAAAGCAGATATGAAAAAGACAATTAGATGGATGTTTGTTCCTGCACTCCTGTATTCCTGCAGCTTCCAGAAGAGTTTCCTGAATATGCACCTAATCCATTCTCAGTGCACTTTCTAAATAGCATATTGACTTTGGCAACTGCAATGCAAGGATGCTTCTAACACATCCAAAACTTCCTGGGACATATTTGTGTGGAATTGATAGCACTGCCAGCAAGATATGGGACAGTAGTCTGATAATAAACCAGGCTACATGGGCATAGAGATGGAAAGACAGATGCAAAAATGTAGAGGGCAAGAATCCCAAACCTTTTTTTTTTAAAAGGGGAACATTTCAAAGTGAGTATCAGGCACCTGTTGTTACATGCTAAAGGGGAAATCTTTCCACCAGATCCACAGGGCAGGTCTGAGATAAGCAGCTGGAGAATGATAAGTTATCTCTGTTGTGATTCGGGAAATACAGATGCTTCAGATGCTAATGGTGTGTCAGCAGGGAAACAGACACACAGTGGACTGAGGTTAAGTAAGCCTAGAAAGGTGTTTATTCATGTATAACATTTGCAGAGAAGGTGACTCCCTACCTCACTCCTAGTTGCCCAGAGGAACTGCTTATATCTGAAAATGTGCTCAGAGAAGTCACTCAGAATGGTCTGGAAGGGCAGGAGGTGAATCCCAGTCATGACAGTCCCCCCATGAGCACTGGCACCCTCCACCACCACACATATTCTGGGAAGGGCGCTGTCTCTCCACCCATGCCTGGTGACCAGTGCAGCTCTGCATAACCCAGACAGGCTCCTGTGTTGGTGCTGGCAGAGGAGGCCACTGCCAGTGCCCAAGGACCATAATGTGCTGCAGCTCGGAAGAATTAGAGGTCACTCGTGCATCCTTTTGTACTGGGCTGGATTGACTGTAGCTGAACCATTCCCAGCAGACATTTGTCCAATCTATTTTCAAAATCCTCCCACTGCCACTCTAGGCAATCTATTCTTGTGCCTTCCAACTGAAAGTTAGAAAGCTGTTCTTAATGTCTAATCTAAATCATAAGTCAACTTTAAAAATGACAAGTATGGTTAAAAGTTTCAAGATTTTTCCTAATAGTAAATGTGGGTTTCATTTTATTTCTCTGTTGGTTGCTGCACATTCAGGGTACTTTCAAATCACTTTTTAAAGCATCCCTCTAGAATCATGATGTGTAGAAACCATATTTTTTATTTTTCACAAGAGCTGAGATTGTCATTTAATTACATAAATCCAGGAGTAGGAGATTTAAGGAGGGAAAAAAAATTGCAATAAAGTCCTGTGAGAGATGCCAACACTTAATTTAGCTGTAAAAGGCACTTTTTTTTTTTTATCTGTGTGCCTCACAGACCCATTGCCCAAAAATGTTCTGAAGTGAAGCAATGTCAAGCAGAAAAGACATCTCACCCATAACTAATAGAGAAAAGTATCTCAAGTGTGGGAGACATATTCCTAGTATGTGAATACATACATTCATTTACCATTCATCAAAATCCACTCTAACTATCCCAATCCTGTGAACACTGCCTTTCAGTAGATATTTTGCAAGATCCCTTTCAAACATTTTATTAGCAAGAGGTAGTTTTCTCCTGCCTCACCAAAGATGAACCCACAGAAAACTGCCACTTTGCTCTGGTGCTTGAATTCAAAAATATTATTAAAAAAAAAAAAAAGGACTCACTTTCCGAGTCAAGGTTTTTGAAAGAGAAGCCTAAGGTTGCTACCAGCCTCAATACAAATGCAGAAGCACAATAAAAACACAAATAGGAGCTCTGATCTTTTACATCAACAGCACCAGATATGAAGGAAAACTACACTGTCTCAACTTTCTAGACACACATGGCTGGCCACTGATTTGTCCCTGGAGATGAACATGTTCAAAATTTACATCCTCGAAGCTTGTTATTTATCACGAAAAATGCCTAGCTTTTTAACTGAGGTGTCACATTAATTTTGCTTAACTTTAGCATTCACAGCACAGTCAGCTATATCTGAGTTACCCTAGGCACTGCATTTCCTCCCAGAGCAGACACAGAAACACAGCAGATGAGCTGTGCCTCCCCTTGGCTGCCAATGGCCCCTGCATTGCAGACATCTGAAGTTAGGTGACACGATCGTCACCCTCACTGCCTGCATCCTTCTCTCCAAAACTACCCAGGGAAGAGAAGAGAACAACTCTTGGTATGAGAGGAACAACTGTGGCTGCTTACCATTTTCTATCAGCAGGCTGAGGCCAGCCAACACGCCCCTTCCAAGGTGTCCATTTATTAGGATCACAATTGCAATAACCTGGAGTGCCGTTTCAGGCTCAGGATTCCATTGGAATGTCAGGTATCTAAAAATGAGGCATTGCAACACTGAGCTTCAGCCCCCTTCTAGGTATCTAGGCTGAAGGGCATTTCTAGTCTCTTTTCTGTACCTTCAGCAAACATAGAGGAGGGAAGAGGGCTTGCAGCTATCCTAAGCTGTTTACCTATTGTTTTTACCACATCACACCTGACATGCAGCCACCATCACTGCACGTCTCTGAATAAATAGATGTATATACACTTATATACATGTAGCATGTGCCTTTTTCTTTATGGACATAATACATTATATACAAACTACATTCAATTCAAAAACCACTGTTTTTAGTCCTGTCTTTTACAGGCTATGTCTTTACATAAGATGATAAATACAGTCCAATGGAAGGTTGAGGAGAGTTACATTTCTATAAAAGAGGAACAACCATTTATGCTCCTTGTGTCATCCATGCATTCATAATGTGGAGGCATGTAATTTCCGAATGGCCCCAATTTCCACCTTCAGCATGCCTACAGGATGTATAGCATCACTCTGAAAGACTTCAGATGTGTCTGGAAGAGCTAGTTCTGCTATGGTATGTACTGCATCTGAAGCTGTCCCTCTTAATCTCTTCCCCACTCATTGGACTTTTCTCTTTGCTCCACTGTTGAGGGAAAACTATAAGATAAACATTTTTCTTCTCACTCCCCAAGCTCTGGGTGACAACAGAAAATCCAGGCCTTGTTGATGCAATCTAGAAACATAATAACCAAGATTTTTTAACTCAAAGTATCAGAACAATTACAACATTACAACTTTCCCATTTCCACCTGTAATGACCAGGATGTGTTCACATAGAGGGCAAAGAAGAGAGTAAGGTCTTCGTCTCCTACCATTAAAAACCAAAGCATGCAGATTTTTAAATGCATTTCTTTTTTTCAGCAGCCGGAAGGTGGACCTCTTTCAAAATAATGTATGAACACCGGATATTGACCAGGTTTTTCTGGATGGTTTCGGTATAAATATCTTGTTATCATTTAAAAGATGACTATAAGAAAAATTAAGCAAGGAAATAACATGGGATTTGTACAAGAAGCCCTGCAAGATACATGTGAGAACTGGCAGAAGCCACTAAACCACTGAATTGCCCTTGAGCAGTCCAGCCTAACACCATGATGAACTACCTCAAGGAGTTTGAACCAGCAATGCTAAAACTCTGGAGGAAAAGGACTAAATCAGAGACTCTTTTGGCTGCATAAAGACCTGTTATTTTGAGCAGAGAGCAAGTTGTTTTGAAGCCATGGCAGGGAAAACACACTGACATGGGGTCCCCCAGGTTTACTAGTGCCAAATGTAAAAGCTACTGTCAGCTCACAAAATGCTCTGCTGACACACCGAAGATAAAAAATTGTGTATTGCCAACCACCCTCACCACACATCCCAAAACGTGCCATATGGCCAAAAGTACTACAGCGGATTTTGCCATTCCTTGGGTTCTGGTGTGAATTGACAATGAGTCTAACATATAAATTACATCATCTTTTAACTTTTTGTGATATATAATATCGGACAGATTTGTCTGGGACAATCCATCATGAACCAGTCTTGTTGACATTCTGGATTCTCTCTTCTGACCTTGTCCTTTCAGCGCAGGCATAATTGTGCTTATGATAATTTTATTCCCAGTTAGGCAGTGATTTTGCACACCTTTGAGTTACAGAATAACTAAGAAGCCAGTTCTCTGTATGACTGCTGAAACGAGGCACCTTGAACCAATTTATGCTGAAGCGCAGTCCAGTAGTGTAGCAGTAAATAAAAGTGGATAAACTCACCTCTCTCAGAGCACATAAGTAGGTTAACTCTCTTTAGTCCTGTTTACTGTTGACCATACCATAGGCACAATCTCAGATGGGAGCTCCCCACTGAGGAAACACAAACCATATGTTTGCACAGCGGACAACAGAGAAGGGGAGATCTACAACCCAGTGTTCACAGTGTGAAGGGTCTAGCAGGCAAAGGAAAGGGATCCAGGCTCATTTCTGCCACTCAGCTCACATGCAGAGAGACACCCATTTCAGCCATGGAGCTCTAGGCTGTTATTATCACTAATTTTTCCGTACTTAGATACCATCATGGGGGTTTAGGGATTTTTTTAGATATGTAACACTTTAGCAATCATCTAGGGTGATGGGCAAATCTTTTTTGTTGAAGAATTGGCTGTTCAGTGTCACTTTAGTGGGAATATACAATTATTATGGCACATGAATTATTTGAGCTGTTCCCTAAGAAGACTGATTGCCTTTCATGGACTGTGTGTGGGAGCAGCAGAGAAATCCCTGCTGTTCCAACTGGTGTTGGCACCCCCAGACAGTCAAGTATAGCTGCAGAAGTGTAACTGTCATGTCACCTGCAGCAGTGCTTGAGTCAAGGTCCCTGCCCACCCTGCACTCAAAACAAGGGAGTGATTTAGCTTCTTTCAAGCCACTGGATTAACATGAATGTGAGAAAATATGTTGGACTGCAAATATTTAAAATTAAACTTCAAAATATCACTCACCACAGGAAAGAGAAAGAGGCATCCCACCACATCCACGCCTGAATATCAGGGGAGAAATGGTTATATGAGCTGTAGCCTCCTTCCAATATGGAACTTCTAGACTAATTATTAGATTATTGCAACAAATACGCTATTGTACTCCCAGTGTAATAACTTGGTAACCAGAGGACAGCAGGTGTGTCTTAGTTGAAGACCACTACTTCACAACACCACCCAGTCAATTCTGCCCTCTTCAGCACGTTTTTCAGCCTCCTCAGTTCTGCCACTAAAGCTGATGGGAGGATATGGAGGGACAGATATCAGTGTGACCAGAAGGAAAAAACTAGTTCCCACAGAACCAGTTTGTAAAGCTGCAAGGAGTGGCAAACAGCAGGAGCTCTGCAGGCTGCTACTTTTTTTTTGCTGCTTGCCACAATATTCTTTTGTGTGGTTTCTGGATCTGCTTCCTTTACATATGTTTTTCAACTGTTTCTGGCTGGAGGTTCTTGTTAGTGGAGTGTGGATATGTTGCTGAAGATGCTTTTCAAGTTCACAGACTGCTTGTGTGCTACTAACTTCTTCTGCCCTTAATGCTCTTGTGCCCTTTTAATCAGACTGTATTTGCCCATCAAATTTAAAATATAAAGTATCTGTTATTTATTAGAAATATTAACTCCCTGGGGAATAATGACTTGTTCTTAGCGTTGGTCTGACTGTATGGCCTAGGCTTCAGGCCTGAAGGAGAGGTGCTTCTGGAACTTGGGGCCAGAGACCAGGACAATTTCCTCTTATGTCCTCCACAGCCTCCTTATCTACTCCATTTCTGGGGGCTATTACTTAACACAGTATTAAATGTAAATGGTTATCAATGCAGCACAGAAAGCAAATGAAACAGACAAGACACGGATGTTTTAGACAAATGTTGAAGCTCATGGACAAGCAGTGACATTGCAATATCAGAAAGTGAGTTTCAATTGAGTTGAAAAAGCAATTATCTGGTATTACATAATGAAGTGAGGGCAAGGAAACACTTTATGATGTCATGATTCCTCTTCGTCACAGCTTTTTGAAGGTGGGGAGGGAGTTGCTATGACTTTTGCATTTAACCATGAGGGTACCAAAAGCCACCTCAGCTCTGCTGCACTCCTCCCCTCCCAAAACAGCCTCTGGACGGTAACACTTCTGTTAAGTCTGGCTTCCTCAGAAATTTTCTGGCTTCCTCAGAAATTTATTCAGGAGCTTTCTTGGAGGCTCAGCACAAAGGCAGACCCGAGGAAGAACCATCGAGGCACAACCATTATCCCACCATCAGGCCTGGGATGCCACTGGGATGATAGAGCCAATGGGGTCACCTGCTCCCGCGTCCTCCACCCCTCCGGTGAGCATCCGTGTATCCCCCCTCCTACACGCTCCTGCCTCTCCTTTTACTTTTCCTTTCTTCTATCTCTCTCTCTTTTTTTTTTTTTTTAATTTATTTTTCCCCTGCAGAAGTCGAGGTTAAAACCCTGAAACCCGAAGCCCTGAAACCGAGCTGCTTGGCCCCGCCGGTGGCACGGCCCCGCCACACACGCCCGTGTCCGCTCCGTGGCCCGAGCGCCGTCGGGATGGGAGGGGAGGCGAGGGGGTTGGGAGGGCGTGGGGGTGCGGCAGAACGCAAGCAGCGAGCGGCTGCCTGAAGTGACCGTGACCCGTGGGTTGTGCGTGGGTGACCACGGAGCTGGAGGGGAGGGTTGAAGGAGTAGGGGAGAGGGAGTTTCTCACGGGCAGGAAAAGGTAGGAACCCGCGTGCCTGCGTGAGGGAGAAAGGGGGAACCGCTGAGAGAGAATCTTTATTCTTGAGAGAAGCAATTAAACACAAATTAGTTGCATTCATGCGGCGGGAAGCTAGCCCTGTCTCTCTGTCCCTGCTCCTCGGGGCGGCCGACGGGGGCAGCCCGTGGGCCAGGGTCGGTGCCCGGGCCCCTCCTTAGAGCATCACCGGGCGGCGGGCGAGGCCCTCCCGCATCCCCCTCCGCACCCGCGCACCCTCGGCGCTCCCCCGCCCCGCCCGGCCTCGCCTCGCTGCCACGTCCGGGGCCGTGGGTGAGAGAAACTCAAGTTAAAGAAGGGGTTGACCAGGAGCTGCTCCCCGGCCCGGCTCCCAGTCCGCGGTGAGCCCCCGGGGTTCGAGAGGAGCGGGACGGGGCAAGGAGAGCTCCGTGCGGCCGGTGGGTGCCGGCGACCGAACAAGTCCAGTCTCCCCAGCCTGCATTTTAATCCTGAAATCTGGAAATGGAAATTGTTTGATGTATGAGGAGACGTTATCTAATTAGGGCGTAAGAAATTTAATCTTTCCAGCAGGCAGGTCATATAATTAATGTTAATTTAACGCTCAAATTCTCAGTCATTAATTTTTATTCTCTTAAATGTAGTTTGGCAGGGCCCCCTGATCCATGGCAATGGATTTTACTGAATGTAAGAGCACACTTGGTCTTTGGAGTGAATTACTGCAGCCCTTCCTATCCCAATAACAAGATCACATCATGTATGCATTATTAAGCCATGTAATTGAATGGTCCATAGTTTGCATATCAGACTATTAAAGTAATGTGTTTTGCTTTTCTTTCAACACGTAATGTTAAAGCCTTTGCGAATATTTGGTGATTCTGATAATTATCACCAAATTACTACAAATGTTCTCTTCATTAACGTGATTTCTCTCAAGCATTTTTTAAAAAACGTGAATAATGCATTAAGTGGTGATTTGTAAAGTGTTTTTTAAAATAAAACTTGTCAACTACGATGAAAAAGAAAAAGAAAGAGAAAAAGAAAAAGAAAAAGAAAAAGAAAAAGAAAAAGAAAAAGAAAAAGAAAAAGAAAAAGAAAAATGGAGACTGAACAGCTGTACAGAAAGAAAACAATTCCCCTATAAGATTGGAAAAGACGACTTCCCTTTTTTCCGTATTGCAGATAAGTGACTGTACACCTTAAAAGTTTCACTTCATCGGGAGCAAAAGTGCATACAATCTAAAGAACTGTCGATTGCAGATGATACAGGACAGATGGAGGAACAAAGTTGGAGCTTTTCCCTTTACAGGGAATAGATGGGGACATAGGCAGGCAGACAGAGAGATTGATTTGAAAAGATACTGACCTCTCTCCTTCAGCTGCAATTTAACTTGTCCTGGAAAACAAAACAAAACAAAACAAAACAAAACAAAACAAAATAACAAGGAAAAAAAAACCTCTTGCAAGTGAGATCTGCCTCCTTCCCTGCCGGCCTCCCGCCGCCCCCCGCCCCAAGTTCGCACTGTCATCTGAACAAACTGCTACGCCGATCTCAGAAGGTGAATAATTCTCAATTAACTAAGTAACTAACTTTCTTTGTGCCATCTTGAGTCACTCACTTAACTAAATCTTAAGCCTTCGAGACCCTTCATTATTGCCTTCCCCCGCCACACTATTTTCAAAGTTCAATAGCAAGGCAACAAAAAACACTGCTGCAAAATAAGAGTCTCTTTTAAAATTAAAGAACTGGTCATTTGCATCGGAAGAAGTTATTTCCCCCCTCCCCCCCGCTTTGAATTATTTAGGAAAAAAAAAAAAAAAAGACAAAAAAAAAAACACCCCACAAAACCTCCCGCAGTCCGTGTCAGGATCAGTGCCACGGATGCTCTGCGGGGTGCGAAGGTACTGTGACCAAGTGAGTAGGCGCTGGATCAGGTGTGCTGCTGAGCTGTGAGACTCGGGGCATCCCGCCGCGCCGGGAGGTTGCTGCTCCGCATCCCGCAGCGCTCGGCCCCGCCGCTCCCCGCGCACGGGCGGCCGAGGGGGCGCGGGGGGTGCGCGGCGGCGGGCGCGGGGTGGGGCGGG
>JAWWES010000115.1:74453089-74518072 GCA_035583135.1 Lophotriccus pileatus | reverse complement strand
CCCCACGCCGCCGCCGCCGCCGCCGCCGCCGCCGCCGCCGCCGCCGAAGCGGGCTCGCCCTGGTCCGGCAGCCCCGTGGGCATGACGGGCAGCCCCCAGCAGCCGCCGCCGCCGCCCGACGTCAAGGGCAGCGGCGGGCGCGACGACCTGCACTCGGGCGCGGCGCTGCACCACCGGCCGCCCCACCTGGGCCCCCCGCACCAGGGGCACCCGGCGGCCTGGGGGGCGGCGGCGGCCGCCCACCTGCCCTCCATGGCCGGCGGGCAGCAGCAGCAGCAGTCGCTCCTCTACTCGCAGCCCGGGGGCTTCACGGTGAACGGCATGTTGAGTCCCCCCCCCGGAGGGCAGAGCCTGGTGCACCCGGGGCTGGTGCGCGGCGAGACGCCGGAGCTGGGCGAGCACCCGGGGCACCACCACCACCACCACCACCAGCACCCCGGGCACCACCCGCCGCACCACGGCGGCGTCAACAGCCACGACCCGCACTCAGACGAGGACACGCCGACCTCCGACGACCTGGAGCAGTTCGCCAAGCAATTCAAGCAGCGACGGATTAAGCTGGGCTTCACCCAGGCCGACGTGGGGCTGGCGCTGGGCACCCTCTACGGCAACGTCTTCTCGCAGACCACCATCTGCCGCTTCGAGGCCCTGCAGCTCAGCTTCAAGAACATGTGCAAGCTGAAGCCTTTGTTGAACAAGTGGTTGGAGGAAGCGGACTCCTCCTCGGGCAGCCCCACCAGCATAGACAAGATCGCGGCGCAGGGCCGCAAGCGGAAAAAGCGCACCTCCATCGAGGTGAGCGTCAAGGGCGCGCTGGAGAGCCACTTCCTCAAGTGCCCCAAGCCCTCCGCCCAGGAGATCACCTCGCTCGCGGACAGCCTACAGCTGGAGAAGGAGGTGGTGAGAGTGTGGTTTTGTAACAGGAGACAGAAAGAGAAGCGCATGACTCCCCCGGGAGGGACGCTGCCGGGCGCCGAGGACGTGTACGGGGCCAGCAGGGACACGCCGCCGCACCACGGGGTGCAGACCCCCGTGCAGTGAACTCGCGGCGGGGGCGCCCGGCCCCTCCTCCTCCTCCTCCTCTCCTCCTCCTCCTCCTCTCCTTCCCCCAACTTTTGATTGTCCTTCTTTTTTCTTTTTTTTTTTTCTTTTTTTTTTAATTATTTTATTTTCTCCTATCTTTAAAAAAGACAAAAATTTAAAAAAACCCAAACAAAAAACGCGAAAAAAAGAGAAAACAAAACAAAAAGCGAGCGAGCGAGAGGGCGAGCGCCAATCACAGCGGACAGACAGACAGACAGACAAAGCACCTGCACCACACTGTCCCCTTAGACGGTAGCAGGTGCGATGCTGTATTTTGACCTTTCCAGACGAGTGCCCGTGCACCGGAGTGGAGTGAGTACCGCGCACGGGCAGGCAGGCGGGCACCGGCAGGGCAGCGGCAGGTACAGGCAGGGCAGGGGCAGGCACCGGCAGGACAGGCGCAAGGCGAAGCGGTTCGCACAAAACTCTCGCTTGCTGGCAAAAACATACGGCGCTGCCCTGCCGGGGAGGGGCGGAGGGGAAGGGGGGATACAGCCACCTCGGGTCCCCTCTACAGCCCCCTTCCGCCACACAAAGGCAGACTGCATTGTGGAATGTCGCTCGGTGTTGGCACATGCTGCTGTGTTTATTTTCTGTGGATCCCCTATATGAATATATGGGAAAAAAAAAAAGGAAGAGAACTGAAAAGCTATCCCTCTTGATGTAGACAGTATTTAACCTTACCAATTTGCACTGCAAGAAAATCGAAGTTTACATAAACAAACTCTTTATTTTTTCTTTTTTCCCCCCTTCCTTTCCGACCTTAATTTTGCAAATGACTTGCATTTTCCACGGTGAGCATTAGTCAACCAGTGACCGATCTACGATATGTTAATGTGTTTTAGCCTTTGCTTTATGTGTATATGTGAACTTTTGTTATAAACAAGTCTTCTTAAATACGTGTAACGCTTATTTTCTCCTTTTACTGAAGCAAAAAGAATTAGTATATGTGTATGTATGTATGCATATGCATGCGTGCATAGACTTACATATATACACATATATATAATCTCTATATATACACATATATTTGCACCTCAGCTTCTGTTCTCCAGAGACGTGACTCTCGTAATTGCTTAATATATGCCTTCAATGGCAAGAGTCGAGTTTGAAGAAGGGAGAATAAATGCAAATCAACAAAGTAAACTTCATTTTCAGGCAGTGTGTCCAGGGGCCGAGGCGCAGCCAGAAGGGGAGTAAAAAAATATGTGCAATCCTTCCAGATTGTGTCAGTGTGGATGATCAAGGCCTGGTGTGGGGAAGGCGGAGAGGGAACAGCGTGTTTCCAGGGTTTTCCCGCAGAAAGTGGCACTTCCTTGAGAGGGAAAGGGGATTATTTCTTTTGCCCACCACCGCCCCCTCAGCACCCTTTCCTTCCCCTCCTCCCCCTGCAGCTCCCATGCATGCGTGCCTTTGGCATCCCCAGTCTCACAGCCCGGGCAGCCTGGGCCGATATCAGCCTCCAAACTTTCTTTCATTGAGTAGTTTCGCATTAAGGCAGAGCCAGGGAGAGCCTGAGGAGCTGCTGGGCCCGAGGTGGGGGTCGGGTGCTTACAACTGCCTGTAAACACACGCTGCCCCCTCCTCTCCACAGAGACCGTGTGCATTTCTTTCCCACTTTTAATTTTCTTATTTATTTTATTTTCTATTCGTATCCAGCCCCTCTCCCTCCCCATCCTCCCCTTGTCCTTTGGTCAGATTGTGGTATAATTTATTGAAGGAAAGGACCAGTTATAACTTGGGCAGCCTTGTGTCTTTCACTGGGGAATGAAATGAAGTGGGGAAAAAAAAAATGCCATTTTTCAATCCGTGTTTTTTTCTACCCCTTTGTTAATAGTTTTAAAGTGCATTTCGTGACATTATCTTGATGGGAAATGGTTAACTTCCCCCAAAAAAAAAAAAAAGAGAAAAACCCACGGGGACAAAAGGAAAAAAAAAATGGAAAACAAAAAGCTCTGAAGGGAAGCAGAGGAGCGGGACCTTGGAGCAGCGCATGTATGTGCGTGTGTCTGCGTGCGTGTTTGTGTACTTATGCACACACACAGCTATGCATATACATTAGAGGAACTTTAAACTATGATAGTTATAAATTCATAAAGGGATCGTTTAGTCAGCACAAATGGGTGCTATAGAGACAAAGCATTTTTATAATCTAAAAGTTTACTTAGTTGAGTGTTGGACAATTATGGAGAAAAAACAGTGAAGCATTCTCTCGCAGAACTCTCCTATAAATATTGCATTCAGTAGCTAAGGCTATAGAATATGTTTCTCATTGTCTTTTAAAACGCCTGTGACATTGGGTTTTCTTTCCTTCTTTCTTTCTCTCTTTCTTGCTTTCTTTCTCTTTTTCTTCTTGGTAAGACAGATGATGATTTCTAAGAGGCACATGCATTAGCCTTTTTCCTGGTTTCCCAACAATTGTTACAAAGATACGGGCACCAAGCTTTTCTCTTTTCTTTCTTTCTTTTTTTTTTCTTTTCTTTTTTTTTTTTTTTTTATTTTGTTGTTGTTGTTGAGCTGCTTGTTATTTAAAGTGTTGAGGACTAGCGCCTAGTGAAGTGAATCAGATCAGGGCAGATCCAGTGGTAAAGGGAGGAAATGAACTTTCAGACACTTATTAATACGTGCGTAAGGTCAGAAAACGGAGTCAAGAGGATGTTTGAAAAAGCCTCAAACTCCAAATAGGTTTACTAAAAAAAAAGTTACCACGCAAACCTTACCACTATGTATATATGTTTAATATTTGTCCTTTGAAATGCAGAAATAGTTTAAATGTTTTCTTTGTCTATTTTTCTTTTTTTTTAAATGCTACCCAGGGAAATATTTTCATATCATTTTTAAGTGGCCTGCCTCAATGTATATTTATTTCTTTTAAAGCAAACAGGTTCTGGAAACTGTTTTTCTGTAGCTTTAAATGAGTAGGTGAACAAAATCTATATGGGATGTAATTTTTTTTGGTTCAGTCTCTTTAAAAATACTTTGTTTTGGTACATTTGGATGTGCTTGTGGGGAAAAATAAAAACGCAGAGATCCTTATATATTTATGTTAAAGTAATATTTTATTATCTACATAAAACAGAAATGCACAATACCTTCATAGTTTCTTCTAATTATTGAAATATCGTTATTTTATTTTTAAAGATAGCACAGATTTGCATAGTTCTTAAGATTTGGAGGGAGAAGACCCCAGTAGTTATACTGAGTTGAGTTCTGTGTAAAAGCACCGCCATTCCTTTATATTTCATGGAATTTTTGGAATAAATTTGATGCCTATACTGAGAGGTTCCATGCTCATAACTTTCAGGGTCTTGAAGGAGAGCCTCGGGAGCTGTGTTCATTGTGTCTCTCCGCAGATGAACCTCAGCCGTGTGTTTTGGAGCATTGATTTCTGTGCGAGTAGGGGTGTCCTGTCTTTAATGCTGGTGGGGAGATCTGCTCCTCAAGTTGGTTGCATATTCTGGCGGAAGGCACGGGGGAGAAGAGACTCGATTCTTCTCAGTCTCCTTGATAATTTAAGGTCTGGCTCCTTAAAAAAAAAAAATAAAAAAAAAAAAAAAACAAGAAAAAAAAAAAAAGAGAGAGAGAGAGAAAGAAAAAGAAAAAAAAGGAGAGAGAAAAAGAAAAAAAGAAAAACAAAAAGGCGGGGCTTAATGATGGTAGTACCACTTGCAGGAGGAAGAATGCGGCTGCCCAGCGGGGCTGCGCACCCCGGGGCCGAGCCGGGCCCCGGCCCCCGCGGCGACGGCCCCGAGCCGACAGGGCCGGGGCTCTCACGTTATGGGCGGCTGCGGCTCTGTGTGTGTAACGACCTGGTCGGTTTTTCCCGGAGGGTTCCCAGATGGGTACCCGCGGGACTGGCGCGCTGGCGAGTGACATCCAACTGGGCAGTGTTCGCATACGCGGTAGTGTTCAGGTCCTTTTTGGCTGGCTCAGTTTCCTAAGTGCGATATCCTGCTCATCTCCTCCCCCCCACCCCGTTCACGATAGTTTCTAGGCTTATTAGATTTAATCATCTTTTCTAACTTCTAGTCAATATTACACTCATCCCGAACAGATTCAGCTAAATGATCTTATCAATAGTTTCGAAGAGAAGTGACAGAAAGAAGAAGTGTTTTGTGACCGCAGACGTGCTGACGGGTAAAATGTTGAAGCCGGGTATGGATTTAAAAGTCCTTGGTCAATAGCCCGCGGAACGGGCTGCGGAAAGCGAGCAGCCTCTGCCCTCTGCAGGACACTCGGGTGGGCGCCCAGGGAATATTTCGCCTTTGACGACAGGGGCCCGTTATCAGGGAACGCTCCCGCGTCGGGTGGACAGGAGGTGACTTGGATGGATGGTGATGGCCGCCGAGAGCCGGTGGCGGGACGGCGCGACCGGCCGCTGCTCGGGGCTGGGACGCTCCCGGCGGGGGCCCCCGGGCTGCTCCTCCAGGGCTCTTTGCCCAGCAAGGGCTGACCTTATGGGAGCGACTTCGCTCACCTTTCTGGACTGGTTGTGGGGAGGTCGGCCGGTTCGGGGGTCATTCTTCCTGTTTCTTTCAGTCTCTCTTTTAAGAGAAAGGAGAGGTGGAAATGGAGCAGCCATAGGGTGCTCTTTCTGCAGGTGGATGTCAGGGTGCGCGATCGCTTCCCGGGCTACCCCGCTGTCATTCCCATCAGGGACACTCTGTCATAGGTCAGATGTCAATAATAAAAGCCCTGTTTCCTCGGCTCGCGCTCTCTTGTGGAGGCCGAAACTGTAGGGCGGAAGGAGACTATGTATTTCCAAACATTTGAGTTGTGATTGCCTCCCCCCGCGTCCCCAGCTCCGCAGGGACGAGAGGCAGTGGTCGGTGCTGTCCTGTCCGCTCCCGCCGCCTGCCAGCCCCGCCGTCTTTCCCGAGGGTGAGCAATGAGGGGCTGGGGTTTGGAAAGAGGAGAGAAGGGGAAAGGAGAAGGAGAAATAATGCGGCAAATCCCCCGGGCTGCGGGGCAGGCCGGGGTGGTGTCTGGCCAAGAGATGTTCTCGGGCTGGACAGCTTGTGAGAGCCTCGGCGGGGGCAGAGGCCCCAGTTGGCCTCGGCTCCGCCCCGTCGGCTCTCTCTCTTTCTCCCTCGGGCTTTGTTGACGACAGTTCGGGGTCCCCGCAGCGACCCCTTCTCCAGTGCCTGGTTCTCCTAGCGAGCTTCTGGCCCACGCCGGGCCGCGGGGCTGCGGCGGAGCGGGCCCGGCTGCCTGCATCTTCCCGGCCTCCTGCCCCCGCCTTGGATTCGACCCCAGCCTGGGACTGCTCCCCCTCCTCCGGCTGATTCAGTGGGGGAAAAAACCCTACCGCGGCTGCCTACCCTTGTCTGCCGGGCGGCCCCAGGCGCCGGGGTTGTCCCAAGCCGCGTTGTTAGAGGTTAAGGTGGCTCTTTGTTGTGGTGCCGTCGGTGTGAGGGGAAGAGGACGGGTGACCCTCCCTGGGAAGGGAGGCGACGGCCTCCGGTGGGCGATGAGGCGGGGGGACGGTGGGGAGAGCAGTCACCGGCGGGCGGGCTCGCTGGGTTTAGTCCGACTTAACCTCTGGGCTTAGATACAGCAGTGGGACAGGGTGGCGGGCACGGAGGGGTCCCTCCTGCTGGAGCCCGGGCAGCGCCTTGCGGGGCAGGTGGTAAGGAAAGAAACTGCCCGCGGCTTCTTGGCTGTGGACGGGGCAGCGTCGGCCTTCTGCTGCCTCCAGAACGCAGGCTGGGCGTTGGGGTCTGTCTTGGGAATCGTGGCTCTTCCACCTCCCCTGCTCCTGCCAGGGGGTGTCTATTTATTGTGAGTTTCGGAAGGGTCAGGGCCTGGGTTGCCTCTCCATCTTTTATCTCGAGACGGAAAAGATAAAAAACAAATTTTCAGAGTTGCAGACGTTAAGTTGGCAATCTGTGCTCCGAGCATGGCCGGGTTGCCGTCGGGGATGTAGGAAAACGATCCGCAAAAGCGAGTTTCCCCCTGACTCGGACAGGCAGTGGTGGGAAAATTAGGCTCTGGGGAAAATTAGTTTGAGCAAACCCAAAGAGTGCTGTAGCAGAAATGGTGAAACAAAAAGCAAGAACTCTTTCTCAGACGCGACTTCTCATCAAATCATAAACCAAACAAATGGGCTTTTCGGCAGGCAAGCCCCAGCTACAGCGAGTGGATTCTCACGCCGCAGCCGGTCTCAGCCCATGGCCTGACCCGCGCTGTGAGTCTCTTCCCTCGAACCGCATATCCCTCCCTGCAAACTCCTTGTAAATACCTCCGAAATTCGGCCAAGTGTCCCGAGTATGCCGGGGTTTCACACAGGGCCCGCGGGGCCGGGGAGGCCGCCTGTGCCGGCGCGGAGCCCTTTTGCCTCGCAAGCCCCTTCCCCGCAGCGGCCCACGGCCCGCACCAGACCCGAGCCTGTCTGAGGGACGCAGGCGTCGGATCCTGCCCTCCCGTCGGTGGGCAAGGAGAGGCATGGGGCGAGGGCAGGAGCGAAGGAGCGGCCGAAACTGCCGGTGCTGCCAGGAGGGGCGATGGGCGGGCGCTGAGCCCTGCCCGGGGTCCGGGTGGCTGGAGAGGTGGTGCCGGGTTCCCTTCGCCCCGGGGAGGTGCCGGGTTGGCCGGTGTGTGTCTGGCCCCGTCCGGGGGCAGGAGGTCTGCCTCCCTCAGCGAGTGGGGGTGCAGGGCGTGCGGGGCCGGCCGGGGGGCCCCATCGCTCCCACGGCGGGGCCGGGGTGGTGCGGGCCGTCCCGGCGCGGGGCTGCAGCTCACCGCCTGCAGCTCTCCCGGCGGCCTCGCAACGTCTCGCCCGGCCGGGCTGGGCTGTACCGCTCCCTATGCCCCCGGGCCTGTCCGCACAGATGTCATTTTTAAGGATTAAAAGGAGAGCAGGCCGGTAGGAAACTGGCGGCCGGTGTTTTCCCCCTTCCTCCTCGCACGGCGGTAAATCCTGGCAGGAAAACACGGGCTCGTAAAAGTGATGATGGGACCACTCTCCCGCTCCTCTTCCCCGTCCCGTCTCCTCCTGTCCAGGGAGTTGTAAGAGGCGCTCGTCTAAAAGTTAGGACTTGTTTTTAGCCAGCCTGACTCATTCATTAATTCTCTTTCCCTCCTTGATTCATTCATGTCTACAGTCATTCATTGCCAAGTCCATGGAGGCATCAGCTCCTTGGTCAGTAGGGGAGACATACAAACAAGGATGGTGCTATTTATTTCCCTCTGCCTGTGGATTTCTAAGACGTTCAAGCAGGCACAATCATTAAACTAATTTGTATTTGATTGTTTGGGCGGACGGGGGTGAATTTTATTGCACTAAGCATTCAAGCACGCACGCATCGCTGATTACCAGTATACATTAAATAAAGTTGTTTGTACACATTGTCTTACCACATATAGGCAGTCTTATTATTCTAATTACTCTAATTAGTGCATTGAAATGTTTTCTACTTGATTTGAGGAGACAGTGATTAGTTCTATTACTTCTTTTAACTCTTATTTCATGGAAAACTGTTGATGCATGTTCCAATTACCTTGTTTTTCTCTTTAATATAGCGCGGGCCAAAAGTATTATGAAACGATACCGTTGGTGGGTAGAAACATACATCTATTTTTCCTTTTTAAAAGAGCTTCAATTTTATTTTTTTTTATAAATCCCACCACTACAGAGGAAACTCCTCCACCCTCAAAGCGTTCACAAATAATTATTTCTAGCCAAAGCAGCACGTTGCTTCTTTACAATTTCTTCTGCTAGTGCTTTAGCACTTTATGCTGTAACATTAACCTTTCTTAATTTTTTTTTTCTTAAAAAAAAAAAAAAAAGGGGGGGGAGTCTAATGTATACTTCATGCAAAGCTATTTCATAAGTTTTAAATTAAGGTTACTATTAATTGATAGGATCAGTTCATCAAACACGTTACTTCTATAGGGAATTGTAATTAAAACCTTAATCCCGTTTGAGACTTAGTTTTATCTTAAACACTTTCTTGAAGGATTTTCCCCCCTTTTTCCTTGGCGGTTGCTGCTTGAAACGCGGCGGGGGTGTGGATGAGGACCCAGACCCCACCAGAGCAGGGAGGTTATTTTGTTATCAAAATAGCCATCTTCACTTATTGAACCAATAGAGGTTTTTTGTCGAGTTTTGGGATGTGTGTCTGTATTGGCCTTTTGTGTTGATGTGGCGGCCGCTTAAACCCAGCCGGTGACAAAGCGGGCAGCGAGGACGGAATCTCGCCTTCCTTTCACATTACAGAACAGGGATACTGGCTATTTCGCGGTCATAAAAACACTGCTTTTATTGTTGGTGTCTCCCCCCTCCTCTTCCCGTTAGTTTGTTAAATAAATACGAAGGGATGGGGGGGAACAAGAAACGCAAACTATCTCTTAAATTCTTAGAAGTCCAGGTCTGGAGGGAAATCTATGGAGTTACATAGGTAAATACTGGGCCTAGGCTGCTTATACTTTTAATATTTAAACGGGGATTACAGGGGATCTAAAGACGCCTTCCTAACCTTTGCCAATTGCCTGTGCTAGGAGAAATCCCGCAAGATGCACAAAGGGGCGAGACGGCTTCCCGCTGCCTTTGACAAACGACTCCGCCGCTGGTATGGCTGAGGACCGACTTTCCCCCCGGGGCGGGGTTGGCGGGGAACGGACAGCGGTGAGGTTTTCGGGGGGTGTTTGAAAGCGTGGGCCCTGTTTCTCCTTCCCGCGGAGCACCGCCTGGCCCCGCTGCGCGCTCCGGTCCCGGGAATTCGCCGCCGGCCGGGCCGGCACCGGAGCCGGGGCCGCGCGTGGAGTGCGGGCGCCCCCCAGCGGCCGCTCCCGCCGCAGCCGCGGGGACTCCCCCGGGAAGGGCAGGGAGCATCCAGCAGCCTCCTCTCCGCTCCGAGACCCCCCGCGCTCCTTGGACGCACGGGGCTGGGCTCCGGGACACCTGTCGGAGGGGTCGCTGAAGCCCGAGGTGCCTCTGGCCGAGGGAAGAGAAAGTCGTGAGTACTCTTGTTGTCTTCCCCCAGATTTCTACTTTTTCATTCTTTTTTTTTTTCCTTTTTTTTTAATATATACAGAGCAACAACAAAGTCCCGTGTTAAACATGCTGCTTCTCCCGCCGTCTCTATGGGATTAAAAAAAAAAAAAAGAAGGAACAAAAAAACAACCACCCAGCAAAGTCACGGTTTATTCTGAAAACCCAGAAAATCGGGAGAGAAGATGTTATTTGGCTCCCCTCCTCCTCCCGCTGAGGAGATGTCCTCTCCCTCAGACTGGCAATCCCTCTTCCAGCTCCGGCATGTTGGATAACAGGACAAAGCCATGCCACTTCTCCTCCGCGGCCTGGAAGTGGCCCCGCGTGGTGCCACCCGTGGAGTGAGACAGTTTTGGGGCTCGGCTATTCTGACCGCGCTGAGTGGGTGCGGTGTCGCTCCTGCTGCTGCCCTCAAGCTTGCCGCGGGCTGTGAGCCCAGCGCCTCTGGGAGCTGTTCCCTGCCCGCCGCAGCTCCCGGGAAGCGAGGGCACAGCCAAAGGCAGCGGGAATGGGGCAGATCCCAGAGGGCTCTAAGTGTTGCCCACCTCTGCAAGCGCCTTCCTCACCCGGCCCCCTTCTGGGAAGGCAGGGATGCCCAAATCCCACCAAATCACCAAATGGCTTCTCTTCTTGCTGAATCAAACCACCCCATATGCCAGACTGGCATCACCATAGGCCTCCAGAGAAAAAACCCAACCACCCCAAAACCACTTCTCCATTGGACGAATTCCCCATTTTTCAGGAAGAGAAAACTGGAGACAGCCCTGGTCTCCTGCAGGGCCTTTTGGTGCTGGCTGGGTGCTCTCTCTCTTCACCCAACATCGTGACACCCTCCCCAGGCCGCCTGGCAGCTGTCAGGGGTTCAGCTGTGACGGACCCAGGCCCCCGCAGCAACATGGGCTGGTGAGACTGTACAGGTTTACATCTTGTGTTTATTTCAGTGCTGCTGGTTTTGTAATTACCACTTGCCACGCTGTGTATGTAGGTGATGAAAATGTTAAAATATTGTGAATATCAAGAACCCAAGCCATTCAGACATTCTGCTACAGCAGACTTCATTGCACTGAAAACTGATAAGTGACATATCACGATCTCAGAGTCTCTTGTTAACTCAATAAGCAAATTGAGCTGAAACAAAACAAAACAAAACACCCAAGACAGATTAAGTTTTAGGAAGAAATAAGCATTCTGCACAGAGCTAATCACACTACAGACAGGCAATACTGTAGCACTGAGCAGACATGAGAGAAAATAACCTGTTTTCCAGCTTGAACATCAATGCTGGACCTGTTCAGATAACAGAAACGAGATGCTGTGCTATGGCTGGAACTGGAAAGGGAAGCAGTGGCTACACCTTTAGCTACAGACGAAGACTGTGTCCATCTGACCTGCGGAGATAGTTTTGTTTTCAGTAGGCAGAAAGCCATGACAAAGGTTCCGCCTCTAAACGGAAAAGCTGGCTTTGTTCCAGGCACCTTTCCTAAACCAGCAGATAGGTTAGGTTTGATTTATTTGCTAATAGGTCTAAGGAGCTGGAAAACATTGGCCTTTTGCATACTAATTTTGCATACACCCTCAGTGTATAATTCATATCCCAAACCAGAAGTTTTTAATTTTAAGAAGAATCAAGGCCTTTAACTTAAAAGCAGCCCTTCATCAAAATCGTGCATGTCTGGCTCTTTGAATTATTCAAGAAAGAGGACGGACAACCTAGCCTGCCCACATGCCTTGTGTAGCCAACCAAGGGAGTCAGGTGTTTCAGAGGACCTGCAGAGGAGGTGCCTTCAGCTTGGGTGCTGACCATTCAGAAATACAGGCAGCAGCAAAGCCACTTTAGGTTTTATATCTATAGAGGTAGGTCAGATTTCACTCCCCTTCTGTTCCACACACTCTACCCACAAGGCTGAAATCAATCTCTCTCTTCCCTGCCTGGTCCAGCACCTTGACTCCTGCACTCCTGCCACTACATCTCCAGTGAAAGGGCAGAAGAGGGCTCACCCTAAGAATCAACACATAACCTGGTAGCTAAGCCTCAGATACACCTTCAATTAATTCCCCTTGGCCTGAATCCAAGACTTCCCACATCCTAGCACTTCTCCACTGCCAGACTTGGACCTAACACTTACCAGGTCAAATAAGGTTAGATGCAGCAGGCTCCTACTAGTCCTAAACACACAGCCTGAACAGCCACAGGCTGTTATAGACAGGGGGAAGCCCCTTCATTTATAGGTGCCAAACACCTTCTAGTTAAGGTCAAATTCAGCAGTGACCAGAGAGTCTGGGATAAGGACACACTGTTCATCCCAAATGCAGTAGTTTTCTTCTTGATCCTTCTATGAGAGATCTCTTGTGCTAAACAAACAGCTGCCCAAACTGTTAACATTTATTATTGGATACTGGTACTAGAAATGATAACATATGGATTGACAATCACATCTTTCTGTCAATTCAGTGCAGTTTTTAAACATCAGACTATTTAATGTCTATTTTCTTATTTAAAAAAAAAAAAAAAATCACCTGTGATGGACTTTGTTTGAGCCCTGAGCTTGTAGCCAGTTAACAAGGCTAAATCTAAGCATGAAACTATGCAGACTGTATCACTGGGCTCCAACTGCACTTAGAAACCTATTGGCCAGAAGTTTGAACTTAATTTCTTTGTGCATTTGCATTCAGAGGGATGGACATGACCTTGTTACAAAAACGCTGCTGCACTTATTTTAACTCCTGAAGATATTTGGCAGTTCAAAACTGCCTGGTCACTGCGTCAGGGCATTTTTATTTCTAGCTCTACAAAACAGTGAGGGAAAGCATTATGTTAAAATCTGTTTGTAATAATAAATGCCTACCTTGTATATAATGACATTTGATTTTACCAGTGAATAAACAATTGCAGCACGCATGGTATCAGACCTACAGCATTCTGTTCAGATTTCAGTCAAGATTGCCAACGGCATTGTAAAGTAACAGAGACGAGTTTGCAACAACACCAAGCTTTTCCCCCATCCGTCTGGACTTATATATAACAAGTAAAAGTATACGAGTATGGAGAACACATAACTGCTTTCAGTTGCCCAGAAAAATGCATGCCTGCCAAAAAATAATGTAATAAAATGTAGTACAGGCTCTCAGACATTAAAATCTGGAAATACAGAAATAATTTGAAATCTGGCTTTATCCGTGTGTTTTTGAACTGTTTGCATTTATCACAAGTGCCATGCAGAGAAAGACAGACATCTGACGTGCTTCAGATTTTTGTGTGAACTTTCCACACTGTGACACAGGTATTGGTCAGACACAGGGCTGTCAGAAATGACGCCCAAAAACTGTACTTATCATGTTTCAAAAGCCAGCTGCATTTTGTCCAAGATGCACAGAAGCCAGGTCCAGTCTCATCCTTACACTTCTGGATAATTGGAAGCATCCGCAGCTGTATGTTGGTGCTAGAAGACAGTTTTAGCACGTTTGGAATGATACTAGCCTGAGGCAAAGCTGTGCTACAAAAGCTGAACACTTTGGGAGGTGCTGGAGATTAAAAGTCTTATTAAAAGTTTCTTTAGAGATGTAAGAACACAACTCAAAGGTCTGTATTTGTTTTAGCTAATTGTCTTGAACAATTAACAGTATCAGCCAAATCTAACATTTATAAAATTTGTCTAAAAGAAAATAGGCACTGGTTAAACCAGTATCAATTTTGGAACCAATAAAAACACTTCAAATAATTCAGCAAAAAAAAGGAGGACAAAGTCTAGCCAAGCAGTTGCTCACTTTCAATTCAGTACTTGGGTTGTTCTTGACAAGTGGATCCAATTGATCACCTGCCTTCTTCTGGTTCCCATTTTCAAAGCTGCAGAACTCTTACCACCTTTGCTAAATTCCAAGTTTATCATATCACTTAAGTTCCACAACATTTAAAAGCAACTGTACCACTACCCATATAATTAAAGGGTTTAAGAAATACCTTATGGTAATAAAATTTGTGGTAGAGTAGGAAATTATTCTTAAAAGAAACTCATCCATTACATTTTTCTTGGAGGTCTCTCTTGGTACATTGTAATCTCCATATTCTGCTTGATATCCCATCTGTCTATATACATCTGTTGTCTCTTGTTCTGTACCTATACCACAAACAGTTTCAGCCAGCAAAACATCTATTTTGTGTAATGTACCTTGTGTAAAGTGCTTTCATAGGGCTACAGTGTGCTATATATTAAGCAATAATAAAAATTTTAAAAAGCTAGCTCACAAATTTGTATTGAAAAACATCCAGCGTGGCTTATTTAAAAATGAACAGAGATAAAATTATGAACAAACTGTTCCTCTGAATGCATCATATTGTATTTTATTTTGTTGTGTTTTTTTTTTTAAATGAATGCACAAAAGGTCAATGAATTTAGACAAATAATTTGTTTTATTTATTCATTATTTTATGTACATTTGGCATTTTGCAATACTGTCAAATACAAACAAATTAAGTGCAAAGCAAGATAACTATTATAGGTTGAATATATTTTAACCCATTTCTGTCATCTCTGAATTAGCAGACACTGACAACTCAGTGAGGACGATATTTCAATTTCTTTATACAGGCAGTAATGGAATAAAACTGCACAATACGGTATTACGACATTTTAAATGATCCAACATGTCAGAAGGAAAACAGGCTTAATTTACTAAATTGAAATCACTGCTTAACTTTTTCAAGATAAAAATAAAGTATCTTTGAGTTAGGAATATAAGGCATTAGAAAATTTCTCCATAATAATTTAAATCCTTCATAAATATAGGGCTAACATCTCTGTTTTGTGTATGTGTGTGTTCAAGTAAACCCCTACTTTACACCACAGAAACATGGGTCAAAGGTACTCAGATGAGGAGGAGCCAGGTATCCATGCCTGGGCTACCTCTGCATATGCACAGACATCTTTGGGTTTACAAACCTCTTGGTTTTGCTAACCACTGCCTTCACTATACTTTAGATATGTTCTTATTAGCCTTTCTAATCTAAACCTCTCAACACCTGTTTCTCAAAGGGCTTTTGTTAGGGAATTTATTGAAGTCAGTTAGGACCTGTGTGTTCTCATATATTCACAGTAGCATTTTATACTTCAGGGCTTGA
Organism: Lophotriccus pileatus; assembly: GCA_035583135.1. Taxonomy (NCBI): domain Eukaryota; kingdom Metazoa; phylum Chordata; class Aves; order Passeriformes; family Tyrannidae; genus Lophotriccus; species Lophotriccus pileatus. Next base: position 74,502,881 of record JAWWES010000115.1, on the reverse strand, counting down.
CCCACTATCATGAAGGTGCAAATAAACAACCTCCCTTTGGACATTTTTGTGGCACAGCACTGAGATGAACTACATATAAGTTAAGAAGCTTTGGATCACCATGAAGAGTGGCTATCCTCATTTACTGAATTAAAACATCTAATTTGAATTAAAACTTTGCATAACCAACATACTCCCACCTGCTGCTTGTTATTCTTTTAATTGAAGATAAAAGCCCCCTTCCTTCAGCTGGCTTTTATTACCCAAATTGGGAGGAGGGAAAAAACCCCAACTACTAGAAAAAAAAAAGGTTTTCTAGTTTTAGCCAAGATATTTTGTAGGGAGCAATCAGATACAGTTCAACTACCAGAGCAAAGAAAGTTGTGACCTTTGGTGGAAGCAAGGGAACCTAGGGGACTAACTGGGAGCACTGCAGAGTAAGCAACCTCTTACTCTGAATCCACTCATAATACTGGCTACCAACAGAAATTTTGTATGGCCTACATGGACCTCTGGTTTTCCAGAGGTCAATTCAAGATCTCAGTTTAAGATTAGTCTCCTAGGGCCTTGTCACTGGGTAAATAGGTTCTTCTATAGGGTAATTCAGATCAGGAGATCAGTTTCCTAACTTTAGTACCTACTCTGGATATTTAAAATTCAATGATATAAATATCCTCCAGCTACAGAAAATGTGCTTAGAGGCAATTATCCCTTTTGTCCTTCTAAAGTTCGTATTACAAAAAGGCATAATTTGCTTCTGGTGCTTACTGGCATAGCATGCACAGCACAGTTATTTACAAACAGTATCCAGAACTATTCTCTCTATTGCTGCTCTTTCACCTTTTATAGAAATTAGTCTCTTTAAAAGGTAACGCAGTAGGAGTTTCCTGTTACATTACTCAAACTCCTATTGTTGTGGCAGAAAATGGAGCACACTATTAAATCATAAATACAATGCAAGTATTTTGTTGCTGGTTCATTGATGTGGAGCAGGGAGTGACCTACTATTTTTAAATTCATACAGGTGCGGGGTTTAAGTATTTAAATTTGAAGGCCTGGAGACACCATTCCTTCTCATTCACACACAGAAAAAAATGTGAGCAGGAAATTTCCCCAGGCGATTCACACACCTCACTTACCAACATCAGGCCAATCTCCATAACCCCCAACTCCATTATCTGCCTGGTAAGGACATGAATGCAAAACACCACAAGATGCTAAAATACTGCAGTGGCTTTATGCTCACTAGGTAGATCCAGAATGATCACCATCACACAGATTTCACTAAGGTGGCTCAGGGGCAGTTGTAATTGTATGCAAAAGTTAAATCAGAAGGTGTAAGGTCCTCCTGTGAACACATCAATTCTTGGTTGTTTTCATTCACTTAGTAACTATTCCAAAACAACTTCAAGTATAGACTAGCCATTAGTTTCCAAATCACAACCAAACCAGGTTATTTTTAATTCACCTCTATTACTTTCAGAACAGTGTATATGTGGAGAAATCTGTGGCACTGCCGTAAAGACAATAAATCCAGAGCAACCAAGGTGTGACAGAAGGAACCCATCTCCTGATGGTGAGCAGAGGGCTGTACTACCCAGCAGCGCTTGTCAATGGTAAAATAATAAATAAATGCACAAAAGATGGAAATTCACCGCAATTATACCCAGTATCTCCCTAAAATGCTCAGACAGCTCAGTGTTTCCTAAACTTGATCCTCTTTTTCACCTGAATTCAAACGTTCATGTTTTAACACTATGAACAGTTAACTGCTGTATTCAGTCTGCAATAGAGTAAGCAGGAATAACCAGCATCTAAATCACAGTAATACATATACATATATAAACAAATACACATAAACAAATACTAAAGGTATTCAGACTAAACTGTTCTTAATGTATTAAGTAAACTCAGTTTCTAAACAGAAACTATTGTCAGTACCCAAGAATAGGGTTATTTATCTTAGTCCTTGGTGTAGCTTTCAGACTTTGGAGTGATCACACTCCTGTAAACTAATTGTGTGTTTTGTATGTTACAGAACTGTATGTTGAAAACTATACAAAATTTTACTTCAGTAAGTCACATGTAGAGTTTCCTTAAACCGCGAAAAATGTTACTTGTCTTAAAATAACAAAAAAGGAAATTCCCAACATCACAAGTTCCTTAAGAAATCTATTCTTCCTTTTTCCCCCTCCCTGCCTTCTTCAGCAATCAGTACACTGAAACAAACAAAACAACCACAGGACATGTCTCAAATCACAGAATGACAGAATGGATGAGGTTGGAAAGGGACCTCTGGAGGTCAACTAGTCCAGTCTCCAACTGCTCAAGCAGAGCCACCTAGAGTCAGTTGCCAAGGATGATGAGTATCTCCAAGGATGGAGACTCCACAACCTCTGTGGTCAACCTGTGCCAAGGCCTAGTCACCCTTACCATAAAATGTGTCAACCTGTGTTAAGTTAGAGCCTCCCATATTTTAGTTTCTGCCCACTGCCTCTTGTCCTGTCCATGGGCATCATTGAGAAGAATCTGGCTGCCTCTTCTTCATTCCCTGCCCTCCATTAGGTATTCCCACACGTTGATCGGATTTCCCCTGGGCCTTCTCTTCTCTAGAGCCTTCACTTCGACATTTTTCACCCAAACTGCAGTTTATTTGTCCTCAGAAAAGGACCAATAGCAAAAAACCTAAGCAATCAATCACCTGGGTGTGCACGCACAAAATAATTTCAGATTTTAACAAAAAATGTGGCTGGGCAGTGGTAGGCAAAGAAAAGCTATTTTTATGTAGTTCATAAAAATTAAATGAAGAGACATCATGAATTACTGCACAAATATGTACATGAAAGGTCAATATAAGAGCCTCTAAATGCTAGATCTTGACTTAAAAGTATGAGCATGTGATATTATGTGGGAAGCCATGTTTCTGGGAAAGATAACAGCTGATCTGGCGCAAGGCACTTACTTTCCTCACATCTATAAATAGCTCTGGACACCCTTCAACTAGTTTCCAGATAAATCAGGATAAGTCCCCTTTCTTTCTTTTCACAACTTTCTTGACATTTGCATCACTTCCGTAACCAACGAAAACGAGTTTCCAAATAATTGAGGGTATTTTTATTTGTTTATTTTTAGAAAAGGTGAACAAAACATGCAAGAGAAAAACTTCATTCCTCACAATGGATCTCTTTCAATTTAGGACATCTGTCCTAACTGTGTCATTTATCATTCTTAAATGAAAACAAGACAGGGAGAAACTATAGCTATATAACTCCATCAAAAGTAATAGTGCTTAGTCCATTAGCTGAAAAGGAAAACCTCACCACTGCCTGCTAGTACGGAGGCTGAATCTTCTTAAAAAGTGACACCTCCTGCTGATGCCCTTCTTCGAAGCTCATGAGGATCTGTAACACACAAGACTCATTTCTCAGCCCTTCCTAATGTCAGTTACCACAATTTGTCCCATGCCTGGTAATATTTAATAAAGAGCACCTTCTGGCATCTCATTTTCAAGTCAGAAATCTAAAAATCACAGAAATCATCATCTCAGTGAAGGACAAATGCCTTCATTTGGGAAAAAAAAGTTAACACAGCAAATGCAGATGCACTAAACCAGGATTTTTAAAGTAATTTCAAAGCTACAACTTACCGAATCATTGTGAAAGACTAATAGTGAACATATAAATCAATGAATATAAAGTCGCTCCCATAGTCCTCATAATAAAATGCTACATTTTATCTAGTTTTTTTAAAATTTAATAGTCCTGCAGATGTAAGTGGGAAATATATCCCATAAGATGCAATAAGTACACACAGTAAGAAGCAGGACTCCACACACAATTTTTGCAAGTGCACAGTGGGTACATTTCTGATGACAGTAGAGCAATTAAACTACTCAGTCTTAATTATAGCAATATGAAAGATTATCAAAATAGTGGCAATATATCAATTACATTTGCCTGTTACTTTCATGCATTTACAGAACTATACATATAGACAGTTAGATACATGAGATTTCAGAAGTGGGAAAGGGGATGTATTTCTTAAAAAAAAAAAAAAAACAAACAAACCAAAAAAAAACCTCAAAAGACATACCACAGACATTGGCAAGGGGCAGAAGATGATCCTGGCATTTCAGAAAGTTCTCAAGTTGTCAGAATTTCTTTAATTTGCTTCTTTCTGGATGGAATTTGAAAGGTTTTAAGGTTTGGGGATGGATGTTGTTTCAGTCTTGTTTTTCAAGACAGGCAGTACAGCACTGGATAGAATTAATCTCAGTTTAGTATCTAACCTGAGCTAAATCACAGCTTTCACAGTCTCCAGAGAGGCTCTCCAGAACATGATTCATTCTACTTTTCTTAAATATCTATTTTAGGAGGTGATTAATATCTCTCTAGGGGTGCCCAGATTCCTCTCTTAAAGGAGATGCCAAACTTTCAGAGAGCTAACATTCAGTGAGATGAATTCTACTCACCGTGTACCATGATTACTGGACATCTTGTATCTGGAAAAGTTAGTGTAAGAGCTCTAATGAAAGAATCAGACAGAAAATACTATTTTTTTTAGTGGTTTTTGTTAGTTTTTGGTCGGCAATTTGGACCTCCAAATGGAGATTATAAGGTCCAAACTCCTATGCAAAATTGTTCTATGTAACTCGTGCCCACTAATGTACTTAATCATGTGTATAATTTAAAGAACAGAAATCCCATCCATTTCAATAGAGCTGTCTAGCCAGACAGCTCAGAATTACGAATACAAGTAAGTACACCATTGAATTGAAGCCTTGAAGAGAAGAGGCTTTAAACAATAAAGGTATCATACTAGTTTTTAAAATTACCAAAGGAATTACGTATTTACCTACATTCCATCCCACATCAATTTCCTAGATGGTATGGAAGCCCCCTTCTAGTGTAAGAGCAGGAGCAGTTCAGAGAAAACCTCTTTTTTTGGACGTGTTAGCCATGTTTTTTTAACATTTGTTGCCAAAGCACATCTTTTACAAAGCTTCAGAAAGACAGACGAGATCAAAGGACAAGATTAAACAAAAGAAATATCCTTAAAAGCAAAATTTATATAATGTGACTGAGGGATGGTCTAGTGATGGAGATGACAATACAATTCAAGAATAATTAAATTCCTCCAATGGAGGAACTGCCATCATTCATTCTGGATTAAATGAAACTAGATTATAAATTTCCTGCTATATGACTGCTTCACAAGGAGACAGTCCACAGTAGTTACCGGACTTTGCATTCACACTCTTCATACCCTGTAATATCTGTCATGTGTAGACAAACCAAAAGGCACTTTGGCAAAGCAACATATGAAATCCAGCACATCTCTTATCCAGGCTTTTTCTGCTGCATGGGTGGAGAGGAACTCAGTCTCCAGGTACAGTAAAACAACAGTTGAGAGTAGAATTGCTATGAAACATTTTTTTTTGCTATTACACTTCACAAAAGTAATTCCTAAATGTCAAACTTTGACATTTATACATATATGTTTACGTATGTACACACATCGAAAAAATTCATATATACACATGAACATATGTGTGTATATATATAATTTAGGTATACATATGTATAAATAGGTAGACACACTTAACTATAAAATAGCAGAACTAAAAAGACAGTGATCTGTTCTTGCTTCTTTGTGACATATAAGGAAAGTCTAAAAGCATGTTGTTTCCTTTATCCTACAAGTACCACAGATTTCAAGTCTGGTCTATTTCCTCTTTGCTGGAAGACTTCTTGGGACTTATAAGGCCATAGCTAAAAGAGCTTCTTACTCTCTGATTGAAGGTTGAAGTCTAGAACTACAGATGGAATCACTCCCAATCATTTCTCCGCTGTTTGAATTAATTATATGTTGGCAAAAACTAAGTTTTAAACAGTCCAAATATAAAGCTGACTTCAATTTATCTTTCAAGTGACAACAGAGAATTCCTGAAAGAAACAATGTGACAAAAAAGAGAAAATCCTTCAGTATGAACAAAATATCAATTTAAACCTCCTTTCCACTACCTAAAAAGCAACAGAGAATGAAGTTCTTTACACATACATGATTACAAAACCACTTATTTGATTCACTGATGTCATAGAATTTAAACTGTATTTTCTACCAAGTTAACCAGTTTGAAGGCACAATGGCTATATCACTTCATCCACACCCCATTCTATTGAGTGAAAAACAAACAAAAAGGATCTCTTCAGAAAAAAAGGAGATAAACACAGATGCACCCCTGAGAAGTGAAATTTTACAACAAAAACATTTCTGTTCTTTGTAAACTCCCATTATCTGAACCTGTGTTCTCCTATAACTAGAATAATAACATTCAATACTCAATTACAATGAAAAATATTACTTGTAGATAAAAAAAAGTTAAAAATTTCCAAGAACAATAAATGAATCCAAACATAATTGAAAGAAATGAGGTCTCACACAGAATCACACCAAAGTTGACATCTTTCAGTGTGGAAGAAAATTAAAGCAATCTGAAGTTCTCTGACAATGCCCAGCTTTCTCAAGGAAAAAGAATGGAATGGTATGATCTAGTTAGAAATTCCATAGTGCAATCTGTGGGGAGGAAAAAATCAAAAAGCCAACTGTGCAATGTCCTTCTTTGGATCTGGAATTCCCCAAAGATTCAGCAAAATTTAAAAATCTGAAGAAATAGGTCTTTCAATAAAATCTGATAAATGCTCTGTAGCTGTTTCAAGACATGGTTTATAAAGTATTGGCACCAGCACAAAGAGTTCAAACCAGTCATTCAGAAGTCAGAGAGATTGTCAGATTTTTAATGATTCGTAGCAGTCCTCTAGTAGCAGTTTGGTTATTTACTGCATGAATGAAGTGTTCTTTGCCACTGATCTTCGGTAGAGTAATGTACTTCGGCCAGACAAAGTATTTTTCTTCTTAGTCCAGTAGGTAATAAGTGCCATCAATACAAGGATAATAAAGCCAATATTAATATATTTTATGGTCCATATTCATCAACAATGGCTAAAAAGGTAAAATTCTAAACTCAAGCTGTACATAGTGACATATTCTAATGGTGGTATTCAAAGGAAAAAAAAAAAGTGAAAAGCTTTATCCAAGAAAGTGCAAAAGGAATAAACCTCCAGAAATTGTCCACCAACACAGCCTTCCTTCTCCAGAGGCTAAGCAGTGCTAAAGAGAGAGTGCAATAGTACTTTGAGCTACCATCTCTTCAAAAAACAAAACCAAACAAAACCAATCCAATACTAAGGTTTGGTGATTAAAAAAATCACCAGATCAACATTGCCCGTTTCAAATCCATTATATTTTCATTGCTGTTTTACTGAAAAAAGATGCTTGTTTTCACACCTGATAGTAAATCTGATGCCAGTGTAAGGGACAGTTACTAACACATTACCCTAAGTTCTACTTTTCATGGTACTCTGCACAATAATCAGGTGTCTCACAAATCAAGTCCTGATCATGTCAGAAATTTGAAAAAGAAAACTACGCTGGAGTTTTGTACACATTACCAGCTACAACATTAAGTACCTGGCTCAAACTTTATATCTCAATCCCAAGAAGCAGATGGCAATTTTCTCTTTTGCTTCTGCTCTAAGTTTAGGTGGTTCAGGTTCTTGCATTTATCTGCTGTGTTGCTTAGGCTGGACTGTAAAACATCACTACATCTATTTCAGGTGGAGGAAGGAAGAAAAATGTATCAGATACAGATCACTGCCAAACAATTGAAGAGGACAAAGTGCCTTTTTGATCTGTTCTTGTACAAGCTTAAACAGGTTTTTAAATAACTAATTATAGGCCAGATCATAGCATCTGATGCTGCAGGCCAAACTAGAATGCTACAATATCTGTGTATGTATATACAAATACACCTGTATACATTTATATATACACACACAAGCATATAAAAAGGAAGCACCCATATTTTCCTTACTGCTCAATATTGAACGTTTGCTTTCACCTGGATATTAACACAGTTTATTGTGTGTAACACCCTAGGAAGGGACATTTAAGAAGACATTCATTTGCTTTTCATTAAAGCCACACATATGGCTGGTATTTAAAAACATGCAGTGTTACCAATTAACACAGAGCAAAATAATTCTTAGGTACAATATCAACTCTTTAAGAAACATAATACGTATTAATGTATTTTACCCATTTGTATAGATAATTAATAGTTTCCACTATTTCACAGCAGATTTATATTCTTCTTTTAAAAAGTCAACACACATTTACAGGAAACAACTCTGTCAAATGAGTTCCACAGCAGCATATGTAGGGAGTCACTGGGTGAAACTCTTTTTTATGAACACATTAGGAAAGTTGGCATTCAGTTCTAGCACAACTCTATTATCGATCTGTGAACAGAAGGACACGTCGAGTAAAGAAAGATCTTTACAAGATTCCAGCAATTTTCTTAAGGATGCGGGGCTCACCATCCTCGTCCCTGTTCAAAAACAAAACAGAATTGTAAAGTTACCAAGAATAGTGTTTTAAAGCTGCTAGTACTGTGCCATGGAAAAAATGCTACTATATCACAACTTTTACCTAGATTATTTCAATCAGTTTTCAAATTTAGAGCTTTCAGAGACTGTGCAGAACTTTTACCTTTAAAAAGCCTATTGTATTTTCTTAATTAAGAAATGTAACCAAACTGATGTAACCATTTTCTATTGGGAAGCAATTCTACAATTTCAAGGGGAATCTTCAACTACAGAAGCCAGGTACCCAAAGCCACAAAACCTTCCAGTTGCAGCACGCAACACGGAACGCTACACTCATGCTCTCCTGACTCTCCTGTTGACTGCACTGACCAGCACAGCAGATGAGCTACTGGGGGCTACTCCAATTCCAAACACATCAGCAAGGCTCCCAGGGCTCTGGAGTGAGGGTGGGTATTACACACATGCAGAGGCAATTGTTCAAGAGACTGATCACACCTATATGTACACTAAGAAAAAACCATATTTTAATCATGCTAGAAACCAGACCACAGTGAATGAACTCCTAAGTGTCACACGGGGTCAGATCAAGCATGGGATTCAGTTTATAAGAAGGTATCCACACACTCATTATAGCTGATGGAAATCCAGTCAGTACAGCCCGTGGTGCTTAGCACAAGTTGCAGCTGACTGGGCACCGGGGTGTGAGTCAGTATCCAGTTGTACCCAGTGCTCCTTGGGGTTCCTTACATCATACAGGACTCCCCACAGAGCTGGCAGACAGTCCACTGGACCCAGGGGAGGAGATTCATGCCTTACAGGAATGGCTGGAAGCCATACTCTAGGCAAGTGAACTGAGTCTGGATGTCTGCAGTGGGCTAAACTGCCCATCAAGCTCTCCTGCTAAAAAGAGTTTATATAACCAACACTACTGCTGAACTCTGCTGGCAGATACTTCAACTTACACAGCTCCATCTTGAGCTAATTGCACCCCAAAAAGCCATCTAGTCTAGGATCTTGTCTAGGGCCAGGGCCAATAATGTTCCCCCTCCTGCCCCTCTCCCATGCAAAAAAACAAACAAACAAACAAACAAAAAAAACGAAGAAAGAAAAGCAAAAGCAGATTTCTAAAGCAGCTTTTCATTGGTTAATCTTCTCAATTGCCAAAAATTATCATTTCAGGGTTTTCTAAAGCTATCTTTCATGAATTCTACTACTTTCTGAATTTCTTCATACTTACAGCCCCTTCACAACTTTCACAATTTAACTATATAATGTTAAACAAACAAGCAAAAACCCCAGCCTATTAATTGCAATAATTAAAGGACAATGAAAGAAGCAGTGACAGATCATTCCCAGTTTGCTACTTCTGTATCACTCATAATCCCATGGACATCTGTTCCCTCAAGGCTGTCTGTTTTCCAGACTCTCTTGCATCTCAAAATGACTCCTGTTGTGTTGCTTCTGCCCTAATTTAATGCTTTTGAAACTGGATGGCCAGAACTATCTAGTGCACTGAATGCAAACTCAGCAATTTTACAATAAGGTCTTAGTGTGTTTTCTCCATCTCTTGCCTAAGAAACCCTAATCTTCTCTATGCCCATTAGAATGATGTTGGGCAATGAGCTGATGTTTTCTAAAAGTTATCCATGGGATGTGTTTCCTACAAAACAATAGCTAATATAAACCCAGTCTCCCATATGCTTAGTTAATGTTATTTTGCCTCATGCAACCACTTTGCACTTGACTGAATGGTTTTTCTCCTGTTTTATCACCTGTTTAATAAGAATCACAAGATCATTCTGCCATTTTTCAGTGTTAAGTTCTTTGGTTTAAGATTTTTTTACCCTGTACACCTGTGTGTTGCCCTCTGGTATTATTTACCCCTTTGCCTGGTTTACTTTTAAGCAGACCAGTGTCCAGACTCCTGGTGACCACAGTAGTGATGTAACTTCACTGTGAAAAGAGGTGATACATTCTTGTCCTCTGCTGTCTCTGAAACACTCATAATTCCGAAGACAGCTACGTTATAAGAAGCAGCACAACCTTGGCTAAAGCTTTTGAAAATTCAATCCTCTATGGATTGGAGCAGTGCTCAGGTTCACCAAGCACTCCAAGGAATTCTGAAAGACTGAAGAGGCAGAACTCTACTATCCTTGCAGGGATGCAGCTCTGCTTCAGAATATGGTAACTGCCTTCTCTTGTCCACTGACTGACTTTCTTATGATTGCAACTGCTTCACACAGAGCAAAAGACAATCCCACTGTTTTGTAGCTCCTAAACTGCACCCTTTACAGAAAGTTGGGCCATATTTGTAACCCTGCATTACTCTAGTGCTAAGGCTGATTTGAGTGACAGATCACAGACCAGAAATAAGAATTCCACTGCCCTGTATTTGAGCTCATTTAGAACCCCTGCATAAATACCATTTAGTCCTAACAATTTATTATTGTTCAATGTATTGATTTGTTCAAAAGCTTTCTATATTGGCATTCCAATTTAAGGCAGCTTTCCAGGCTAATCTCTTGGAAAGAACAGCACTGATGTAGCAGCCTTCTTGATCCACCCCCCCCCCCCGCCATGAACATTAATGGACGGACAACAGTTCTCCTGCAACAGCCTTGTATTTCAGCAATCCTTCACATCCAGACTATCTACCAACCTCAGTAATATGCCTGCAAACTTCTACCATAGCTGAAATACAGTTTTAACATTCACCTTTAGCCAATGGTTCCTTAATATTTTATACTGCCTTAACTCAGATTTTGTTTCACTTTCTAGAGTTCATCTTCCTCTTTCCTCTAAACACGATTCATTTCCAGAAGGATGTCAAATGGTTTCAGTAGTCTCCAGTACTCTTCTGCATAAGTAAGGGAGTATCTAAATGTGGTCTTCAATTATTCTGTGTCAGGCTCAGATTGCTTGCTTTGAGACATTACGGAACATCACCCAAAGACAGTCTTTGTTATTGTACCACAAATTTTACCTCATCTACACAGACAAAGCTTGTCATTATCATTGTGATTTTTAACTCCCTTATCATATGATCGCTGTCATCACAACTGTCTGGTGGTTGATGAAACAGCCCCTATGGCTTTACCCAGAAATTCTGTAATATGTTTTCTTTATTCACTCCATTTGACCATAAATTTTACCATAGTATCATTGTTCTACCATAAGGACCTGCTCTACCATTCCAAATGTGACTCTAGGAACAACACATTATGCTACTTATCTTTTTTTCCACCAAGCCTTAAAATTGCTACTATATCAGCACCTTCATCTAAAACCAGTCTCATTTATGCATCACAGCTTTTATGCTTCAAGATCCAAACGTGTGTTTCTACAAAAATGCTAGATCTAGATGCCTAGCCATAGATTTTTTTTGTGTAGGATGTTCTTCATTCCTTCCTACCTGAACTTCGACAGTTCTCCTACCGTTTCATCTAAGACTAAGATTTTTGACAGATTTGCAACTAAGTAGGTCATCCTAAATTGTACCTGTTTGGTTTTGTTTTTTTTTTTCCTTCTCAGACTTCCAATTTTATGTTAGGAAACACCTTTATCTAACAGCAATCCAGTTGGTGTTTGGTTATTTACACCTCAGGATATGCAAACATCATCTGTAATCTTACTTTCATTTATACAATGTACAATTAGTGATGCATGTATCCTAAAAGCCCATTCAAAAGCATTTCAGAATTTTAATATAGCACATTTTCCCTTGCTTTTGAAAGACTGACAATGTATCCTGCTAGCTGTCTATATAGTGCATTTCTTCTAGAGTTTGGAGGTTTTTGAACCTTTGTTATTTACTACAACTTCTCCTGCATGGACTAATCAGCCATTTTGTAGAATAGAAACATAACCAGTATATTAAATTCTGCTATTTACTTCTGCTGTTCAGTTAATTCTCTGAAAAAATTCTCTGACATCACCTTTGTAAAAGGCACTTCTAAATGGTTTAATTTATATCTATCATATATCTGAGTCTTCAAATTCTAGAGCTGTTTAGGAGAGCTGTGCACTATAAAACCTGCCAGAGCCCCAGTTTCTAGGGCAAAGGATACTACTACACACCAAATAATATTTAAGAGTAGAAACCTTGAAACTCTTCTCTCAAATGTTCTTACTTTTCTTCTTTCCTCCCCTAGAGCAGCCAGACTAGCCTTTTATTCTTTACATTTTTTCCAATCTATTCCACACAACTCAAATTCCAAATTTTAACATGCTACACATTTTCATGTTTGAATTGACTAACTACGTGTTGATGTTCTCAAGATAAAGCTGAAAACTTTGACAGCTGGCAAGGGGGCAGTTGGGTTTTCTGTTGCTCAGGAAGGTGTGGGAGGTGTTGGTATGTAGATAGGAATACACGAATTTTTGTGGCAACAAGGGTGTCTATTTTTCATTACCTTTTTGGTGCAGGACAGAAGCAGTTAGAACTTTTGGGGAGCAAGATTAATATGACTTACTCTGCACCCCTGACAGCAGCTGGGAAACCCACAGCAACAGAACGAAGCAGCTGATATGATGTGCAAGGAAAGCTTTTGGCACTGTCAATTCAGGTTGATTCGTCACATTCTCGACGCTATATCATAGTTTGAAGACTAGTTTTTAACTACAGGTCTGGATGTGTCCACTCAACTTCTGACAGCACTGGCTGATGTACTGCATCACTACAAAACTGCCAGATGATCACAGCTGGATCAACCTACCACAGGGTGGAAACATGACATGTCAGTCAGTGGAAAAGATGTGGGTCACCAGGGAAATGATATGTATAAGCAGGCAGCTCAGTATACAATAGGTAAAGGAAAGCTCAGAACTAAAACTTCAAGAGAAGCACATCCTCATGTACTCAGTGACAATTTACATCATGCTTCCTCTTCCAAACTTGTAATGCAGCAGATATGGACCCAACCCATGACCTGTTTTTTTAAACAGTTTACTTTCCAGTGTATGTTTTACAGAGCACAAACACAGCCAGACATCCACGCTGTGAAACATGAGTGTTTTAAGGTCTCTCAAATCATAATGCAGCCTTGGGGGGCGGGGGGGAGGGCAGGAGATGCACCACCACAACCCAACAATGCTTTACAAGAGCCATAAGTTTATGGAGCCGTTGAAAAACAGCAATTTTCATCTTCCACAGAGTCCTCTGACTTTGTAACAAGGAAATTGCCAAACAAATATGGTAAAGGACAGATGGGTAGCAAGCTGCAGGACCTATCACCTTAAAACAGCATCCGAGCTATAATAACACGCATTTTGCACCACTTACAGCTCAACAAGATTTCTTTCAGAGGCTTAGACTACTCCACCTCTGAAGCTATTGTGATGATAAATAATCTATTACTGAAACAAGAGGTTTTCCCTAGCCAGTTTGTAAGTTCTAGCAACTGCAGAGAGACACCAGTATAGTACATTCAACGCTGGTGACTACAGTGCAGAGTAAGACATTCTGACCTCTTCTGAGGTAAGTGCTTATATACAGCAAAAAAAAGCCTTGCTTTTACAAAGCTTTGTTGAAGCAAAAGAAGTTGCCTTACAGCACACAGTGCTAACCTAGCCACAATACTTCTACACCCTCCACAATGCATGTACAAGCCAGACATTTCTGTACTTGGGAGATGACAAAGGATATAATGAGAACACCTTTCATTCGTTCACATCACAGAGAAGACCCACTGTTCAAGGTTACTCTTGCAAAGCTGAGTGTTGACCTCAGGCCTCTAACAGCTTCAGACCTGTTGTCACACTTCTTCTAAAGGACAAAAACATATTACACATTTATGTAGCTTAAAGTAACAGCATGGCCCTACATCAGATGCCAAAAGTTAGAGCACATACAGAGATTTATGACTTTCTTGGTACTCCTGCACAGTAAGAGACTAGCTCTTCAGTTCAGACAACAGAGACTTCTGCACTTACATGAGTTACCTGGCAACTCTACCTACAGATGACCCAACATTGTTCTACTTGACAGCTCTTTCTTTTAACCACAGACTGTAGCGCTTACTATACTCAGACAAAGAAATTAACACAGCTTTCTTGCTGCTGCCAAAAAGTGGGGTAAGTCCTTCACATATACAGTATCACCTTGTACTGACTCGTTTACAGCAGAAGACAACCTTCTTTTCACTCTAGTAAGTATTTCTCTGTAGGAAGAAAGTGAGGTCTGGCAGGTGAATACTACGGTTTTTGGTAACATCCTGCAGATAATTCAACTGCATATCCCCTACAGAGCATTTATGTGAACCCAACATGCAATCTCACTGAGGAAGTTTGATTACAAATCCACTTGACTCAGGAACACTGGTAAGCATCTGGGGAACAGAACCACACTCACGTATTATTTTTCAAAAAAAACAAAAACAAAAACAAACAAACATCAGTAAGATGTTAAACAATTAAAAAGTGAATTCAAATGCTAAAGAAGTGTGGCAACAAGCCTTCACTGCTGGCAGAGAGACAACAGAACTGGCAGACTATCCATAGGCTTAGCACAGCCAAACTATTCATTGGGGAGCCCCTGGTGCAGTGAAGAGGTCTGACCACCTCACGGGCAGACACAATGCCATTGCAACAGAACTACATGGAAGTTGGTGGTCAGGAGCACATACATGTTTATGAAAGACTCAACTGACCACGCCATTCAGAAATTTTTCATATCTGAATAGGGAAATGTGCCCTTCAAAATCTAGCTACAAAACAGATTCTCTTAAAGATACACAAAACACAGCAACTCGTGTGGACTTACACATCAAGTCTCCACAATTTGTACTAGGTGGAGTTAAGTTTTTAATCTGTTCATCTTCCCTTCCCATGTTGGTCAGGAGACAATTTTCCCAATCAAAGATTAATAACCTCTATTTCACAATAGAAGGGTGTACTGGACTGACAATCTGAAGCCATATGTTAAATATTTTGTAATGATAAATGCTGACAGCCTTCAACTTACTTGGAGCATTATTTGAGTTGAGGGCTCGCAGCTTTTTGTAGCATCTCTCTCAACCTAAATGTGATATTTTCATTAAAATTTTTAAATATTAAAAATATACAGTGCAGCTAGTTTTTTTCCCTTTCATTTAAGTCTTCTTTTTTCAACTAACCCTGTGAAAATAGGCTGTCAAAGCATAAAGAAATTTCTCTCACATTGATGCCACAAACTACTCTGCTGTCCTACATTATTATAAAGAGAAAATCTTATATTCCACTATATAAAAAATAAATTCAGTATCCTGCAAAATTACACTTCTCAAAGTCCTTATTCAAGAATCCAAAGTATGCTTACTTTAGATTTCTAAAAATATTTTTAACTATGGAAGCTGAAAAGGATTAAAAATTTCAGATTTGCTATGCTTTTTGCCCCTCATCACTTCCTTCCCACCTTTCTAGAAAGTCCACGTAAAGTTTTGCTGGTAATTACCTTTTCATCTTTAATAACTCAAATTCCCTTCGTGACAAAGAAAGCCAGTATTGCATAGTGTATCTGTACTGTACAAAAGCAAAATCTGTTTACTGATCACAGACTCATACTATAAATATACTTTGTCACGCTTCACAGAATGAAAACCATAAACAAAAGCAGAAAAACAAATTGGATCTTCTTATAGTCAAAGAGAAAGTTTTCAGCTAAAAAAACTAATGGCCATCAGACTAAAAGCTATTGGAAAAATCTTGCACGTATATCTCAGTTTAAGCTATTCATACCAAGCAGTCAAAGTACATAGTATATAAATCCACTGGATTCTGAGTCAGAAACCTACTGCAGTGAGTAACACTTCCTCTTTTTTTCCATACGCTAAACCACAATTTTAAGAAATAATTATTTTAAAAATATGTCTGGAGGCAGTTTTGTCTTAAGGCCTCCTTTTTAACCGCAAGGCTTTTGAGACACAGCAAAATAAATACCAATGCTCCTGTATTTTCTTACCCAATATATCCAGCTGCCGTAAATGTGTACAGTTAGCAGCAAGCTCCTCGATGTCCGTGTCACACACAGACCTGTTGGCCGTAAGGAAGAGCTTTTGCAAGTTTGGGAGTTTACGTGCAAGGTTCGTGAAGCAGCCGGTGCTGCTCTGTAACGTGGGGCACCAACCAAGATCAAGCTCTTCCAAAAGCTGGCAGCCTGAAGCCAATTCTGCAATTCCACTTTCAGTTATGTTTTTACATCTCCACAAATCCAGACTGCGAAGCTTTTTGCATTTTGCTCCCATCATGCTTGCTATAAGGTCATAATCTTCAATCTGCAAGGAAAGCAAACACTTTGTCATGTCTACCATCTTTCCAGACATATATGTTTCAAGATTTGCTTCCTAACACCTACAGCTTTGTCCTAAGCATGTAATTTCTGAAGAGCTCTGAAAAATTGTTTATTGTAGAGTACAGTAAGGTCTACTTTTACAAACACAAAAATAAAATTAATTTCCTATAAATTCCAGACATAACTGTTTTTAAACTCACTTAAAACTAAGGATCAAAATGCAGTAAAAGGTTTATTGTCTTTGAAAAGCATTTTTTTCCACAGTTGTTTTTCCTTTAAAGACTATTACAGCTGTTTTTACGACCACTGCAACCGTAAGCACATGCAGACGGAAGAACATGATTATTTTCCATTTTAGGTTGATCAGTTGCTGCATCTCTTTATGGAAGTCTTATTAATTACTTTGGGCAAGCCAAAGGGACTTTTTACAAGGGCATGCAGTCATAGGACAAGGGGTAATGGTTTTAAACTTGAAAGAGGGTGGATTCAGAAACCCTTTACTGTGAGAGTGATGAGGCACCAGAACAGGTTGCCCAGAGAAGTACTGTCCCAGGCCAGGTTGGATGGGACTTTGAGTAACCTAGTCTAGTGGAAGGTGTGCCTGCCCACAGCAGGAGGGTTGGAAACAGCTGAACTTTAAGATCCCTTCCAACCCAAACCATTCTATGATTCTTGAACTATGAGGAAGGTCAACTAAATTGCCCCGATGAGCAGTCTGCTACCACCAGGGACAGTAGCAAGCCAGAATTCCTCTACACACAGCTCTGGCATGCACGTGCAATACTCAAATGAGTGCCCTGCAGGAATTGCTGCTGTCCCTGTATTTCCTTTCTTCAAACCAATGAATGTGCCCAGCAAGTCCTCAACTCAAATGGCTCTTGTGGTTTTTACTGTAGGGTCAGACACAAGAATTAAGCTGCTAGGAATGATGATCTGGGCTGAATAAAAGCTGGGCTGAATTAGCCTTGGAAAGAAAAAGCAATTATGCATATAAACAATGTCTAAAAACTGTCAAAAAATTCCTGAAGAACTATGAAAAAGCCTCCAAGCCACACTTTAGGCCCACTAAACTAGTATGTAACCCTTAAGTACATGACCACGCTGCATTCATCTTTGACTTTCCAAGAGAGTAGAGTCTAATATCAGCCTAGCATTTAACACACCGCTGTGAAGCAACCCAGACTGAGTTCCAAAGCAACCGAGTGTGTGCAAACATACACCCCAAGCGGTTCCAGTACTCACCATGACACAGCTGCCCAGGCTGAGATGCTGCAGCTCCGAGCAGAAGTTCAAAATACTGAGCAGGGCTGTTTGCTGCCAGGGGGGAACACATCCAAAGGAAATACAGAAAGTGAAACAAAGAGATCAATTAGACATTAAAGGCTGCCACCTTATTTCCTGAAATACAGCTCCAAATTCTGTTACAGACAACACAAATGCTCCCTAATGAGTCCCCGGGTACTTTACCCATTGATTGGCTTAACGCAAAGGTAATCATTACAAACCTTTATGCAAACCACTTTGGATGGGGGTTTGCATTGCCCTGAAGATACCCACGTACCACTGACCTATCCGCTCATTTCCCATAGGAAAGCTGCAAAAGAAGTGTGGCAAGATCAAATAACAGGGCAAGGCCAGCCTGAAAACACAGGAGAGCCGGTGACACAGCAGAAGAAGAGCGGAGGCTCTGACATTCGCTGATCAGCTGCAGCCTGATGGAACTGCCAATAGAGCTGCACAGCATCAGGCCTGGGTTGGTGACTTTAATGTCAAAGAGTCTCTGTGCTGACAAGGATGCTGACAACCACTGAGCACCTGTCACTACTAGCATGCAGACTGAAACATGTAGCATGTATCTTACAGTTCCTGCCATTTAATGTGGTCATTCTTTTCAGAAAGTACTGCGTGCTGCTCAGCCTGAAACTGCACTAAAACTTCAGAGGCATCTTATAAAATACAAAGTACATAGCCTGTCTGTTCCACAGCAAGTGAAACTTCATGGACTTTTATTTCTGTTTCTAAGATACAGAATCCTGCATCGTCTGTAGCCATATTTTGTTTTCTTGTTGGACACATGCACAGTGCAAAAAAGAACACAGTCTGAGATTCACATCACAAATAGTTGTGCATCATACTTAAAACATCACTTTGTTAGGACTTTGTATTCTATATGGGCTGAAAACAGGATTAAGCTTCACAACATCGTAACAATAAAAGTATGCGGATTTCTACAGGATATACAACAGTTTCTAGCAGAAAAAAAGCCAAGCAATACACAAGTGACAAATAATCTACTGCTGTTAATTGTAATTCCAAAAAGAACACTAGTCAACAATATTCATACGCATGGGTAGTATAATTTATAGATTTTTGAATATAAATTTACTTATTTGCAGGAAGTTTGCAGTTAAATGCTTTATGCAGTTTCCTCAGTTTGTTGCTTTCTAATGAAACTTGGCAGAAACTCATCCTTTGACCTATCACCAAGAAGTAACATGTGATTCCTTGCACAGAAAGACTGGCAGACACAGAACAGGGACACAGCACAGGGCATTCACACAGCCCATTTCAGACACCTAATTTAGGTGTCTCTGGAGAGCAATTTCAAACACCCAGTGCTTGACAGGTATGGAATCTCAATTCCAACTTGGCCTTAAAAGATTTGATTTCCCAAAGGCAGCCTAAAGGTAGATGCTAAGAGTAAGTCTTCTCACATACATCTTGGTAGAATTCTTACAAAGTCACTATTCACTTGCTTGCTTAACTTTCATTCATGTTTTTAAAGGAAAAGGTAGCTAGGTAATGGAACACAAGAGCGCTGAAAAGTCACTATTAAAGATGTTATTAAGAACACTTTAAAGCTCGTAAATGTGTAAATATCCAATTCATTTTACATTACACACTAACTAAGCAAATGTTTCATTTGGATCACTAAACATGAATAAACTACTAACTCAAAGAGAATGAGACACAGTCTTTACTATTTAACTCAGTGAAAGCTATGAGCTTTAGAACCTACTCAGCTGCACAAACTAAAAGCAAAATCCCCAAATCCCTCTCTACAAACCCCAAATACTGGAGATAAACAAAGCAGTCTCTGACTGCACATACAGTTCTAAACAGGGTTTCTGCAGGTATTCAGGTGACTCCACAGGAAAGCTGAGTACCTTGCTACATTCCACCAAGCTTTTTAGTAATGGTTTCCAGATTGGAATTTAAACACTGGCCTGAACTGATGGGAACGAGCAATCTCTTTCTTTAATTGACACAAACAGTACAGAAGTGAACCATCACTCTGAACAGCTTGTAGGTTGGGAGATCAATTCCATACTTCTTCAGAAAGGGGTAAAATAGATAGGAAGACTAGTATTCATAGTTATCTTGATAGATAACGGAGCTCCTTATGTTAACTTCAGCAGGAATGTGATGCATCTCCCAGAGTACCTTTTTCATCCCTCTCTATTAAAGCAGTCCTTCCTGTACTGACATGCACTGAGTCCACATTTTCAAAGGTCTTTTCACAACCTGTGACACCTAAAGTATTATTTTAAACCACTATTTAAAAAACCCAAACAACTTTAAAAACATACTAGAGATCTGGGTAATAGAAAGGAACTTGGTAGAATACCCTGTCATACCATCACAAACCATGCCAAGTCAAGCCGAAGAGTAAACAACTACATACTCAGCATTAATTATACTGGCTATATTAATTCCTCTTCTGGGGTGCATACATGCCCACACACAGCAAACCAGATTTCTTTCAGACGCAGTGTCTGTTCTTCTGTAACTGAGGTGGGCTTTGCATATGTCATGTAAGAAGAAAAAAACCTTTGTGCATGCCTAGCTGTGCCTCAGTCAACTGAGAATCCAGGTGGCAAAAGACAAGAAAATAGCAGGAGAGAATGGCAGCTCACAGAATCCATATGCACTCCATATACAAGGACTATCATTGTAATAACCTGTCTGTTTCAAGCCATCTGTCTGTACAATTCATCTCTCTGACTTGCAATACGACATGAGCCATAGCATTCCAATCCAAGCAAAGGAAAAGAGCAAGGCAGTCACCCCATCCTGAAGCTGTAGCACAGCCCAAACTTCAAATGCTAGAGTGCTTCACAAGAGGAGCTAAGAGGCCACCTAAATTCTGCATCAGGAAGCTTTTACCTGGAGTCCAGTTTCACTTTCTCAGTCACACAGAGACAGTCAAATCAAAGACTATCCATCTAACAACATTCTTGAGTCTATCAGTCAAGACATGTATAGTTTGGACATTTTTTGAGTTTTCCCTGAACCAAAAGTAAAGTTTAGCTTTGTACCACCAAAACAGAAAAAAAATCCACTCTGGAAAGAAACTTAAGATTTACTTTTAATTTGTGGAGTCATGGCTTCAGTGGTCTGTATTTCTTTTGCCAACCAAGCCAAAACAAAACCTACTAAAATTCTTAATTTTTGTAAGATGGCACAGACAACAGGAAGAGTTCAAAGGGGGCAAATAAAATGGTCTGTCCTATCCTCCATTCCCTGGAAAGACGTTTCAAGATGAGGAAAACATACAGTGCAGAAGTTGGTTTCTGCACTGTAGACTCTGCACATCAGAGAAGACTCTGATGCTCAACTGATCAGAAGGATAAGAATAGTGTTGCTAAACACAACATTACAGAGCAGAATATTCAGAAGTATTTTAGGGCATTGCAATTAGTCCTAAACCTCAGAAAAAGGGAAAACCACCTGCAGGTTCTCTGCAATCTTTATGAACAGGTGAGAAATACGTCTTGTCACAAAGGACAAAGTTGATCCTGTCCAGGACAAGAGATGAGATTACCCTTTGAAATCCTAATTTACTCCACACAAGACAGGTGACAGGTTTGCCCAAACATCAAAGCCCTCCACTCTGTAATACATGCCAGCCTGGAAGACAGTTACGTGTTGTGTACAGTGCAACAAATAGATGATACTGGACTAAATTGTATCTTACCTGTCTTTGTAAAGGCCTTGGCCATCACACGTAAGTTTTGACTTAGATGATGCAAAAGCATTGTTGGTTTGAACAGTCAACCCATCAGCAGGGAAACCAAATACTGGTGCCAGAGAAATACAGTTGGCGAGACGGAAGCTTGCTTGACTTTTTTCAGGATTTGTTACATTCACGATACAGCAGGAAGTGCAAATCATTTCTAATGTTAGTACGAAAGGAAAGCATCCAACAGATAGCCTGAGCTCAGTATCTGCTCAAACAGAAAACCCTTCTGTCTGGCAGATGTGACTCACCTGTGAAAGATGCACTTTGAATATTTAACTATTTACTCATCGCAGTTTCGTTGTCAAGTACTCAGAGATTAGAAAAAAATAAAAAGGGTTTAAAAAATACAAACGATGCACTACAACATGGCTATCACATAATGGCTGCACTATCATACAAGGCATGAAAATAAGTGCACCACAGTGTGGCTCCGGAAGATTAAAGGATGAGCTTAAGAAAAACAACAAAGTTTTACTTTGGGGTTGGGTTAGGGAAGAAATAGGCTGCACCTTTTAATAAACTTTCTTTCTATAGAAAAATCTGAAAAGCTGCTTTTAAATTTGTTACTTTTTTTTTCTGGAGACAAACAACAGGCTGTTTTTTTTCCTTTCTCAGAAGAACTGTGTATGACATAAGTTGGGAATTCTTCCAGCCCCTCAGTGAAACAAGAGCCTAAATCTTTTACAAGACCTTTATTCTTCTGCAATTTCTTCTTCAAATTTTTCACTGAAGTGAATGCTTAGATAAAAGAATTTTAGGGTCTCGTTAAAGACTGCTTCCTCCTTTCTTTAAGTACAGTTTCCTTACACACACCCCTATGTAGAGCATCCTATATATAGTACCATACATGTCAGAGAATCTCAGCCTTTTGTGTATCTATCCTCATAACACAGCTACAAAATCATCAGTTTACTACACAAATTTTACTGATGGAAAAAGTGTGGCAGTTGTCCTCGTCACACATGAGGAAAACAAAGCTCATGGGTTAAGTCCTCAATTAGTGTCATCAGCAAGAAGTCACAGAACCACAGAAGAGCTGAGTGTAGAAAAGAACTTCTGGAGACTGTTTATCCAGACCACCTGGATCCAGGTCAGCTGGTGTCTCCAACCTGACTGAAGAAAAGCTGTCAACAGATATAGGAGCCAATCCCTTTCACAACTTCTCAACTGATGTTTGAGGGATAACCCTCCACCTGCCCTTTATGACCACAATCAAAATACTCCAACTATTTGAGTGATGTCTTCTGACACTAATGCAGACCATTTTCATTTATAGATTCAAAATAAATATGTCAGCAAAACCATTTTCTTATACAGTAAAAGCTGGCATTAGAACAGGAAGCCTATTCTCCCTCAAGCATCCATCAGCTATTACCCTAGAAGATACAACACAAAGAAATAATGAAAAGGGAGAGAATTGGAATGTATTTCTAAAAATCAGCTCCCCATCTCCCCCTAATGCACTTGGATTACTGGACCATTATTGAGATGAAGAACTGGACAGTGATAAAACTTTTGCCTCCAAAACTTCATGACACAGGTTTAAAAACAGATGCAATATGATGACTGTATGAGCATCAGGTAAGAGAAGAATGAGAGTATATGGAAATGAAGGTCAAATGAACATTATTACTGAGTGCAGGTGTAGTCTTTCAAAAGTCAGAACACTTGCTTCCTTACAAACAGGTGCAGTGTAATTTGCAAGCTGGGATTCAGAATGTACAGGGGCACCTTTTTGTTCTCTACAGCTACTTGGCAGTGTCAGGGATACAGCAGGGACTGGGACACAGCAACATGACAATTACTGAATTAATTAAATGAAAGTAATAGTCTCTGTAGTTAATTCAATTACTGTATTTTGGTTTTGCTTCATTTGGTCAAATTATGCCCTCCCTTATGTCTGTAAATCTGTTTTACACCTTCATGCTTTCCCCTCACTCTCCACATTATAAGCTTAAATGATGGAATTCCATCCTATGAGCCCAACATGAAATCAGAAAGCACCATCAAGGCCCTTTATTGCATGATTATTTGTCACCACCTCAACCTACTTCCAAAAATCCACATTCCAGCTAGAAGCCTTCACTCTTTTTTCCCCACAATTTGCTCACAACTCTTAATCCTAAAGGTTTATACCCAAGCCAAAGGAATTTTGTCCAAACTGAAAAACTTTAGACAACAGCTCTCAAAAGTATAACATAACCCATAACAGGTTATTTCTGAAAACTCTGTAGAACAATTTTATGGCAGCATTAACTCTATTATTGCTCATTGCATAAGAAAATAAGAGCTATTAAATTTACTGCTAAGATTCTTATGCTTCTCTTTGGTATCCAAGATTTCCAGCATCTTTTCTCACAGCTGCCCAAGTTCCAAATTTGCTTTTGGTCAAAGGCATCAGAGAGAAAATTTATAAATACATTTGCTTAAAAATGTGTGAAAAAAACAAAGTCCTTTGCCCACTGCAATTTTATTTAAATTTAATTTGTTTTGTATTTTAAATATAATTGCAATACAGAGTTCAAAATCTTTTTCTTTATAAATTTCATGTTGCATGATACTCTGACTTCTTTCTAATACATAATCTTATGTCATAATTTACACCCAGCAATAAGGAGACTGACAAGTTCTCCTACTGTAATTGTGGCTTCAGTTTCTCTAAAATACAATTTTGGCTGCAGTATCTGTATGGATTGAATACTTCATGATAAGCATTAAATCAAGATAATATTCATGCTTAAAGCATAAAGATGTGCATTGCCAGTTACTGTATATACAGTAATACTTCCATTGTTCATTGTATTCTTCAAATCTATCAGTGCCAACAAGCGCTTAAATTATGCTGTGAATACACCTTCAATGACTAAACACTAAGAAATTATGTATCAGTAAATACCAATACTACCAGCACAAAAATCCCACAAGTATAGCAGTGATCTTGAGTGCATAGAAATTACATTTATAAAATGTTGAGATTAGTTTCTCAAAGCAAGTTACAAATTATTTCAAACATACACATTATCAAACAATCTTTAAGAATTGAACCTTTTAAAAATGAACTTAAGTACTGGAAAAATGAGCTGGATTTTGTGGGTAGGACTATAGCAACACAGGACATTTTTTTTTTATAGTTCAGGCCACTGGGCTTTCCCTCTTTGGAATAATTCAAAGGCACTGGCAGTTTCAACTCAGAGGTTTGAAAACAATTTTACACACACAAACTCTCTCTCAATAAGTCAAGGAAATACCATTATACATGGCCTTAAGAATCAGCAGGGTTAGGACCAAAGAACATAATCTTCTCCAGATAGAACAGCTATCTTCCAAAGTGACAGTGCAATAAGTAGCAGAACACACACACTGCCCATTACATTAAAACCAGACACTTAAAAATTGAAGCTTTGATTACAGAGACAATGGCAACACTTTTAAAACCAAAACCTATTCAAAGGAAACAGCTACAATAACAAGAAACTGTAATAACAATTGCTTGGATGACAAACATGTTATCAATTTTATTAAATTTCCACTGTCCTCAAAATCTATGTACCCAACACAAAAATCATTAACAGTAGTCAATTTTCTGCAGAGCATTTTCTTAGAATTTATCTATTAGCGTCACAGTAATCATATAAATGGAAAAACTACAACAAATACTTTAAATTTAGATGTTGAAAGAACTTTTTTCCTCTTCTTTTTTAGCATTAAAAGGGAAGAAATAAAAGAAAAAGGAAAGACTACCACATGACTTAGACTGAGCAAGGAAATCCTGTACCCGGGTAGGTACTTGGGAGTGTATATGGGAGAAATATGATTTTTTTAATTGCAATGTTAATTCTGTACTTTTTATAAAGCATAATGCAAAACCAGGAACGGCTTTATTACATAATGACAAAAAGGATGGATAATCTTCATTTCATCCTATGTTATTTAAACACACATCCAAATTCACAACCAAAAAAAAAAAGTTGTACTATTTACCCAGATGTGCTCTAAGAAATTGAAATTTGATGGTTGTGACTTGGTTTAAGAAAAAAAAAACAACCCCGTGAATTATTTAGGAAAACAGGCTAAATGAAATGAACAGATTTTTCTCTTGGTTTCTTCTTGAATTTTGAGACACAACTTCAACAGAGGACTTTATCAGCTCTGCTGTTCTCACCTTCTTACTTTCTCTCAATAAACACATACTTGTTATCAGTTTGAGTTTTCCTTTGTGGATTCACAGCTTCAGATTCTTTTCACTGATCAGACCCAGTTGGCTACAAATACAACACCAAGCTCTTGATTAATTATTAGCATTGATCCTTTGTTTGCTCTTTAGAAGCTCCAACATTGAAGACAGTAGTAGAAATTTCACAAAAATAAAGAACACAACTACATTACAGCTCTTTGACAAGTTTTATGGAAGTCTCACTCACTTCACGGCATGATTGATCAGCCTATCCTGTTTTGTGTAGAGTCACCACTTACTACCAAGCATCTCTGTACCAGCTGAAGAATATTGAAGGAATGACAGCCTATTTTGTGTAGAAATCCAAAGACTTGCATTAAGAGAAGCTAATGCTGAGACAGGTAATGGCTTTTCTACAAACCTGTGCGTTTTATAACTCTAATGCTCTAATTCAAATCCTGTGCCACATCTTCATTCTCTCCATTTTACTTTTCTACCTGGGAGCACAATGTATATCGTTAAGTGACTTCATATTAGCAAGTAATACAAAAGCATCCTCTCCAATTTACCTATTTAAATTTCTAGAAATTTCTCTTCCACGGTTTGTTAGGAATGGTGCCTTCTGTTTACACTTACGTATAAAATGCAAGCACAATCTTAAGAAAATTTGATTATGAATGAATGTTCTTGGCAGCTACAAGCCGATGCATGTCCGTATACATGAAAGGCAGAAATGAATCTTCACAATTTAAGGGCTTCAAAGTCAGGAAATCTTTACCACCTACATTCAATCTAATTTCAAGCTCTGTTCAGCAAGGCGGTAGAGGAGAAATGAGTTACCTATCACTTCAGAGTATATCTCAGCTACTGTGCTATTACAAGCATGAAGTCTCAAACTTTAGAAGTTACCTGAGTAGAATCAAGAAGATTCTAATCAATCAACAGTAGAAAATAATAAAATTATACAATCATTACCTTCGATACAATGATCTTTCCTGTATCTGAGAAAGCCTTGTAAATTAGAGCTAATGTTCAAAATAAAATAAAGGAGATTTATCCAAGACTTACAGAAAGATTAGTGATGTAAAAACAGAACAGAAATACCCAAGGCACTAATTCAGCTCTATACGAAATGCACATAAAAGCACGCTCACCAATTTGTTTTTTAGTTTGAAGAAAATAACAATTGCTTCAGAGCAACTACCACAAAGTAAGAAGTCACTGAGGGGCACTGGCTTCATGGTGACTGTGGCATAGCCACAGTAAATGCCAGTCATTTGAGATAGGCTACCCTTTAATCTAACTACCTTGTGTTACTAAATCAGCAACAGATACCTTGCTAGACCTTCTAATTGAATTCTTCATTATTGAGAAAAATATACAACTTTATCTTACAGGACTGAAAATATTTATTGCAAAGGTTAAAAATACTTGTTCTTACCTCCACTTTCGTTCTGTAGAGAATGAGACGCTTTAGGCTGCCCACTTTGGCTATATGATTGAAAGCCTGAGGTGGTATTTTATCACATGATGAGAGATTTAATTCCTGAAGATTTGGACACATCTCAGTGATGACCTCCAAGCATGTTTCATTGAGGAAATGGCCACAAGACAATTCAAGACGTACTAGTTCAGAGCCACAAACTTTCAAGAACCTGTAAAGTAACATTTTACGTGAAAAATAAACATACTTTCAAGTGAGAGTCTGAATGCTGCCAAAATCTTAACCATTTAAGTCAGGAACTAATTCCTTTCGACAAAGAAAAGCCATTAGTCTTAACAATTCTGTTTTGTTTAGAAAGCTGGAACAAGCGTTGTTCTTAGCATTTACTCTGAGACTGGGCTTGTAAGTTTAATATTTAATAGGATAAAACTCCACACATATTTGCCATGCTTTTGCTGTATTTTTATGGTTTCTCCAGTAGAAAAAAAAATCTAAGTTCTTAAAATATGGGCTGCAATGAGTTTCCTTTGTAGAATAATGGATCTCCTTGTGAAAGAGCATGAATTAGTTTCTCATAGTAAATATTCTGACTTGCTCTGTTACCAGTTCTATCCTATGAAAACCTTCCTGCAGACAAAGCAGACTTACTTCCACCACAAAGTTACTTCTTGGGTTTAACTGATACAGAAGAAACAAGGCTTCTGCTTGGACAAAAACTCCTATTGCTACAATTAAATAGTTATTTGCCTTCCCAAGCACCTGCTCCTGCTGAAACTTGTGATGAAAGTGCTGCTGGTCTTAGAACCAGACACATTCAGGGAGGCATTCCTCAACAACACTAACAGTAGCACAGGACTTGAAATCCATCTTTCAAGATTTCAAAGTTTTCAAACTTTCTCCTTGTTTTTACATTACTCACTCAAGTCATACTTGTCATTCATCATCCCCCTTCTTTACTCCTTTCACCTTGCATATTACATGGCCTTAGTTTGACTATGCAGATCCTATGCAATACAGAGAGATTCCAGGGTGGCATCTCTAGTCCTGGATGTTTCCAAAAGTCACCTGAAACCTTGACTGACCTGACCTAGCACTGGGGACATTGGTACTTCAAGTAGGGGCCTGGACTAGATGACCCTCAGAGGTCCCTAACATTCAACATTTCTATGAGCCTACGTGAACAGAAACAAGGAGAGGGTCTGAGACATGAAAGGGGAGACATAAGCCCCAGAGCCACAGGAGTTCTGCCATGGATCCAAATCTACTCCTCCACTATTTTTGTCTAACTCTGAAGTCCCTCGGCAGAACCTATTTCAGCCTGTAAAATCAGTTTAATCAAACACCAAGCACTTATTTGCTGTTTCCATACTGGTGAATTGGCCTAGACTGATAAGCCTTCCTATGGGAATGTCAGAGCTGAAATGACATGACAATTCACAACAATTAACACTGGGTATTTAAACATTAAGCTACTATTTTAGACTCGCAATAGAGTTCAACACTGTCATGGAGAAATGCAGGATGGAAATCAGAGTAGAGATTTACAGATACACTGCTGATTACCAATTAGCCAATTCCTCTATTTAATGAGTGCTTTAACAATATATTCACACAGCTTCTTTCATCAACAAATTATCCAGTTTGAATGGCAATGTTTTCCATAAAACTTTGTCAGTTGCCACTTATTATACATCTAGCTTTTAATTTGGTAATGAATAAATATTTTATGAATTGCACCATTACAATAATGGATGTTAGTTTAACTGCCACATAATTTAACAGGGCTCGGCTGCTACAAATATTAGTACAGATCAATGCTTTTCTCTTTCTAGGACTATTAAAAGTTAATATTACCAGGTCAGGGAAATACTCAGTTAACCCCCTAGACTTGGAGAAGAACTCCAGGCTCACCAGCTCGAGGAGTTATTATCCTCATAACGTTTTATTTAAACTCATTACGCTTGAAACACACAGGCAGACAGCAAACACAGCAACAAGCTGTGCCTTCATGGCTTTGATGCCTTTTTGGAAAAGGTTATTTAGGAGACATTAAAAAGAAACACAAGGGGGATAAGGGACATACTGCAGGGTACCAGAACGAGCAGAGAGGCATGTAAAAAAGAGATGAACAGAAACAGAAGAGGAATCTGAGGAAGTCAGCAGGCAGCACAGGACAGAGAACACGAGACAGAACTGCAGAGTTCTCTAAACAATGGAGACACCCCAATTTTTGTTTGCACTTAACAGACTGCTCAGAACAGAGATTTTTGTGTATGTCTTTCTACGTGGATCTCCATGTAGAGCCATATGGCAAGTTGGAATACAAGTTCTCATGCTTTCAAAACAGATGTGACATGGTCTTCGTACTTCTGAGACTTAGCAGACTCTGGATGACTGGCTCTGACTTAGCTAATTTGAAAATAACATACAAAAAAGTACCTTCTACTCA
Organism: Lophotriccus pileatus; assembly: GCA_035583135.1. NCBI lineage: Eukaryota > Metazoa > Chordata > Aves > Passeriformes > Tyrannidae > Lophotriccus > Lophotriccus pileatus. Next base: position 74,473,099 of record JAWWES010000115.1, on the reverse strand, counting down.
AATTAAAATTTCTTCACATACCTCTCCTTTAATCACTGAAGACTGACCAGTGTCTGATTTCAGTCTCTCCTCTGTTCTGCAGTCATCCATCCCTTTAGTTTTGCTTTTATTATCAACACTTTATACACACAATTTCTCAAGTGATTTCATCCATTCTAAAATATAACTAAACAATCTAAAATAATGTGAACATGTACATTTCTTTTACTACACACTGGATTGGGCCTTTCCCTCAAAGTTTATCCTCATTCTAGACCGCAGTATTTCAGGTTTTTTTTGTTGTTCAGTTTTGGGGTTTTTTTGTTGCTTTCCCAAGTTTTTTGGGGGGTTGGGTCTTGTTTTGTTTTTGTTTGTTTGTTTGTTTTGCAGGTTTGTTTGGGGTTTTTTTGGGGGGGCGGGGGGAGTGGTTCTTCTTGTTCAGAGTTTTTTGTGTTGTTTCTAATAAAAAAAGGTAATCTCATATTCCATCACCTTCTGCCTGCTCTCAACAACTGCTGCTCATTTTCAACCCCTTCAGCTTTTCCAAAGAGAGTTAGTCCTAGGGAAGTTCTTCTGAAACATCAAATATACCTATTAGCAGTTAGAATGGTATTTGCTCGTGGTGATGTTAAATCCATCAGGATCTCTTAGTCAACTAAAAACCTTTAATCTTGTAATTCATGTCTGTATCATAACCTCATGATCATATCTCATGATCCAAAATTAAAATCCAAGGTACAAGAGATAGCACTCTTCATGTCAGAACATAAGACTTCTCAAACAAAATTCTCAAAATACCTTTAGACATATGCTTATAAGTGTACTGAAGACATCATGTTTGCTCCAATGGTTTCTGGTGAAACTGCACTGGATCCAAAACTGTTAGATTAATGATCCCCACTTACTCTATATGCCCTATACTGAAAACTCTACAGCAAGCAGGGATCACAGTCCAGTTCTCCTTCATCTGCTCATCCTTCTTAAACACAATGATCACAACAGTTTTCAATCATGCTGATTTTACCAAATCTATTTTCAATTAAAATCTTCAGTACTAATTTTATACTCACTGACATATATTTGAATCTGTTATCCGAGGGGGATGGTGGAGAGGGGAAGCAACTTCCATTTGTGAACAACACAGGGTTGGACAGACTGCTTTTTTATTTTAGCACTTTCCTTCGTAGCGTTACCTTATACTAGCACCCACCTCAGGGATGTTACCTCCATTACTTAACAGATATAACACTGCCCTATTTGCCTGGCCTTCCTTGGTATCAGCCTGCTAGAATCAGTATTCCCTGAAAACAACCATTTGGGTTTGCTTCAAGCCAGCTGCATGCTCCCTCCAGCCACTCAGGTCTCCTGTTTCCAGAGCCTGCCACCAGACAAGAAAAATGTCAAGAACACATTGGGATTTTATTCTTTCTCGTTTCACTTCTAAGATCCTGAGGTCCTCTCTTTCTTACTATAGTTCAATCTATATGATTATGCACACAAACTCAGCAGAGGACTTCCTGTCTTGCAGTTACAGTCTTACATTTAATACAACGGTTTGTAGAATTACATTTTCATATGCTTCTTAAAAACATATTCAGATATTTTTATATTCACAGTGATGCTTTTCCTTTCAAGACTGCTGTGTTACATGACGCAGCAGCATTTAGTACCGATAACTGTAACAAAAGTGTTAAGATTGGTATGAGCAGAGAACAGCTGGGTACATAGAGGTGTAGAAGCATGAGAAAGAACAAATGGGTTGGTACAGTGGTGTGTGTTGGTGGAAGTCAGGTTAGCAGGTCATCAAGATCCTGGAACATATGTACAAGCAGCTTCTCAGGACACACAGATTAGGAGATGAAGGACAGAAGCAGCATAGGATGATGAGACCTATCCTATCCTATCACAAACTGATTTGGACACGTCTTGGTTGTCTTGGTGTATGCAAGTATGCACGCTTGAAAGTGAGACTTAGTAAGATGATCTTGTTTTTAAAATTAAGTCAGCTTCCCTTTCTCTAAGCTATTCTAATTGTAACAATGGTATTTTCTACACTAGCACATATTACACATTCTTTTTGATAATCAAATTCTAAAACACTGTATGCAAGTAGGAAGAATACTGAGTACCTGATCTTGTGCTTCTCTCAATACAGATTAAACTATTTCAAGAAAAAAATGCATAACAAACATTAATACTTAATCTCAGTTACAGCATCCATAGTTTTACTAAAAATCTGTGGAAACTAAAACAAGCGACAAGACATGATTTTTAAATTGAGAATCCCTGTAAAGCCACATTACTCCTATTTCCTGTGACTATTTGCTGCATATTTCAGTAATTTCTCTGACCTTCCTGCTAGTCTGGTTTGTAGCAAAGCCTCGCCAAGTTAAACATTGTCGAAACACACTTCTACTAAAAAGCAACTAAAGCCTTCAAACGTGAACAACAACAAAATTGTTAAAGAAATATTCCTGGATGTGCCTGACACGCAAACACTGCATCACTAATCTGAAAATAAAACACTATTAATTCATTTTCACAGTATAAAATGTCAGATGTAAATAAAAATCCTAATACCTCAGATATTTAAAGCAGAAGAATTTAAACAAGCTAATGGCATTATCAGTGATCCAAAGAAATCTGCATACAGAACTCTGTTTTTAAACTGTCACTGTCCTTCAGCTGTTTAAACCTCAGAGCATTTATTCAACATCTCAATATTTAGTATATCTCCAGTTCGACTTGCCTCACTCTTCTTACACAGGTCTTACCCTCCCACGCCGATATTCCCCCCTGGCATGAAGAGATCCACCACACCTTTAAAGCCAAGAGAAGTGCAGTGCTGCTTACGTAATGATTGCTGTGAAATCTTTCCTTAATCCCAGTCATTTTGCATTCCAGACTCTTGAGACTGCTCAGATACTCATTTCATTTGTCTTTCACTTTTTGGTACACTTTCATTTCAGTCTAATATAAAGTTTAGTTAATTTATATTATATACCGAAATGAAAAATTTATGATAGTAATATTTAGCCCTAAGGAGTAAATGTTATCAATAAGTTAAAATACCTTCAGCTTTGCCTCAGGATGTTCATATGCCTGAAGCATTCTGTCTTCTCATGATAATACAGTATTTGCTTCAGTCTCATTTTTTAAAATTACTCTTTAAAAAACTTTCCACTTTAATACATTATATAAGAAAATATATATTTTCAATAATTTCATGCATATATGAACATTTTAAAGCAACACACAAATTTATACAAGCTACTACTTTTAAGACTGTCATAAGAAATTATAGATAGAAACATTTTTGAAAGATATTTTCCAAAATAAGATCTGAGCAAGAGTAGCATTTAAACATGTCCTGACTTGCAGAAATCATAACCAGCTATAAAGTTTTGAATTCAACAGTGCCGACTGTAACACCAAATGCTGATAAAAATACCAAAATATAGACGTCCTAGTTTTGGACAAAAGGAAAAATTGTGGGAATTCATGGTTATGTGTCCAGGATGCTGTAACACCCCCAGGGTGGTGGTATCTTAATGACAGCCAGGGCAACAGAACTGTCATTTATTGACAGGTTTATCCGCCAAGGAACAGTATCTCTTACCAGGAAGAGAATGCTTTTTTGACAAAGGTTACATTAATACTTTTGAAAAGCAAGTCTGATTCTAGTAAGAATCCTCTATTAGTAGATACTTTCATGGCAAATGAATAGCAAATTATCTTGTCCTGAAGGCCACAAAATTTGACAAATACGCTGATGAAGAATATCAAAAGAAAAACTCGTGACGGTAAGTTGTACTAGGAAAGACACTTTTACAGAACAAAGAGTTGTAAAATTATTTATGCAATAGAAAAAAAGAAAAGGTTTAAAACCAGACTAGTTATAGTAGAGAAGTTTTGTTTCAGAAGGAAAAACTATAAGCAGAATTTAGACATGAAAATTACTTAGCTTATAACTGTGCTTCAAAAATCTACAATTGAACTGCATCTCCCATTCCCAGACTGCATGCACCTCTTTCAAGAAATACTTTTTCCTAAAACTGCAGATAACTTCAGACTTGTATCAATGTCCAAAAACATTTTCCCCTCTTGTTACAAATAAATATAATCCCTTATAACAAATATAAATTGAATATGTTTATTCACAGATTATTAATAGTCAAATAATGAATATGCATTATTTTAGAAATGCTGACTACATATAAGGGCTACTATTAGCTAAGTATTGAAGCTAAAACTAATTAGCAATAAAGCTATTTTCAACTAACTGGAAGTCAGAAATACCAGAACTATAAAGTTTATAATTCTCTGAATTTGATAATAATTTCTTTCGAGACCTCAAAAATTTTTAGCAGTACTGTTAAAAAAAACAAATTCATGAAAATGAAAAAAGGTTGCCACGAAGATGCACATACGTTTTCAGAAGACAGACTTAATAGCTAAGCATCAGAAAGCAAGCACTTCATGATTTCAGAGCTGAATTCTCAATTAAAGCTTGCATATTTATCCTCTGCATAACGTATCTAATATGAAATCCAAATTTAGAAGAGACGTTTGTACCCCATTCAACAACTAGCTGATGTTTATTTGCGTTTTCTACGAACAAGCACACAAAATAGCATAGGGTTCTTGGATTATACTGGAAGGTCAGGAAAAACAGTAGCAGCATTCTCATCTTAACAAAGTATTTCTTAAGAGTATTTATTTCCTCAGGTAAGGCACTCAGGCACAAAAGGAAAGAATATGTCTGCATACTTGATTTAATCTTTTTATTCAGACAAGTTAAAACAACTTTTTCAGATATATTAAACATGTCCGTTTCTTATCAGGCTATTTCTGCTTTCACCTGACATTGCTGATTACCCCTAAGTTGAAGGGGCAATTTTTGCTTAAATGAAATTCATTGATAGAAGCTGTTTAAGTAATGCTAATGAGCAAAGAAGCAAGAAATGATATCTTAAAGAAAGCAGAGAACACGGCTGTTAAACAGAGAAGAATCCCTGCAAATTTGCTATTTTAATGACCTACAGCAGTCGTATTTTCAACTCAATGGAATACACACATGCAACCCCCCTGTTTTCCAAGAGGGCTGATGTTTTAAATCATTTTTATGAAAATATTTGCATTTACATTGGACTCTAGTGATTACTCGGCTCATACCATGCAAGCATGCAATCAGTTTATTACTACAGCTGTTCTAATGCAGTCCTACTGATGACTCATCTGTACAAAGAACAACCACAAATGTTTTTCCTCTTGAGACGGATTCTTGACAGCTCAGTTCTAGTGGAGTGTTTTAGAAGCCCAGAAGAAAGCAAAACACTGCGCCCCCTGGAAGAAGCCTTTCAGTCACAGCCAGCTTGGAACATGCAGACTCTACACATCGAAACGGACTTCTGCTGCTGTATTTAGTTTCTATTACTGTTTTAACTGATGTCTTTTTTCTACATCACAACAATTCCACACTTTATAGTAAATAATTTGTCTTCTAATGAGGTTTCAACTACTGTACAGCAGCTCTGTAAACAGAGTTTGTCAAAACACTTCTGTACATTTAACACTGACCTGCTAAATCCAGAAACAGAGATGGCTCCCCTGTTTCCAGTCCAAGATAAATTCAGCCATTGGACGAGAGTGCAGCGAGACTGTAGGTATTCCAGAGATGTGTCATTAATCCTTGCCCAGTAAGGTTGTAAACTGAGATGAATGTACTGTAGAGGATCACAGCAATGTTGATAAAGTAGCTTACAAGTTTGTGCTAGTCTACACAGGTCTGGTACTGTAAGGTGACTCAAAATCAACTGGATGAGCTATATTAAAAAAAGAAAAAAAAGTCACAGGTGGTCATACAGCACTTGAGATGTTCAGGAAAAACTGTAAAGGAATAAGAAAAGATGTTCTAACTTCAAAGAAAAGTAAAACCTTTTAGTTAAAAGTAACTTTTCAAATAAATCATTGATTAACTATTAAATAGGACTGCAGTGCCTTTTCAATTTGACAACATACCAAACAAGAAAGGAAAAAGCAAATCAGCATATGAAAGTGACAGGAAGCTTTCAAATTAGAAGTTTCTTTACTCATGCTAATTTAAACAGTGATATATATGTAAACACTATGTTTACATATTTCCGTTCACAATGTCTGCCCTGCCCTTGATCAGAACATAGAACTGGCATCCTCTTCCTTCTCTGGATTTGATTTTAAGATGGGAGCATATTTGCAAAGTACATGGAAAAACCATACCATATCCCAGTTTCCCCACACCTTAAACTGATTACAGATTTATTCCTCTTCTCCCTGATTTAAAAATCAGTGTTTTGTCTTCTACCTTATATTCTCTCCTCTGGAAAATGCAACCAGGTAAAAAATTTAACATATTCATATCTTCTTTTACAACGTAATCTCTTCCTTGCTGTAATACTTTGAGAGCATTTTTGTTCTATGCTAGAGTCAAATCTGAAAGGCAAAACCCCTTTTTATCAGTTGAATCATCTCAGTTTCAGAATGATCACCAGCCCTTCTGACTAGCATCACTATAAATGTTTTCATAATGATTTATCTCACACTCAGAAACTAAGAAATAGCCCTGCTCTCTTACCATGCTCTGTTTTCCTTTCTAAAGAAAAATCAACGCACAGAGAGACACAAATACTCACTTTAGGAAACAACAAAAAACCCCAACAAAAAAACCCCAAACATCTCCTTAAGCTTATGAACTGAGAGAAAATGGACTTGAAATATGAAATCTAAAAATTAATGTTTACTTTACCAGGGCTGTCTCCAACAGATATAAGTACCTGCATTCTAGTTATATAACTAAAATTGACTGTTTTCAAGCAGAGTGGGAAACAATAACTTGCAGAAATGAATCAGAGTAAATCAGAAAAACAAAACCACCCACAAATCAACTTTAAACTTAATCAACTTAAACTGAAGAGAATCCTTTGGTCCTTTCAAAATACCAACATGTTTCATTTTAATGTCTTAGAAGGATTCATAAGACAAATCCACCAAAAATCAGAATAAAATGCTTGACATAAAACAAAAATGGAGCTTTTTGTGAGATCCAAACAGATTGTACTTCCAGTGCACCAGTTTATGATGCAGCTACCTTCCACCTCCCCTCCTCCCCACTTCATTTTTGGAAGAGAAGAAATAAGAAAACAATTCAACTTCCTGCAAAATGGAAAATGTTACTTCCTACTCAGCTCCAGATTTAGCATTTGGATTTCAAACACGATCTACGACTCTTAAAAAATTTAACTTCAACTCCAATGCCAAAATAAAGTGTTTGATATACTTCAGTTTCTCTCATGCTTGATTTCCAGCCTTCCCTCTTCCCCTTCTTCTTGCTCCTCTTTTCCCCTAAAAACAGCTCAGTTTTTTTTCTCTCTGCAGGTGTCTGGAACTAAGACTCAAACTGATGCAGAGGACCTGCAAAGCCATTTCAATACAACAGCAATATATATATATATATATATATATATATATATGTGCACTGCAGTTAATATATGATAATCAACAAAGCTTGCACCCAACTGACATTTAGGTTGTTGACATTTTGGAATCTGAGAAAGACCAAAATAACTAGGAGCTAACATAGATGTAATCCCAAGTTAGTATCTCGATTTTTGCTTGGCTCAGTCCCATACTTCAGCTTTAAAGTTGCTCAAGACAGTTTTGTTCATCATTTTAAACAGTAGATACTTAAACATATAGTTATTTTTCTAAGATCATCAATTCACTTTAAGTTAATTCACTTTAATTTTAAATATTCTGAAAGACAGCTTCAAACTAATTTGCAACCTTTCCGCCATTCCACACTCTGTAAGCCACCTAAATATCTATTTTATTACTGCCTTTTCCCTCAGACTTTTTTCCTGTGTTACATACTAAGATTTCTAGAGCTGAAAGCTCAGCAAAGGCTGGACGGTTAGCTGAATTTATGTCTACAATTAATGGGACATAATAATGTCTGATAAAAGCAAAGTAACACGTTTTTTCAATGAGAAAAAAGTTATTTTCTAACTTCTGAGCAGTACAGATAATGGCGAACGAAACTATGAATGCCTCAACAATGTCCCTTTACACTAACTGACGACTTCAATGAGTATTTCATAACATAGGAGGTTGTTGAAATCTTTCCACATGTGAGATGAAAACTCTCACCACACAAATGTCTCAATCAGAAAAAAAAACAAACAAAACTGCCTTTATTTTTTACTGAAATTATGCTACTTCATAATATCTGGAATAAAAACATACAATGAACTGTCACTACTATGACAGGACATTATAAAGTGCTCTTTTTCTGGCTCTTGATTAGAAAAAGGTAACAGGTTCCAAATGTGCAGGCTAATAACCATTAATCACTGTTAGCCTGGAGTCTGGTGTCTGTCAGAAACATGATTTTTATGTATGTGCATCCTATCATAACATACAATTTGATACCATGAGTATGTGTTATGATGGGCTGCACTGTGCTAGGCTGTGTTTATGGCAATTCCAAAAATGCTACAGAACTATCTGCTTTGAAAACTAATTTCATAATTCAGTTTCTTATCGACAGTTTTATCAAAAATTATGACAATCATTATAATTTCACAATTTTTCATAAATCCATCATTAAAAACAAAGTTTATTGGAAAAACTACAAAAGGAAGTATAAAAAAACTCCACAAAATACAATTTATACACTGATTGCCTTTTTAGGCTATGATGGACTTAGAATACAAAAGTACTTTCTCTCCCATTTCCAGGGCAAACATAGCACATGCCAGCTTTAAACATGTGGTGAGATCAACAGCAACTACAATGAGAACCTTCAAAAACTGGAGGTTTCCAAATCATAATTATCCACAACAACTCAACAAACAGCAGTAAAAAAATCATTGTGTGCTAAGCACAGAAAAGATCCCGATTCATACCCAACCCATGTGTGTTTTATCATCACCACAGTCCCTGATTGCAGCATCTCACATACATGAGCATTTTTTGAATGATCAGTTAAAAAAATAAAACATCTTGGGAAAAAAAAAGACACCTCACCCACTGCAAAGCTGCTTATAAGCTCAGAGAGGATCTCCGCTCTTCAGTACAGAGTAAAATTTTACTGATGGTGTAGTTCCTAATAATATTTACTGAACCAAAAGCTTCTCTAGCGTTTTAAAGCTTTTTTGCTGAATAACAGCAGACAACAACCATTTGTAACTAATAAAATACGTTCTGTGGCTAGAGCACAATAATGCAGAAAAGAATGCCTGGATGCTGGTCAAACCTACAATATCTGCACTTTCTACATATTTCCTTTTTCAGTTCTCCAACGTGAAAATTAAGTGATTTTACAATACAAAAATACACCGACTTATGCAAACCACTCATTCAGAAGCACACAAATAAATGACTTGCAATTTTTTCATTCTGCAGCTAGAGCTGCCACAGCTTGGACTCCAATTAGACTTGATACTAAAACATGCTCAGATAAAGGACAAAGGATACGTGCACAAAGAGGAAAAGGCAGGAAGGAGAAGATGGTATTCTAGAGCTTTTGACATTTCTCAAGGTAGTTTAAGGAAACACAGAACCCTGGTTCCACAGTCATATGGCTTGCACCAGCAAATGCATGCACATTCAATATTGCATGTGAACACCTGAAAAGTGGATCTTGCAACTGTTTCACAAAACAACCATTTACGTCTCTTTTTTCCTTATTCTACTCACATAACAAGCTTTAGTGGAGTCAATTTTATATCACCAGGCCATAGGCTCTGATCCTTTCAGAAGTGGAAGGCTGTAAAAGCTTTAAGACCCTTCTTGATCCAAAGAACAGAAATGGATTTTACCGGTAGACTGCACAATCAAACAATTGAGACTCCAGGAAGACTAAAGCTGGAGGGACCTTTTCCACGTGCCATCATTCAGTCTAGTCTGCTACAGCAATTGGCAGTATACTGGCTATCAGTTGAAAGGAATCTTGTGACACATGGTCATCAGCTCTTAAGACAACTTATAAGAACCTCATGAATTTCCCTTTGCAAAGAAAGGCATAACATTTTGAAAGTCTACAACAGTTTGTTCTGGAAAGATGCAAGAAGTTTATTGTTGAGGGGAAAAAAGTGTATTGCACTTAAAAATGCTCTTGCTTATTGCTCTGATTCTTCTATCTAAATATCACTTAAGGGATGCAGATCTTACTTTTGGGACCCATTTCGTGGAACAGAGGTGCCAAATCCATATTTAACAACGAAATTCACTTCCCCAGTAGACACGAACAGCTCATAAATCTTACAAGCAGCTTTTGGAAAAATTAACTTCAAGGAATGACAAAAATGTCATTTGTATCTTTTTATATCAAAATTTATATTAAAAAATTATTTTGGACTGCAGTATGCAGGATTTCTCCTAACTCTCCTCTGGAGAACGACAGCTGGGTTTTTGGTACTTGGCACATCTTGGTGAGTCTCAAACTGCACAAGATGTATGCTGAGGCAGGTATTCTTCACCTTTCCCAAAGGCTTTGAATTTTTCAGGCCTTCAGGTCTCAAGCATTCCTGCAAAGCCGACTAAGACTAAGTACTCCTTCCACTTTACAGGCAGTACAAGTTAGTCAAAGAACTGGGAAGAAAGACAAGAATATGAAGTGTCTCCTATAAAATTCTTCCTCAATTTTAAGGTAGTTCTGGAGAAGAGGTGATAGATAGTACAAGTACCTCATAGCTATTTAGGGCTGGTTAACACCGTCCATGATCAGGGAAGAAAAACTGTCTTACCTAGGTCATCCAAGAATTTACTTTTTTCAACAGAAGAAGTCTGTGTCCCATGAGTCAAGCATTTTTCTCAGTTTTTTTGGCAGGAGCAGTCAGTAATGTTTCCCTAGAATTCTTAAAACGATTTTTGAGCTCACAGTGCATCAAGCCATTCCTAATGCCATTCTGAGGAACACCACAGTCTATGAAAGGATAGTCTACGGAAGTTTAAGAAAGACAACAAAGGCAAAACAAAGACTGGAGGAACTGCTGCCTACTTAGCACAACCCACTCAGCCTGTGTATTTTGTGAATTACAGAGAGTAGTATGAAAAAGCCTCAAAACAACTCAAATAAAGAATAGGCATATGTATGAAGACTTAGGACAGCTACATATTGACAATCAATATGCCCTTACAAAGAGATGCAATTTTTCATATACCGTATAAATGAAAACTGGAAGGAGTCAGCAGTTGCCTTACTTCATTCCTACACAGTTCAAACACTTCCCAGAAAACTCTGACACTTGTCAGTCTTGAAGACAGCACGCAGAGCATTGTTCCCATATCCAATGTGATAAAAAACTGTCACACTACAAAGTACAACATTTTTGTTGTTCTGATGCCCAAACCTTCCAGCTGGACTAGAAAGAAGTAGACTGGGATTTCTGCTGTCACAAAACCAGTCTTTTGTAGTTTTCTGACAAATATTCCACCCATATTTTCAGTTTCTTTAAATCAAGGCAGAAGAAAAAGAAATGTTCTTGATATTGATAGACCATATAAACTTATTCATGAAACCAAATATGTTAAAAAAGTGGATAAAAAAAGGAAGTTGGTAGACAAACAGGAAAGCAGAAAAACACAAAAAAGTACATGAAGACAAAAGTTCATAGGAATAACAGGACTACACAAATAATTCCTAAATTAAAATTTTCATATGTATAATCAACCATTTATGGTTGGATTCGATGATCTCTAGAAGTCTTTTCCAACGTTAATGATTCTGTGATCACATGAAACAGTAAAGACGTTGATTAATCTCTCTGGTATTCTCCTATACTACAAATCAATTTAGCCAGCTTTTTCAAACAAGGTAATTTCTCAGATTTAAATCAAGTTTTATCTACAATTAATTTCTTAGAATTACTAAAACCAACATATTTACAAACAGTTAAGCACAAAAGTACTTTCTTCAGCACTGATATTCAAGCACCAACAGTAAAATATAGTAAACACTACACTGGCTCTAGGGAAAAAAATCAAAACCAAACCACCACTAGAGCTAACTCAGGATGAAGTTAGTATCCTCATTTATTACTCCACAGCAGCAACAACAAAAAAGACCCAAACCAAACTCAAGAAATTTGGTTTTGAGAGAAGAAACATAAGAGTTGTTACCTTCCCTTCCTTTCCTCTTTACAAGCACAGCTAACTTCTCTAGGTTACTAGGATATGTGGTCACTCAACCATGGCCTTCATGTGTCAAACTGGGGTACTTAGAGACAAAAGTTGTCACAAAACCAACACACTATTTGATTTGAACAGATATTTCTGCAAGTGCCCTTCAATCAGTGGCAGCATCTCACCACACTCCTTCCACTTTCAAAAGCAAGTCTGAGTTCAAGCGATGAGCACTCTGAGCATTGGATGAGTTACTACAGTAAATAAACACTTGCTGCTTTTGTCACACTGCAGCACACTGGAGAGCAGGAACAAACTCGTCTCTGCCCAAGCCCAGAGGTCTGACGGGCAAGTAAAGGCTCCTTTCCATCATGTGAAAACAGTTTATTTCAGGAGAGGTGAAGATAATTGTCTCTCAATTCTTACACTAACCACTGTACTAACCTCCATAAACAGCTACATCCCACTGAGAGTGGCCTGGCCTGCACACAGTATTCAGCAATCATACTCCAGAATCTCATTATACTGGAAATTACAGGAAAGAAAATATTTATCTACTGACTCTGAGCACAATTGCAATTGCCATGCTTCCAGGGGATCTGAAAGGAGTTTATTCATAAGTGTTTTCTGTGCTAATGATAGAACAAAAAGCAGAAAGCAATGAAATAAGACAGCGTACAGAAGTCCATCTATAAGATGTTTTACCTGCACCACGATTCAAAACTAAACTGGCTGGAAGAAGTTCATTTCATAATAACACAAAAATATTACGGCAGTCTCTAGAACAAAGTTCTGTAAGTTTTGTAAGAGAAAGAACAAGAAAACAAACTTTTTCAGCCTACTAAAAACTATTTCCATTTCCAGATGTTGATTCAATCTTTTCATATCTCTTTTGTATATTGGAAAACTGTTAAAAGCTTCCAAGTTCAAGAGCTGGAAATTCAAGGCAAGAATAACTGGTGTAAAAAGTGTGTGTGAATGCACAGGTTCTTGAGAAATAAGAGTGAAGTAACTATGCAAATACCTAACATCCATCCAGTATGGAAGTAGATAGACTTACATAACTCAGGCATACCTATACAATAACTGCAGGAAATTCACAAGGAATTCACAGGGATTCACAAGGAACTGTAACTGAGAAAAAACCAATCTTGACCAATACCCTGTAAAGCACCTTTGAACCCTTAATGATCAAGACAATGATTGAGTATAAACATTCTGTCCTTACCTCGTAAGGCAGCTTATCAAAATATCCGTTGGTCGGCCATTCCCTGAGGGTAACGATGCTGAACTGTTTATTAAGGGTGTCCATTCCACAGCCATACTTTTCTTCATCCTCATCTTCATCTATATCGTTCATATCAATCATTGAAGTCTTCAGTGAAAGCACAGGTCTCTCTTTCACACCATGCAGCACTACTGCATCCAATTCAGTGTAATAGTCCAGAAGAGAGCTGTTCACTTCCAGTCGGATTAAGTTTGTGGGGAAGTTTATCTGTTTGATACAAGGTGTGAACTGCCGAGCCTGAGGACCATTCACCTTTGTAGGTGCCTCAGACCAAAGTATTTCCCATCTGTGAAAAAAAAATTACACACACACATACGGTACAGGGATTAAAATCAAAGTTACTAAAGCAATTCCTGAACACAGTAAGAGGGCAGCTTCTTCTGTCAGAAGTATTTAATAAGTGAGAAACACGGTTAAAAAGACAACAAAATTTATGTTTTCCCTGGATTTGATAAATATCTTAAGGACGAATTTAACAGGGCACACTAACTCATGACCTTAGCATATTTTTTCTGCATCATTAATTAACAAAACAAGCTGTAGACTCACAGTCACACACTTGTTACTGTTACTGGTGCACAAGTTTTTCTAACATTTCACAGGTAAGATAATCATAAACAAACAGATTACAGATGTCTTCACAATGATGGCACATTAGCCTAGGTATACAAGGAACAGTCTTGCCATGTAACCAAAACATACAGCGATCTGACCTCCCTTATTTTCCACAAAACAAAACAAAAAAACCCCAAACCCCACAGCTCAGACTCTAACATCAAGCCTGTCTAAATTACAGTATTGCAAGTTACTAAAAAAAAAATCTAAACTTTACCTTGTTTACCTATCTAAACAACCAAAATATTCCTTTTAAAAGTAGTTCCTGTCAAATTAGCAAAGAAAGTAGAAACTTCAAGTAATTTTTGAAAGGGTCCTTTGCAAAAAAAACTGCTAGAATTTCCAAACTGCAGAACTGAGAAGTTTTTCTCCTCTTTGGTCCAGTGACAGAAGGAGGTTCAGAGCATGCATAAAATTACTGTACATACATCTTTACTTGCACACACAGACCTCAAGTTTCCTCCAGTAAGTGACAGGGAAACCTGTCTCCAACTCAGTAATCTGGAAGAATCAAGTCTTATATTCCTTAGGTCTTCAGCTCTTCCAAACTTGCCAAAAGGCCTGAAAACAGAAACATGCTCTTTATATCCGCATGAGTCCTCAGCCAGTGAATGGAAATCCTTCAGTCACTGATGCTCATGTTTTTCCTCCCTCAAGTCTAGTTAATTCCTAAAGAAGGAAGCCTCCAGCAGTCAGAGCTGCTACTCCTTTTTGACAGTATGCTTACCTCGATACCAATCCACATCCACACCTTATTCCATACTCTCTCTCTTCTTGATCACCCTAGTCTCAGCTTCAAAAATTTCTCTCAGACCACTTGTCCTGGCACATGCATCTCAGAAGCACTCTATCTGCTCCCCAGTACCTCAGCATCTTGGCTTTTCCCACCAGATTCCATGCAGGGGCAAGGCAGGGGAGTGGAGAGGAATATCAATTAAAAAATAAAATAAAATCAAACATGCCTTATTTGCTTAAACATTTTCCATCATGACAGAAAGCAAAGTGGACTTTCATTAAAACACTGCACATGGTATAAGGTGTAAAAGCTTGATATTTGTTACTAGGAAAATTAAGAAAATTAATTAGGAAAAAATAAAGGAAAATTAATCCTTATTGGCTGAAACTTCCATTTCACAAATGACATTTTCACGTATGCACAGATAAATTTTCCTATCCTATATCACGCTGCTAAGTACCTTACAGTAGAATGAGAGGCTTCCAGAAGTCTTATGTCAAAAGAAAAAAAAGTCATGAACTAAAAACAAACATGCAAGATACGAATATATGGCACATCAGAAAGTACTTATGTAGGAGAGTGGACAATTCTATCCTAAAATTAACAGTTTTCATAAGAGAGACTTAGTCATGAGAAAAGATTTCATTAATTCATGAAATTAACGTCAACTCATGCCAAAATACCAGATGCAGTCCCACCCTCTGTAACACCTTCTCACACAGGTCAGTTCTCTGAGCAAATAATGTCAGCAATGCATGTGTGATGTTTCTTGAACACATTCAGATAACCATCTGAAATTTTGCTAAGATACTTCCATGTACTGTCTCAAGCCACCCTTAGGGGGAAACTCAAGGCTATTTTTTCACTAATTTAGCACATGCTGGACCATCAGCTTCTAACAGAATGGGTCTCAGTTACTGACTTTTCCTTTGGTACTCTGAAGAGAGGATTATCTAGCATTAGTAGAGCTCTGGAAAAAAAATAATGCATCTGGAGACCTAGGTTCACCAAATTGGGATGCAATAACCAACTTCAGTAAGCAGTATCTGTTTTCCACTCTTTGTAATAAACTAGAGAAAATGAAAGACACATAGGATGACTTTAAAGTCTTATGAAATTCCACATTAAATACCAAATGCTGATGAACAACAAAACCAGAGACAATTTTCCACTGTCCTTGTCATATTCTTCTTTTCATCAACAGTCCACCAATCTAATTTTAAAGGAGTTAGCTTTTGGTTTATCTGGAAAACCTCAAGTCAATCAGGTTGATCTGATGGTCTTCTCTGCCTTGGTGGCACTGCACACAAGAACAAGCAACAGCAATCACTCTGAGTCAGGGCTGGTAGATTCTTCCCAAGTGTAGGTATACTCAACACACCCATTACTGCAACTGGAAGTGATCTCTTCATCTAGGATCACCAGTGTGATACTTACGGGGCTGAACATAATCTGAATGGGAGTGAAGAATTCACAGCGGGATCAAAAGAGTCTGAATTTCCAAGAGGCTTCAGTAAGAATTGCACGTCTTCTGTTCTGAAGCATTCTTTTTTTATGGTTACCCATTTAAAAATCTTTCATAAGAAAGGCATTTTTACAGTCAATCCTGGTCTGAAGGTACATACCAAAATCAGCTTCCCTAATAAGGTTGCCTGCATCTGTTCCAAACTTAAGATGCTCAATGAATTATTTAACTCAAAACAAAGAGAAACTGAATCTCAATAAATTATGTTAAAGAAGTCAAACGCCCATCCCCTGCCCCAAGTTAATTAGGTAGCTCTCAAAAACTCAAGCAGCACCAAATGACTTCATTGTTTCTCCTCACTCTTGCAGACATACAGTAACAACTGATCAAAAACGTTGCAATGACAGCGCTTTGATATGAAGGTTTCACCAGCACTGTGCTAGAGAGCCTCAGTCTTTGCAGTGCCATGCAAAGCCTGAGTTAGAGTCAGCAACATCTGTATTATTTTCTCTAGTGATTAAAGAAAAGGAGGACTTCACGTGAATTTCTCCATTTAGCTTTAATGGACCCGATTTTCCTATTAAATTTCTCTTTGTCTCATGAAGATAGACAGGAATTCACTCTGCTCTGATACTAAAGACTCCATACACCTATGAGGTAAAAACCAAAAAAAAAACCCCCAAAAAATTCCTATTCTCCTTCCTTCACCAGGAAGGAAAATACAGTCTAGTGATTTCTAGGCTGAGAATCATATTTGCAAGGTTTGTGTCAAATGAGAATACATATTTAATGCTTGCTTAACTTTTGTTGTCCTAATGCTGTTGGAAAGTTTTTTAATGGTGAGGATGATGCCTGACCAGACCTGAAGACATGTATGTAATAAGAGAGTCCTTGGAAAAGACTCTAGGAAAAGTAATCAGATTTCTCCCTAGCAAGACAAAATTAAACTTTGCTTGCAATTTAATGAGATTTCTTGCATTGTCAAATTGAGATTGGTGTAGAAAGAAGTTTTTTCTTTCCTGTTTCTTTTTCCTCCTTATTTATCCAGAAAGGATCACTCTTGGTGATTCCCTAATGGCCTCCTCAATGTAAGCCCTTCATAAACATTTTGATATTCCTAATAGTTAGCTGTTGTTAGACACTGTTTAAATGGGAGCTGTCAAGTAAAAAAATTTTTCAGAAGTTTTTCAACTTTTTCCCTTCATAAAAATAACTTTGCTTTTTAAATTTGGAATATAAAAGAAAAAGCTCATCCTTGTTTTTCTGTTGTGGTCTTTTTTTAACTTAATTTGACAGTTTCTTTTATATCATATATTTTACAGTGACACTGTATATTCATGTGCTTCTATAAAAGCTCAAAATCAGAGATTCCTAACTAGTCTGGAATGTGTGGACATGCTTGAGGTGATGTTTCATAGCATATATCCTTATTGCTACGTGATGATTACCTCTTCAGTAGGTTAGAGATTGTCTTGTGATTAATTTTTTCCTGTTTTCTACAGATAAAATGTAACACTGATCAGGTTGTTTCTCACAGGTGAGATACTACGGTCACTTGTCTGGAAGCAGTTCCATTCTGCCTTGTGTGTTCCTGTCATTTATTTCTATTTATTTTATTTCATGTAGTTTAGAATTTTGCTAGAAAACTGACTGTGGCTCAGCATTTCCTAGCTTAGCTGTGTTTGCTGTATGCAAAGTTTCTTTCTCTTTCTGAAGGTCTTGAAGCCTGTAGAGGCAGAAGCTGCTGGAAAACAGAGGAACAGGCTAATGAAGATGGACAAAGTAAACGGCTCCCACTCCTTTCATGAGGAAGTTCATCGTATTTAAGCGGTACAATGCTAATTCAGACGGGAATGTTGCAGATTTGTTTACTGGCAGCCAGAGTAGGGATCAAAACGTTTGACCAAAAAAATTATCCCCCCTTGTAAAAAAAGGCAGTGAAACCAGAAAGGTAGTGTACTGAACGTAAAATATGATCAGTTTTTACTTGTAGAGAGTGGCATTCAGATGGTTCTTTCACTCTACCTTTTATTCCCTGTGAATCTCAGATCAAAACACCCAAAACACTGCTGATACCATCAACACATTAGAGTGTGATAAGGAACCTTCGGGGCTGTATCTCACCTATGTGTAACACACAACTTAAGTTCTAGGCATTTGCATCCTTACTTAAAACTTGTTTTGACATCTTCAGGGAAACAGCTTTTTCTTGTCCAGATGCCTGTCATAGAAGAATGAATTCTGGGTTCATGGAATACAGTCATTTTTGAGAAATCTCTGAAAAGCTCATGTGAACAGGGCAGTTATTTGAAATATCTGGAAAGAAAAAATTTTCTCATCACTGAGGCTAGCTGTATCTTACCTATCAATATAATACTCTATGAGAAATAAAGTCAAGTCTCTTGGTTGGGGTCAGCTCACACCACTATCAGGTGCAGTTGTCACCACCACACCTTTGTAGAGTTCTGCCTCTTCCACTGGCTGAAGTTTGGTGACAACGATGAGCTGCCACCAAACCCTAAGCATACAGAATGCGCACCACAGTACAAAATCAAGGCCACATCAGTGGCCCTCATAACACAACACAATCAAAAATAGGGATTGATTTCTTCCCCACACAAAAACTGAGACTTTATGTTACAATATTCCCTCAATCTCACACTATTATTTTTTTCTTGGGCTTTCTGCACTCTGATAATTCATGTAACAAATCATGTACATGGAATGTTAGTATAGTTTAAGGAATTGCCAAACACTTCTCACCATTCAAGGTGTGAGTGGTACAAATCAAAAGCACAAAGGTCTCCATGTGTTAAAACAGCAGTTTCTCTGACATTTATGATTTTTTAAAATTGTTTTATGTGAAGGAGAGTGATGTAGTGCCTTCTCTGTTTAAAGCAGCAAAAAATATGAGGACAGAAAATCCTCAGCTGGATGCTGGTTAAACCATAATGGAAAAACTTCTAATTAACTGTCATGTTTTAAGCACTAGGATTATTTAGAAACCATTACGTGCTCCCTGAAAAATAAATACTTACTCCCATTCATGAAGATCTGACCCCATCTCTACAAACACTCTGAATAAAGCTCACCTGATCCAGCGGCATACAAAGCTGTGAAAGCAGTAATTCAGTGCACCAGCAACAAAGAAACACAACCAAAGACCTCTTTCTGAACACCTGCATGAGTCATTCTTCCACGCAACTGAAGCAGAAAGCGAACATGTGGGCCAACTATGTGGGTGTTAGCCATTTTTCAACAAGAATATACAAAATCCTCTTAAGCAAGTACTCCAGCACACCAACTCCTTAGAGCCTCTTGTAGGCTGCAAGCTTTTGCATGCAGAAAAATCTTGGATGAGCTGATGTTTTAATATTAAACAAAGAGAAAAAAAGATTATTTAGCTGGACTAGTATAATCCACTAAACATTTAAGCAAATCTCAAATGTTTTCCTCTCAACATTTTTGACTCCACCATTAATTTGGCCCTCTTTTTATATCAAAGTAGGAACTGGTGAAAAAGAACCTTCCTAATGACCTGCTGTAGTGGGTTTCTGTGGCTGAGTTTTGGTAGCAGGGAGGGGCTGCAGGAGTGGCTTCTGTTAGAAGCTGCAAGAAGCTTCCCCTGTCCCATGGAGCCAATGCCAGCCAGCTCCAGGATGGGCTTCCTGCCACCGGCCAAGGCCAAGCCAATTAGGAGTGATGGTAACACCTCTGTGATAACATAATTGAGAACAGAAGGTATTGCACAGAAAAAATTCCAGC
>JAWWES010000115.1:74441233-74452989 GCA_035583135.1 Lophotriccus pileatus | reverse complement strand
TTCTGTTAGAAGCTGCCAGAAGCTTCCCCTGTCCCATGGAGCCAATGCCAGCCAGCTCCAGGACAGGCTTCCTGCCACTGGCCAAGGCCAAGCCAATTAGGAGTGATGGTAACACCTCTGTGATAACATATTTAAGAACCAAAGGTTGTTGCACAGATGAAAATTCCAGCCAGGGAAGAGCAGCGTATGAGAACATGGGAACAATAATGCAGACACCAAGGGCAGTGCAGAAGGAGGAGGAGGAGGTGCTCCAAGTGCTGGAGCTGAGGCCCTGCAGCCCGTGGTGAAGATCATGGTGGAGTAGGTGGATATCCAAAGGAGGCTGTGACCCTGTGGGAGGCCCAGGATGGAGGAGGGTTCTGCAGCTCGTGGAAAGGGAAGCCCATGCTGGAAGAGGCTTTTCCCAGGTAGGACTTGTGGCCCCTCGGGGGACCCACATCTGTACAGCTCATTCGTGAAGGACTGCACCCCGTGGAGGAGTGACCCACAGGACAGCAGTTTCACGAAGAACTGTTGCCTGGGCGATGGACTCACACGAAAGAGGTCCATCAAGGACTGTCTCCTGTGGGAGAGACCCCATGGGAGCTGGGAAAGGACTCCTCTCCCTGAGCAGTGGCGGAAACAACTGACCATAATCCACATTCCCCGTCTCCCTGCACCACTGAGGGGGTGGGGATGGGGGGGGAGGACACAGAAGGAAGGAGGGGTGTGGGGAAGGCGTTTTTAAGATTATTTTACTTCTCACTTTTTTGCTCTGAACCTGTAAGTAATAAATTTAAGTAATATCCCCACTTTGAATCTGTTTTGCCCATGAAGATAATCAGTAAGTGACCTCTCACAGCTCTTATCTCAACTCACGAATCCTTAGCTGTTCTTTTTTCTCTCCTCTGTCCAGTTGCAGAGAAAGTGAGAGGCTTTAGTGGGTACCTGGCATCCGGCCAAGGTCAACCCACTACAGCTGCCCTTTCTATACTGGTGTTCAGAAACAGATCCATAGTCAGCTGATACAACAAAGCAGCACTGGAAGGTTTTTTGGTAATAAGGTGATTTTAAAATGAGTATCAAAATAGTCAGAAAAGGAAAACAAGGTTCTAAGTGCCTTTTGAGTAAGTAGGACATGGCTTTTTTTAACAGAAGAAAATAGTATGCTAGTTCTTCAAGACCAAAACATCAGTTTTCAGGAATCATCTGAGATTACAGCAGCATTCCATCTTCAAAAAAAATTATTCTTAGCTGACACCTCAGAGAAGTTTTGGAATTGAGAACAAGGACCAAGAACTGAAGCAGAAAAGAGACCGTGCCCTTGCAACTTTTCAGATTCCCCTCATAAAGGTGAGCAAATGAACAGAGAAAAAATATTGCATACCTCATGTCATGAAAAGGTCCCTTCATCTTCCCTTCAAGACACCATGCATAAGTCATGTTTGATTCCTTCAGAAGGAAGGAGACAAACCAAATGTGAAGCCCTGAACTGACAAGTCCTGCTGAGGGAAGGTAAGCCAAAAGAAAAAAAGTCCCTCTAACACTTCTCTAGCATCAGGACTAACAAGTACTGAAGAGGCAGCACAAAGAACTGGTTCCAAGGATCCCGGAGACAACCTTTTTCTAACCAGAAATGTTGTTAACCTGTGCAGGCAGGACAGAAGGTGTTCTTGCCTAAAAAGCAGGGTCCTACAGAAGCTTCATCTTTTATTATGAAGAAGGAAGTCTGAGCTCTCACCGCTCACACCTCAAGAGGAGTCATAAAGCACATACTCAAAAGTTTTTTATCAGTATTTTCACTTCCATCTCCTTTTACCTCTCTGAACAATTTTCCTTTTTTAGTGTACCTTACTAAGTAGCTCCTTCAGTTAACATTTCTTGAGCCTTCCTCCAACACCTCTCAGTCTTTACCGAGGCATACTGTTTTAAGAACCTAAACCTAAATATAAATAAAATAGCATTAGCTTATCAATCAGAACTATATCCTTGTGATGCCCTGAAGCACCCGATGCTACAGTTACCCTAAAGCTAAGTGACAGAAATAATTTCTACATAATGTGCTACATCATAAAGAAGTAAAAATCTACATCATAAAATAAAAAAAGTAAAAAGAAAGTTCACAGACTAATTGCCCAAAACTTATTTCACATTAAGTTCTAAACTGGAAAGCCTTAAAAGCTGCCTTCACCACATATCATCCTGTAAATAAGTTCTGTGTTACAGTGCCAAACACACTCATTCTTCTCAAATTAGGTGGCCTATTATTATTAGTTCAACCCATCACTGTTCCTTGAATTCATATGCTTTTGAGCTATACAGAATATTCTCACTAGAAACTTGTAAAGCAAACAACTCCTCTTAAAAACAGTATATGACAGAATCATACAAAAGATATTAATTGGGAATTTTGAATACATAACATCCAATTTTCCAAGAGTTTTCCAATGAGCATCAATGGCCTAGTATTAGGAAGCAAGGGATGCTAAGTTAGACCAGTAAGTATGCTTTTTAGCTGCATCTATAAAAGGCAAGTCAGGAAAAAACACCTAATATCCAAACTAATACCGGTTATACCACCAAAGTGTGCATTTCCAAGTAATACAGTATTTGCTGGTATACTATTTTCTACAGGATACATTTTCTTTTATCAGCTCTCCCTTCCTTTATAGCTTTAGTATCATTTAATCTCTTCTGATATGGAGTACTTTGATTGCATATACTGATAGCTTTTCCCAGTGCTTTTGCTCACTGCGTACTTTGACCTATTCTCTTTCTCCTTCCATTTCTATTTCCTCACCTCCTCACTGAGAGCTTCACACCTCATACAAAGTGTTTTATTTTACTATATTACCACTCCCCAGGTCACCATCTTCCTGACCTCCCAACTGAAATTTCATCAGGACTTTCTACTATGAGGAAAACCAACAGGATCAAATCAGCTACTTTTAGCCTATGCAGTGAGTATAAAAACAAAGTGCAGCTCACACCCTTTGATCAGACCAAAAATAAAGATCTGACAAATGGCTTCACCTTTTGTCTGACTGTTCTGTGCTTCTGGTTTTAGTCTCATTTCCATATGAATAGTTACAGTGCCTGATTATACTACACACGCAACCTAAAGCATATAGAGAAGAAAGTCTATGGCTACGTGAAGCAGGGTGATACAGGGTGATACATGAATCCTCAGCTTATTTTACACAATTTGATTTTCTTATCGGAGGAAGAACTCAGACCTGCCATTTCAGAAGTGGTTTCTGTACAGACATAATAATTATTGCTCATAAAAATTCCAACATAAAAACTATCATTACAAAAATTGATATTAGGAGCTGCGTTAATTCCTGCAAAACATCCACATCTCTGAAGTTGTTATCAAAACATGTCACCACAGTTTTAAAAACATGCAGAAATAAAGTAAATGTTAGTGTGTTGGATACAAAACAGATAAATACTAGGAAGTAAAGTTCACTAAACAGCACTATTTGTAGCATTTAACATCTTACAGGAAAGCATAAGGGAGAAAAGAAAAAAATTACCTTACTTCAGCTGGTGGATTTTGAGAGTAAGGATTTGCAGAGCACGCTAAAATCCTGACTACAGCTCCAGGATGATAGGTTTCCAGAATGTGCACTGCAGTGGGATAAACAGGTTCTTCAAAAGCAAGTTCCACATAGTCTTGGCTACAGAAGGTGGATGGTGTCCTCTTGAACGGCAGCCGAGCGCTGGGGCAGCGATCCCACCAGGTCCCGTAAGTTCGAAAGACAGCAGTCTGAGTAAAGTCACCAGAACTAGGGTACACGTTTGGAATACCCGCTAAATTCCACATGGTATACGACATGCTGTTTTCACTGCCATAGTGAGAGCTGAAATCCAACACTTCTTTGGCATACTGAACTATTTCAACATTGATAGGTAAGGCTCGGGTGTTTGATTCAATCGCCCTCCGACTGTTCATTTCTCCTCTCGTCGCTGTCCTAGCTCGGCGCCGAAGGCACATATAGTAAAACATGCTCAGAACCGTTAACATGGGAAACACTGGTGACATCTAGATATAACTTAGGAAGATGCAAAAAGTCAGGAGTCCTTTATAAGGTGCATTAATTGCTTGTGGTGTTTTGGAAAAGAGCTGATAAAACAGAATGAATAAACATAGTGAGCAGATACAACATTCTTAGAAAGCAAATTGTGCTCTTTCTAATATCCTCTTAAACAAAGTACTGCTACCAAAATAGTAATAAACTATTAGATTTTATTTTAAGGTAATTGCTTAGTTGGAGGTTACTAAGTGTGGCTTCCCATTTACTGCATCTAAAAGAAGAGAATACTGTGAAGAAAAATTAGCCAAAACCTGCCCTCAAGCAACAAAAAAACTAATGTTTAAATTAAGCATTATTTTCAGGGATTTATAAGAGAAAAAAAACTTGCACCGACTTAGGGAAGTAAAATCAAGTATGAAATGAAATTTGGCCCTTGCCATAAACAACTGTAAAAGAGTATCTTAAGACAGAACTTCACATTGTGAAGATACAGCTTCTCAAAACCACTGTGAAAAGCATTTTCTTAAAATCATTGTGAATGGTTTCAAGAGTGAAAAGAGCAAGCTTTGGGCTGTTAATCTAAACCACAAAACTTAATGCACTGCTTCCTCTATCAGAGTACTAATCTGAGAAAGACTCACAAAAATACCATCTTTACCATATGAAGATGTCCATGACAGCATACACCAGTGATAGAAGGGTCACCAGTCTCCTGAAGGATGCTCAGAATTCATTAACAGCATCATCTGCCTTTAAGCCATGCAACAAAGTAAGTCTTCAAAAGAGTCCTGGCACCAGAAGCAGAAGTTCTCGTAGAAAGCATTTTACTTCTGAAGAGAAAAAATTTTTTTCACTTATGTAACAATTCCATTAAACACAAAACGTAGTAGATCTGCATACTGTTAAGCTAATTAAAAAAAACAACACAAAACATACTAATAATTAAGGATACTATTGTGTTTTACACAGCCTGCATCAACACAAGTAGAACAACCAAATAAGCAGGATTAACAATTAAAAAAAGCTAAATTCAAGGTAGGTCACTTTACTAAAGTTTTCTATTTACGACAGTGAAGAAACATTCATAGCTGAATGTTTGCTACAGGACACAGAAAGGCTGTATCATATTCCCTGCTAACAAAGGTCCTCTTACACATGCTGGTCCCATATTTAGCAGCCACTCCATACCTGCGTGATGTAAACCGCGAGGTTTTCCACACACAACAAAATGTGCAGCGTATTCTCTGGTTTCCACTGACAGTACACAACACATTTGGGCTATGACTTCACATCCTCCAGTAGCACAAACCATTTCTCACAAACTGGCCTTCTGATTACTTTGTTCCTCAGCTTTAATAGCAGAGAATAAGGAGTAATGCCTGTAACCTGTTAAGAGGCCAAAACAGGGATGACTAAGCACATCTCAAAATAGAATAAATGTTTCTTCTACAGCCTGTACTGGAGTTGCCAGTTAGTTTATCACAGGATTACATGCTGTGGTAATCTCTGAACCAACAGACTCTTCTATTGCAGAAGGCAGCTCAAACAACAACTAACACGATGCCTCACACTGCCAGGCAGACACACCACATATTCAGCATTTGCAATGCTGAATGTACAAGAAAGACCACACTTTAGAGTTTTTGGAAGCACAAGCTTAAAGTAGGGTAAATAATTAAACAAATGGAGACTTTTGTATGTCTCTATACAAATCCACTGTGTGTGTTTCTCGGGTCAGTTGCTTGTTTCCCATACTTAAGCACACACACGCATGTACAAACAGCTCTCTTTCATTTGAACGATTCCAACAAGGTGGCACTTGTGGTAACAGATAAGGACAGGCTGCACTATTTGCCCCTCTTACCTATCACAGAAAGAAAGTTTACTAAAGTGTTCACTTCTCACTTTCTTGTCTCTTCTATTATTAGCCTTTTATTTAGCTCCTGTCCTTCCTTTTCACATGTTGACATAGCTGTCAACAACAAGAATTACTCCCGAAATTCAGTGCAGAAGGGAATGCATAAGACAATATGCTGGATCTACTTCAAGCTCCCCTGGAATACCAACAACCAAGAATGTCACAATTCCCACAAACCTGAACCACCTTTTAGAAAAGGCACTGGGATAAAACCAGCACAATCCCGAATCTCTCCTTAAAAAAAACCCAAAACCAAACAAAAACCCCACCCAAAAAAAAGCCAAATTAAACAACTTGAAACTGAAAACTGCTATTTTATTTTTTCAAAGCAGAGATGCTGTAAGATGTAAGTGAAGATTACAAATACATTGTCCTTCTAGTTTTTTCCTTCTTAAAAAGAAAAATCCATTTACAGAATATGCCAAAAGACTTTAAACTTCAACAAATGTACTGCTATTAAGCCCTGGAATCACAGGTAGATAGGCATATACATCATGTTCTAACTCAAAATTTCACCAATTAACATGATTTGAAGGCTGCTCCATGGAAATGATGGCTTTCCAGATCTCAATTTCAAGAATCATTCGGCTGGGGTACTTCAAGATCAGGTGGGAATCACTTTATCTCACATACACAACCTACACAACTTCGTGTCTGCACTGCAAACTCAAGGCTGCCTCTAGCCCCAGCCCGGAGCTCCCACAGTGCTGCTGTAAAACCCAGCTGTGCTCCTTTATCAGCTCCTCAGAGAGCAGCATAATCGGGGGGTGGTTCAGAGCTGTACATCAATGAACTGGCCACTTTAAGCCACGTCCAACAGAGCAGGAAACTTGAAATCATGCTGCAGATTTTCCATTAGCAGAAACATTAATCTGGGTCATTCCCACTCTGGCAACGTGATGATTTCATAAAACCTGCAAAAATTTCATGTCCTTGACGCTGACACAACTTTATCAATTTTGGCTGGCACTAGTCAACAAGCTCAAAAGTAAGTAAGTAGGAATACAGAGCTTTAATAAAAATGTATTAGTTTAAACAACAGAAGTGGAGGTAAATTAGTTCTAAAGAGTTTAGAATAATATAGGATTTAGTCATTTATAACAAGTAAGAGGAAACAGAAAACTATTCTAAAAGAAGGATTAAGTAAGCATTAGGACTACAATACAAATAGGAAGTCTTCTTCTGGCATTTTAAAACAAGCATTAATGATTATGTGGAGCTAAAAGACCAATGAAAAATTGCTCCAGAGGTTAAAGGATAACAAGCTAGTGAAAGAATTACATTAAATACAGTTCAGTAGGGTCAGATGATACAAAGATATTTTTTTCAAGACACTAACACAGGTCAAGTCGATTTCTAATTAAAAGGATTTAACTTTGCAAAAAAAGATAAAAATGCAGACTCAGATCTATGCAAAGAATCAAGACAAACAGTTCTGGAGCAGAGCAGTTCATGTACATGCAAATTTTACTTAGAAAACTCCTCCCTCCCACAAACTGCTTGATTATTTTAAAGAGATCCATTTAGGCCCATATAACTACATCTTCCAATCTCTGGCAGCGTCCTTGGCCTGTTGCATATAATTCATTTTCTTTTTACAGGCATAACTATGCCAAACTGAAGATTAATTAAGGTTTCTTTTAAATGCATCTTTTCATCCTCCTCCCAAACAGCAGCCCTCTCCTTCTTTTATTTGATTTTTTTCATGTCATAATTTTTTCTGTCAATTCCATGAAATTGACTGAAATGTTGCTATTAAACACTAGAACCTTCAGCAGTCACCAGAGACTAGCACAGAAGACACTTAACAGTTTTATTAGAAACAAAAAGTAATATGCTATGAACATACAAGAACATTGTGAGGTGCTATCCTATGCCTATATGTCCATTTTGCACTTCCAGGCTGGATCCAATTCCCAGCCTCTCTCCAGGGCTGCATGAGCTCTGCCCTCCCATCTCATGCTGCACACAGACCTATCCGTCTCTTCTTCACAACCACCTCTCCAGCCAGCACTGCTGGGGAGTCAGATGAGTCCTGGGGCTTGTCCAGGCAGACACCAAACACTCCTGCAAGCAAGTCTGTTCTTCTCCCTGAACCAAAACATGAAGTCAGTGCTGGCTCGAGGGAGCAGTAAGACTGCAAGCACCCCAAGTCACACCAGTTCAAAGGCCACTGAAATGTTACTTCTAGTTTTAGACAGGACTCCAGAGAACCACACTGGACTAGACCTGGAATAAAACTTTTTTGAGAGAGAAATTACCTTCTTTCAAAATACATTACAGTGCATCATATTATTTACAATATCTCCTACCCAGAATATTACTTCATTGACAACTATTTCAATTATATTCCCTTTCTCTATTATGAATAACCGTTCTTCCCCTCATGCTATACATATAGAAAGTTTTCTAAGACTGTAATGCAGGATTTTTGTAAAAATGTAAAAAGTAACAGATATTAAATTTATAAAAAAAAAAAAAGATGGCATATTTCATCACTGAGCCATCCCTGGATAAGCACGTGATAGACAAGAGTTCATACTATTTCAAGAGAAGCTAATGTAGCACAATAAACATGTATACACCAGGTTTGATTCTTAAAGCCAGAGAGGCAATAATTCCTGTTTACACCACTGTGGGAAGATGGCTGGGGGTAAAAAATGGAGGAAACTGAGAAGTTATAATCACATCTTAACGGAAATTCTAATGGTAAAGAAATTATAGGGTAAAATGCAGCTGCTGCTCCCTGGATGGAAAGCAGCTGGCAGCTCCACGATGATTCCCCATACAACAATAAGCACCTGCTATGGGGGAAGAAACGGAGGGTGAAGACACCACAACCAGGCTCTGTAGAAATCCTCGCAGGGAGGGGAACTAGAGAGTACTTTGCAGCTGATAAACTGCACAGCACCTGTCGACCAAGGGGGATAGGAGATGTCCCGCTGCTGAACCAACAACTGTGGCAAAATCTCTCTCCTCAGATGAACTTGATTAATTAAAGCCTAACTGCAATATTAATGCACATCTCCATCCCAAAGTTACCTGCCTCCAAGGTATGACCATCCCCACTGGACACGCACTCCGTATTTTTTGACTGTATCTTTAAAAGTGAAGCAAAACAAATTTACACCAATCAGTAATAACGGTACTTATGACAAAAGTCACTCAAGCTCCACCTAAAAATAAAGAAATAGTATAAAAGTAAGTTGAGAATGGGGGGAAGACCTCACTGTAACTACCTGAATCAGTCAACAGGCTGAACCTGTGTTCCCCTCTCATAGGGACACCTGTTGGGTAAGAACCACTCTGTGCGTGCTGAATACTTTTACTGGGACCAGAGCTTGTCTATCTATGGCTTTGAATATGTTTTTGCAGTCAGATACTATCACTGGCAATCTCTGAACCTTCACCTGTCACAATTTTCTATTAATAAGACCGTTTTCCCATAAACTGTTACTGTAAGTCCTTCATGGGTGTTGGCAGCTGTTGGCAGCAGGTAACATACTCTAAAGTGTGAAGACCCACTGCAGGGTCTCCCTGACACTGTTGGCCTTAGCCCCCTGGAAAGGGCAGTCAAATTGCCCTCCAATCCAGACGTTCAGTGAACAGTCCCCATAAGAGGACACTGACACACCGGTTGGGCATGAGGGTCTCAGCTTTCTTGGGGCATTGACAGACTAATAAATCACTGATGAACTCTCCCCACACTAAGGGTAGAGGAAATCTCCTGTTTTAACACGACACATGAGTTCTGGTAATCTCACACTTGGGAGCACTGAACAGAGTTTTCTTTCATTTGACTATAAAGGAAACAGCAACACTGACAAATAACAAAGAACATATAAATGACAAAAGCGATCTGAAAAAAATTAATGCACTTTAATATATGCACCTTAGATAAAAGATGACAAATGGGAAATCTCTTAATTATCTTTGTGCACTAATGCACAGAGGGAATACTGGATCCTTACACTACAGTCTAAAACAGAGTACTTTTACCACAGGTTGGCATCTCTTGCTGTTAATTACCTAGATTATACCAACATCTACACTCAACTTGTTGAAACTAGAAGCAATTATTAATTAAAAATTAATAAGCTCTTACAGCATACTTTAAACTCAGGCCCTACTTGCTGTTTTTTTTCATGTAACGTAGTCTGGCACTAAAACCAGCCATTTTACACATTTTTAATTCATAAATTTATAGTTTGAAGAAAACTGGAATATATGGCAAATTCCACCTATCTAAAACCTTGTGTTGCCATCATGAGCACCAAAATATGCAAAATCCAAGAATTTGACATTACTTCATTGACTGCCTTCCTGCTAGGACCACATTTATTGTGTGGTTTAGCATCACAGTATAAGGGAGACAAAAGTTACTTCTGCACCTATGACATGCTCCAGGTGGCCATCCTGCCTTCTGGAGGCTGTCTTCATGGATAAAAGAAATTATTTCTCAATATGGGTAAATCATCAGGTAGCCATTTCTATCCAAAGCCTAATGTCACCAGCAGTATACCACTTAATTTCGACCAACTACCTTTCCAGCTATGGTAAAATTCTCCTCTTCATGCCAAAAAACTAAAAGCAAAAAGTTCCCACTGAATACTACTTTTAAAAAAGACATTGAGTGCATTTGTCTTATTTGTATTCTCAATCTTCTCTTGACATTTTCTCTAGACTCTGTATAGCATTTACTTGCTGGTCAGCTGCTTCCTCACTGCATTGATCACAGCTATTAGGCCACACAGTTGTTATCTCCCACTGTCACAGAATCAATTAGCTTGGAAAAGCCCTCTGATTGAGTCCAACCTCTGACCTAAAACCACCATGCCAACTAGACCATGGCACTAAGTGCCAGTCCAGTCTTTCCTTAAACATCTCCAGCACCATCTCGGGCAGCCTACTCCAATATCTCATCGCCCTTTCTTTGAAGAAATTCTTCCTGATGTCCAACCTAAACCTCTCCTGGTACAGTTTAAGACTGTGTCCCCTCGTCCTAATCATGTTCATTCATGTCCAAATAATATCCATTCACCAGCGTGCACTGGTAACAAATAACAACGCACAAGAAGTGAAGCACCCCAAAGCACGTATGTGAAAGAAAAAAATAAAGAAGGAATAAGACATCTCATTTTTCAGCTCCTACCCTGCCTTCTGTGGTGTTGTGATCGGGCAACGGGGTAGAGGTGTAAGTGTGTAACACGCAGGCGGGACATCCGCAGGGGAGAGGAGCGCAACCCGTGCCCAGCCCTGCCCGCTTTGTCTGCTCCCAGCACTGTTCCTCTTTGCCCGCTCCAGCCCATCCCCACCACTTCCCACCCCTTAGGGGCCCGCGCTCCCTGACGACAGGGCTGGTTCCCTTCCCCTGGGGGAGCTCCCGCCGAGGCCCAGGGGCAGCGGCGGGCGGGACCGCTCGGTGCCGCCGCTGCCTCCGCGTCCCTTTTCCGCCGCACGGCCGGGCCCCGCCAGCCCCCGCCGGGCGGGCGCGAACACGCACGCACATACATACATATATACATACATATACACATACGCACATACATATATACATACATACACACATACATATATACATACACACATACATATATACATACATACACACACACGTACACACCCGCAGCCGCCCGCCCCCGCCGCGCAAGGCCAGCCCCACACGGGGGCTGTGCCGGGCCCGGCGCCGCAGTCCCCCCGCCCTGACCCGCCCGGCGGCGCCGCCGCCGCCACCCTACCCCGTCCGGAGGGCGGAGCCGCCCGGGCCGCCGGTGCCGCCGCCGCGCCGTGCGCCGCCGGAAGCCCCGCACGGAGGGCGC
>JAWWES010000115.1:74417559-74436457 GCA_035583135.1 Lophotriccus pileatus | reverse complement strand
CCAATGAGGGAGGTTCTAACAAGGGTACATAACAGTGGGAATTAACATTAATGTAAATTCTATTGTATTGTATCCCCAAATGATTCTAATCATGCAGAATTTCCTCCTAGCACATGCAATTCTATTAAACATTGGCGTCATTCTTTGCTGGTGTAAATGTTTGTCCCTCATTCCATTTCCATGTATTCGAGCTCTTCCTCTTCCTCCGCTCGTCTCCTCCAGAACTCGTGTGCTTGACTTGGTCCACCACCAACAATTTTCATGTATTTTTATTAAAAGATAAAGTGTGTGCTTAAATTTTATACACCATTAAACAACCGCAGTATTTCACAGAATCACAGAATATGCTGAGTTGAAAGGGACCCACAAGGACCATCAAGTCCAATCCTTAGCCCTGCACAGGACCATCCCCAAGAGTCACACCATGTGTCTGAGCGTATCATTCAAACGTTTCTTGAACTCTGTCAGGCTTGGTGCTGTGACCAGTTCCCTGGGGAGCCTGTTCTGGTGCCCAACCACCCTCTGGGTGAAGAACCTTTTCCTATCCCACCTAAACCTCCCCTGAGACAACTTCAGGCCATTCCCTTGGATTCTGTCATTGTTCTTCACAGAGAGGAGATCAGTACCTGCCCCACCTCTTCCCCTCACAAGGAAGTTGTAATTGCAATGGGGTCTCCCCTCAGTCTCCTCTTCTCCAGGCTGAACCAAGTGACCCCAGCCTCTCCTCATACGGCTTCCCCTCAAGGCCTTTCACCCTCTTCATTGCCTCCTTTGGACACTCTCTAACAGCTTAATATCTTTCTTACATTGTGGTGCCCAAAACTGCACACAATATTCAAGGTGAGGCCGCACCAGTGCAGAGCAGAGCGGGACAATCACCTCTCTCAGCCAGCTGATGATGCTTTGCCTGATGCCCCCCAGGACAGGGTTGGCCCTCCTGGCTGCCAGGGCCCTGCTGACTAATCTTCAACTTGCCATCGACCAGGACCCCCAGGTCCCTTTCCATGGCACTGCTTTCCCGCCCCTCATTCCCCAGTCTGTTTGTACATCCAGGTTGCCCCATCCCAGGTGCAGAATCCAACACTTTCCCTTGTTGAACTTCATATGATTGCTGATTGCCCAGTCCCCTAATTTGTCAAGGTCTCTCTGCAGGCCATCCCTGCCTTCAAGGGAGTCAACAGCTCCTCACAGTTCTGTGTAATCTGCAAACTTGCTTACTATCCCTTCCAGTCCTGCATCCAAGTCAATTATCAAGACGTTGAAGGGCCCTGTGGAATCCCACTAGTGACAGGTCACCAGTCTGACGTCACCCCATTCACTGTTACCCTCTATGCTTGACCCGTGAGCCAGTTGTTCACTGACTGCATGCTGTGTTTATCCAGCTGTGTGCTGGACATTTTGTCCAAAAGGATGTCTCTGCTGCTTGGCACTGATTCTTGGTAGATCACAAGGAATTTATACTATAGACTCACTGGGGCAAGGGCAGTGTCTCCTATGAAGTCCCTAGTATGCATTATGAGATAGATAGATAGATGATAGATAGATAGATAGATAGATAGATAGATAGATAGATAGATAATGTATATATAAAAATTATATAACAGTAAAAAATTCAGCATTTGAATGGCTAAGAACTGCCCTTAGTGTGGAAACACTCTGATGTGTAATTAAACTTGTGTAATTAAACTAATCTATAATTAACTCTGATATGTAATTAAACTTTAAGAATAAAGCATAAAGAATGAGACAATCCTAATTTATCAAAATACAGTATTACCTGGACATGTTATGGTTAAACATCTTTCCTCTTTTTGTCTTTCTGCAGAAATATGAGCAATAATCCCAAAGCCTAGAAAGGGTGTGCTGACAGAAGTCTTTGTGGGGTTTTTAATGAGGATTAGGGAATCTGAGATAGCAAAATCTACTGTATACGAGGAGGTTGTAGTGCAAGAATCTTCAGACAAGTTTTAGATCAGAATTCTTTGTCAGCAGCAGTAGGATCCAGTAAGGATAATATGCTAATTTTAACCAGTGATAGGTTTCATATAGGGATCTAAAGACACAGAGGTAGATACAATCTCATTAAGCTTTTGTGTTGACACTGCACAGCTTGTTATTGCACTGAATTGAAATTTAAGAGTAGGAATGTAAAACCTGTATAACATTTTAGAAAAATAGACAGTAACATTGAAACCTGAATAACAACTGAAAGAAGAAGTAGGATATTCCCTTAGCCCTTGGGCTACCACCATTTTTCTGTTCCAGCAGACAAGTAAATGCTCTAGGTGTCTATGCCATAAAAATTTTCCCAGAGGCAATTCTGGCAAGGCACCTACTTTCTTCAAACCAGACCCGCCGCTTTAACCTTCTGAATGTCAGATTTCTAAAACTAAATGCTCCTGGTGCACTGCTGGCTGCTTCTATTCTCTAGGCTTCCCTTGCAGCCTGCTAGGAGTGCAGAGAAGTATCACAGGCAGGTACTCTCAAGGAACAGGGACAATTCATTCCTTCTTCATAACAACTAGAGAGCTGCAAGGTACCTTTAAACAAGGTCTCATTGTAATTTCATGATGAAAGGAATGTTCTAACAATTAGCAGGGCAATTAGTGTTTTATCAGGCTTATTATATTGATTGGTAGTAATTGTTAATTAGCTGAACTCTCCTTTATCATGCCAGTAATTTTTCTTTAGAAATTTATCAGCCATTTCATATTTTATAGCATAATGGCTGTATGAACTGTCTGGCAGCAATGAGCAAAAGACCGGTAGTTTTGAGATAGATGTGTGTAATGTCCACACTGTGCATTTTTTTTAGGACAAAAACCAAGGGAATAGGTACAGCTGCAGTGCAGTACTTCAGTGTTTGCACATCTGAGCCATATTGATTTCAATAGAGGTATGTCATATAGCCTCACAAAAAGACATTGTCAGGCTCTCATCAAGCATCACAGAACTGTTTTACACTCTCTACAATATGTTCATGTGGCCATAGATATTTTTATAGGTCAGTTGTGTTCCATGGCTACAAAACTGACTGTGTCTCATCCACTGCTGCCACATTGCACAATGGTACCATCAGTCAAATCAGAACTCAGCAGAGCTGAAGAGTTACAGATGCTAAACAGTAAGGGGATTCCACACAGGGCTTAGAAACCTCGAAAGCGTTGAAAAGTACTGTGAAGTTCATATCACTGTTCCAATCAGATCAATGTGAGCATTGTTATCAGTGGCAATGAATGGAGAGGCTGGTGGTGGTGCTTTGCAACTGTCTTAGGCTTCCGATACGACGGATCAGAGATGCAAAAGTTTTCTTTCAGAAATAGCATGTCCATCCACTGCATGCAGAAAAGTGACTTTCAGACACGTAAGTATGCCAACGGTAAAGCTATATGCTTATTTAGTACCTTTCTCAACTGATAGACATATCATGCAAGTATGAAAAGTAAAATTGATATATTAAAAGACAGCATAAGAAAATATACATATAAAAAGTTAAGGAGGCTTTAGTGCTTGCTATGGTTAATTAAAAAAAGAAAAAAAAGGAAAGGAGAGGAAATATGCAAAGCACATTGCAAGGCTTATTTTGTGATGGAATAGTTCCGAGTATATATTAGAATTCAGCATCTTCTTTAGTTGCCTTGTTCTAAAACAAAATTATTCCTGAATTTTAGTGAAGGAAAGTCTAGAAGCTCTAAATGTATGCAAGCTTTAAAACGTCATGGGAAATCTACCACAACTTGGGCAGTTAATGACCTAATGACCTCTTGGTTAACCTAATGAGTCTTCTTCAGCAAGCAAGGGCATGAAAAACGAACCTGTCTTCTCAGAGAGATGAGGTCTATTCGTCAGCAGAAATTCAGTCCTCTCAGAATTGAGGACAAGTGGTTTCTGGTTGTTCATCTGAGCTTGTCATTCAAGCATCTTTCAAGAATGTAGAGCAAACTAGGAAAATGGATTGAGAAAGAAGGCTCATATTGCTAGGGCAGGTGTATAAAACTGGCAAGAAGCCTCTAGTTTTGTTCTTTGTCCTTTTTGTTTTGAGCAGATAATGTGTAAGTAAAGAAACTGACACTTCCCTCAATATGTAAGCTTTTAGCAGCCAATTTCAGGAAAGACCTAATGAGATTCAGCCTCTAACTGGAAGCTTGTATCCACCTCCTTTTCCCTGCTATACCAACAGCTAAAAGGTACGCTATGTATGTGTGCTTGTAAACTTCATATGTGTACACACACACACAGAGGAAACACTTCTGATCTCCTTAATTTGTGAAATTCCCTTGAGTATAGATACGGTACAAATTTAAAATAGCACAGCCAAGATGTCTGATCCAAGCATTCTCTGGTTAGTAAGGAGTTTGCTACAGCAATAAAAACAGCTGGACTAAGTCAGTTCTGAAGTATGCTTGGGTACTGTGTTGGCATTCAAATTATCGGAATATAAAAGCCACGGTTCTGGGGTGGTTTTCATTCTTGTCTAATAATTGTACTGGAATTTTCTATCTTAGTGAGCTGGATGCTCTATTTCTGTCTTACAGCTAGTCAGAAACAAGCAAACTACAAATTGCAAGTACTCCAACCCCTGGGTCTTGGTTTATTTAGCTATCTCCTTCTATTTTGCACATTTTAGCTTTGGAAATTGTCAAATTTTCTTACAAGAATTTTGCTAGTTTCCCTAGTTGATAAAGTAGGTTCCTGATCTAGGTAATATTTATAAAGAGAAGGTTAATAGGAAGCAATATCAAGCAACATAGTGTCATACTAATACACAGAGGAATTGTAATGGGCAGAACATCTACATATAAGTTCTCCATTCAGCATTGCCAGGGAGAAATACAGGGAAGTGAGAGTAAATACTAGCGATCCCAAACAAGAAAAACTGGGCATCATTTTAAAATAATTCCTTCTCTATGTCCATGTATCATTATCATTTTGGAGAGGTCTCATAACATAATAGGAGGTTTTGGTTCCTAGCTATAAAATTACCAGCACTGCGAAACTTTAAAGGCACAGATATGTTCATGCTGTGTTAAAGACAACGGAGTTACATGCTGTTAAACCTGCATGGTCTGGGATTTTATCAGCTGTCAGTTGATTCCCAGTATGTTAATGAAGACCTATGTACAGTGTTCTGGATTAACATAAGGCTTATAACTTGTTACTTTAGCACTAAACAAGATTTAGTTTTTTGAGCTGTTGCATCAGTTACCTCAATTATTCATCCTGGGAATTAGTGTACAATTAGCATGAATTCCTGCTCTCATGGAATAGATGGTTATGGTAATTTGGATGCAGATTTTGAAAGAATTCTGAATAATGAAAAGACTGATATTAATAACTTTTTATCAGATACAGCTCAGACTGTGTCAGGAACAATTTTTTTAATGTAGAAATATCTTCACAGTTTGTTTTATTTGTTCCATTGTCCCTTCAGTTTCAGGCTATTTGGCACATGTGACAATGACTTTACATAATTATGACTGTGAAATAGTTTTCAACTGCAAATGTAAATAAAATATTTTTCTTGCTTCTGTACTGATTTGTACACTTTGAAGTGACTGGAATTAACCCATTATAAAGTAGCACAAGAAAGATCCTAGGTAGGTCAGTTCTTCCTGGAGCTTTTTCCTCCAGAGCAGCATGCTCGAGATTTGTCAGTGAGTTACTGGTATTGCAATTGATTAGTTTATCCAAAAACAAGGTAACAGCGTGCAGTTGCTAAGAACATATGAATATGTTTTTCAGGGCAGAGCAATCTTATTCTTAGTTTTTAAATACAGCTATTTCATCAGAAGAGTGGTGTTTGGTTTGAATCTGTTGGGATTTTTTTAATCTATTGATTTCTCTGTTCTTGGCACCAAAAGCTTTCCTTACTCTTTAGAGGACATGGCTAGGGATCATTGGTCCAATCCTGAGGCTGCAGTGACATCTGCAGCGCCTGCACGGGTTTAGGATGCACAGAAAACTGCTTATGTGCATGCAGCCCACTCATCTCCATGCAGGGGAGACCAAGTTACTTGGAATAACCAGCAAAATTAAACAGGGCTTTTTTTGCTGCCTGCTGTTAGCTTCCAGTATTCATTAATGAAAGATATTCAGCACTGTTAGTGAAATTTTTCCCTCTTCTATTATTATAACCCTTTAGATTGAGTGTTGTCCTGTCCCTGGCTTCCTGATGATCACTTATTCTGGGCACATAGTTGGTCCTGAAGGTGGCATTGTTATTGACTGAACCTCCTAACTGCTTGAGAAAATGTTGATTACTTCACATTCCTGAAAATTAATCCTGAAACCTTCCTGAACTATATTAATCAACTCCTTTAACTTTTTCTCCAGTGGAGAAGGTGGAAGCCAGCAATGTCACTGAAGAGCAGATGCTCCTCCCTGACTCATTAGCACCTTGCCTTCTTCAGTTGCAAAATCCTGGAAACCAGGAATGCTATTTATAGCTTTTACAAAGCTCCATTGGCCTGTCCTGTCTCTGCAGATAACCACTTATCTGCCTCTTCCACCATGTGAAGTTGGCCCCTTGTGACAGCACCCTCAAGACCTGCAGAAGCGATGGTTCTGGAATGACATGACAGGTCTGAGGGAGGTTGATGGCAGCAAGAACGGAAGACCAATGGGAGCATTTAAACACAGCAGCTTCCAGGAGACTGAGGAAGAAATCAGTGGCATGAGGATGACCAAAGGGGAATATGAAGGCATAGGAGGGATGGGGAGCAGGGATTCCCATGAATAAGAGCTGCCTTGATCCCAAGACAGAAGGGTAATCTCAAAATACCTATAAAGCTGGTAACAAATTACTTTTCAATTTTTTAATATGTGTATCCAGAGTACATTATGATCAGAATGAACGGGGGCACTTAGATCTAATGATAGAAACCATGTTAGAAAAAAATGGGAGTGTTTTCTTCCCATTATCTTCTGACATAATTATCTTCTGACAGTCATCCTAGCATGATGTTTCAAAATCAAATACTACTTTTGGATTGTAATCAGCAAGAATATTTGTAGTCCTCTGTCTTCAAGGCATGTATCAACAGATGTCCTTGTGGTTTCTATAGATGATTTTTCCTTCCATATGCAAGGCAGCACAGCTTGACTGGCCAAGGATACTACTCTCAAGCATTAGGCTTTCCTAACTCCTGAATACCGGATACTAGGAATAAGAATCCGTATTTCATGTTGGAATGAAAAACCCTGTGTTTCTAAGGACAGTAGTGATAGCCACTATAAGTGCTTTTTTTATGATGTTAAAAAGTAGGAACCTTTAAATGTTGATAGCAGAGGTATGCAGTACAAGTTAATGCTGTGGTGATCCATTTTCCGCACGTAGGCAATGTCTCTGTACATACTCCTCGCATACAGTAGTAGCTATGCACACAAGTGGAAATCAAGTGCTAGAGGTAGTAACACTCAGGTCTGCTGCAGCCAGCTGAGTGACCTTAAATATCTATAACCTTTCTATGTATACAGATGCTCTCCCATCACAGAGGAGGATTAATGATGTTACTTCACAGGACTAATGAGAAAATGAATCAGTTAATGTTTGATTCACAAGGCTATAAAGCATTATATAGACATTGTTTGTTTTTAATTCCTCCCTCTATAATGCTGGCTAAGAAGTAGTATTTTTCATAATACTACCATTATTAAAATCACATTATATTTCCCAGATAATCCAAAGAATCTTTTTGATATGCTTTTTCTTCCTACTTTTCTGCTTAGTATTTCTCTTCCAGGCTGCACGGATTGCAGAATCTCAGTTCAACAGTAAGCACAGGTTAGAGGATCCAGGCAGGTAGGATTGTATGTGTGGGTGTGCATGTGTTCCCCCCTCCCTCGCTTTAAAGTCACAATCAAAGGGCTTTATTCTCTTCTTAGAATACCTAATTATCTCTGATTTTTCGTTAGTTTCAGGATCTCATTCTTGAGACCCAGTTTACTCTTCTGGATGGAAAATATTTAAAGGTGTCGTGGGTTTGCCTAGGGACAATTTTTACCACGCCCCCCGACACAGTTGTTCTAAGTTGCTCTAAGTTGAGAGAAGGTTTATGCAGACAAAAAGAGATCTAACTGGGGAGAAATAATATTAGGATTTATTACTAAACAACTACATCTACAACAATTCTAATTAAGCAAAAGCACTATGTATTTACAGAAATACCCCTCCCCCACTTTGTATCAGTCCAAGAGGAGAAGCAGTGTCCTTTCCACTTTCAAAGCTACAGGTCTTCTACACAATTCTGCAGCCTTTGAAAGTTCCTCTCTATTATCTCTGGGATGACAACTCTGCCTCGTTGCAGCTGGAACTGTTTTTCTCTGTCTCATTCTCTCCTCTGTGTCGACCTCAGGGCTGGGCCTACCTCCTTCCTGGGCTAAGGCCGAAGGCTGGGGTTACCCAGATCCTGTAAGGTCTGCCATGGACTACAAGGGACACTTGCTTTTCCATGGTTTTCACCACAGGGTCACAGGGAATAGTGGCTTTTGAGTCCACCCCTGTTTCTTGTGGGGTCCCTTCCCAAGGGAATAGTCCTTGATAGACCTCTCCAACGTGGGTCTACCCCTTGGACAACAGTTCTTCCATTCTCTGCTGTCCCTTGGGGTCACAAACTCAGCTGCACCAGCATCGATCCCTCTCTGGGATCCCAAGATCTTACCCAGGCCTTACTCTGGTGTAAGATTCCTTTCTGTGCCCACAAATCACTTCAAGACTGTTTCATCTGGCTCTCCCATGGAATAATATCTACTTCTCTGCTCCATCATGGGCTTCTTCATAAGCTGCAGAGGGTCATCTCTGTTCCCCAGCAATCTTCCACAGACAGCAGGGATTTTTAGATTTCAGTCCTTTCGCTGCTGAAGGCAGAGAGAGAGAGCGGGGAGAAGGAGCCTCCCCTTCAGACTTCCTCTCTCCGGTTGCTGCTGCTGCCAGCTCTGACCTTGAAGGCTGCGGCTATCTCTCTGGCTGGAATCCTTTCTGCAGCAACCTCAT
Source organism: Lophotriccus pileatus (assembly GCA_035583135.1). Classification (NCBI taxonomy): domain Eukaryota; kingdom Metazoa; phylum Chordata; class Aves; order Passeriformes; family Tyrannidae; genus Lophotriccus; species Lophotriccus pileatus. The sequence goes on along the minus strand of JAWWES010000115.1, from coordinate 74,427,465 downwards.
CCAAGTCCTTTAAGTTTTTTTCCTCACTCTGTTACATGTCTCGGTCAGGGGGGCTTCAGTGCTGCCCCTGCCCCCGGCCCAGGGCCAGGGGAGGAGGGAAGCCTGGCCCCCCTTGGGAGCCTAACACCTCCCCCTACATGGCTCCTCAATTTTTCTTCTGTGCAATAAACCTTCTCTTCCTTTTTCTTAAATATGTAATTGGCAAAGTCGTTACCAAAACTTATGATTGGCTTTACTACGGAAATTTACCTGGACAAACTACTTACAATTCCCCGAAGAGGGGGGGACCCCTTGCAAACCCACGACAAAAGGATATGTCTCAGAGTTTGTCCTCCCACTTCTATAAAGTTGAAAGAGGTCATTCTCAAACAGTCAAGTGAACATTCACGTTCAGATAGAACATACATGCTTTTCCATCTGGTCCTCGCACCAGCTAACAAACGTGAAAAGATATCATCAGCAAATAATGTGAAGCATTGTTTAATCATGTGTCATTTCTTTCTTGTTTAATACCAGAGGACTTATGCTTTTGTAAAAATTTCTACAGGGTCTTAGAGCCACCTATGTAATAATTGGTTCATATTCAATAAAAACAGATCACCTGTGCAAGCCTGTGCTTGTTAAAATAAAAGGTAGCAATGATTACACACTCATAACACAAATAAGAATTCTGATCTGTGTTCTTGTTTGCTTTTTTTCGGTTGTTTTTTTTTGGGGGTTTTTTTTGTTTTTTTTTTTTTTGGTTTGGTTTGGTTTGGTTTGGTTTGGTTTTTTTTTTGTTTGTGTTTTTTTTTTTGTGGTTTTTTTTTTGTTGTTGTTTGTTTGGTTTTTATTTTATTTTTTCAGTAATATTTTTGGTTGTCAAATGCATACATTCCTCAAAGAAATCAGGCTATATCCTGTCCTAATACAAGCATAAGTGTCCTAGGAACATAGTTTGAGGATGAAGCAGGTCCTGTTTAGATTTCCCAAAGGACTCTTGTATTTCCTTTAGGAAAAAAATAATAAATCATTCTTTTATTTCCTTCTGCTACATGCTGTTAGACTTGCCAATATGAGATGCTTTCTGGAAGCAAGTGAGATAGCAGTTCATTTGAAGCCTGGGTTAAAAACATCTTTTTACACTACTGTGTGAGTCTTTCCAGTCCACCCAGTTAAAGAGTTTCTTTTTACTTCTAGCTTTTCATCTGGATTCAGGCATTCTGAGAAATCGGTTCTCACTCTTCCAAGGGTTAAATTTCTGCTAACAAATATGGACTATTTGATATGAAAACCATTATTGTTTGATATGTCAAATAAAACATTTGTCAATCAAAACTCTTTAAGCAGTGGGCTATGTGACATTTACTCTTTTATAAACCGACGAAGTCCCTGGTGGCATGCCTTTCTTCCTCTCATTTAAATAGTGGTAGGAGAACAAATCACACTTCAGGGCAAGTTGATAACTGCCAGTCACGATTTCTGCCTTGTTTACTATAATGAGGAGGGTAATAAATGCATCTGACCATTTCAGCTGGCATTTGCATAGATGAATGATTTGTCCAGTCAGTCGCTCTCCAGTGATTTGGGCCTTTTTGTCAGCACAAAGAGCATTCAGTCTCCCTGGAATTTACAGCAGCCAAGCTCTCATTAGCAAACATCCTTTACCATGAATGATTCAAATAATTACCACTGAAATAATAAACTGTTTCACAAAAACATTTTATTTGATGGCTCCAAACATCAACTTTTCTGAATTGTTGACATTCAAATAAGCCAGAGAGCTTTATTGTTGAGCAACAATGATCCCCTTGTAAAAGGGTGGGCATTGTTTTACCTCCAGCAGACCTTTAAACTTGGCCAGATATCAAATGTGTCCCTCAAACAGCTAGCCAACGTGCTGGATAATTGGAGGGTACGTACCAGATGGAGCTATAGTAAAACTGTATGTTCAGGCTCCCAACTAATTTTCACTAGATTTACTTAGGATATTGTGAGCGTAAAATTCCAGACTAATTAGCAGCAAGTTATCTCTTTGCTTCTACAGGACTTGTGTAATTATTAAAAGCTTCTGCTTGCACTGAGCTCTCAGTTCTGAGTTCTCTTCTGTGATGGTATTCTATGTGCATAATTAAGTGTTATTTGATGTAGTTTTGGAGTTCAATCAAATGAGCAAGCAACAATTATATCCCATTATGATCTCCTCTAGTGCCTGGCAATAGGGATGATGTCACTGCATCTTCACACCCGTAGCATGAGGCAAAAGGAATTTCCTGCTATCATTCTCCTTTACCCTTTTACCATGCGTAATTAGAAAAGTTTTATTAGTTAATTTAGAGTAAGGCTATTTACTACAGGTTTTCATAGGCTGCAGGAATGTATTCAGTTTTCATCGCAGCATTGTCTGCATGGGTATGTGCATGAAATTATTATCTTAATATCAGGCAAACGGGATTCAATTGCACATTTTATGCTTCTCTTAACTGCAAGGAAACAAAATAGAACAACAGAAGGGGGAAATATTTCACTCATCCTAGCACATTCTTCATTGCATGATTTCACTTTCACATTAAGGTCGGGTAGGTAACAATAATCTCAAACAGTCTAATACCTGAGACCTTGATGTTCAGAAATAGAATAACTGAGCCCTGATTTTCATTTATAGACCCTTTATATCCCTCTGGCAAGATAAATTTCTTACACTGCCAAGGAGAGGTAGAGAGCTCTTAAAATATGTGAAAGTCAGGCCAGTAAAATTAAATACATTAAAACATGTGACTGTTATTTGCAAGCTATAAAGTGTACTCCCTAAAATATAATGTCTAATAATTGTCCTGAGTCAGGAAGGCAAATATTTAGAACCCAACTTTTCATACCTAGGTATTTGCAATAGGATGAAGAAAATCTGCCTCATTTTTATTCACCCAAGGGTAATTGCCCATTACAACATCCAAATTTGGGACTATATATCCTATTTAAGCACCCAGCTTTGCAAACTGAATCCAAGTGAACAAAGTTACTTAGATAAATTGAACACCATCTTTGAGCTTTCCAAGTTTGTCCATAGGCATTTCTTCTTCATCCAGCCAAGACCATTCAAGTCCAGTCTAGTTCAGTGTTATTTTTTATTTCTTTCTTCTGTTTCTCTAATCTATAATCACTACCTAGATGAAACAGAGTATTTTTCATTTTCCTTTTTGGCTTTTCAGGTGCAACATCAGAGGAAAATTCAGAAATCCCTTAGTAATTCACTTTTGATGGATATATAGATTTTTAAAAATTTCTAGTCCATTTTGGTGTTGATAGAGCTAAGAAATAAAATGAATTGGCTGGAGCCATGTGCAGATGACCATGTGTGAAGAACATTTTCCACACCTTCTGGTAGTACCATGTTCTTTTAGACTGAGAGGAGCTTGCTGCCTTGCAATGAACAGCAGTAAAAGCTCAGTTAAAAGCAATGCTGCTTTCCAGAGAGGTCCATTTTACATGTCAGCAGAAAGAGAACCCACACATTTATATTTAACTCATATTTTTCTCTCTGTAGTCTTCTGTAGTGAGTAGTTTACACTGTTACCATCTTGCCAATATGCCACAGGTGAATATGCTATTTCTGCCATCACCAAGCTAGGCTTTAAAGTTGACTTAATTAATAAGCTATTCAAACTCAAACTGCAGACATCTTAGACATCAATACGGTTTCAACAGCAATAAAACAATGTCCAGTTTCAGTGAGAACAAAAACCCCCAGAATTTAAACCAGAATTTAGAGTGGGATTCATCTCCAGATATAGTTGCATATAGTTAGATGTCTAGGTGGGAGGCAGGTATCTAAGGTCTCATCTCAGTAAACTGAAACCCTGTCAATACCGTCAGAGGACCACGGAGAACAAACTCAGGTCTCTGTTGACTGTAAATAGAACTCCACATGTTACAAAGGAAGATATCTTGTTCACCTATAGAAATCTCCATGTGGACACCTAAGTCTCAGTTTAGTTACCCAAAAATAGTCACTTGGTGTTATTTGAGATATTCTGTGATATCTAAGGAATCTGCACAGGGCTTGGAGCAATTTCCACCCCTCTGCAACAGCAGCTGAAGGCTTAGTGCAAGCAAAATACCGCTAAAACCACTAATAACACTGTAACTCTTAAAAAAAAAAAAAAAAGTATCTTAATTTTGACCTGAATCCTTCCTCAGGTCTCCAAGTCCAGAAATGCTGAAAATTCTAGCTCTGACAAAACTGGAGCACCCTGTGTAGAGTTGGTTTTAGACCCAGGCAGAGTAGGTGCCTGCCTAATGCTGCACACTGCTGCTGACAGGGAAATAGCTTGCAAAGGACCATTTATGTATATGTCAGCTTCTCAGGAATCTGGCACCTTCCTCACATCTCCCCAGTTAGCCTCCACTGCTGCTCCTGTTTCTACTTTGTAGAAGACTATGAGGTCTGATCCCAGTACAAGAACTATTTACAGAAAGCAGTTGTATTTTATTTTTCCAGCTCACCTTGTGCTTAGACAAACTACGTGATTTAGCTCATCAAGACATTGCAGTTCCTTGTAATTGTAAAATGCAGCTGCAGTTCATTAGTAAAACATTTCTTTCATTTCTTACTTACGTCTGTCCTTATATTTAGGAGATTTCCAACATTATTTATGACTGTTGTTCATTTTTAACAACAAACATAGAAATATTAAGTAATCCTCATGAAATTAGTAAATTAGGCCAGTAGAAGTAGAGAAAATGCCATCTGTAAGAACAGTAAGGTGGATTATAAAAAATTTCTTCAGATTACCTTCTGTGTTACCCTTCATTGTGACAAGGCAACCTCAATTAACATCCATAGAACAGAAAAAATGCACCTTTTTTACTTTTTTTTTTATCCACTGCTGTGACAATGTTTTAACCAGTAGATTCAAATTTCTACACACAAAAAGCTTTCTGTAAATGAGTTTGAGTTATATTATCTACAGCAAAATTTCTTAATTAAAAATGGTCTTACAAAGTATCCAAAAGCTGTTGTTTTTAGAGTTTAATTCAGACTATTTCAAGTCATATTGTAGTGAAGCAGCAATGATATGCAACCTGTAATTTTATCACAAGCAGATATCAAACAGTTTTCTGTCCCGTGTTAAAGAGGTTGTTCTGGAGATGGAAATGTTATAGAACAAAATGCCTAACAAATTTGTTATATGACTTCTCAAAGGGAAATAAATACCAATTTATTTTAAGCCATTTACTATCCTTTTAATTATCTGTGGAAGTTCTTCATGAAAATTGTGTGATATAATCGCTTCCAGATATTATGGCAAAAGTAAAATTTTCATTAGAATTATCACATATTATAACATCCCCAATTTCATGCAGGCAAACATACCAGTTAATTTTCATTGATATCCAGAGTAAGCTGTGTGTTTATCCAGACATATATAGTTCATGCTGCAGTAAATGCTTGAAGGACTTGAGGGATAAATTATTGCACAAAATGTGAAGAATGTCAAAGTAATGCAACTTTAGAGTTATGCTCCAAATAGTCCATTGTATTGTTTGTACTGGATGTTCACATTTTTATCAGTGTGGTCTTTTCCCGAACACTCTGGTCCTTCCCTAGCAGTATATTTAGAAACCGTCGGAGTTATGAATACACCTAGTACATTAGGTGACTCTCAGTTTTGTGAGACCGCTGTCTACTTGAACTCTTTGGCAAAGCTTCAATGAGAAACAAAGGAAAAAGGAGACAGTTCTCATAAGAAACAAACTCCTCTCTTTCAGGATGGATGCTTTCACAAATGATGTGTTTATAACCAGAGGCAAATGCTCAGCTTGCCATCTTCACATAAACAAGCATTAGGGTCTTATGATCTGGGCAACAATAAGATGCAAAAAACCTGCTTTCTCTTTGTTTGTGGGTAAGTCACAACAAGTGACCATTTATGAAATCTGTCCTCAAACCTCATGACTCTGAATTCTATGTTCTTTGTGTATGCAGATTTACTGTTTAAGAGCTAAAAAAAGCTCAACAGGACCCGAAGAATAAATAAATCCCAACTACTGAATTTCCTTGTAAGTCATGTCCTCTGAAAAACTGTCTGACTCCTCCAGAGGTGAGTCATTTGGCCTGAAATCTTCTTGTCAGTGAGCCAGGTGCTAGTTCCTGCCTTCTTTTATATCACTTCTATAATGATCCCTGGCAATTCCCCAAGTGCAGGAGTAAATCAGCCCCATGGCTGTGCCTTTGCCACAGGGCAAGTGCTCTCAGAGGCACTGCTGGAAGAGCATCATAGCTTTCTTGTTCCTATGCAGTCCAGACTTCGGTGGTATGCTAAGCCAGTTTAGAGCTGGGAAGCACTCTCTAGTGCTGCAGTCTCAACATTTCCTGCATTTTTACTGCTCCTATGCCTGTGCCATATAGGCTGGGATGAACAAACGTAGTCAAGAGAGGGATACAGTGGTTCATGAGTGGGAGAAAATGTATTTAATGTGCAAAGTGTGCATAGTGGCACAGCCCATAGCCAGTTAACAAGGTTGTCAAAGCAGAACAGCTGCAGATGGCAGGGAGTGGAGGAGCCCAGGTGGTCCCCAAATCAACCAGAATTAAGCAGGTAACAAAATCACAATATTGCTTTTTTTCATTTCAGTCTAGCACTCAGTATTTTCTCATCAGCTTCTATAGATTTTATCCTGACTCTGGAGTCAGAAAAGTACTGGAAAATAAAAGAGGATCTGTGTGAAAAGCTTAACATGGAGATATTACACCTTATCCTTAAGATCTATAACAACTGAAAATGCAGCCTATTAAGCCTGCAGATGCCTTCAGCCTCAGAAAGCTAAGTGCTTCCAGGGAGTCCTCCCTATCCAGCACCAAAGTTATAGCTGCTGTACAGCTGTTTTGCAGTTGTGAGAGTAGTGCTCTGCCTTTCTGGGACACAGCACTGTGAGCACAAGTAGAGCTCTTCTCTTCCCTCCCATCCACCCTCTTTCCAGGAGAGTAGCAGCTGCTGGGCTTTCTCTTGAAAGCTTCCCCCCACGCTGAGCACCTACACTGCAAGTTCCCTAGGTTTGACCTAATACTATAGACAGCAAGGAGTTAAACTCCCATTGTACTAAATGAAACTGTACAAAGAGGATGTGACTCCCACATATCCCAAACTTTCAGATGCCAAGCATACTTTCTTGAATGAAAGCCCTTTTGGTATTTTTCAGTGGAGGAGAAAAATGCATTTCAGAAGAATCAAAATCAACAAAGAGATTACAGATAGCAAATATAACACTGCACATATTATAAGGGATAAGTACAGTAAACATGGATGGCTAATTAAGGAAATTCTTGAGAATGTCTTGAAACTGGATTGCTATGTACATTTCTGATTAGTCCTCCTTTAAAGACATCACACTCAGGAAGTGTAATGGAAAATCTTGTTCTTTCCTATCAGAACTGCTTTATCAAAAAGCTAGCTTAATTTTTTTTATTTACTAAGCTTACAGTAGTGCTTAGAGTTTCCAGATGTTAAATAGCTGTTTAACAAGTCTTGGTAAAGACAGCTGCCGACTCAGGTTTCTCAGAGAGGAAATCAGAGGTCCTAGTAGCACCTCTGCAGATCTGAGATTTTAATCATTACTTGCTCCATGTATTTCTTCATTTTGAACTTCTGGAATAAGATGAAACTTGTGCTACAGCTCCCTAGAGAAGTGATTCTATAAAACTGAGTGCAATCTCCTCCATATTGCCTTTCAGGAACAGACCTGGGGGTGAATCCAGTGGGGGAGACACCTCTGCCTTGTCTGTGAAGGGCTTCTCAGCAGTGATCCCAAGCAAAGTCATCAGTGGGAAAGCAATTAGCAAGGTGTGTATCTGGAGCCCAGAGTGAAAACTTCTTCTTTCATTAAGTAGTATGGATAGACTCCTGTAGAGATGAGAGAGGTTGCTGGGATAGAGTAGAAACTGAAGCTGCATGTCTTGAATCTCGGCCCAGTTATGCACCTACTGGAGAATCATTTCCTCACTTCACCTACTGTGAAAAAGCACCATATATATTTTTATATATATAAAAATTTTTAAAATACAATTCTGGTTTCTTATTTAATATTTAGTGCTCTCAAAGGAATAAAACTCTCTCCCCCTTGCTGCTATCACAACTTTCAGCTCCCCATTTCTGGTTTTCAGAGTTACAGCAGAAAATCCATGTACAGAATGGATTCAGTAAAGGTAAAAATTATACTTGACCAACCTGATTGCCTTCTGTGATGAGCCAACCTGAATGGATAAAGGGATAGAAACAGAAGTTGTCTACCTGGACTTCAGCAAGGCTTTTGAGGCTGTCTTTCACAACATTCTCATAGGCAAACTCAGAAAGTACAGACTGGATGACTGGATGAGTAAGGCAGATTGAGAACTGGCTGAACAGCAGATCCCAGAGGTTCATAATCAGTGGCACAAGGTCTAGATGTAGGCCTATCAGTAGTGGTGTTCCCCAAGGTTTAATACTGAGCCCAGTATTGCTTAACTTACTCATCAATTACTTGGATGAAGGGACAGATGCCTCTTCAGTGAGTTTGCTGATGACACAAAGCTGGGAGGAGCAGCCAATACTGCACAGTGCTGTGCAGTGCTTCAGAAGGACCTCAACAGGTTGGAGAAAGGGCAGAGAAGAACAGTCTGAAACTCACAAAGGCAAGTGCAGGGTCTTGCACCTGGGGAGGAATAACTCCATGCACCAGTATAGGATGGGGGCTGACCTGCTGGAAAGCAGCTCTGCATATAAGGACCAGGATTGGGGTCCTGGTGGACAGCAATCTGTCCATGAGCCAGCAGCGTGTTCTTGTGGATGAAGAGGCTAATAGTATCTATCCTGAGGTGCATTAGGAAGAGCATTTCCAGCAGGTCAGGGGAGACCCTGCCCCTCTATAGTCAACCCTGGCAAGGCTGCGTCTGGAGTGCTGTGTCCAGTTCTGGGCTCCTCAGTGCAAGACAGACATGGAGCCCCGAAGCAAAGCCAATGAGGGCTGCAAAGATGACTAAGGGCCTGGAGCATCTCTCTTATGAGGAAAGACTGAGGGAGTTGGGCCTGTTCAGCCTTGAGAAGAGACAGCTGAGAGGGGACCTTGTCAATGTATATAATTATCTGAAGGGAGGGTGTCAAGAGATCAAGGCTCTTCTCAGTGATGCCGAGCAATAGGACAAGAGGCAATTGGCAGAAACTGATGTGCAGAAGTTCTACCTGTACATAAGGAAGAAATTCTTTACAGTGGGGGTGACCATGCACTGGAAGAGATTGCCCAGAGAGCTTGTGAAGTCTCCCTCACTGGAGATATTCAAGAACCATCTTGGACACAATCCTGTGCAATATGCCCTACAAAGACTCATCTTGAGCTGGGAGATTGGACCAGATGACCTCAATGGTGGTCCCTTACAATCTTACCTATTCTATGATTCTGTAAATAGAATGGAACCCTATTTGTCACATGCCAGATTTGATTCTGTGACAAAAAACAAAGTGCTAGTTCTTCACAGCAATAGGAGGCAGGGACAAGGGCCATTCTGAGTAGGAGATCTTGAACAGGCTTTGCCTGCTCACTCATCATAAATTCTGAGAAAGGAACACAAACATATACTTCCAAAGAAAAGACCCAGGGTCATTAAAAAAGAGCAAGATGTCACTATCAGAATGTAATGCACTTCCAGAATCAGCAAACATTCCTACTTACAGGACATCATCATGGCTGGGCTTCGCGAACAAAGATTTGGGAAGGGCTTTACCCATGCTTGCTATAAGTGCACTGGTGGCTAAAAAGGCCAATGCGAGACAGACAAGCCCGGTTGCAAAAGGCACAGCAGAAAGACTCTCCTGGTGACGTCAACAAGACGCGATTCTTTCTGCGCTGTCTCTTCTCCTCGAGACTGATCCTGCGCGTGTTCTCAAAAGAAGCAGC
>JAWWES010000115.1:74344543-74417459 GCA_035583135.1 Lophotriccus pileatus | reverse complement strand
CGTTACCAGAACTTCTGATTGGTTTTGTCCAGGAAATCAACCTGGACAAACCATCTCACAGTCCCCCAGGGAGGGGGAAACCTGCTAACCCACGACATCTAGCAACCACAAATTTACATCTCAGGGGCTTTCTGAACCAGAGAGTGTTTGGTTTTTGACAACCCTTGGTGGATTTCTCTTCCATGAATGGCTCTGAAACAGAAACAAGAAACAAGTCAGAGACACTACTATATTTACCTATCTGAATGCAGGAGTCAGTGGAGGGAAAATGTCAAGAAAAAATTTCAGGTCTTTTTCCTGGTGTAAAATAGAGTGTTTTTCTTGATGATGGTAACACAGTATATACTCAGCTGAAAATTTACATAAGTTTTGTTAATCTCCATAATGCCGATATACCAGAAAAGTCATGGTCTAGTAGTATAAATCATGAGAGCCTTCATGAGGTCAGTGACTTTCTTCATGTAAACCATGAGAAAATTTGGCTCACCATAGCTTCCCTTGCTTGAATTTCTCTTGATAAACAAGGCTGCAAAGAAATATTACATTTATTCTTGAGTTGTAGATAAAAATGATGGAGGTTTTTTGAAGAGAACTTGCTCAAAAAATGTCAAAGAGAAAGAACTGCATGCTCTGTGCTGTATTTAAAGGGGTTAAAGAATAACTTATATGATGTTAGATAGTACCATTTCATTCTGTTTAGGAAAGTTTGCTATCCAACTTTATCAGGCTCCATAAAATTTCAGTATGATATTTTAAAATCTATCTAAAACAGCAAGAACACAGATATGTGCAACACCATGAATATAAATGCAAGCCATTTAAAATATATCTAAGTGAGCAATCCAGTAACAGTCTGATCATGCAGGAGAAAAACAGATAATCTGAATTTGTCTATATCCATGTCTCTCTCTGTAAATATCTGTCTATGCATACTCATAAATATTTCATCTGGATCCAGTTTGAATTTGGATTCAGCTCCTAACCTTCACAGGCAGAGTTCACAAATTGCCTGTTCAGTGATCTTGCTTTGTTTTATAAGTGTGTAAGGATGTGATTCTCACAACCGATATAGAAGCAAAAAACCTCACAGAAGAAAAACACCTGATGGACAATGCCTTCAGTTCTGAATCGTGAAACATCCCAGATTCTTGCTGCAAGGTGCATCATGAAGGGTACTCAGTTCGCCGCTCAATTTCATATTAGAGGAACTGAAGTGAGGGCCTGGTTTTTAAATAGTTATTTCTGTGGACCTCTTTAGAAGACTATCCAGGGCACTCAGTTGTAACGCTGTTGAGCACCTCCCATGACATGTTTGTCCTATGCTTGGGAAGACTTTCCTTAAATCAGGAGCAAGATGCATAAGATATTTTTATCCCCAGAGACTTATTTTCTTTTTAATACCTAAAAATTAAGCACACAAGTGGCATTTTTTATTTGCTTATGTAAAGTTAGTTTTCATTGATATGAAATAAGAAAGAAAGAACCACATGTCTTAACCTCATCTCTTCTATAAGATTTTCCTTTGAAAAAAATTCCTGTTGAAAAAAATGCATGTTCAAAAATCTCGATCCAGGAAATACAAAGGTTTTGCCTATGAAAAGAACTTTTGGGGTGAAAATCACTGGTTTTATATAATCTGTTCATTCTAAACTGGTTTAAGCTGAGATGCTTGAATTCCTTTCTAAAAGGTAACTTTTCAGATAAGTGTGAGATCATCAAAGCAAGAACTTAGCAAGAACTGTCTGCTCATATGTGGTTATAGCATGCTACACCAATTTCAGCACTAGTGACCAGCCTGACTTGGACTGGCAGCATCTGCAGCGCTTCCCTCCCACTCATTGCCTTGGCTGAGCTCACAGGTGCAAGCTGTCACACTGTTACCCAGGCCGATGGCCTCAACAAGAGTAGAAGGGACCAAATGGGATTAAGAATGTGGTTTTCCATCACTTCAGAGGAAATACGGACTTCCAAGGCTTCAACACGGGACTACAATGTCACTTTAGGTGATTGCATCTCTTTGCCTCACTGTTTCTCAATTGTGAAGTGGGAATAAGAGTATCTAAACACTGACATAAAAGAAGTAATTATCATGCTTCCATGCTTTTCTGTTTTCTCATTGCTATGATCCACCTGAAAAGTAGGAAATGCTCAGTCTGTGGATTTTGTTTGGTTTCTAGGGAAAGGGAATATGATGCACAAAGGTCACCTGGAAAAAAGGAACGTAAATTCCTCCTGTTAATCTTAATCCTGATTAAACAATTTTTTCTGAAGTATTCCATCAGATCTATTTTTTGTGCATCACCTAGATGTGTAATGCTAAGCAAAAGTATCAATATTGGAAAAACCCCTTAATTTTGTCCTAATATTGCTCCACAGAGTAAAGCACTTGAAAAAATTGCCCCGTTGTCTTTTTATAGACCAATTTTTAATGACATTTTTTCTCTTCTTACACTTTAAATCAGTGGAAAACAGATTGTGTGAAATGTACCTCCTGTTTCGTAGCAGTACCAAGCTCTCGAGTAGCTGGAACAACAGCATGCACGGGTAGCTGCAGCACAGAGAACTCCAAGCAAATGTGCACACAACACAAATTTCACAGATTTAGGTCCCGATTCAGCAAAGTCCCTAAAACATGAACATAATATTAAGGATACAAATAGTCCCAGTGAAGCTAGTGGAATTATGTTCCTTCTAGTTCAGCGCCGTATTCTGAGGCACATGTGCACAAACAAAGCCATATAAACCCCCATCTATCTTTCAAATAGCTGCTGTTGACAGCTGCTGAATGCGGAAAAGTATGCCCAGTGCCATTCTGGCTTCTGCCAGCATTATTGCTCGTGTCACCCCGGCGTTAGGCCAAGGGAGCACTGCAGCTGCTCTCGAGGGCCAAAAGAGACTGTAATGAACAGGAGGGAAGCAGGCAGAAGGGCCACATGGAGCTGTAAGGACCAAGGGAGAGAGATGTGTTGGCTGCAATAAATCCCCTCGCTGGAGCCATAAAACTTGGATTTTTCTGTTAATAGGGCTCTGAGTTCCTCTGTAATGTCATCAGAAAAAAATTACAGCATTAGAGATGAAGGAAAGGAAGCTTCCTGATGATCTAGGCTGATTCAAACTAATTTGACCAGACTGTTTCTTCATTAAGACAATATACTCTTATATCCATGAGACAATATTGATTCCAGTATTCTGTTCTTTTAAAAGCATACAATTTCTTCCTAAGCTCATCTATGTACACTAAGATAGGAGGACTGGAACAAAGACCTATTGTAGTAATCTGTGATGAGATACTTGATGCAGGGTTGTAATTCACCACGGCATGGAGCAGTTACCCATGTGCCTCTAGCATCCCTGTCCCCTTAGGGAAGAATTAGATAAGGCTGCCAGGGCCTCTACACTCAGATTCAATCTGATCTGAAGATTTTGGATATATGTCTTGAAAGTATTGTGTGAAGAAATTCTACCTTTGTTTTCAAAGGAAATGAGGTTTATGTTGTCACACTCTGTAATTGCATGTGCATCCACACCCTCTCTCCACACCCCGGCACTATCTGAACTGAAACTTTTGGGTAGTTTTGATCAAATTTGACAGAGGGGCAATAAGCCCAAAGACACAAACTTCTGCAGTTCTGTGAAAGCAGGCAGCTGCCCAAGGAAGAGAGATCCACCTGAAAGAAAGGCAAGAGTGTTCATTCAGCCCTTCTTCAACGCTGGAGAATCCCTGTGGCAGAGGGAGGCTCAGAGTGTTCAGCTGTGGCAGAGGCTCACTCAATGCAAGTCCCTTAGTAGGCACCTGAGAATCCAACCAGAGATACCCACTGGTCCACAGGAAACCAGGCTCTTTTAGTTCCACTAGCGAGAGAGACACCCTGCCTCCAAACAAAAGACCAACACACTGGTTGGAAGATAATGATACTCGTCAACTGTTTTAGTTTATTTTTACTGGTAAAATCTTAGTGCTCATCACAGCGTTAACTTCCTAAGGTAGGTCCTGTGCTCCACCTGACAGTGTTGCTCAGTCTGCCCACTGCACAGCACGGGGAAGATAAAAGCAAGCATATTCTGCACATCAAGCTGGTTCAGTTCCAGTGCCGAGTGTGGACCTGCCTGAGTGCAAGTGGAGCTGTCAGCTCGTACAGGCTTCACTGTCAAGGGCTGTGTCATCTGTCAGTGTCGGTTCCAGCTCACTGTACCACATAGAGGCGATGCACTGGTGCCTCCCAATTGATAACACGCTGCCAGAAGCATGTTACTTTCTCATCTGTCTTCTTGTAGCTGTCAAAACTGGAATCCATTAATTAGTTTGTTGTTGTGAATTTTATTTGTTCTGGAGACATGTAAATTTCAAAGTAAGACACGGAAAAAAAAAAAAACCAACAACCAACCAACAAACCACAAGGAAGGTGCCAATAGGGGGTTCACAAACCCTAAGTGGCAGCTATTATGAGCAGTAAGTGCTGGCTACAAGAGCTCCGTCTAAGTGAATATAATGATGTGGCTAGTTTCACCACGCTGCTTTTAATGAGACTGTGCTGCTTACAGGGGACGAGATGTAGTGACAGCTAAGGAAAGGGAAGAAAACAAGGCACAAACTAGAAAAGTCAACTGGGTCAAGAAGGCTCTGCTTATTGTTTGTGTAGGGTTTTTTGTTTCTAATTTACATTGTTACTTAGTGGAGGGAATGTTTGATTGAGCTTTATTTTCCAATATAGTACATTTCATGAAAGAAATACTTTGATTTCTGAATGAGATTTTACCAGCTCTGTGCATTAAAAGTGAGATGCTCTTCACTCACTTGAGTGAACAGTGCCATCTCTAAGCAGAACAGTGGTTCAAACAAAATTTCAGACATTAAATAAGTGTATTTTTATTTTACATGAGTGCTCCTGTCCACTCCTTCACTTTCTCATGGTGTCAGCAAAGAGAGGGAAAAGTTTCAAAAGCTTTCTAAGTGAGTCTTCAAAAGAAGGTAAGGGACTGGGGAGCCTGCATGAATGTAGAATCAGTGGGACCTTAGTGTATGGTGTAGCAATCCCTGAAATGGCACTATGTGAGCACAGCCTTGAAACCAGCCCTGCCACAGTTATCAGAAAAGCTGGCTAGCTCCGCCACCGGCACACTGACACCACCAGGCAGAGGCAGACTCAGGCTGATGCCACCCCAGCCTGAGCTGAAGCAGCCATCAGAATTCCCCACACCATCACCAGCACATGCTGCCACATGCTCTCTTCTTTTAAGCTCAGTCACTTTCAAAAATGAAAATTAAGCTCATGCACCGCTTAGTATTGCTGAAGTTTCAATCCTAAGGAATCTCACACACAAGCTAACTTCAACTTGGCTGTCTTGCTTTCTACAAAACCCTTTAAGGTGGACTATCTGTAGGAAACCACGTGCTAAAAATTTTGGTACTCTAATTCCTTCTACTGGAAGGGCAATTTGCTAATGCTGTGACTAGACATGATTTGTTTTAACATTTTCATTAAAGAAATGATGGAATACTTTTCTAGAGCTTGTCCTCAAAATAGCTGTCTCTCTCTGGAAAATCAAGATATCCCCTCATTTTTGTCCCAAATTATGCCAACCAAGGGCATACAAATATATTCACCTAATGTAAAAGGTGGGACTATATATATTAAGAGATAAGACAAACCTGCTTCCAGGAAATCAGATCCTTTCTTTGCTTTTGCACTGGTTACATAAAAGGAAATGAAGCCCAAATTTGCAATTCAACAAGGTTAGTTCAGTGTCAATAAAATACCTTTCATCAATGCTTTATGGCCATTGTACTGGGATATCTTCATTTGCATGCATTTGCCTTATGTGGCAATGCACACTTTCCTAGGTATGTGTTCATCTCTTTTAATATCCACTGAAAATTTGGCTCAGAATCAGCTGTTTAGTGGTTTCAGTTCATCCACTTGCACAGGTAATCCATGAAAGAACAAGTATTTTAAATGATCCTCAGAGAAATAAATAGCTGCTTTATGTGTGTTTGGGGTGTTTTAGGCACTCACATAAAGAAAAATAAATACTGTTTATGATCACTGATTATATACTTGTAATCACCCATTTCTGAGGTCCCAAAATCTCACAGCCTGGCACGAGGATCTCTATGCTATATGCAGGAGTGGAGATCTATGTTGTTTAGCAGAGCTAAACAAGTTGCTGCTGCCTGTGCCTCCAAAGCCACCCAAATCTGTTCAGAGCAACAGTTTGCATGCACAGTCAGACCTGGAGATTGGAGAAAGAGGGGTAAAAACCCAAATATTTACACCACGCCAGGAGGGAGGGGACAGCCAAGTGCAGCCTCCTTGGTTCTGCTCTTTACTTCTGCACTCGGAGCTATCACTGCTCCCCTTCTCCTTATCAGCAGCCCTGGAAGACAAGGAAAGTGCCACCTGTTTGCCTCCAGCAGCTCAACTCCAGGCAAGGCTGGCAGGCAAGGTCCTTCCCAGGCTATTCATCTGCTTGAAAGAGGGACCTAGGAGAAGCTGCATCCTCTCTGGCTGGGGGAAAGTGGGTTACCTACCTTCTCCCAGCTGAGCTTGGAGAAGAAAGCACCAAGCACAGCTGGGAGGCTGTGAGGACCAAAATGCCTCTCTGTGGGGCTGCCTAGATTTGGCCTGTTATAAGCATCTTCATTTCTATGCACTGCATGGATGATGTGGGGCCTCTGTGTTGCAGGTGCTCATAAAAATAAGCAACAGCTACTGTGGATATTTATTGCCTTATTTTGGGAATCTTATCTCTCAAGTATCAGCAAACAGAGACATTTAAATACAGTTGCTGGCTGTGAAGCACATGAAATCAGAAGTATCTGTTGGACAGACTATAATTTTCATAGCACAATGAGACTTTCTGGAGAGGAATGGGACAGAGGTGCTCTTGAGGAGTGTCTGGTGAGCAGCAGCCATCTGGCAAGTTGCTCTGGTGGGAGCACCCAGCACTGGCAGGTGAGACCTAGAGCTGTGAGACGGTGTTTTCATTCCTCCTGCAGTGATAGGCACGAGGGCAGGATATCTTACCTTGCCCCCACAGGGAGAGTCAAGTTTGGAAAGGTTTTGGCTCTCAATTAGATATCATAGTGTGTCTAGATAGGCTCTTTTGAATTTGGGAAGACAGACTGTGTAAACTTTTACTGTGTAAACATCCTTTCATCCCATTAGTGGCCACTCACACCCCACCTACCTCAGTCTGTCAGGAAAAAGCAAGACTGAGCAAGAGGAAGGTCAAGAGTAAGGCTGGGACGAACAGATATCACTTCCCAGCACTGAGTGGAAGCTTTTGGTTTCAATTCTCTCCCAAGATGCCTGTTGTAGTTTGGGATATTCTGGCAACATAACTTTGCTTTGTCACAAAGCTGCCATAGCCAAACCAGGAACATCAAAGCTCCATCCCCATGAACACCCTTGAGCTTCCTGTAGGTCTTGTAGGGATCCTGAAGTTGGTGACCAAGTTTGTCCAGAGTCAATGTCAAGCTTTGCCTCTCTGTGCAATGGAAGATTTTAAAGATCCTCTTCAATGGGATTACAAAGGACATTCTGCAACATGAAAATGATAACATTTACAGCTAGATTAGAGATAATCTCTTTATTTTCAAGTTGTATCAAATAAGTCAGCTATTAATGATATAACCAGTTGTTTTATTGTAGAAGGAGGAAACTAGATTGCCCTAAAACAATCCCACCTCACTTGCCCCAAGAATAGAGAAGTATATGCACCCAGCTGTTCGTTTGTAATAAAGTCCTTCAGGAATACATTTGTCTATGAACACTTAACAAAAGCTTCTGCTTTCTACAGTGGATAGAAATTCATACTTTTATTCACAGTTTTTCGTAATGACCTTCTGCCATAAGAGCAATTTGCTTAGTCCACTCCAGGTGATTTTGCATGATTTGCAAATCTAATTTTTATCTCCATGTCTCACATTTGAAAATCTTTTGCCACCATATTAATTTAACATTTTTATCTTTTACCTACCCAGACAGCTCATTGTGACCTTTAAATTCACTTACAAAGGATAACCCATTGGTTAATCTAGACCAATTGGCCTCAGTTACACACTTGGTGACAAACCATTATTTCTACCCCAGTTCTTTAATTGGCCAGAATGCTCTTTTTTATCAGATATATTAGCTGTCAGAAGTGTCTGCTAGCCTTTGCATACTTCCTGGATAGTGTCCAGGTCATTAAAGCAACATCTTCTGTTCAAGTCTGGAATATTTATCCTGTGCCAAAATCCTAACTTTCTCCCTGCTTTTAATTAATTAAAGCCTGAAGAATGCTGCATGGGTCATTCTACAGGCAAGCCTTTTGAAATGGGAAAACTGATATGAAATGTTTCATGCTCCTTTTTCTTTTACTCATTCAGCAGTTTTGCTTCACAAATCACGATTTTATACTATTTAAATTTCATCTGGTTAAAGTATTTTACTTTTATTTCTGCTGAATTACTTTGCATTACAATAAGGCAGGCACAGTTTCCTGGGCAAAGAGGGAACAGCAGGAGCCAAAGGAGATGTAACCCCCAGCATGTGAAGGGAGAGCAGCATACCTTTCCGTGGTCATTCCCCCCATCTCTAAAGGGATGAAGTCTTATGAGGAATAAATCCTCTGAGAATCAGAACCAGCTTTTGAGAAAAAATGACACCCCACAACTCCGGCCAGAATCCCCACAAACCTCTACACACTTTCCTGCAGGGAACATCCAGGTGGCTCAATCCCACCTAATCTGCTGTGGTGGAACAACTGATACATCTCTTCAAGGTGCTCAGGCACTAGTTGTACAACAGGCATACATGACCCACATACCTTTCTGTATTTAATGTCTAGCAGAGATGCTGGTAACTTTAGTAGTCCTTCATCCCTTGCACTTGCAGAACAGTAACACCAGGATTTTGACTGCCTTATTGCCATAAATATTCTACGCGCCAGCCAAGAAGACCTGGTTAAAATAATCCTTTACAATGAAAATTTATTTATTATTTTATACCACTGTGTGTATTGCCATTTGTACTCTGTGTGCTTTGTCAGTGACTGACAACAGAACAAAGGATTTCTTGAAAGGAGATGTGCTAAATGTGGTGATTTCTTCATATCTATGTAGTAAAATATTGTTCATTAAAGGCATATCTTGTAATATCTCTTGATATCTCCTCTATGCCAGTCTTCAACATAAAATTCCAAAGTTGTCATGTGATAAAAATGGATAGACAGTCTTCAAAATGTTGTAAGTTTACTCCAGTTTCTGTCAGTGTAATGGGAGTTTGAAAACAGACCTACCTTGGTGAAAATCTCTTTTGTTATAAATACTTCTTGCAGCTTCATGTTCTTCTAGCTGTAATATTAACACCCTGTGAAGTGTAAGACTAATGTCTAAAGGTGTGCCAAATGGAGTTATTATTTGAATGGCAAATGATGAAAAATTAATGTAATACTTCTATTCTTGCTTTGTGTTATTGGCTTATGAAGCAAAATCAGCGCATTTTAAAAGTAATTTTTTTTTTTTTTTTTGGTTCTCTATTTCCTATACATGCTCCTTTTCATACTTATTTCGTATTTAGATTTGGATGATCTTTGAATAGCTGAAGAACATTTCTGGGAGAACAATGCTCCCGCTTTGCCGTTTGATCAGGGATCAAACTTCACTATTGTATGGATTTTTCCCCACAAAAAGAAATGCTTTTCAGGTGAAACAACAACCCTTAAGCAAAGTCAGGGGGCCACATGTCCTGAATGAGGCGTGCTCTCTACTGAAACCTGCAGTGTCACCTATCAGCAAGCCGCCCTTCAATCTCCAGCCTACAGTATGTTTAAATGCTGTGTAAATACAGCTTTCGCGCTTCCATTTATCTTTGTCTCGCTTCTGCCGTGGCGCTGCCAAACAATGCTGGGAGCAACGGGGTGGGGGCGAGCAATGCGGGCTTGTACGGGAGCACATCTGCCAGCGGGCTGATGGAAGCGTTCAGGAGGTGAACACTGGCCGCGCTGATGAAAAGCAAGTCCTGCGGTTCACAGAGCCTGTCTCAGGCGGACTGGGATAGGCTGCTCAGATTTTTAAGCGCACTGTGTTTTTTCTAAGCTGAGGTCTCGTGTTTGCAAAGGGTCAGAAGATGCAGCTGCATAGATCCCATTTAGCAGGAGACCCTTTACGTGCATTTATTCTTAAGGAATGATTCTGCAGTACCTGAAAAGAAACTGTAGCTTGGTCATGTTTTTTATTTTTTTCCCATATGTTGTAATAACTGTAAGTCTCTCCGGACTGCCTTTCATTTTGGTCTAAACATGGTACAGACATTTTTTTTCTGAGGACTTGAATTTTAGGCCTGCTCTGTTTTCTGATTTTGTTAATGTGCAAGCAGTCTTCTTAATGAGAGTATTTCAAAGGCAGGAAGATCATACTTAAAAGATAAGTGTTGCAAAAATTAAGTCCATGTTTGGAATACAAAGATACACCCATGAGGAGCATCTCGCAAGCCAGGAGAAAGTCAGAAAATTTGTCTTTGGACCAGATCACGAACCACATTTAGAAAATACAACAACATATAGAAAATAAAGAATGCCAAACAAGGGAAAAGAAATTTAACTGCACATAGTTGCTGAGATGATTGGTCTTATTCACCCGATTTCTTATGCACATTGAGTGGACAAGGGGAAATTAAACTATTTCCTCAATTTTGAACTCATAGCTTAATAGTCCTTCGTATATTCACTTTGCAAGTAATATATATATAACATGAATGCTCTAGCTCAGTGGTACCCAAAATCCAAATACGGAATGAATAAAAAAGAAAATTAAGAAGTCACAAGGAAATGCCCATGTCAACATGCTTAACAATTCAGTTGCATAAATCCAGACTTGTATATTAGAGGGTATGTATTAATTACAGCTTTTAAAAGATTTTGCATGAGAATGCTCAGAATAACTGCAAAAAGCAAATCTTGTGTAGAAAAGTCACATATGCTGCCAAATTTGAAGGCACCACTCCAGAGCATTTGCATTAGAGAGTTTCTCAAATAAATGTGGGGTTTTTTTTTAACATAGGGAGACAGTCATTCTACTAACCTGTCCTCAGAATCAGCTGAGTCATTTTTAATTGAATTCTTTCAGCTCAGCCATCCTGAAATAAGCCCCTGCACGAGAAATTTCCACTCACAGGGTTGCAGCTTGTCAACTGAAAACAGAATCTGTCTGTAGAGAGAATCAATGTACCCTAAGCATAACAGGGGCTTCTACTGTTACATTCCTGCAGGTGATGAGCATGCAGATCAGATCCACCTGGCTCCTGGGACACAACCACATTCAACCATCATCTCCAGCATCTTGCAGAAGCTGAAGAACAGTACTTTCAATGGCAACACCTTTGCTTTCCATGGCACTGAATGCGGTGCTGCATTTCTGAAACAAGAGAGGGGGAGGACTATGGCTCAGAATGACCATTTTAGCCCCCAAATACAGAATTCGAGTTTTGGCTCAAACTGAGTTATTCATTACTTTCACTACACAAGCTGATCAGAAATTGAATTGATGAGACTCTCGTAGGCAATTATAAACTATCTTCTGAATTATCTTTGTGCAAAGAAGGGGAATAAATCTCCTTCAGTGAAAGCAAGATAAAACTAGGGTTAATTTCATGCCATCTGAGTCCACAATAGTTTACTCTTCTGCTTGTCAGCTGAACTGCTATGTTATTTGTAATGTATTAGTTCTGCAGCCTCTCAGGATATGTAGGTGCAGTGTGCTGGTATTCCAGCACTGCGTTTGATATAAAACCATCTCTGGATAAAACCAGCACTAAAGGTAGAAATGACAGCAGCGTTTGTCAATGCCAAGCTCAGTGTTTACAGCTTCCTCAACATTGTTAGCTGTTGAGCTCTTGGCTTGTTTGGCTGCTTTTTAAATATGTTCAGCCTATGAACTCTTCTGGATGTCAAATTGCAGCCGATGATCTGCCGCTTGGAACCGGAAACATTTGGTGGGATTTTACAGGGACCTGGTGCAAAGAAAGTACCATGGAAATCAGGTGCAAACCACTGACTTTGCCAAGAAAACAGCTTTAAAGCCTATTGTAAGGCTGAAGCAGGGGATATAATCCAGGGGCAATCTTTGTCCATTTCTCTGTTTGTCATTTCTGATCTGTATTAATATTCATCCTAACCCGACCCCGGTGGGAAATTACTATGCATTTGCTCTAAATCGGTCAAAACTCCTGAACCAGCCATATGGTGTGAATCCCTGTTTGTCTGGTAGCGCAGAGTCTATCTTTCACAGCCCTGATGCACATACAAAACTGTCTGCTTTCACTGCTTCATAGCAGTGTTGTAAATATAACTGAACTTGTGAAAGAAACAAGGTGTTAATTGATGGTGTACATATTCGCCCTCATAAACGTCTGCTCCTAAACTACTTTTCGCGGTTTCTAAGGAAACCCTTATTCTTTAAAACAGCCAAGGTTCTCACTCATAATACAGTTTAAATTCTTAATCATCTAAAGCACTTTTTTGCTGCGAGGGGAAAGGTGTAGATATGGCCCATCTGTATATTCAACAGTTACTTTGAACTTGGAGGAAGGGAAGATTTTTTGTCAGCGCTGACTGTACAAAACCATCAATTTGCACATTATGGGAAATGTGATAGTGTATTTTCAACTTTAGCTCCTGACTTTCTTAATTAAGACTGTGCTAGACATGCCAGAAGAAGGGCTCTGTGTGTCTGATCATGTGCAGGCAGTCAAAAACAGTTGTTTGTGGTTGCTTCGTTGAACCAGTTCATTCTATCAGGCTATACCAAGATGGGTTGGCACCACATAAAGGAAAGGCTATTGCAAATAACCACAGTTCCTTCCTTTTTGTTGCATCTTGTCTTGCTTTGCTTCCCCACTGCATCCCACCAGCCAGGCTGAAGTACAGATATCAAACCCAAGGGACCGAACCTGGAGACCAGCTGCTCTTGATGCATTCCGGGGCAGTGGATCCTCCTGGGTTTTTTCCCCAGCCTAAAGCAAACTAACCTAATAAACTCCCTAGGCTCATGTTCTTTTTCTACAAGAGCAACTGCTGTGTTGGTCAAAACAAGATTAAGGTTTATAAATCATAATATGTGTCTATTATGCTATGCTTGATTTACATTTAAAATGTAAATGGGAACCTCTGTAACTCAGAGAATGCTACCACTGTAGAAAAGCCTCATAAAAAGAAAACCAGAAAAACAGATCTGAACAGACCTGGTAGGACACCTGAGCTGATGAGTATGTGAGACATGTGCCAGCTGACTTACACACTGCAGAGCAGCTCTCTGCCCTCTCGAAACACTTAATTTCCTTCCAACTATTTGGACATGTGCTGATCCCTCCCGTAATAGAGGCAAAATGGATGGATGCTCAGAAAAGCTACTGAGGGTTTTTGCTGTCCAAAAGTGACCATTCCTGTCATATTGACCCTTCCCCTCACAAAATTGCATGACATAGTTTAAGAATAATCTCTTTATTATTGCAAGCAAAGCTACAGAAAAAGAATATGACTATTTCCAAATCATAACTAAAAAAACAGACCTGTGGGTGTGCCAAATTCTTGCCTCTGCTAATATCCTAAAGCTTCCCAGGGGTGTACAAGAATGAGCAATGT
Source organism: Lophotriccus pileatus (assembly GCA_035583135.1). NCBI lineage: Eukaryota > Metazoa > Chordata > Aves > Passeriformes > Tyrannidae > Lophotriccus > Lophotriccus pileatus. Next base: position 74,403,836 of record JAWWES010000115.1, on the reverse strand, counting down.
TCACTGGTCCTTACAGTTTCATGGAATGAAATGAGGTGCCCTGTGTTTCTGAGGCACAGAATCCAACTGGTTATATTATTCCCATGAAATGCTACTACTTCCCAATTAATTTTTATATTAAAAATAGATAGCTAGACAGTTATTTTTTGCTAGGATTGTGTTTTCCCCCAGAATGAAAAGGGAATTTTCCGGACTGTATTGTAATGTCCAAGTCACTGCTGAGAAGGTTACAAAACCATGTGGATAAACCTGCCCAGTTGCAGGTGGACAACTTGTTGTTATCAAATAACTCTCCATCAGTCCTGTCTTTCAGCCACTCAACAGCTGCCTTGGTAGAAATTACTGAACACATTTTCACTGCCATAAAAATTGGCCAGGGCTATATTTCTGGATTCCAAGAAAGCTTCTGACAGCCAACCATGATACTTTATGTAATAAGTTGTCAGCACACTGTGTATCACCTAACGCTGTCACTTGGCTTAGGTCAAAGCTGTCAAATTGCCAACAAAATATTGTTACTAGAAGCACTAAATCTTCTTTTCAGCCTAGTCCTGTTGGGGTCCATCAGACATAGTCCTTGGCCTGTTATTGTTTATACTGTGTTTAAATGACCTACCACATGAATATGCATGAAAAACAAAGCTTACATATATGTAGACAACATTGCCAGCAGATGCTGCAGTCACATTTCAAAAAGATCTGTGAAGCAGTAGGGGAGGACCGCTTATGGTCTGCTTATGGTTTTAAAAGCACACATACAAAATGTTTCAGATCATCATCATCATCAGAACTCAGACTTTGAGCTTCTCTTTTATACTTGCTGTTTACATTTATGTTGTACATTAAATTCACATCTGAGTTATAGGTTTGACCCTTTGACTTTAAAATAAGGATGAATTTTTGCAAACTCATGCAGCCCTGGGGTGAGAGGCCAAGAGATGAGAGAGACACCTGAGAGGGGAATTTGGGAGCTTCCCTGCCTGGGGTGCAGCTGTGAACTGCCCCAATGCAGCTGACCCTAAAGATGGGGAAAGGATGGAATGAGAAGAAAGAATCCATAATCAGGACAAGATCTCAGTTGAAAATGTGATACCACAAAGCCTGAATTGTGGTTGTGATGCTCACACTGCAGGGATGGCTTTGGTGAACAAATACAGTTTTGTCTCTGTTATGTGAAAAGAAGACTTGAAGGGAGCAAAGCAATACATTGTTTTCTGTTTTCTCAAGTATCTTTAGTCACCCTTTTAAAAATACAGCCTTCCTAAAGCACTCCATGCAAACAAGTAGACTCAAAAGCACGGAGGTGTTTTAAGGATGTGCACATGTCCGTCATAGCCAATACACCCTGCAAAGAGTGCACAACAATATTGCACTGTCTTGACGCCAGTTTGGCAGCAATAGAGGGAGGTGAGTACCAGTGTTAGTGGGATTTCCTCTTGACCCCTGAAACTCCATCTGTCAGCTTCTAATTTCATGTGCATTGGTGCTGAAACTGTACATTAATGAAACCCATCTAGCATTAGTGGGGGTAATTCTCCTATACTGGAATGAGCAAGAACTGAATCAGGCCTTTGGAGAAAGTACAGCAGTGAGACACTCTTACATATAATAAGGTATCATGAAAGAGGGGAGGGGAGGGCAGGAGGAGGGGTGAGGCACTTGAAAAGGTTGCCCAGAGAAGTTGTGGATGCCTCATCCCTGGAAATGTTCAAGGCTGCATGGGGCTTTGAACAACCTGATCTAGTGAGTGGCATCCCTGCCAGTGCTGGTGGGGAGTTGGAACTAGATGAACTTTAAGGTCCCTTCCGATTCAAGCCATTCTATGATTCAGCAAGCCAGAGGTTCAGACCAGGAATTTCAAAAGTAACCTATGAGTTGAGGCTCCTCAGTTTCTAGATGCCTAGTGTAAGTCTCTGGAAAAGGTCTTAGTTTCCATAGTGCTGAGAATCAACAGTGTCTAAAAATTAAGTTTCTTTAAGAAGTCAACATTCCTTACTGGAAGGCTGCTAGCTTAAAAAAATGTAAAGCTTGGACACCTTTGCAAATGGTATGAGAAGGCTCAGTGCATGACCACACACTTCACATGCCCTTGCAGAAGCATCTCCACCTGAGATGTTTGCACTCCTAGTCACAGCAGCTGTACCTGTACTGCTAAACTAAATGTTCTCTAGCTCTGTGGCTCAGAAAGGCACAGCCTTACCAGCTGCATATCACTAGGCTCTGGCTCCCCCTTGGGCCCTGCAGGATGCTCCCACAGGCCTGGGATATAAATGTGACATTCTGTATTTGTCATTGCTGTATTTGGCACTGAATCATAAGGGTTGCTGACCATGACGGTGATGTTTTTCTATCAGGAACCCCAGGCACTGCATTGCAACTGCATGGGATGAGACTTTGAAGAGAGAATCCTGGATGCCTGCAGGACAGAGGTAGCAAAACCTGGTGTGCCCTCCCTGATTGCGCCAGCTGCATCCCAGTGCTCCCTGAGGGAGAGAAGTCGGCACATATCAAGACCACGCTGATATGTGAGCTAACAGCTAATAGCTAAGTAGCCTAGATGGCCAGCAGTCAGGCTTGCTCCCTAGCCCTGTGTTATTTAGCAGCACAGACACAGCCTGTGACAACTTGATCTTTGCTGTGAGAGCAAGCGCCAGTCTCATGGAAATGTCCATGGGGTGTAACATGTGACTGTGGCTCCTGGCTCACTCTGCCAGTGCAATCCAGGCGTGACACGGCGCACAGTTCCCTACACAGCTGCCCGTTACTTTCCAGGAGCCCAGGCTGACACTTGTGGTAATTTGTGTCTAATCCTGGGGTTGCTCGAGAGATGAACAAAAGGATGAAATCATCTTATTTGGCAGCTTCGTATAAAACTGGGAGGAAAAAACCCCAAACTCAAGTCCCTGTTTCTGTTTAATATGAAGCAACTCTTAGGACCTTTTACAGATGTGTTTACGTTCTTATTGCTTTGGTTAATGATTTGATTTAAATGGCAGCAAAGGTTCCACCAACTCTGCGCTATTGATTACGTGATCAATAACTGGATATAATTATTGCACCAAAAGGCATTCTTATAGTAATGCTGATGTGAAAGCATTTCAAAATATAAAGTGGCAGTGGATATGTTGTGACTCAGAGCAGAGAATCAAAGTCACAGCATGGGATGGCAATAAAGAAAAGAACACAGTAATGAGGAGAAAAGTCTAAGAGAGAAAAAGAGGCAGCACTTGACAGACTCTTTGCAAGTTAGAAAACAAGCAGTTCTGAGAGCTGCATCGCTAATGAAGCCTAGTTTACTATGAAACTGTGTCCTATATTCCTTTTCCACTCCTCCCCACCAAACATCCCAAATCCTCACCATGTTCCCTATGTATTCGATACCCTCCCACAGCACCCTCCCTTCATACCCTTGTCCTCCTCCAGCACTGCCATCTCTCTGCCATTCCCTATGCCACCTCAGCAACAGCATGTGCCCCGGCCAGTCCCAAGGGATGAGGGTGCCGGCTGTTCGGCCAGTGAGCGCCTCCTGCTTGGCCAGCTTGCAAACAAACCCCGCAGAGAACTGCTAGGCTCAGGCTCCTGCCATTGAACTCTTTCCTCCACGAGGAAATCTCCAGCACAGCATTGCCTTGGATTCTTCTTCCCTTTGCAGATGTTGCTTTTCTCAGTTTCTAATAGGCTCACGTATCTGTGAGCTGCAGTCAGTAAAACTTGTTTACATCAATCATCAGTGGATTAAAGATACTATGAGCAATTGAGACCTAGAAGTTTTAAGTCCTTTTTTTCCTTGCAAAATGGGAAAACTTTATCAGAATTCCTGTTCTGTATCTACTTTTCCAAATGAGAGCTACAACAAACAGCTCCGATCAAAATTCTCTGTTACAGCATCTTTCAAAAGCTCATTTTCCCTTTAAAGAAGTATTCAGATTAGCTGCATTCTGGCATAATACAAAATCCGCAGAAATAAAGGCTAACCATTAAAACAGCCTTGGTTTCCCTCAGCCATCCACATGCCATAGAAAAGTAATGCTGCCCTCTAAAAAAACTGCAGCTGCATGTATAGCTCAGTCCAAACCTTGGCTTGTAGCCATATTCCTCATTTTAACTGTGACTTTGGAGTCATGAGGCTCCCGCTCTTTCCTCACACAGTGTTTGGGGATAACTGAGACAGATACAATGCAAGAAATAATCAGGAGGTTTCAGCATTCACAGCAAACTGGCATTCTGCACAGAACTGCTTGATGGCATAATTGAAAGTTGAAGTCAGAGACCAGAATTAAAGTTCAGCGGCCACATATACCCTTTTTCCCTGACTTTGGAACTTTAATTTTACTATGTTAATAACCCTCTAAGAGAATTCCTATGGATGTTTTTTTATTTACTATAAATGACAGGAATAGACCTACTCTGCCACATACATAGATTTGTTAGCACCAGGAGGTACAACCTGAGATCAAACTTTCTGCCTCATTTAATGTAAAATTTCCTGAGTTTTACGGATAAATTTCCTGAGTTGTATGGATAAAACTTGGACACTAACATTGACAAGCATCTCTCTGGCAGCTTATCGGAAAGATTTCCATATAGCTGCAATAGCCATTCAGAAAAGCAGGGTGTGATTTATATACTCCTACACTAGGCATTCCCATAGAACCACTAGGCTGTGATCACAGCACATTATTAAATGCAAAGAGCATGACAAAAAAAGGACATTTTAAAAAAAAATCTTAACATTTTTTCAAGTCACAGCTAATTTCCACCAGCTGACAGGAAGCACATTTTGCTCTCCTACACATCCTCTTTCTCAAAAATGTCCAGTTTATGTGTGTTTTGACAAATTTAGCCTGACTTTAAAAAAAGTTAGGTTTTTATAAGGTTTTAAAAATGACTAAGCTAACTAACTTTCCACATAAACAGATAAATAAATAAATACAGAACTGAGAAAATGCTGACAGTTGCAAAGAAGGAGGTAACTAGAAGCAGGTGAGAAGGTGAAAATGTCTATACGGTCCTAACTGCAGGCATTGCACTTAGTTTTGTTTATGAACATGTTCAACATCCATACATATCGCACATTTAGGGTAATGACAGCCATATGGCACAACGTGGAACTGCAAGGAATGACAATATGACTAAATCATGCCTGTGTATTTGACCACCTCATTGACTCCCTGACCATCCATCCATCTCTGCTGATGCTCTTGAGATGTTCCAAACCTCTAAACAGATAAAGGCTTTTCTTCTAAACTAATTTACTAGATAATTTCTTTTGTAATTCCTGCTCAAGGATCAGGACAGATGCTTTATATCACTGGAAAGGAAACCTCTCCTTCCCAAAGATATAGAGGTTACCAGAATCACAGAGGAGGTTGAGGCTCCCCCTGAGCTTGGGAGGAATGTGAGAGAATGGACTTTCAACGCAGTACAATTTTATGTGCTAAAAGTCTATTGTAGGTCATTTTAAGCAGCTTTTATGGCTTCCTCTGGGTTGTGGATCCATATTACTTCCTTCCTGGCAAAAATATGGTTCAAGGTTATGGATCCACATTGAAGTTTAATAGTTACTTCAACATCAGAAATATTTGTTTGACTTGTATCTCCCAATGTCACGGAAGTTCAAACACTGCTGCAGCAAAATTTTAAGGGAGAAAACTGGCTTAAAAATTTGAGGCCAACAGGTCAAATACTCTATCATTAAAAGAAAGAAAGAAAGAAAAAAAAACAAAGGAAGGAAGTTGAGTATCTATTTCTTAAAAGATATTCAGAAGACCACCAGATCTTATGCAGAAATTTGCTCTTTAGAAGATGTGTATTTTAAAAATGCAAAAGAAGAATCTTAATCAAAGAAAGCTCAGTTCATTCCCTTTCCCCCCTTTTAAAAGAAAATAAAATATGAAAATTCGAATTGAAGAGTGTGTCTGTGAGACACTGGAAGATGCTACCCAAGGGTGTTCACTGTAGAGAGGATAGCTGTATTAAAATGAATAATTTTGTGGGGAAGGGATAGAGAGTTGTTGCTGTAAGAAAAAAATCTTTTTGATTGACATGAGAAATTGCTGCCACATGAAACAGTTCATCTTCTTTGAAGGGCTCTTTTGTCAGTGAGGTCAGGTCAAAGAGGTTTGAAAGGTCTTCATCAAAGGAAGTTGCCCTTCTAGGCCCAGTGCATTCCCTTGCTGGAGTAATCTTGGCTTCAGGAACTATATGGAGATGTGGGAAGTCAGGGGATGGCAGCTGCATATCTAAGCAACCAGGGCTGGCTGAACCATGAATCAACAGTGTCACCTGCTGTGGGCAAGATAATCTCCTCGCCCAGGCTGGTGGATAACTGCTGCACACAGGCCAGTGTTCCACAGTGGCTGTCTGTCCATAGCACCGTCCTGCTCGGTCTGTCCATGTAAGTATAGAGCAGGAGGAAGTCCCTGTACTCCTTGTTCTGCGCCTCAGAGACGGAATTCCCTCTTCCAGTCTTTCCTGTCTGGGAGTGGGAGAGTTCAGTCTTTTCCCTCTCAGTGAAGGAGCACTGCTCCCAGGGAGGTCGTGACACCTCTTCGCAGTGTGAAGGAGCAACAGATGTTGATTTCTAGCCCTACCCCTCTAGTCTAACATGTCTCTGCCCCGATGCCACTAGACACTGGTCACTAGTTTCATAGGTGTGCCCTACTGCTCCACTTGATGATGGAGATGCTGAACTAACAAAACTGAGGAGTGAGGGCCTCAGTGTCTCACCCAACTGGTCAGCCAGGCACCATGCTGCACTGGGCTCAGCTGAACCAAGCTGGTTCTGCTGCAGCCTGCGTGTCCCATTCCCCACTTACACCCTGCTCCCACAGCCTCCTGCTCCAGCAGGACCTGGTGCATCTCTGCAGAAAGAGAATATGGGAATTAGCATCTCATTGAGATGAGAGATGCAGCTCTCACCTCTGCCAGTGATGTGCAGAGCCCAGCCGTGGTAAAGGTCAGTTCTTTTTTTTTTTTTTTTCAGAGTAATTTTTTGGAAGGCTCAAAAATTTGGGGGCTTTTGTTTAAACTCTAAAATAGGGAGCTGCCCTTCTGATATAATCATGCAGCTCCAGGCTCCGCTTCCTTGAGCAGGAATTTCAGATGCCTTAAAGCCTCACTCAGCTGATTGCAGGCAGTTTTCACCACCGCTCATTCAGCCACATCTCTAGTTATGTGAAAAATCACCTCTGCTGATTAGGACAGGGCTTTCCTTCCTGATTGCATTGCCCTGTTTACTGTCATTGAATTCTTGAATCAGGAGGACGTTTTATTTGTTTCTCAAATTTTAATTGCTGTATGACTTTCCTCTTCTTCGCTAACCTGCTTTTACATTTTAGCAAACATTCCAAAGGTAATTGGAGAATTCATATATTCATGGAAACCCAGTAGATATGTACGATAATAGCACAATTTGATATTTATGAAGTGCCACTTTTCTATAAAAGTAGAATTTCAGTTAATTATCACCAGGCTGTTTATTAACACTTGGAAATGGAAAAATAATGAATGGGCACATCGTTTATTCATTAAAATGCTGATGATGAGTTGCCCCATTCATAAATTAGGCTTGCATTTCCCTTCAGCAAAGCACTGCCTGTGCTGGTGGATTTTGAAGGTCAATTGTGCTTTAACCCACGACTTCCTGCGAAGGGGGAACATGCTGCCTTGGACTGTGATCACAGTGAGTCTTGTCAACCAAACAGAGTCATTCTGTGAGAAGTTTGGCTGGCAGGGTGTGTAGGCAAAGAGAGAGAGCTGCAGCAAGCACCGCTGTTCGGGAGATAATTCTCTTTCACTCGGAAGCAGTGCATCCATACCTATCAGACAGTAAGGATTGATGCACTGGGCTGGGAAAGCGCTCCTGTGGACATCCTGATACATCTTCTGAAATCAATGCCCTTCCCTCCCACAGCCAAACCCAAGCTGTTCTTGGGGAAAGTGCTGCTTTACTGGTGTCCCTCTGATGAGAAGTCGTACACCCCCTGACTGGCAGAGTACGTGGGCAGGGCATTTTAATATAGGCACAGGTAACAGAGAAATTCAGAGCAAATATCTGAATATTTTGAACACCTATTGCCCTTTTTCCATGGGAGACCCCTTTCCCATCCCTGGGAGGACTGTGTCATGGCAAGCAGAACCCTGTGGGAGGGGAGGGACAGCAGGGGTAGAGCTGGTAGGAGAGTTTGGGCAGAGGACACCTCCTCACAGCTGTTTGCTATTCAGGGCAACATTGAGAAGGTGCTACACTAAAATGAGGTGTAATAGAGAGACTTTTTTTCTGAATTGCTACAGTAATTAAAATTATCGAGAACTTCTTTCCAAGATAATGTTAGCCCTGGAGTCAGTATAAAATTGCATATTCCATTGTGCCCATCCCCAGCACAGGCTGGATGCTGCCTGGTGCAGGTGAGGAACCACTGATAACTGCTGCCCTGAGGGCAGGTGGACACTTTCTACAAGGTTCACTGGATGTCCTGGTGCAGGGGTGCCATTGAAATGTCAGCTGGTACGAGGGCAGCAATTTGCCAGATGTGTTAAACACGACTAAGATGAGAAAGTAGGTGCTGAAATATTCTATGATGGTTATTTGGGGAAAATGTCTGCGAAGCCATCTTGAGCTGATGCCCATTTCCAACAGGTTTGGAGTAATCCACAAAACAGCTGGAGCTTGAGAGAGACCTGAGGTGTGAAATGACACAATGAATAGCTAATAGTGGCTGTTTCCTAAACAAAATACATGCCGATATCAGGAGCGAAGCAAGCACTCCTGGCTGTGGGCTCTGCTACTGGCTGTAAGCAGATCTCTCTTCTGAGAAAAAACCCAAACCTGTATGACTAAGGGAAGCTTAGCGCTGTAGCTCCGGGTCTGAAGATGAGCCTCCCTCTCACATGTCTGGGTCAAGCTTTGCTAGCAGCCCCAAGCATACACCCAGTTCCCCTGAGCATGGTCAGCAGTGACATTAGCTCAGTGCTCCTGTGAGTATGTCCGCCACTAAAACATTTTTAGAGTATGCTCTTCCTTTCTGATAGCATGATTACTACTTGCTCAGATAAGGAAGAGTAAGAGACTTGTTTTAGGAATGAAAAGAAAAGAAAAAGAATGAATCCAAAGGGGCACAGAAGAACAGATGTGGTTATCTAAACACAAAACTACCTATAAGCAAGGTGGGTTTTCTGAAAAACAGGTCTACAGTGACCTTGAATGGGACCAATATCTCTCAAGGGTTCATGCTGCACAGAACTGTTCAGAGATAAGTCCTGGCTGCTAACTTTGGTTACTAAGACTGTATATTGGCTCATTTTTCCAGTGGCATGTTTGAAAACAGGAATGCAAGAATCAAATTCAGGGTGGGTTTTTTTTTAGCTGTCTTTAAAAATGCATAAAGTTTTGCTTCAAGTGTCACTGTTGGAGTTTTACTATTATGCTAACAATCCAGGCTACCCGCTGAATGCAATGGGCTACAGGCTCCATTTGGGGATTTTGCCTACTGTGAGCATTTTTTCATTTCTTTTAAAATAAAATGCCATCCTCAAATGCCCACCTTTCAGAGTTCCTTTCATATTTTTTAAATAAACGGATGTTTAGAGAAATTATCTCTGCTTATAAAGTCAAAGGAAAGTATTTTTGCACTGTTTTTTTCCTTATCAGCTACAACTAAAATGCAAAACCCACCAAACTTCTACTCAGGTTAAGGTACACTGCATTCTTTTAAGCACTGTCATCCTTCATGAAGTAACCAACTGAATTTTAAAATACATGTCAAATAAAATGACTAGCAAGGACAAACTAAAGTTAACATTAAACTTTTTCTTTTGAAGTACAACTAATTTTCTTGCAGAAGTGCAGCATCGGTTCCTGCAAAGTACTTCTTTTGTTATTGATTGGAGAGATATAATATATAAAGCTGCTGCCTGTACCACTCTACAATAATTAAAAGTACTTAATCATGCAGCTTGGAGATTTATTTTAAATGCACAAAATATGTTCCTTATTGTGATTCACAGGAATTTACTGGTCTAATTTCTTTAGAGACCAGCAGGAATATATATTGACTCTGGTTTATTTATAAACCAGCTATTTAAATTACCAAGTTATTTACATTGTTATTGTCTCCATCATTTAGTCACCATTTGCAAAGATTTCACATTGCTCTTAATTTGGCACTCCCTAGTGCTAATAGTACTTACGGGAGAAGGTTATTTAGAAGGTAGTCAAGCAAGCCATCTTGGAACAGGGTGATCATCTTCTTGCCCCAGACAGGCTTGTTCTCTTGGTGACCTCCTTTGAAAGGGGACAACATGCAAAACTGAGCCCTGGAGAATGTTGCACCTGCCTATTATCAGGGTACCAGAAGAAAATAAGGCACATTGTGAGGAAATGTAAATCCAGCAGATTCAGTTGCCCTCAAGGTCTGGCTTAAAGAACCTCTGGCCAGATGTTTATAACACTACCCAGTTGTAAATTGGTCTGTTGGGGAGAACAGGGACCACCAGGGGAGGAATATGGTTGAGCCAAAGTCCCCCAAGATCCTGAGTTGTTGCTGGGATTACGTGAAGGAAGGAACAGTCTTTGGGTGGACTTGACTGACCCTGTTCTGTTTTATTCCACCAGCAGCATATATAAAACATCAAGACCACAAGGCTCTGAAATTCCTGTAAGAGTAGCTGAGGAAACCAGTTATTAAAGGTATATTTCATTCCTGAGGGTAAGGACATCACCTACTCTTTTATTTTCTTTTCTAGCTGCATTTTTTTGGTTAAAGTCTTAAGCACACAGAGCACTACTTATTTTCACAGCACTCGCTCTCCCTTTCTTCTTTTCTTTTCTGCCTTAAACTCTGTGTGTAGAGGATTGAGTATAACAGCTATTATTTAACATGTGGCTTTTATCCCATGGCTGGTTCCTGCGCTGAAGGGCCTCCCTGAGTATCTCCAGTCGAGAGACAACTGTCGAGCAGATCGTGATGAAGAGCAACCCCCACGACCCCTGTGGGGAGGAGGGCGGCAAGTGCCCCAACTGTGGGGACACCACGCTTTCAGAGGCTGAGGGGGGAGAGGGGTGAAGTGCCCCGGCGAGCCAGCCAGCCCCTGCATGACAACAGACCTGCCAGGCACTGGCGGGACCGGGAGATGCCATCTGACATTGCGCCAAAAGCCTTTCAGTGCGGATGAAAGGGATTGCAACACAAGTGTTTGCACTGAGCTCGGTTTTTGGTCGGCTTTAGGGTGATTGTCCCCAAGGTGAGCCTGAAGAGGCAACTCGTGTTTTAGCTTGGGTTGACCTCAGCACTGCAGGTACTGGAAGCTGTGTATAATTATAACATTCAGTTTTCATTTTCAACAGTAAAAACTGAATTAATTCAAAACATCCAAAGGGGAAAAAAAAAAAAAACAAACCACAGAAGTTCGTGAGCCCTAAGGTTTATTTCCTTCTAGATGCTTCAAGAAGTATTCTCAGAGAGAGGGATGAGCATCATGAATGCCACACCAACCAAATGTGAGGGCAGCATGGGAGATGCCTGTAGCTTCAGGACAGAGTTGTCCAAACCTCACTCTAAAAGCAAGGCTTGGTGTGATGCTGAGCCAAGGTGCCCACCAGTGTGATGGTACCTGCCACCTCATGTTTTGTTGTGACTGCTGCTGTGATGAAACAGCCAACAAGAACAAATAAACTCTCTGAAAGAATGTGGTCTCTTCTACAAGGAGATGATTGCCTCTTTCTTAAGGAGGAATTTACTGAAATACATGCTTCTTTGTTGCCTTGTATTTCTAAGTAGCCCATTCGACATAAAGGATTAATCCCTTCCCTTACACAATGCAGGCAGATTCAAAGCACATTTTGGAATAAGGAGAATTTTTTTTCAGTGGTCTTTGGATCATAGCATTGGCATTTTTGCATTCAGAACAGTTTTAAGAGAACTGAAAAAAGTTTCAGAGGTATGGGTCCATTCCCAAGCCAAGAGATGCTGATCCAGAAATTTTACAACACTGTACTTTCTCTCAAGATATCCAAAATGCCATGAATTATGTATCCAACCTTGAAATGTTGTTAAAAATATAATAGAAAGTCACACATTGTGCATATTTGAGGATTTTTTTCAATACTCATACTTCATAGTTTTGAGCCAGATTTCTTCTCCTCACTGACATTTGTCCACACCGAGAACTGAGTCCAAAATATGCTTAAAGGCAACTGAAAGTTGTTTGGATTTTTTTTTATTCAAAGCATTTACTTACTGTGCAAGCTGCCAAAATCCAAACAGTTTAAAAACACTGGGCACCTCATTTTCAGTTTTTCTCAGCAGTCATCCCATTTATTTCTTTGGAGCTTTAGTATTATTACAGATTCTATTTAGTTTTCACATCATGCATTTCAAGTTCATTTTTGTGGAGTGCTTTTAATAGATATTGTTTTAATTCCCAGCATACAGATCTTCATCGTTATTTATTGTTAATGTTTTGTCTTGGACTAAACCCAAGAAACTGAAGAACTTGGCTCCAGAATATGGCAGGCACATAGAGGGAAGGCTCTGACAAGTGAATTTGGGATTTAATTGGCTTGTATCACTAGGTGCTGGGTTTGAAATATATTGACAGAAAAGGACTGAAAGACAAGTCTTGAACAGTACAAGCATTATTATGCTGGTAAAATGGAGAGGAAAATGAGTAGCAACATTCCTTTTTCTGGTTGTTATCAGCCATCCAGCCTCCCCCAAACCAGCAGAGAAGATGTTCTTCTGTAAATCTTTAGCTGGTGTAAACCAACTTCCTTCTCAAATCAGTACAGGTACGCCATTTTATACCACCTATCCATGTTTGCTGCCACCTTTGCAGCGGAAAAGCAGTAATAAGATAGATAATTTGCTGCATCTGGCAACAAAAGTGAGTCTCCAAACCCTAATGTCTGATCCGAAAAAAGAAGTATAAAGCAATTTCATTTCAACCCACATGGACAGATACAGTCATTCACTTACAAGTAGGACAGGGGATAATGTCTCCCCATTCTCTGAACTCTGTGGAAAGATAAAAAAGGTTAAGAAAAACCCCAAAACCCCAAAAAAAAAAATTCTCGGATATGTTAGAGGAAATTCCAGAAAAATCAGTGCTTAGGGTACCAGTTGCCATCAAGGATTCCTGTATTCATCCATCTTCCTTCTAAAAACCTTTTGTTATCAATAATAAAGATAATTCAAATATGGATAGGTTCTATTTTACACTGAGAAGAGCTGACTATGGTCAAGGGCAAGACATGAAAAAAATCTATTCTGAATTTTCAAATTGTGAGAAAAGGAGACCTTTTATCACACTAAAAAAACCCTTCATTCGCATAGGTATTGAAATCCTAACCTTTCCTGCTCTGAACCATATTACTCAGATGGGAGGATGGAAGGAGCGAGAGAGGGGCAGAAGATGAGAGGAGCAGATTGCCTTCTGTCGTCAATTTGTGCATTGTAGATGAAATAGAATACATACTTTTATGACACTAAGTGCTAATTCTTCACATCTTAATTGATAGGGGGAGGGGGGGGGGTTACTTGATTAAAGACTGTAAAACCCAAGCCAGCAGATTTCTGCTTAAAAGGAGTATGCATGTTATGGTCTGTAAAGGAACCTGAGAAGTGGAAAATTAAATACACTACTATATTTCTTAGAGGAGATAAGCTTATTCCTACTCAGAATGTATTTAATTATTACCAAATCCATTTTCTTTGAAATTCTAAGTTTCAAGAACCTTTCACAGTGAAACAACACCTACTTGAAAGAATCCTAATGCAATGTGTGTTCTGGTGCAGCAAAAGGAAGTGCTCTCAAATTTAGCAAATTACTTATTTGTTCCCCCCCTTCTAAGTCGAACTGATGTGCAGCATTTCTGAGAAAGACATTTCATGTACCTGGATTAGTACAGGTATACACAGCAGATTGGCTTTGTCAAATGTGAAGCTTTTACTTCTGCTATAGAGAGTATTTACCAGTCTCCTTTACAAAACGTGTTAATTCACTTACACATGTTGCTAGAAGCACTCAGATCACCTGCCACTGCTGTATATTACTGATGTATTTTTTCTTAGCCTTTCTTCTGGCTCTCCACATAGGTCAGACAGTATGTACTTATATGACTATACATGCAATTCGGTTGTGATTTCACAATATAATGGGCTAAAACTTTGCATATTTAGAGATGTTTGTTTGGTGGCTAGTGAGGTGAGTGAGGAGGGTACTGGCTTTGCATTGCTTCTTCATCCTGCAGGTGTTGGCCAGTGCAGCAGGTGGATCAGTCCTTAAGGAGAGACACTTTTAATAAATCCTAGTGCTGATATAAGTGCCAATAGGGAATGCAGAGCTCCTGTTCTGCTTAGACTTTAGGATTATATTAGAGAGAAACATAATATTTTTTTCACCTGTCTGAAATTTCATATCCATAACTCAATATGTGAGTGCAAAAAATGAAAATCTATTCCTGCAAAACCCTTCCCGTTGGCTTTAATATATGTGCAATTTTTTCAGAAACCTGGGTCCATAAAATCATGTCCTGTTTCACTTACTACCTGCCCACTGTATCACAGATAAGTTCCTGACATTCCTGTAGGAAAAAGTAAAGGTGCAAGTGCACAAGGATGGTGTAAGTCTCCTTCCACTTCCCACACCAATAAACCTCATTTCACATCCCTTGGAAGGGGCTGTGTGCACCATGTGCTGCTCTGTTGAGTCAACAAGCAGCAGGGCTGGTCCAGGCTTCACCCTCTGTAATGAAGACACTTTCTCCTGAAACAAGAGTATATTTATTTCAAGCAGAATTCTTAATAGTCTTTAGCTTATAAAGTCATGTCGTGCCAGGACAGATATGAACCAGTAACCTACCTAGAAAAAGGCTTTATATCATGTGTTTTTTCCCTTAGCAAATAAGTCACCTACAGCCCAAACATTGGTCCGTGGATTTAAAAATACTTCACTGCATATTCATAATCTGCTTTTCGTATATTTATGCCTCTAATATTTGTAAATTCTTATTATGCATCCCTCTCCCACTCTTAATCATCACCTACCAAAGATAACTAGTTATCTTTCCCCTTGTAAATGAATTCACTCCATGCCCCTAATTATTTTTGTAGGTCTAGTTTCTCCTGTAAGACAGAATCTTATGATTAAGGAAGTGCCTCAGATGAATTCATTTTTCCTGAATTATGTGTGCAACAAAATCCTTCAGAAAGAGTCTGAGACTTTCTTTTTACTTCAAGTGTTGCTCTGCTGTATATTCCGTTTCAGATTCTAGAGACATTTTTATTCTCAGTTTCATAGCTAAGCTGCCTTTTGCCATTCCTGATAGTTCTGTTTCGTTACCATTTCTTCCTACTTTTTCTGCTTTTCAGAATATCTGTATTATGGATTGGTTTTCATCAGTAAATTTTTTCCAAGTTAAATATATGTCACAATTAGGGAAATATGCCTTTGTGCAGCTTACAAATTTTTGTATTGGGAGGCTTTGAACAACCTGGTCTAGTAAAAGTGTCCCTGCCCATGGCAGGGGGGTTAGAACCAAATGATCTTTAAAATCCCTTTGACTCAAACTGTTCTAGGGTTCTTTGATTCTTTGTATATTTGTGTCAGGCAGATAAAACCCTCTCTCTAGAAGGAGGAGTTTGTTTGCCTTCTCTGATGTCTTTTGCATCTAGATGAGTTAAAACTTGCACAAATGACAAGAATCATTCTTGCACCTCAACTTTGGCCTCTCTTATGGCTGAAGTTTTGGAAAGGGTTTTCTCATGCTTCTTCAGAGCCAGAACAAGCCCTAGGTCTCTTGTAAGAAAGAATAGTGTCTGGAAATATGATATTTGGCTCACCGGATAAGTGGCATATATAACAAAAATGACTCCCCAGAACTATCACATTCCCATGACAAAACAGACTTTGAACACAGGACTTTTCAGAAAGCTGGTTGTTGCTTTCTGTCACTTCTCATAATTTTTAGACTGCATATACTAGAATATAAGAAACAAGTGGTTACAGAAAATCCTGTCACTAGCCAAAACACTCTAATACTCAGCCTATCTCTGAAGCAGTTTTTCTGGGCATACTGCAAATCCCTAGAGTATTGTAATGTTTGAAAGACTTAAGTAAAAAAAAAAAAAAGAATCCCATATTTCTTTACAAAAATGAGAAAAAAATAAGTTGTGGTTAGTTCTGCTGGCTTACAAAAATAAAATGCAAGAAGGCACAGGATATTTCCATGAGGTAGTAAGTTTAAAAATGAAGGACTCTGCTGGGGAACTGACATGCTTTTGGCATATGCTTCCTGTCCTCTGAAGCTTGTCACCGTGATCCTTCTTGGGCTAGCACAGCCACAGCCCTTCTCATGCATGCGTTCTCATTCACAGCCCACACAGCTGTGTTCTGAACAAGGAACTCAAAATAATCTTGAAGGAGAGCTCAGCTGCCCCTTATCACACAACTACCTTAAGATTTTGCTGTCCCAGGCAGACAAAATACTATCTTCCCCGAAACACAGGTGTCACTTTGCCACTCATTGCTATTCGTCCCAGCCTTCTTCCATGAAGCAACATGACATGTTTTCCAACTAGTTTATAGATCCAGTAGCTACAGTCCCATTTCCATGTGTTGCACTCCATTTGTTGCTTTAATGAAAGGCCCTACGGGGACCAGAGGCCTGAGGAACGACTGGCATTCAAAACAAAGCATGTTTAGATAAAGATTGAAGGAAAAGTGATGAAGGAAACACAGACAGTTGTAGGCAAGAATGAAAGATTAGGATGAGTGAGAAGCATAGATATGGCACCTGATTCCGTGATTTAAATTTATTTTAAAGCTATTCAGTTGTGGTTTACATGGATAATTACTGGCAACTACACGAGAAATATTTACAAGAATTTTGATGCTCAACTGTTACAGAAATATGAAAGAACATTGATCCAAACCTGCTATCTTGCTTCAATAGATTTGATCCAAACCTACACCACAGCAGCCAGGAAATTTAAGTTGTGATAGAGTCAATTATATTCACCAACTCTTCCTTTGGCTTCTGAGAGGGACTTGGGGTTTATGAACCTACATGAAAGGAAACAGCAGTCCTGCGGTATCTTCTTTGTATGTTCAAAGTCATCTTTATTCCACTGTGTTTTGTACTGCCACATTCAAGTCTGTATGACTTTTCTTCTTGTAAAAGCATAAAGAGAGATTATGACTTCGTCAAAACATTTACCTTTTCAAACATTTATAGGGTTGATTTCCTCCTTGGTAGAGCATTTTCTGGAAAAGGCAAAGAGAATCCCATCAACATTTTTAGACAGGTGAAAGTGAAAACATTTTAAGCTTTTAGAAGGCTTATGGTAACTCTGCCTGTCCTTTGGTGACTCGGTAACAGCAAAAAATACTGACATCTGAACTCCAAATGACATGCTCCCTAATGCTTAACAAGGAGCATGTTCTTTCATACACTTAAAAATAGACTATTCCGTGAATTTAAACCATTTGAATACATGCCATATTGATTCCTCCAAAAGGAAAGTGTATATATATCTGAAATGAGTTAAAAAGTTAACTGAAAGACATACTTTTTATATAAATTTGCTCATTGCTACAGACCAGAGAGGAAAGTAAGAAGAGGAGAACCATTAACACCTGTGTAATCTTCAAATTAAAAAAAAATTATATTTATAAATTTAAAATAGTTACATGTTCAAATTTTTACAAGTTTTTCCTCCAGCATGGGAGTGGGATGCATGCTCAGCCACAGGATGTGTACAGTGTAAACGGGTAAAAGAAAAATCACCAAGTCTAGGGCAAGGAAGATTATATACAGAAGAGGTTTTAATTAGCCAGAGTTTTAATGGGATGGAGAAGAGAATCAAAAATTCGTAATGAGGGAGGTATTAAACTATATTAGTGACAAACCCTTGATCCCCAAGGTGAGAGAACACAAGAAGAAGAGAGAGATTAGGCTGAGTGATGAACAGAAAGAAACGATGAGGAAAACGAGGCAATTACGATTATTGAATTTACTCAAAATACTTGCTAACATGCAATTGAGACCCATTCTGCATTTGCTATGGTTAGATGAGCTGAGATACATATTTCATCTTGGATAGCTACCTGCCACACACCAGAACTAAAACAAGCATTTTCCAGAGAGCCTGATATTCCCCACACTCAATTTATGTGGATTAGATGAAATTTCCTCTTTCTTTTCAGCAATTTTGGCAGACCACTGTACATTACCAAGGGCTGCCATTATCTTCCTCTGATCACCAGCAAAATGGTTTGTAATTTTATCTCGGTATTACCAAAGAATACTGTAATCTCTAGCTACATTATTTTGAATAATGCAGCCCGGCAATCACATCAACAAGCAGAATCCTCATGAATTAGGAAGTTCTTATCTGAAAGAAAACAACAATATTTTTTTACTATCACTTGCCTTCAAAATAAAATCACATGGGCAAGTTAAGAGTGTAAACAACGAGTATAAACTCTGTTCTTTTCTCCTTTTTTTTCTACAGAGGAAATGCATTGGATAGATACAAAAAGCTCTGTATTAAAAGTAATGCACTTTGGTGGAATTGGTGTAACTGGGTCTGTGTTCAGCACACGCAATATGCTGTAATCTGTCATTACCCACTGGACTGCTGTCAAAATGCTTTCTGATAACTGGACATCTAGATAGATATTTACTATATTTAATCTTCTCTAGTAGAGGTTAGGAATGCAACAAATTTGGCCGACATTTCTTAACAAGGCTACTGACTGATAGTAGTTTCAGCAGAAAACCCAGCAACCTACATATTTTTTCTGTAAAGATATACTTTTACCAAAAAAAATTTCTGGTTTCCTTTGCAAAACAGTATTGTAATTTGAATTAACCTGTTCTGATCACCTCCTGAGGGATTTTTCCAGGATCCTAAATAGGCAAAGGATCAAAATGCCAAGCAGGGTAGGAATTTATGGGAAGATCAGTGTACTAGATAGCAGTCCATCAGATACTCAACTTCTTAAAAAACAGTGAGTTAAAAAATTATTAGAAGAAGGCTTTATCGGATGTGAACATTTCAACATCAACAGAAAAAAAACAACACTTTAGTGATTATTACAATAATAAACTGAAAATAGGACTGAACTGTTATCTCATGATATGACATAATGAGCTCTGTGAACTAATGAATCCTAAATCAGTTCAGGACCAATCTTATTTTCATTGACACAGAGAATTCCTGCCTTTGTGTGTGTATGTGTGCCCATGTCATTATAAATTGTGCTTATTATTTCTGCTCACCACCTTAATGATGGGGCCATTTCAGCACTTCAATACAGTCAGCAAGAACACTCACTCAGGAAACCGGAGGGAGTTTTTTTATGGGCATTCATATTTCTCTTGCCAGAATTATACCTATACAAATATATATTTCACTGACCTTTCCATTACTTAACATTAATGTGATGTTTCAGTTCCCACAGATGACCTGCAGGGACTGGGGATAATTTTTCCTTTCCTCAACACACAGTTTGGCTTCTGGCAGGCTTTTTTCCACTTTGAATGGCCTTAGACTGGCTACAGCTGGATGAAACACTGTGCTGGATGCACCCATTACCTTAGCGCTTTGGTGCACCACATCAGACTGGCAGGGACTAGAGAAAATCAGGGAGCCAACTTGTCTGTGGCATGTAAGAGTGATCCACATGTTAGAGTTGTTGAGAAGCTTCCATGTAATTCCCTCACTGCTGCAGGACTTCAGATACAGACTGTGCCTTTCAGTGTCAGCTCTCTTATGGTACTTTGCAGCTTTCTTGAATATGGTATTAAATTCTCTGAAAGGATTTTGTGACTGGCAGCTCTTGGAGCACAGGAATTAGGTGCTCTGTTCACCCATCCTCCTGGATCCAAATCTGTCACCTGGCTGCTTTACACTAGGCATGAGACTTGTTTGTAAATTCAAGGTGATTTTACTGAAAGCATCTCAAATCTAGGCATTTGCAAACTCTCAAGCATTTTCTTCATAAGATGCTTTGGGACAGAAAACCCTATAGAAGTATGAAGTCTTGTTAGTACACTTTCCTTACCGTTTTTCTCTGGGTAGGAGCATAGATAACGTGAGTTGGCTAATGATATCCAAGGAATGCAGCTGTACTAATAACAAGATATATACACTTGGGCTGGGATCCTTCTTGGTTCCTGCGATTGCTCCCCTCTACCCAAGGCATTTTATAAAATATGGTAATTAACGCAGCACCTTCAGACACTCTAAATTTATTGCAATTTATATGTTCAGGAGTGTTGGTAAAAGGCCAATGCTGGCATTTCTTTAACTAATAATTATTGTGTTTTATTGTTGTTGTTCTCTAACACATTAACGAGCAAGGACCCAGCTTTATTAGAATTCACTTGGCCCCACTGTTCCATGCATATTTATTATGCGAGAGAATAGGATTCTCTTCCTCTAGCCTTCACTAATTTAAAAGAAGATATCCTCAATGAAATGTATTCAAATATTTTGACATTTTGCTTCACCTCACTTACAGAGCAGAAATTGTTTCTGACAGTTATTATACAGTACGGGAATCCTGCTGTTTCACTCTGCTGAAGCGCAGGTTGAAAAGACACAGCAATTGCATTTTGTTCAAAGAGTGATTCTCTGGCCTAGAAATAGCAACACTGTCAGCTGTGATTCACTGGAAGTTTAGATAATATCCACTCTGTACCTCTCCACCAAGAACATGGAACATTTTTTTCTCCTCTTCTACTTCTTAAAACAGAGGAAAAATGAATCAAAGTGCCTGTGTTGGAAGGGAAATTTAGTGCCTCCAACGTTGGAATCTGAAGTAGAGGAATGTGTAGATTTTGAAATATAAGTGGAAACTGGGAGAAATAGAAGTGAGGGAAGTTGAGTGGGAATTTCTTCCTTCTTTCAGATGCTTTCAGTTCTGTGTTGTAAACAGATCTATTTACAAGAGAAATTAGAAGAGGTAACAAACATAAATACCTGAGTATTTTCAAAGATTTAAAATTACTGAAATAATTATAGGCAACACCTGCCTGACTATTCTTTTGTATCATGCTTCCAGTCATGTTATATTTGTGGTAACACCTTTTTTAGCACAATAGCTAAATATAAATATATCCATAAATTTAAATACAATTTTTTTATATAAATATAAAAATATGTAAAGCAAGATGGCAAATTTCTCAGCAAATGCTCCCAAAATTTACTTGTAATGTGAAAACCTCAACCTTTTTTCTTCCCATTTTTAGAATTCATTTTGGTGCTTATATATACTGAATGTATGTAGGTTCAAAAAGAAATTTTGCCTTTAGATCTATACGATCAAATCTGAACAAAGTTAAGAAGGGTTGTAGTAGCATATTTAACACTTTAATTTAGCCCAGAGTTTCACAAGGGTTGTTTATTAGGTGGCAGGTAGAAGAACACTTCGAGAATCTAAAGCAGGAGAGGAGGAGGACAGAAGAATACAACAAAAAACCTGAGAAAGGCTCTCCCAGATGCTTTGCTGCTCCCTTTACTGTTCACGTTATGCAGATCCTATATCAGAACCAAAGGTTCTTTTTTCAGAATAAGAAAGAGGAAGCCAAATGCACAGTGAAAATGCACAATAGGGGTATTTAATACAGTTCTTTAAGATTTCAAAAAATGAGTTTCTGTCAAAACCACAGAATATCGCAGAAGGGAGCAGGACACAGTGATAATAGGGCTTGTTCTTGTACAAGGGGATTTTTCAGCTGTAATCTCTGTTCATGCTCCTGTCGTATCATGGGAGAATCTAACCATTACATTGATGAGAAAATAATGAATATAATATCTGAGAAAATCACATGGCTTGAGGTGTTTCCTAACTTCCCCATGAAAAAAAGCGCCTCCCATGCAGACAGACATTATTAACTGGAGTGAAATAATGAGAGTGGCTGCAGGATGTGGCTCTCCTAGTCCTGGAGGTGCAAGTCTGGACTGTCAGATGCGATGAGCAGCATGGCGTGCGAGCTCGTATCACACCCTGGTCTATTAAGGCAAGCGAACGGAAGCTGTAAATCAGATTTCAGTTTCTGCCACTTTGTCAGGGGGCTGGAGGAAATAGGACGCGTGTGAAAGGTTCCCCAGAAGGCTTTGAAGAGAGGGACATGCTGCGACTCTTTCCCGCTAATCACTGAGGCATGAGGCACGCTCAGCCTTGCAGAGCGGCGCAGACGTGGGGTGGGCACAACAGACCCTGCCAGGGCAGTCACCCATTAAGGAACCACCCCAGTTTCAAAGAGGGGCATTGCTGACTGTCCAGAGTGTCTGTTCTCCCCTCATCAGAGCTGCACCCAGTGGTCCTCCAGGCACAGAAGGTTTCTCAGCCTCCCCAGCCCATGTTAAAGTTCTTCCTTACAAAACACGAGTCTGTACACATTCCTGACCAGGTTGAGCTCCTTGCCCCCACTGTCCCTCAAGAAGTGATCTTCTTGAACACCTTGTCCCACAGAAATACTCATCAAACACATAGACATAACAGGGTGTCAAAGTCTGGGGTAAATGGGTTGATCTTAATGGCACAGCCTGCTTTTGAGACTTATGACTCCACATCATATTCACAATTTATACATGGCAAAATCTTTCATGGAACAGCTGCTGGCAGAAGAGGGTGTCTTCTGGAAACATGACTTTCCTAATTTTATAGTCAAAAAAAAACTTGTATTGCCTTTGATCACCCTGTTTATGTGAGATGTCAGCTGATATTTATGTAACTATATGTGCCAGCTTGTGCAGTGGATTACAGCATTTGAATGGATGATATAAGGGCCATTGACCGTGAGGGCTTATAGAAAGATACAGTACATCTGTACAGTGTCTGGCATCATGCAGATATGTAATTAATCAACTATATGTACTGTCTGGACTCAGCCCTCAAAACGGGATATACAAGTCTCTTGTTTTTCACAGTGCCTGAAAGTGTCCATCTCTACTCCTTTGTTGTCTCTCAACTCTGCTGTCCTACGCTCTCACTAAGCTTAGGACTGACACAAGCAGCAAGGTAAATTGCTCGCAGACAGGGTTTAATGAACACTATCCACACCCTGTACTTTTCCATAGGTCACGAAAATAAGCAGTGATGGAATTAAGATTCGTTCAATGCCAGCACAATGCCAGTATTATAGCAAAGACTGATTATCCAAAACAAAAATTCAATTCTGATAAATGCAAGCTAATAGAATGAAAGTGTATGGAAGCATAAGGAAAAACCCAAAAGAACTGGGGTGCCTTAGTACACTTTTTGAAGCCCAAATAAACACTACACACAGAGTCCCAGCAGCTGATGCAGTCTGTGCTCCACAGCATTAGCTGCCACAGAGGCAGCATGTGCAGGCACCTGGCACAAATCACAAGCAGTGTTCACTGGGGCTGCTCTGCTCACCTGAGACACAGTTACCAAGAGAAAGTGTGTGACTGAGCTGAGATCCCAGGGGCTCAAGCTGCTCCGGGCCTGGTCCCATTGGGAGAAAAGAGGTGTCACAAGATTTCAGGATGTCTCAGCACAGCAAGCACATCTGGTCACTTGACTCAGTGACTTAGTGGTAGCATATAGAAGAGCTTAGGAGAATAGAAAAGGAGCAGTGCAGGATGTGATCACAAGTCATAATATTTGTATCTTCTGTTCTGCTGATTTAAAAATTATATTAATTTCTAATATCCACTGCAATAAGATTTCTAGCCAGTTTCTCCTGACCATCTGTTTCCAAGCTGACCTTTAGAGACAGGAACATTAGTGGACGATGTAATTCCTCCTTAAATCTTGAACAATTCTGCTGCACATATTTCAGCACTGATTTCTCCATAAATGATAGTGCTAATGGTCTCACTGTTCCAGGCTTGTGACTATTTGGGTGCAACCTTTTCCATTCATATAAATTGGCACTGGTTTTATTTAAACCCACTGTAAGAGGTCTCACAGATTACTCCTATTTTGTAAACCATTGGGTAGTAAAAGCAACAGAATGCATCAAAGAATTCTACAACCTAATTACAAAATCTGCAGATTTTCTCATTTAAGCAGAATAAAGTCCAACACAGTTCAGTTTTACTTAGTAAGTTAGAACTGTGGACTTTTCTTATTTTAATTGCTCAGAGGGCAATTAAATCCCTCCCAATACCTTAACCAGCTGTTTCCCTAAGAGATCTATCTGAGTATTTGTATGATCCAAATCATCACAATCTTTCTGCTAATCCCAAGGACTATATTCATAGATTTCTTTTGCAAAATCCCTGTGGGATGGGATAGCATTGTTATCTCCACTGTACAAATAAGGAACAGACACACAAAGAGATGAGGGGTTCCCAGCTGGGAGAGAAGGGCTAGGTTCCCTTGGGATTAGTGCAGTAGAAGGCTTGGTACCCCAGTGATCCCTCCAAACACAAAATTCTGCAGTGTGGATGCTCTGCCCATGTGCAAAGGAAGACTAGAAAAATCTAGTAACAGAAAAGTAGGGACCTCTCTCAAGGCACCTGGGGGCTGAGAAAGGTATCCTGGCCCAATGAACCAGGCTCCCTCAGTACATAACAAAAATGGTCAGCAATTACAAAAAGTGTGCTGTTTTTCTTTGCCTAGAAAACCAGATGGGATAGATCTTTCTTTCTGTGAGACAGAGATGTCATGCATAGACCAGAAGCTGTGGCTTAGATGAGCCATGGCAAACAGAGACCTACTTCAACTGGGGTTAATGTACCCATTTACGGATTTGGTCCTGTGATTATTCAGGGTCACATGTGAAACCTGTGAGGCTGGCAAGGAACCAAATTCAGATCTTCTAATCGATGTGCAGTTTCCTAATTGCTGAGCAGTCTATGTTTTCAAGCTTCCAGACTCCATATTAACATAAAGTCATAGCATCAGTTGCAGCTCTTCTTAATGGAATAGCACTTAGAGTAAAATTGATGCCTCTTTAAGAGCAAGTCAATCCTAAAGCAACATGTTTCTGCCAGATCTTGGGCATGTTCTTGGAAAGTCGTGCACTCACTGGGCATCATAACCAGAGGGCTGTCAAAGTCATTGCAACAAATGCTGGTTTAGTCACTATTTCTTCTCAGAAGTGCTCCAGAATGGGGTTTCACCTGTGTGAGGGGATGAGGATTTGGCCCAAAAATAATAAAGATGAAAACTGAATTCCCTATATGCCTCACTTTCAAATGCTAAAAAACATTTTTTCCCCACATTATTAAAAGAAGCCTCACAATTTACCAAAAATTCCATGTTCTCCTTTTAGCTAATGGGAAATTGGCAGCACACAAGTTGAGCTTTCTGCCCAGGTCATGGAAGAGAAGTCAGCAGCAGGCTTTGGGCTGAATGGTAACTACTTGAAAAAAAGTGCAGTGTTAATAAGATAAGACTGCAGCAAGACAGTCAATGAGTACAGTAAAACCCAGGATATGAAAAGCAGCTCACTGGACTTCTTCACTGAAAGTTTCAAGTACATTTTGGTTGTGCCTACATTAGTCACCAGTGCAAACCAGGGTGAAAACCTAGAGACAGTAGAGAGGAACAGGTGGTTCAGAGAATGTGATGTCAATCCCACGCAAGTTTTTGAATGCCCATTTGGGACTGAAGTACTTTCCTAATACATATACACTCTTAATGCCCATTTTAAGACTGGTTGTAAACTGTTGCTATTTTTTCTCAATTTGCTTAAAGAAAGAAACTGTTTGTAGTGGAAGGTGTCTCTTGGCACATAATTCTGCCATAGTTGCTTTGTCTTAGAAGTTTGGGACTGTGCTGTCCTAATGATTAGTGAGACCAGAAGTCTTGCAGTACTACATATCTCAGATATTTAAAAAACCTTCTTTTCAGTCTTGTAGAGCATTAATTCTGTATGGCACATAGCCCTGCATCAGTTTCAACTTTGATCTTGAGAAACCATTCAAAGCAGACATTAGAATTTAAATCTAATGCCCTTATTAGTTCACTCTTGTTCATCTTTCAAATAGAATATTTTGTAGATTTTCATACCAAATGTTAGGATGCCAGTGGTGTGGATAAAGACTGATGTGTGCTATCATCCACAGGTAACAGAAAACACAATGACCTTGATTTGCACACAGGCACCTTGGGTGACAGACCTATGCTAAAGGGCAGTCAGATCTCACATTGTCATTTCAAAGTGTGTATTCAGTGTAACTTTTTAGAAAACAAGATGAAATATAATTCTTTAGCTTCAAAGGAGTCTTTTTGAAAGTTGTGATATTTCAACAAAAGATGACAACGTGCCACCACAGAATAACTTGTGAATGCAAATACGGCTCACCTCATTGTTCCTGGCTTTCTTCAGAAGCTGTACATCTTACTTTTCTAAAAAATGTAGGCTGGAGAACTAACAGAATTTAAAAGAACTACCTTTCAGTGTGAAGAGTTGTAAGAGTGTTAGTTCTACAAGTCTTTAAGGAAATCCAATTATAAGTTTCTTTATATTCATGCACCTTACCAAAAGAGGAACTTTTTTTTCCATTGGTGTCATATTCTCAGTGGGGACGCCACCGTGACATCAGTGCTGATTTTCAGTGCCTTTCTCATTAGGAGACAACTGCCATCAATTCCCAAGAGACTGGGGTGGGACCCAGCCATGCTGCTCTAGCCAGCAGCATGTTGTAAAAGGGGCATAATGTTCACAAGCTGGGCACAAAGGTTCTCTAAGACCGTTGGCTTAAATTTTTTAAATTTGTACTCTGCAGAGAAAGTCAGTCTAAAAGTAATTGTTCCCATATTGCGCTGTGAACTTCTGATCAAAATGCTTTCATTTCCCCTTCATTTACAGCAGTACATAATCACAGGTGGTTACTATCATCATTATTATTATCATAATTATTATTTTATCCTAGATTTTAAAATAAGTGTCTGTTTGCAAGATTTTTAATGAAATAATAATATCACGCTGATAATTTCTGATGTAATGCCTACAGTTTTACAGGCAACAGTGAATTTGGGGCAATCTAAAGTTACAAAACATCAAGAGATTAACAGAAGGAATATTAATTCAATCTACTGTATGCCAGTCTTACAAAAAACTCTAACACTGACAAGTAATCACAACACATTCAAATTAAAAACCTCCTTTGCCAATCACATTTGCTGCAATGGTAATAATTCTGGTAACAATCCCTTATTGATAAGCCCTGGTACTGTGATGTCAAATATCACTTCTCTTTATCAGTAAGGGTTTAGACATTTATGTTTCCAGAAGACATGACGAAGGTACACCAAGTCCTAGCCAGCCTTTGTGCCATTGCTCTGATATCCCAGGGCAAAGGCTCCTCTGGATTTTGGGGGATGCTGACCAGGGCTGTACCACCAGTTTGACACAAGATGGATGAGTCCATATCATCTTCTCCATTCAGATCCAGAGGGTGGTATCACCATGAGCTGCCCCGCTGTGCTCATTCACAGAGCTCTGGCTTCTACAGGAGGTGCACTGGAGTGAAATCTGTGACTGCTGGCATCAGTCATCAGCTCCACAAGCATTACTCTCAGAAATGTGCAAAATGTTTCCTCTATGGCTATTTCACGAAAAGGGTCTAGAGGACGCAGAGGTGTTGCATCAGATGACTTGCATGGTCTTCATGGATCCACCAAGCCAGTATTTTACTCCAATGCATTTAAAAAAATCTATCATGCTGCCTCTGCTCACTTTAGCCACAGAGAGCATGATATTATTATTAGATATACTCTTTTAAATAATTAAGGACATTTCCTGAGGCTTCTTTAAGATCTACAGTTGATAGCACCAATATACAGAGTCACACTGCATGTGGTTGAGACAGAAGAGACAACATGACACTTAAAGGACGGGAAGGAAGTGGGAGACTCTAAAGCACTTGTCTGGATCAGCTGGAGCTATGGATAGCTTTGCTCCTCTCCCACCACCAGCATCTTGAAGCAGCTGGCAGTAGCAGTGTTGGACAGGGGCTGGCAGAACACCCTGCCTGGATGCTCTGCCACCTCCAAAGTGGTCCCACTAGCAAATGAACACTTTAAAACCATGCTTTTTGCCTCTTACATTTCCCAGGAGCATCTTGTGGTAAAGCCTTCTAGGTAATTGCTCAGGGGTTTTAGAATCTAAGTCTTTGTTGTTAAATCATCTAATAAAAATTTCTGTGCTTGGGCAATGGAGAATTGTAGGAAGGACCAAGCCCCATTTACCCATTCTCTTGTGGGTACAGTTTTATTACAATTGCCATCTCATAGCATATTAACTAATTAGGATGGGAAGAGAGAGTACAGAGAAAACATGTCTGAATGGGAACAAGACATTTTCAAAACATTAGTGAAGTTTGTGCTTAGCAAGCACCCTGTAGCTTTTCTTCACAAGAGGCCTAAACTGTGATGGCAATGATTGTCATCTTCAGCAGCAATCCTTTCAGTGAGAAGCGTTTACAGCTGCATCTCTATCGCCTTTGTGGGAAACCCCATAAAGCTGGCGCAACCATACTGGAAGCTGAGAGGTGGGACCCAGAACCAGAGGAGCAGCCATGGAGCAGCAGGTCCTGTCAACAGCCATTTCTCAGCCAGGCCCCAAATCAGCCACAATTTTTGCAGTCAAACTGTGCCCAAACTGGACCAAGACACTTATGGTGCTCCCTGACACTGGCAAACCACCGGTCCCTGCCCAGCACTGACCTAACAGGTATGTAAAAACAGGCAAATAGAGCTAGAGAAAGTAATGTGAACATCTGCTTCACTTTGGGAGCCAGCTGAAGGGTAGCCAACAAGACATTTTCACATCTGAATGTGAGACCCCTTGTTGAAGCATATGTGTGGACAGATACCGCAGTCAATATTCAGCACTAGAGGAAACTGTACTGATGATGCTGAAACGTTTCCTGTGCCATCTACCTTTGCTCAAAGAAGTAAGACATACACTTGCTTTCAAAGTGTTTCATCTGCCTGGTTCCAGCTTTTCTGGATTGCTGTTTTAGTGGAAACTTTTGGTCTCGCACCACAGAAATACAAGACAAACTGGAGAGTGTGAGCAATCCTAACAAGGTGCATGCTGCCCTCAAGAAGGAGGGCGAGTTACTCCGGGATGAAGAGTGGAGACTCCACATGCCAAGGAAAAGCACTAAGTCTGGCCTGCACCACCTGAGCATGGAAGCCTGTGCATTCGTTGCCTGTGCAAATTATAGCCTCTAAATGTTACAGAGATGACCAGATGCATTTCATACACAAGGCGTGGGAGCTTCTCTTCTGATGCAGATCACACGACCCTTGGGCTCTCTATATTCTCTCTCGACAGTGCCCAGGGTTAGGGCCTAGCAAGAAGAGTAAGAAAAGAACCAACCAATGCCCTGGCCCAGTGATTTCCCATTTCTGCCACCCCATGTTCCACGTCCTTCACTTGTCTCCACAGAGGAGAAAGTCACAGCATTACACTTTTTACAGTGTCAGTTATCCCAGCTGTTGAAATGTCTGTGTGTAGCAGAGGGATTATAATGAGAGCTGTTTCAGGAGAACGATAGCTAGGCACAGTTCCTACTACATAGCAGTGTAATCTATTTCTCTGCCTCAGTTAAGCTGGTGACCAGCACTGTGTCTGATAAGTGATCATCACTGTATTACACTAAATTCAGAAACGTTGAAAAAAGCATTGTCCTAGTAAAAACGTGGTTTATCCCTCCCTCCCTCCTGCACATACCATAGAGCATTCTGAATAATCTTTAAGTATTAATGAGATTGATTTTGATGCTTTTAGCTATTATGTGTGGCTTTCCTTACCGTGCAGTTATTTTGTGGGGGGAACAGGTTTCAGGGACATGTACACTCCCTTAACTTGGAATGACTTCTCATTGTTTTATAACTACATAATGAGTAAAAAATCTTAACACCTGAGTATTTAGCATTGCAGATGCACAGTACCAATGTTTCTGCTTTGTTTAATGTTTGGTACAATTTCAAATTATGTGCTTTTCCCTATGAATGCTGTGGCCAAATTTGGCCTACTGGTGTAAGCCTTGAGTATTCTCACTACCTGGGAGCAGAGCCCTGACTATAGTATTTTCAGCAAGTAGCAGTCTTGCTGTACTATTTTATATGGTGGGTTTTTTAATCTGAACAGATCAGTGCTAGGGTTAACAAATTAAAGGAAACCGTGTCAGCACCTAGCTGTGGGCATACTGCCTTCTTGGGAATATGGCTAACTATCAATGAAATGGCAAAGGAAACACTAAACCGAAATGATCTTGGTTCTTTTATTTGAAGAAACACTCGAAACAGCCTTCCCTTTGGAAGCCAGGAAATAAGACATGAGTGTGCAGACTGTCCTGGGAACAGTGCCCATGACAGCTCTGATGCTGCTCATGCAGCTCAGCAACTCCTTCAACCCATTGAGCTGAAATGTCCCCATTCCTGTTGTCCCTTCTGCAGTACAAAACACTGCTCATTTCCAGGGAGAATGGAGACCAGACATGGTGTTCCTCATCTGAATGCGGTAGGATCTCCAGACAGTGAGAGTGCTGTGTGATGCTGGCAGGTAGTGCCTGTGTAAACATCCGTAGCCTGGGGAGAAGGAGGGGATCCAGCTCCACTCTAGAAAGGACAGCATGAGAGGCAAGGCTGAAGTCAGTGGAAGTTCAATCTCTCTGTTCTCCCAGAGGACAAGAGTGAAGTTTGCCCCATCAAGGCAGGAGACCCCCCTACTCATATGGGATGGCAGGGGAGTGGAGCAACAGCTGCTGCCCTGGCTACCCAACAGCATCTTGCTGGCATGCCAGACACCCTTCCTCTCAGTGTGACCACTGAAATGTCATCATAAAATCAGCTCAGTGTCAGCAGCCTCTGCCCTACACTGTACTAACTAAGGTAGAAAGCCAACTAAGTTTGAAAGCCCTCAAAATTTACACTAGGTTGTAACTGTACAGAGACCAGTTCCGGTTTTACATTGATTTGTACTCACGTACATCCAATGTGCTAATGAGAGCTGTGCAGGTCAGATCCACGGGGTTGGTTTCTCTCAACACTTTCTGGCAAAACCTTCGTTGACGGCACGTAAGAGTCAGTCAGCCCAAGGTCTCCAGTGCATATGTTTTATGCTCTCTTAAAAACCATGAGGGTTGGGGGGTTTTATGGTTTTATGCCATTTTCCATATGTTTAAAGATAATTTCCACTTGGCAGCGAAGGTAATCTCAGTTCTGGATGTTGGCATTCACTGCATGTGTTCATCAGCTATGAGGATGTCAAGTTAATGCAAGCACTGCAGTGGATTACAGTTTTCCCTGATAGATCAAGTTGTAAAACTGCTCAAGAAAATACAGTCTAGTAACATTAGTAACAGTCAGAAATATTGAGTTTCAATTGTGCCCCAGCTGCTATCTGTGAGCAGAAGGGTTTGTTGCTTTTTTATTATTATTATTTTTTTTGACATAAATAATGCTTTCCCAGTAGCCAAGCATTCTTAATACCTGTAAACTTTGTTCACCTCGATTTATTTTGAAAGACTTAGGTTTCTCTATAAATCATTATCATTAAAATGACAATACTTAGTATGTTTTCCATGAAATAATGGAAATTCTTTCCTTGGATTTCCTCTAGGACTGTTCCTTTAAAGTATGTACGTCACCAGGACATCCAGTATCAGGAAGGTCAAAAGTCAGACCGGAGGATTAGCTACAGGAAGGCCTTGGATAGTTCTGGCCTTCAGCAAATCATCCTCATACGCCCAGCCTATGCATAAGGCTTCTCACTGCAGTGGTATGAGTACTGGAGCTGAACCCTTTTCCCTTCCAACATCTACAAAACAGATATTTCAACTCCATAACTTAGTGTCTGAATCCAAGGGCAGGAGCACATGGGGAAGTCAGAGGAAGAGGATACCTGCACTGCTATGTGTATTACTCCCTGTGTTTTGCTCAGAGTCCAATATGAGTGCCTCTTTTGCCCAGTTTAGTTTATGTCTGCAGAATGTATACGTTAAAAACACCTTAGTGCAGGAAGACTAATTCTGATAGAAAAGTGCAACTACAGCAGTCTGATTACACTGGCAGTACTGGGAAAAGCTCCCATGTAGATAAGCCTGTGGAAAAAAATATAAATAGAAACTACCAGTAATCAAAAATAAATCTATTTTCCTTGCCAAAATTAAGGCAAAAATTATGAGTTGCTGGCTTTTCTATGTCATGGAATTGTAAGGCCACCTTTCTACTTCTTATTTCATAGTTATTGTCCTAAAAAGACATTTTCTACTTTTGACTTCTTGATTTTCTTCCTCTCAAGTGCTCCTCTCTAACACTTGTTCATGTTCTCAGTTACTTCTCTTTGCCTATTATCTTTGCATTAGTACTATGAGCAGCAGATCTGCACAGTGGATGATAAAGCCCTCAGTGCTATGCATGGTGCTTTCAACCATCTGCAATACCAACAGTATGAGAAGTACTTTGGAAAAGGCTGGGGAAGGCTGCTACTTAGGGAAGAATACATTTCAGCTCTGCAAATGCCTTTGTCTTTGAAAAACTGTTGTGGGGAAACTGTGGTTGAGTCAACAAATGGGGAAAAGGAACAAGTGATATAGTTTAAGAAGAAATTGCCTGAATACTGTTTCTTACTTGTTACTGTGCAAGAAAAGAATATGAGGAGAAACTACCTGAAACAGAAAACAATACAAACATAAGTGACAAAATGTCCTGTTTCTAATGGTCAAGTTTAACTTTCCCCTATAATTAGGACAGCACTGACAAGTGTGTTGTCAACCCTGTTTCTACAAAAATAGAGTACTTCAACCCCAAAATCCCTTAAAAACCCCTGTATGGGAACAGGAAATCTAAAAAACTGTCTGGAATGCTTTCTGAACAGAGCCACTGCCTTAATCCTTAAATCACTGCTCTTCATTGAGGCACTTTTCTCAGAGAGAAGGAAGCTGCAACCAAAAAGACAAACCTTTGGTGAATGGCTGAGCTTTTAATAACTGAGAAGAACAAGGAACAGAGACTCTGGATTAAATCATGAACACAATTTTGATGTCTATAGCACAAAGCCAAGAATGGATTTAAAAGACAGCAGTTGTGAGGGTTCTTGGAAAAGACAAAAGATTTTGAAATATAAACTTGAATCAAGTTGAATCAAGCCTAGATTTATCAGACAGGCCTAATATCTACTATAAACTGATAATAAAGGGGGAAAGATTAAGCACACTATTCTTGCTAGGACAAACTCACAAATTCTTAAAGGAAAAAAGAAAACAAGGTACTGTAATGGCTTTGCATGGCCAGGTTTTGGTAGAAGTGTGGCTACTGGGGTGGCTTCCCCCATGACTGACAGATCCAATGCCAACCAGCTGCAAGATGGACCTGCCACTGGCCAAGTCTGAGCCCATCAGCAATGGTGGTAGCACCTCTGGGATAAGAAATTTAAGAGGCAGGGAAAAGTTATGGTTCAACAGCAATTGGAACCAGAGAGGAGCGAGAACACGTGAAACTGCCCTGCAGACATCAAGATCAGTGGAGAAGGAGGGATAAGAAGTGCTAGAGGCACCCGAACAGAGATTCCCCCTGCAGCCTTTGCTGAAGACCATGGTGAGGCAGACTGCTCCCTGGCAGCCCATGGAGGTCCATGGTGGAACAGATTTCCATTTGCAGCCCATGGACAACCACGTGCCAGAGCAGGTGGATTCTCAAAGGAATCTGTGACCCTGTGGGAAGCCTGTGCTGGAGAAGGTTCCTTTCAGGACCTCTGAACCCATGGAGAGAGAAGCCCACACTGGAGCAAGCTCCTGGAAGAACTTGTGATCCCATGGGTGACCCACATTGGAGTAATCTGTTCCTGAAGAACTCCACCCCATGGGAGGGACCCACTCTGAAGCAGTTTGTGAAAAACTACAGCCAGTGGGAAGGATTCACACTGAAGAAGTCTATGGAGGGCTGTTTCTCATGGGAGGGACCCCACACTGTAGCAGGGTAAGAGTGTGAGGATTCCTCCTCCTGAGGAAGAAGAAGCAGCACAGGCAATCTGTGATGAATTGACCACAGTCCCCATTGCTCTTGAGAGGGAGGAGATAGAGAATTTGGCATTAAAGTTGAGCCCAGGAAGAAGACACAAATGAGGAGAAGGTGTTTAAGATTTAGTTTTATTTTCTCATTTTCCTGCTCTGATTTGTTTGTTAATAAATTAAACTAATCTCCCCAATTCAGCTCTGTTCTGCTTGTGACAGTAACTGGCAAGTGATCTCTTCCTGTCCATATCCCAACTCAAAAGCCATCGTTGTATTTTCTCTTTGCTGTTTGGCTGCAGAGGGGAGTGATAGAGCAGCTTGGGTGTGCGCCTGGTGCCCAGCCAGGGTCAAACCACCACAGTTACAGAAAACAGTTTGAAGTAAAACTTCTTTTTGACCTGCAAAGAGTAATATCAGGTCAAGCATTGCGTTCCTACTGCCTCTTCCTACTTGCACTGCATTTCTACTGCCGTGACAGGGCTGGGACTTCTCCCATGGTCCTAAAGCAGAATGTTTTCTTACGCATCTTGCCCTGTCTCCTAGTATTTTATGAAGTAGCATTTGTAAGATTTATTGTCATAAGGAAGAGCAGCACCTTCTTGCCACTGGTATCTCTCTGAGAAACAGCAGAAAAGTTCCCCAGGTAACAGGTAATCCAGGGAGAAGAGGCACCAAGTATGTCCTTCTGAAGTTCAACCCTTCATGTAGGATAAACTCCAGCCAGAAACACACTTGGGGCAAAATCCTGCTCTCAGGCTCCCATGGCAACAGCCATGAGAACATTTCAGACCTATTGGGAACTGTTTTCAGTTTGTCTTTTATGGTTTCTTCCAGCATCTTATGTTGCTGTAGAGGAGAAGTTTTGAGAGATAACTCATGTATGCAGTGTATTTCTTGATCCTTTTTTCCTATCTGCCTTTATGTTTGACAAACACTCCTCATTTATGTATGTTAATTTGCCTTTCCTTCATGTATTCACGTTTACTGCACCAGAGCAATCTAAATCCAGGCTCAGCATCCTCACCAGAAGCTTGTGCTGATATTTTCTCCTCCGCAGACTCGAGCCAGAAAAGTAGTGAGAGGACACCTTTGAATATCAGGCAACGAAGTGCAGGCCAGGGAGCATCCCTCAAAGATGCTATGCTGCCTTATATAAAGATGCAGGGAAGGAAGAGTGGGCAGTAGGTAAGTGGTCAAGCAGCCTCAAAGAAAAAGCTGGAATGTGCCTTTTCTTTCTTTTCCTTTTGTGGTTTTTTTGTTTGTTTGTTTGTTTGTTTGTGGGGGTTTTTTGTTGTTTTTTTTTTTTTTTTAATATGTGTGTGTGTGTGTTTGGCTCATTGGGGTTTGGGTGGGTTTTTTTGGTTGGTTGGTTGCTTTTTTTCTTTCTGTTTGGATGGTATGGTTTGGTTTGCTTTGCTTTTATGAGGAAGAACTACAGTCCTTGCCCATGTGGAACTGGAAATGGGAAAGCAGGGATGGAAAGAAGTAAGGGCTATTCACTGTCAGAGAGGGAGAGAACATGGGCAGAGACTACCTTTGGTGTTGCCTGCAATTAGACAGGGAATGTCTCCATTTTAAATGTGTTTTTTTGGCTCAATTGTTTTTACTTGCAAGGCTCCCCAAGTATTTATTTTCTTTTTTTTTTTCTTTTCTTTTAGAGCAACTCACAATCTTGTAACAAAGGCAAATGGTAAATGTAACAAATCTTCAATGCCACCAGTGCTCAAGTGCCGCAATTATCCCTCTCTGGGGGCGATACAACTCATCATTATACTCCCTTTCTCTTGCCCCATCCCCTGGATCCCTGCTCCCACTCAGCAGGGCCTGGGCACACTGAGAAGTGAATGGTATAGGCAAATGGTTAAAAATGACCTATCAGATCTTAAGTTGTTTACCAGCTTCTCTTGAATCTCAAGGATCTTTGTGGTGGCTGAGGCACAGGTGGAACAAAAATCCTTGCTTTAGGGGCAACCTCGAGGGGTGAGACACAATTGTTACAAGCCCACCAGAGGACCCTGCCCACCTTTCCTGCCTCCTCCCCCACTTCCCTTGCCACGTGAGGAAGGAGCTAACCGCTGTTTCCCTGACCCTCACCTTGTCTGCCCAAGGAAGGGAGCAGCGCTTGTGTTGCCCTTTCCCATCTATTCCGCAGGAATAGGGTTGGGAGCACTGATGTGATTTACGCCACCCCCAGAAAGGTCTCAGCAGAACCCCGCTGCTGGCAAGGTGTCAAGTTGTGTCTGAGAGTGAAGGAGAGGGATGTGTTTGCATTGAGCTTTACACTTCAGTTTACAGAGGACTGTCAGCAGCACCATCTTGTGCTGCTCCCCATGAACATCCCTTCCTGACTGACAGCAGCACGCTCGCTGCTGAACAAGATACAAAATGAAGACTCAAGTTTCTAGCCCATGATAAAAAGGAGGTCACACCAGAAAGAACGCCTTGGAAGACAGCTATTGTTGTCCTCGGATTTATTAAGGTGATGCCAGCAAAAATATCTGGGTGTGGTCACTTTATCTGCTGCTACCCTTCTACACAGCCTGTAAGAAAGAGATTAGGGGGTGATGGAGGGATGTATTGTGTTCACCTTACCTGCTCTGTACCTTTGAGAGCATGCAAGGTCAAATTGCTGTGCTGAGGATGGACCTGCACATAACTATTCACCTGGGGGCCTGATTAGAAATGGTAATGGATACCTAGGCATTGGGCTATCCCAAGGGTAGGTTTCACCAAAATGTTGTCAAAATGAGACAACTACAAATACAAGGTCTCCAGTCTTGCTTTCTCCTCTGTGGCTTCATGAGTACATTTGTGTTACTCCTTTCTTGCTGCTGTGTGCCTGCATGTAGACATGACCCAGCAGGCTCCAAACTTGTCCCTTGTTGCTCCCAATGGGGCAGGGACAACAGCCCAGGAAGACCTGGGTAGGGGGCCCATCAGTGAGATGAACCCTGCTACACTATCAGGTAAGTGGGCAGGGTCACAGGAGGACCAGTGCTGGAAACCACTCACGCCACACAGTTCCTACACCGCCAGTGGAGGCAACCCAGCTCCTTCTGAGGATGGTTTCTCGAAGCAGCAATCTTTCCTCCCTGAGACAAGCTGCACCCGTGAGTAATGGTGTGTGAATGCAGCAAGAAAAACCTGCTCTGCCAGGCAAGGCAGCAGCTCTATTGCACTGCTCAACAGCAACGGCAGTGACAAAATCTGGTACTAAATTATCTGTATTGAACAGTGAACCCACAGTAGTAGCAGCCAGAATGAGGCAGAAATTGTAACTGCAGCATCTCTACCGCTTGGCTTTATTTTTATCACTGAGACCTGAATCCTGGAAAAAAGTGTTTACCCCAGGACCTGAGTGGGTTTGTCTTTGGCCTCAGTGTGTAAGATGATGTTTACACACCTGTTGTTTCTTCACAACTTCTGATCCCATTGGCCAGAGCAGAGAGATTTTGTAAAGATATGGTATTCCAAAAAGCTTTGTGAAAATCTGTGGCAGGGTAAAGAAGAGAGACAGAAATTGCTGCCACACAATGTGGGCTCTGCAGTCAGATGTTGTGTGGCCTCAGTTGCCCAGTGGGTAGGCACATGCCCACCACTGCCCAGGGGCACTCTGGCTGGCCCCAAATCCCAGCAGATGGTGGCTGACCTGGCACTGAAGGGGATGGAGGATACAAGGAGGGGCAGTGGTAACAACTCAGTGACAGCATGAGAGATGTCAGAGAGTTGCCA
The DNA here is from genome assembly GCA_035583135.1 of Lophotriccus pileatus. Classification (NCBI taxonomy): domain Eukaryota; kingdom Metazoa; phylum Chordata; class Aves; order Passeriformes; family Tyrannidae; genus Lophotriccus; species Lophotriccus pileatus. The sequence continues at coordinate 74,366,142 of JAWWES010000115.1, read as the reverse complement.
CTGCAGCAGAGGTGGCAGAGGGAAGCAAGACATTCGCACCTTTGCTAGGGATAACTGCCTCTCTAGAGTCTATGACTATGGAAAGAAGCTGGAAACATGATGCCAGAGTACCTTAAAACTGCAAAACATTTGAAACTAAGTCCCTTAAATGTGATTTTTTTAAATCTCAATATTCTGAAGCCAGTTTCATTATCCTGGGCACACAAACTGTAATTTCTGGCTACTTTATACCACGAATGTCAGTGCATGTGACACAGCTTTCAGATACCTCCCTTGGATGGCAGCTTGAACACTGCACGCTGGAAGTTCCTCTTCTTCATCAGCTCAGCCTGGAGTGGCTGGCTTGGACACAGACACCTGAGGATATCTAAAGCCAGGTTATATCCCTCCTCTTAGTGTTTTCCAAAGACCCTCAGGTATTAATATCTGTTTGGACACAGCCAAATTTCCAGCCTATTGGCCATGTTGCAGCAGTGTCCCCTCGGTTTATCTGAGTCCTGTGCTGGAATCGGTTCCCAAGGGATAGTGCCCTGAAAGTTCAGGGGAGCAGATGACAATTTGTAGGACTGTAATTTCTGGGCTCAAAAATACCTTCTGGCTTCACTGGAGGTGTAGGATCTCAGGGGTGAAGTCTGTGGGGGACCACAGCCGTTCAGAGTTTCATCACTGTATGCCAAGTTTATTCTTTGCCTGGCTTTATTTCCTGAGTCTTCAAGCACTCTAATGAGCACACACCAAAGAGGGAAGTGCCAGTGTAGAACCCTGCTTTACACCAAAACCTCTGGCTTACTCTTTATACAGATTATAAGGCAAGAAATCCTTGCCTCTGATCAAATTTGAATACATTTCATACACCTCATATGTCTATCCACCATTCCCACCAGGCACAATTTTCATAGCACTGCCATAAGCTATTGAGGGTCTTTTTACCTTCCTGTAATCATTCCTGACACCTTTTTCAACAACATAAAGACTATGAAGATAGCTAGGAGTGGGTGGTATTCCTGTTTTTAAGCTGAACAGAGGAAGGAGTTTGTTTATTCTAGATTTCCAGTCTCAAGTGGCACTGGTTGTTTTATTGTATTGTTCTTTTTCTGACAAGTTATTTTGAATAAACAGAGTTGCTGTTACTGCTGTTTAGGGTGGCACTTGCTACATCCTCAGCTTACAGACTCCTTAGGCTTCTTTGATGTCCCTCGTGGTTGTTTCTCAGTTCCTCCTTCCTTTTGAGATACCTCTGGGTCCTTGTTTCATTATGTTGAGTCACGCATAAGACAGACCGATGTGCTTGTGGTGCAGTGATGAGGCTGGTACTGAGACTGCACTGTCTGTAGTAGTTTATTATTGCTGCCGGTGAAAAAGAAATCTAAACCTGGCAGCTCAGCCTGCTGTGAATCAATATTTTACAGGTAGTGTACTTTGAAGAGATGACACAAAGACAGACTTGAAGGAGGAGAGGCGGGGGGAGGGGAGGAAAGCAAGGAAGAGAAGAATTTACCTTGACATACGTTAACATACTTTTCCACCAAAAACGAGGGAAAACAAGTAGCAGGCACTAGTGCTGAGGCTCTCTCACATAACAGGACTCTGCAGCCTTCACAGGAGCAGTTATTCCCTGCTTGTCTTCCCTGCTATTGCTCTGACACAAACCGGAGAAAACTCCTCAGCAATCAACTTAGCAGAGACAGAAACTGCACTTTGGGATGAGTACAGAGCCAGAGAACGGAGAGATATTCCCTTGGGGGGATTCCCAGAGACATAGCCTCTGCACAACAAAGGACCTGGGAGGGAGGGGACCTCCAGTGATGCACCAGCCTGTGCCATTCCTTACTTCTGTCTTAAGGCTCTAGGCAAAACTTGATTTTTTTTTAATTTTTTCTCCTTTTTAAGCTGATCTGATTAAGCAATTTTTAGTTCTTTCTCTCTGTACAATGAAGGAGCTTTCTAACGTACCATATGGTAATAAAGCCTTTCATTACTTTGTGCTGGCCACCCATTTTCTACCTGGTGAAAATCAAGATATCAGTTACAATCTGCTAAGGCCTAAATGGCCTGACTCCAGATTATCTGAGAAATGATCTCTCTCTACCCGCCTCATTTTTACATCTGCTTTTAAATAGGACACTTTGGATGTTTAACTCACAGGTAAAGCTGGCAGAAGCCAGACTCAGGAAGCCCCTCAAACCCTGCAATTCTCTGCCCCCGGATAAAAGCTTGAATCCTTCTTTAAAGTACACCATAATAGCTTCTCTTGTTTGCCCTACGCTGTTGTAATATGCATAAGGCTTAAATATCCTCTTGGCTGACCCATGACACACAAAATTCAGCAGTCTGACCAGCTGTGGGCTTCAGCCTCCAGGGTCTGCTCATCCACTAACGGAGGGCTGCAAAATCCCGGGGGGGGACCCCAGAGTGGAAGCCTTACCAAAAATATGCGAGGTATAACATTGCAGTGACAGATGCATCTCATAAACACATACAAGGATGTCAGTCTTGCATTAAAATGGATATAGTGGTTAAAATTACAAAATAGATTGTATTTTACAGGATTTGGATCAACATGTGAATAGAAGGAGGAGTAAAAAGTCTACACCTTTATATTCATTAGCACAGGGCCAATAAATTATGAAATTTTGACTACCACCCCAACAGTTACTATGTTTTATGTGGAAATCTGAATAAAGTAAAGCTTTCTAGAAGAAACTAGAATCATATTTCTCCACCTGTGCAGAATGATGCCCCAAATGAGAAACATAGCTGTGAGATTTATTGCAGCAAGAAATCCCTGGGGACAGAGACATAACTTTACAAAGATTAAGAAGTTTGCCCACAGTTTTACCAAAAAAATAGAGCTAAAGCTTAAGTTCACAGTTTGCCACAGTAATTTAGAAATTCTGCATTCTTACTTTGAGACAGTATGTATCAAAATCAGAAAAATAATACTCCAATCAACCAGCTGATCTGGTTTTTAAAGTTGGTTATTATCCTTATCAAAAGAAGCTGGTAAGATTAAGTCAGACCAAGTGGATGTCTGCAGCAAAAGGAGGAGGCTGGTGTCATGGAGGTACCACAACCTCTTTCTTGACATGAAGGCTAACTTGCAGCTTGCAAGAGATTCCAATACTGGACAGCTGCTTGTGTCCACCTTACGAGCCAGCTGAAAAGTACCTGTGTTTCAGGAAATCCATCAAAAAAAGACATTGGGTCTCCAGTTCTAACACCCTCATCATAAAAATGTGTATATCGTAATGCCTAATGGTTCAAAGACACACTGTGATGATAATTATCAGCAATAGCACATGAACCCTACAAAGCAATTTTGGTCAGGTATAAAAGGATTATTTGATCTGATCATAGAGAGTTACAAACCAAATTACTTCTGATACAAGAGATGTTATTAGTGATCTCCATGGCCTCCCCAACTCATCTAAAAATTATTTTACAAATTTGAATAATGGAAAGTGAAACAATATAGATTTCCACCCTGATTTCCCAAACTGTATAGATGAAAAGACCCTTAATCCACGTGTGTGTACCTAGAATAATGACTGATCCAGGCTTACTTTTAAGTCTGCACTCCCTGATGAGGTTGATAATGAGCTGACATGAATTAAAGTAAATAAAACTCATGAGACCTGTAACCTGGAAGTACTGTGTCTTGGAATTGAGGTCTTGATAGTTGCTTAACTTACAACACCATATCATTTTAAAAGCTGAATTACAAACAATTTGAGAGAATGCTATGATGTGCCCATGACATAGCAGATGTAAAGTCTTACATGCAGAAATGAATACATCCCTGCTGCAGGTTACTTTGACTCAATTCTTCAAACAGTACGAACGCACTTTCCAAATGAAATGCATGACTGGCATTATAAAGCCTTCAGTTCTGCTCTTGCAGTAACCCCTGTGCCCACAAACAAGTGCGTTGTCCCACATGCACCCAGCATCTGCTGATGGAGGCTCCCTGCTCCCACCCTCCGGCCCTCCTCAGCCCTGCAAATGGCTAGAGAGAAGACAAGGCTTCGGCCTCAGACACCTGATGCTGGAAAACAAACTGAGTTCACCAGCGTGTCAGTGACCCACAAGCGAAGCAGAGGCAGCTTCCTTTCAGTCCTTCGGGGTCATCATTAATAACAGATGGAATAAATCCAGGGCTCACCAGCAGATCTCAGGGCTCTGTGCAGTATTACTGGCCCCAGGCTGCAGGCAGGGAGGATTCTGCCTGATGTGCCCAAGCCTGCTCAGGGAGCTGGTGGTGGGGCTGAGAAGAGCATCTAGGCTCTTCAACATGGTCTGTTTTTTGGTGCAGTGCCCTCTCCTTATGCTCCTGGCCAATAGGATAAAATTCTGGATGGGAAGAGAGGTATTTAAAGGGCTGGAGAAAAACAGAGGAGAGAAAACCAATGAAATAAAGTTTATGTATGTAAACCTCTTTCTTATCCCACACAAAGGCTTTACACAGGCAGACTTTTTACCAAGTGGATGGCCACAGCATGTTGCACATTGTTACCCATGCCTATGGTGCAGACATAGCCAAACCATTTTCCTTCATGCCCAAAATTTTCAGAGATGGGGCTCTCAAATCAACTTTCCCACCCTGTTTAACATACAAACCCTATTTCTTAATCTTTCATTAGCATCATAACATCTCACACATCAACATTCTCTATCTTTTCCTCAGCCCTTCTGTGGTCTCCTTATTTATGGGCTTCTAGTTCCCACCTCAGTAAACCTTGCAATCTTCTGGCTACTCAAGACACAGCAGCTATTTTCTACCCCAAAACATCTCTTGGGTTTTGGCACTGAAGCCCACCCTTTACAGGTGCTCTTAGCTGACCATTAATCAGTTGTGTTTCCATTATGGTTATTTGTTTACCTAGTGTGAAAACCTAGTATCTCAGTGCAATTACCTGGCATACACTGGATACTTAATATGTCCTGTTCATAAATTATTGAGGAGAAAGTCTTTCCCTTCAGTCTGTCCTACTGAAATGACAGCTGCTTTTAGAGGTTACCATTGAAACTATGGTAGTTTTATAATTAAATCTCAATTTGGGGGACTCAAAAGTTTTATACCAAATTATGAAAAACACATTAAAAGGTTAATTTGCAAGGTAATAAGAGGCATCTATTCCTCAGCTGAAGTTTCTACTTTTTGTTAATATTCTACTATTTTTTCCTTATGTTTTCATCACTGTAATTAAATTCCAGTTTGCAGGTACTTTGGGTACAGTATTTTGGGCCCAAAGAGTAGAAACTCTGCTGCATTTTTTATGTCAGCATAGAAAAAAAAATCCAGAACACTTTTTGTTTCCCTGTTTATCTCTATTTTCACAAACTCAGTGCTTCAGTTACTTTGACCGCTGCTTCCCTATGAAAGCAGGGGCGGACATCAGAGCCCTCACAAAGCCTTCCAAGTCTCAACAGCCAAGTTGAGACATCCAGTGCCAGCAGAACAGGCAAGGGGCAGAGCACACACTGCATCCCTCTGAAAGCAGCCATGCATGAGCAGCCCTCCATCACACTTTGGCTTCCAACAGGACAGGATACTTTAAATGCTTAAAGCCAAGAGTCACAATCATCAAGAGAAACCTCACTGAAACACCTTGAGTTAAGAATAAAGGTGAGGATAAAGCCCTAGGCCTATAATCAAACCTTACTTTAAATGCTATTACATAGTACTCCCTCACTAAAACCAATGACAGCTTTGGTGCACAGAGAAAATTAGATGTACCAGAAAGCTCTGAAACCATGCTAACCCTCACCTCACATATCTATGTGAAACAAGAGGCAAAGGTGTTCCCTTTAGTCTCGCTCGCCTGGGTTGGCTTGTTGAAGGGCATTTTTGGCTCTTGCTTTCTGCAGCCCTTGTAGATTTTAGAAAAGTTTTGTTTACATGTGATTTCTCCTTTAAAATCAAAGCAAACTTTCTGGGAAGAGAAAATGTGTATCTTTATGAATAACATTGTTATGTTACATGATATAGCTTTCACACTGAGAAAAACAACTATTTAAAAACAAGAGCTGAAATAATTGCATTTCACAAGAGTAACATTATATTACACTGAGCTCTGAAGCTCACATCACTGTTATACTTAACTCTACCCTTCACGGTAGTTGTAAACACATCAATGTATCTGCTCAGCTGTAAGATGCTGAATAGGAAGAGTGCTTTGGAATTTGAAAAGAACCAACATTTAAATAGCTAGGACAATTTTATGACTCTTTCCTTGCCTCCAAGAAGAGGATGTAAGCTGTTCTCGTTCCTATGCCCGTATTCTCCAAATGTGAACAGGCAGTTTCTTTTCAATAGACTGATGACTGCAGGCTAGGTTGGAATCTTTTGGGTGCAAAATAGGAAACACATCTGCAGTGCTGCTGTCAAATGCAGGAAAGGCAGCTGTCAGAATGGCACTTTTCCTGCTTTAGAGCCAACGACCACTTGCAAGGCTTACAAATATTGCAAGAGAGCAATTTACCCAATTCCTGCTTACAAACCCAACAAACTCAACAAAAAAACATGTCCAGGCACTCTGCCAATGCATCCGAACGAGAGTCCCGGCTTCAGTGAAGCACTGTGATATAACAGTAGCACAGTCATTATGGACCAAGCACCAGCTATTTTTCAACCCCTCTGAAATCATCAGACTTCCATCAGACAAAAATTGAAAATCTGATACATACAGATGTGGAAGAAAATCCTTCCCTTCCCCCATACAAGCAGTTTGCCCTGGATTTTGCTTCAGAAGCAAGACTGGGTGCAGGGATGGGTGTTACTTTATATATTCCTTACAGTGTATTTATTGTGTTTATAGCAGCAAGGGTAGTAGACGGCCAATGAATTAACATAACATCTTGCAAAGCTGGTGTGAAATATGATTTTATATACAAAAATCTATCTGAGATCAAAGATACAGCATCAAGCCCTATGAGGCTGCTGGTTGGAAACTCAGTTGATAAAGGACGTAAGAAACAGCTAGCAATACTGCATTTAAAGAGAAACTCAGCCTCCAAGTGAGCCAAGCAGGTATAAACTCCCTTGCCGAGAACTATAGATCTAATCTAATCTTCCCTCCCATTTATAGGATGCTACACTTGCAGTATTTAAGCACCTTACAAAGATAATCACACACATAAAATAGGCACATGCATGTGGTCTCCTAATCCACACAGTCCCCATTTCCTTTCATTCCAGTATCAAAATACCTGCAATAATATACATACGCCACCAGGACACAAGGCTATATGTAGGCATGTTGGAAAAGAGGCTGGTTTTTTCCTATGATGAAAGTCAGAAATACCTCCATTAATTTTGTGTTTATGTCTGCTCCTGCCCTGCAGTTTGCTACCTGGTTTCAAAGTGCTGGCTCTTATTGGAGTTTGCCACACACTACAGGAAAGCATTCAATGACTTTAGAGAGCTCAGCGGCTGATATTCACCCGAAAACTCCCACATTAAGTTTGGTCCTGATCAAACTGGGCACAACCACTCTTATCTCAAAGCAGGTTTGTGTCCCTTCAGTTGGACCTCAGAAAAATGACAAAGCAGGGAGGGACATGGTATTAGTAAAAGTAATCCCAGCTCCCAGAAATGGATTGTCAGTGATAAATCAGGACAGCTCGCATCGCAAGGGAAATGGCGGACTGCAAGCCAGGCATGGGCAATACAGGTTGTTTCCTTTAACAGTGGCTGCTACATATAAAATAAATAATGCTGTGGTGTGATGATGCTGATTTGAATCACTACACCTTATTCTGGGCACTCTGCTGTGGGGGAGCAAACACAACAAACCTCACAAAGCAGCACGTTTGCAAAGAGGAGTGGGAGCCAACGAGCAAGAAGTAGCTGTGTTGGGGGTCCTGGGTCTTCAAGGGAAGATGCAGGCTGCTGCAGAGAGCAGAAGCAAAGCACTCACAAGAGGTGGATAGAGGTTCAGGGTGCAACTCACTCTCCAACAGTGCTCCCCTTCTTGTCACCCAATAATTTCTTACATCTCATCACCTTAGCATCAGCACAAGATGGTTCATTCTCTTCTCTGACATCTTTTAAAAACAGATTCCAATTCTTCTGCACTAGAAAGATATACAACTACATCTTTGCAGGATGTGAAGGCTATGAAAATGCGAGCTGTGTCTCCAATAGAGTATTCTGATCTGGAAGTCACAAATCCCTAGCAAAGAAGAAACCAAACCCTGTAAAGGAATATTGGAGGAAAGCAATCAGCCAGTGCTCAGCTGGCTATCCTGCTTCACCTGCCAACAGATGATATGTAGGCTGTCAGGAGTCAAATAATTTTCCTATTACATTTAATGATAAAAACTACACAAACTGCAGTGCGCTCACCCTGGACACACAAGCCTCCCACAAGGATCTAAAAATTAGGTTCCCTCACAATTTAGAACCCAGAAGTTAACGCTTTCCTCCCCAGTCTGTTCTCAGGCCCCTCAGGTTTATTTTGCCTGTCCTCCTCTGCAGTGCTGCCTGCTCAACAGCACATCCTTTTCTCCCTTACATGCCTCACAGTTCACAGGGGATCTCAGTGGAACCAGCAACACCAGCCTGTAGTAAAGCAGTTTAAAAAGAACATTTAAATCACTTGTACAAATGCAAGCACATAAGATACAGGTAAGATACACGGCTATGGTACCCCAGATATCCGTTTTCCATAGCACTGTTTGTTCCTCATTAGTAAACATTTTCTTTAAATTATCTTGGATACTCATTAAATATTATCAGCTACTTAGAACCAAAGGATAATTATGAGTTTAATGAAGCGTGTACCAGCTTGCTGAAGTCTAACGTTTGTTTCTCTGCTGGGACTCCATTTTACTTTGCACTTATCCTTCAGCAAAGCTCCTCTACAAAGTCACTTTGGCAATAAGAAGTATTTAATTAGATTAATGAATTTTTATCACCTCTCCTAGGGATTAGGCTTGTTAAATCCTGGCGACTAAAGAACAACAGATTTTTTATTACTAAATGTTTAGGGATGCATTGGTTGTGTTGCCGTGGCAGTCCTCATAAGTCAGGCTGCTTTGGGCAGTTCTACCTTGTATATCCCTCGGTAGGCGAGGGATATTTGGCAGCGACAACCTGTGCCTTCAGTTAAATCACAGAAATCAAAATGCAAATTAGGGTGTGCAAGCTCCAGACGGGGTTTCCAGCAGCTGACTTTATTTCAAAGTTTTCTAACTATCTCTGTGGGAGGATTAATGAAACCACTCATCACAGGGTCCTCTCAAAAAAAAAAACAAAAAAAAACCAACAAAAAAAAGAAGGAGGGCTGACAATCTGTGTTTAGCTTTGCCACTGCCTGAGCTCTTTTTGTCGCTTTTGTCTCAGTCCTAGTTAGAGCTCGGAAAACTGGTTTTAGATGCTACACTGAGACACTAAAAGAGCATTGTCCCTCCATCCCAAGGAGTTTCCTGATAAAGAATTCATTGTGTCACATCACACAGGATGACTTGAAGCACATTTCTTGCACGACACCACTCAGCAATGAGCCAGTAGGCTTCTGAGATGCAGCCCAGAAACCAGTCCCCCTCACCAGTGCAATGAATGCACTTAATATCCTGATCATATGCACTTTCATCATCCTGATCATTTGTACTTTCAAAGCGCAGTTGCACTTTCGTAGAGGTACACTAAAGTAACGTCACAGCATAAGTAGCCAAGCTCTCAGATGTTGGTAGCTGAGTCTCCCTCAAGACTGATGAACGTTTGAAGTTAGTTATGAGACTTCACAGTCAGTACCTCTAGTCACAAACACAACATGGGGTGAATTTGTGTGATTGACATGACTCCAGCCTTGTACCAGCTGCACACAAGTGACACTATTGCTCAAGTAAGACACCAGCCAAGGAGGTCATCTGCAAAATTCCACAAATTTTAAATAGTGGCAAATGGGCAATGCCACCTCCCAGACAAGTGGCTTCAGAGAGTTTGCACAAGGGAGAGAAACTAGAGGCAGCAAAAGAGCCAGCAATAACATCAATTTTGAAAGGCTGTCGCAAAACAACAGGGAAGGGAGAACACGATGTTGATGCGAACAAATGACTTTTTTAAAAACTCGTGTCTGTGTGATTGCGTCTTTGCCCAGGTCTGATGCACACGGCCAAGCACAGGGGCTGTGCAGGATTCTATGTGCACACTCATGTGACATCACAGTCCCCCAGCTGAAGGCATCAGAACAACACGGGGTCACCAGTGCTCTGCACTCCTTTGGTAGGCTCAGGCATTTCCCAGGTGTCTCACATGACCATGCAGCTGTTGGCCCTCCCATCCACAGAATGGCTGCATCCAACCTTGCCCGCTAATGTATGCACACTTCTGTGCCCATCTGTCTTCAATAATCTGTCCCACGGGGCCAGGAGAAAGAAGGAAAAATTAAGCTGTTCCGTTAAGGAAAGAGGATGCTTTTTTCCAGAGAAAGTAACTTATCTGTTTAGCTCATCTCACGGACTAAGTAAAACATGCACTCATTGACCACTGATGCTGCAAGTATGTAGTGATTTGAACTTGTTAATGAAGATAACTCTCTGTGCTGGGAGTACTAGAAGAGGACAGAGTGTTAGAGGGGAGCACTGAAGTTTATCTGTATTCTGCAGAGTGTATCTGAGTAATAAAAGTCACCTTCCTCAGAAACCTTTGGCCAAGAGTGAACTCAATTCCTCACAGCATGTTTAAAAGAGTCCCGTAAGACACCTGCATGAATAATACCGAGCAGGGCATGCTCACTGAACTTCCTGGGATGCTGGATTCAAAGGGGAAAGAAAAGATGGTGAGAAGCAGAAAGAGTAGGCAGAAAGAGAAAGGGAGGGGGAGAAAAGCAGGATATGAGTGAAAAACTGAAGCTGTAAACAAAGCTTACTGATGATTTACCCAGGGGACAATGAAAAAGACAAAACTAGGATACAAGAAATTAATGGCATTATCTCATACATTTGTTATTGAAAATACAATGGGACTCTTTCTCTGAAAAAATCTGCCCTGAAATATATTGAGAGAAGCATCTTTCAATTACCAGCACATTAAACTCCATACTCCATGGTGTCACAGCAAACAGAGACGGGGAATGACGCTGAGGGGAAATGAGTGATTAGGACTCCATCCACATCCCAGCTGCGACAGGATGTGTTTTCACAACACATCAACTGTTTAAATCATTTGATCTTCTTATTGTCTGACAGAGCAAATTAAATATGCAATCTGCTTTCATGAGGCTTCCTGGTTCAAACCCTGCAACTTTCCTTTTTTTCTTTTTTTTTTTTGTAAATCCGCTTTTTAAGTTAATTAGAGCTCAGCTTACAAATCCCATAGCAGTGATCCATGGGCGATCCTGGGTGAAAACCTACCAACCTGTGGAGTAAAAGGCTTTTCATAGCCGTCTCTGCTAAGGAGGCTGAGGGCGCAGAGCAGACTATGGCTGCCAGCAGGCTCTGGGGCTTTGCTGTGACCCAGTCATTCAGTTGTGCTCGTAGGCAAGGGAAAACACGTGCTTGCTGACTGCAGGGCTGCCTTCCCTGCGCTCCCTGTCTCAGGAGGGGAAGAGCTCTGTGGAGGTGGATGAAGCAGGGCAGGGATTTGGGAAGGGGGGTGAAAATCACACAAGGGATTAAGAGTGAAAAGGGGAAAAAAGGGGAGTAAATTCCTTGGCAGGCTGGGATACTGGCCAGCCGACATCGCCGAGGCTCTGGCATAAACCAAGCATTCAAACACCAAAAATTGCCTAGGAGGAGAAAAGGCAGGAGGACTCACAGGTGTGCTAGCACAGACTTTGAACACAAGATGCAGTTTGCAAAATTCAAACATCAGAAGTCAGCACATTTTTCTAGGGAAGTGGCAGTGAGGGACACAACTCTCCTTAAGGCAATGGCCAGAGAGGTGTATGGCACTAAGAGCATCCAACAGGCCCAAGATGTCTTTTACAGAAGGAGAGGCAATTCGGACCTGGAAGTAGTCTTGATTTCCCAGTGAAACACTGGGGAGCAAAGGTTGGTGTCTGGAGTCATTGGTTTGTGTTGGAAATGAGAGGCCAGGAATTCACACCTTGGGCAAGCAAAAGCTGTGTGACCCGACTTCTACCCCAGGGTCTTTTGACCCACCCCAGCACCCTGCTGTAGCTACCAGGAGATGAACAGGACAAAGGAAAAATAATTCAGACACAGCCCACTGTGATACTACATACAGTATGTTACAGAATGCACATACATACTATATGTTACAGTATATAACATATATATGTATGTTATTTATATATATATATACATATGAATGAGAGAGATCATTTGACATATAGAGGAGGAGCATGATTTTATTCAGTGTTTGTAAAGTGATTAGCATAAGGGGATCTGCATTTTTTGCTGTATCTTAGATACTGCAGTTTAAACAATAATGATTAATGTGCTATAACATATTCTTTTAGTGAAGGGGCTTCAAATAGGTAACATTTGTTTACATTTAATGCAAGACCAGTTTGGCACAGAGTATTCAAAGCTTCCTGCAATATTTTCTGTTTCTATTAGCATAAATGTGGCAATTTTCATGGCAAAGAAATTGTCCTAGCCATTGTTACAGGGGACCTAAAAATGGTATGTAATTGTAACTTTAACTACGCTGCCATGATTATACAAGGATATTTAGCTCTTCCTAGCAGAGTGCAGTTTGCAGAATAATTACTTTACACTAATTAAATGGAATTCAGTAAGCGTTCCTCAGGAATGCTACATGGCTGAGCCTGTGTGCTGGCTAAAACTATGCAATTGGAGTGTGAGGCAGCTGAGTAGATCACACAATGATTTTGCTTTGTATCTTAAAGCAGGATCCACTGTGTTATGCTGCGTAACATGTTTCACTCCAGAACGCGGCAGGAGGTACAAGAGACTGCACTGTGCAGACCTTACTGCTTTCAAAAAGCTTTTGAAAAATATGGGCAGATTAATTTAATATTGCCAGCCTCTGGTACTGGCAGGAACTGGAATAGTTCCTGCCTTATAAATCTCTCTGTTTATCTGCAAGTGCAGAGATAGAGAGGCATGATGGATACATCTTAATACTATCTTTGTTGTTGCATATAGGTTTTAATTTAATTTTACATTATATGGTATTTACTTTATCTTCTCCGATTAAACTAATTCTTCAAGAAGCACAGGGAAGGTGACTGAAGGTGATACCAGCAGTCTCCTGTGGTCTGGTTCTGCATAGGCAGCCCCTTCTAGCCAGCCACAACTGGAGCCACCAGAGAATGTGATTAGAGGGAGAGCAGCGTCTTTGATGCTGGGCATTGGGAGAGATTTAAAAACTAAGAGAAAGTGAAGGTAAAACTATAATCTAATTTTGAAAAATGAGGATTAAGGGTTCCATTACTCATGCTGTTTCCACTGTACACATGGAGGTAACAATATGTGATTTTGCTGGATAAAAATATTGGCCCCATGCAGCTAGTGTGGTGCAAGTAAATCCCTACTGTGTCTGTAATGAGGGAAGGTTAGGATCATGCAGATGTGTGACTGTAAGCCGGTTTAGTATTTGAGCAGGCATAATAGGAAGAGATTGTTCCTTGACTTACTGGCAAGCCTGGATATTCTCCACCATGTTGCGACAACAACAACAAAACCACCAGGAGACCGGCATGGCTCCGCACCACATCTCCCTGCTTATCACCCTCTAATGCACAAATTGAGTGTCAGCGGGGGGGGCTCCCCACCTGGGGTGCTCCAGGCTTTCTTTCCCGTGAGGCTGCTTTAATTTCATATATTTGGTAAGCATCTATTTTTACAGGGCTAGCACAATGTCTAGAAGCATGGAGGAAAATGCTCCTGCTGATAATTTCTCTCAAACTTCTGCCAGAGTACTCCAGGGACACCCCAGAGGCAAGGCTGCCTGCTGAGGTGGGATTACAATTTAAACTGAGAATAACACCACCAGGGACACTGGTGTGTGAAGGTGAGGGAAAAGGAGGACTTCCCTGTTCCTGGACAAGGAGATCACTTCATACGTTTATCCACTGTCCATGTAGGTTAGTGCAAAAGGAGTGGATGAAGGTAGCAAGAGAGAGCTATCAAAATTAGGGATGCTTTGGAGAAATTGGAGGAAAAGGTGCTTGAAGTTACCTCATGCACGGGGATATCACTTATTCTGCACCACTGCAGAGGGATGGCATTTTTGGCTAATGTAAGTGGAGTCATAGAGAGGCATGAGAGATATTAGATGTGGATCAGCAGCTGCAAAAGGTACAGAAGAGAAGGAAGCTGGTAAGAAAAGAGAGCAGAGTGCCTGGTCATACAGAGGAAGCAGAAAGCCAGAATCATGGATGGAGTGATGGGGGAAATGAGCATCTTTGCTATGAGGCTCTGTACACTGAGGAGAGATGGCAGAGCCTGACTCTGAGCTCTGTGGAAGGTGTGTGGGGCTGGAGGCATTTGCAAAGGCAAAAGAAATTATATATCACTCTAATCTGCATCATTCATTGCTTTCTGGGAATATATGTGTCAGCTGGGGACATACCTGTGGAGGTTACTGAAATTAATTCCTTCCCTTTCTCCCTCACCTCCCACAGATGCACACACACAAATTTCTATATGTATAAATGTAACACCGAAGTTTCATTATGGTTAGCAGCATCACTCATCTGAAGCCATCTCATTTCTATATGAACATTTTTCTATTCCATACCTCCCTCAGTTCCTTTATCTTGCAGATAAAGAATCTGCAACTTCCCAGGAAAAACAAACAAAAAACCAAAAACAAACAAACAAACAAACAAAAAATCACAAAAAAACCCCCACAACCTGGTTTTTCAAGAAGTTTTCTAAATTTGTCTATATATTGGATCACCAAGAATTTCCTGAGATATTTTATGTGGATCCGGATGGCTGAGGTTTAAAATTTAAGTTTCTTCATCACTGCTTTATGGCTGTTAAAATTTTTCTCACCTTTACATCATAGTAGGTTCATTGTGCCTGGGAGATAACTAAGCAGGAACACATTCCTGAGGCTGACCAAATAGACAGAGAAGGGCTGAAGGACAAGGGCCCAAGAAGATAAATAAGAAGATCCAGTGTCCAACACACATGTAGGCCCCAGATGCTGGGGTCAGCTGGGTCCAAAGTAGTATTTTGATTGCCCTATAACAAGCAATTCATTGTGGGGAAGAAAAAAAACAAACAAGTCATATTGACAATGTAACTCTAACCTGAGAAAGTATACATGAAACAAGGAGATGTATTCCCGTGAATTGTCCTGGTTTTTCTGAACATATTAGCATATAGAACACTGCATTAAAAGACCCAATACTTGTTGCCCAGAGTTTATAATTCAAATTATAAACATATTCCAGTATCAGAAGGAGTATCAAAATCAACTCATGCTATGATTAACTGTGTTAGCTGTCAGCACACTTAACCACAGTGCTGCTGCCATGCTGGCTTTTGCTGCAGGTGAAGGGAAAGCATCAAGGGAAGTCTGGGTCCAAGTGCTCTCACAAGGAGTTTTGCACTCACTGCAGCAGACACAGGATTTCATTTGGAAGTTGTTACAGAGTTCCTACCTTGTTCATTCATGTTCAGTACATCTGTTTCATCTTCCACTCTAGAAAGACATTTTCCTCATTTTCTTATAACAGTAGCCAGCACAGATAAGGTTTTATCCAAAATAGAAATGCTGCTGTGTAGGAATAAATGACCATACAGTATTGGGCTGAAAAATTGTGTCTACATAAATGTGTGTGTGACTTCATAAATGTCATGGGACAAGGGACTGCTTTGCTTTTCAGATCTTCCAGTTGAGAAGCTGGGATGTGCACTTGTTCTCCATCACCCTCCTCAGCCTCCTGGTCCCTGTGGGCAGGAACCCTGGTGGGTTGACTGGCAGGGGGACACACTGCACCCCAAGGCACCTGGGTTTGCCACAGGGCAGCCCAGGATCTATATTTAGTCATGGTGCCAGGGACTTGAATGACAGCACCCACTTGTACAGTGCCATCCTTCATATACCAAGGGATTCTGGAGGGTTTCCTCCCTCTAAGCGGAGACACAAATTATCAGTGACTAAAGTTGTGGATGTTAATGGATGTTAAAGAATGCTGAGTTTGCCAATGTTATGAATATTGAAATATGCCAACTATGCCAGTATGATGGATATTAAAAAAAGGAATACTTTGGTGAACAAGGACTTTTGGCTTCCCTTTTTTTAACCTCTCTTGAGGTTACAATGTTCAGGATTCTTACTTTCCATTTTTCCTGAAAGATACAAGATTTGAAAAACCTTTCTATTGGCTGTTTTCCTTTTGTTTGTTTTTAATTAATAAAAGCTGAGACATCTGCATTATTGTAGCACAAACACTTGGGTCCAAAGACGAAATTTACATTTTTTGACACTGATGGACAATATTAAGAAATCAATGCCAATTTAAAGTTGTATATAATAACAAATACATAGTTTGCATTATTTGACCAATAAAATTATTTTTATGTGGTTACCTGAAATGATAAGGGACTATTATGTCTGGATGACAGATCCAAAGTTAGCCCAGGTGTTCTTTCAATAATCATTGTAAAATTAGTCAGCAATTTAGGTATCCTCTTCATTTTCATAAAATATTTAACTTAATGGTTTAAATTCTGGCCCAATAAGAGAGTGATCAAAGAATGAACAGGATTGTCCTGTGCTGTGAATCCTCTCAAGTGGGAGAAGACCAGGCAGGTAGCGACTGACCCTTGTGACAAAGAAAAGCAAGCCACGTGTAGGAGATGGGTACCACAGCCACCAGATCCATCCCATTCCTACTGTTCCTCCTGGCTCTGCCACCTTGGGACAGACTGTGGTCACTGCCAGCCCTCGCAGTGTGGCCTTTCATCCTGGCCTGGTTCCACCCTTGTGGAGCAACGTGCAGACTGTATTGCTGTGGACAAAATCAAAATTGGTTTAGTTGTTTTAGTGCCTGTTCTATCAAGATACAAAAGATATCTATCTCCCAGCCTATCAACATGGCAAGAGGTGTGAACAGTAAATTCAGAAAATGTTGCATTTTGAACAGCCAGTTTTGGTATTTTCATCCAGTTCCCAAAGAACTGGACTTTTCTAAAGACTGATTTTTTTTTTGTTAATTAATAGCCTAATGTGCCAGGACAATGCAGTCTTAGAGTCATACATGTTTACTGCATATACTTTGAAACATGTGAATCATATACAGTGATCAACTGCTTCAGCATCCTGAATCATTCCAGAGATGGATTCCAGAGGAGATTTGAGGGAACACAAAATACAAGTAAGAAACTGTAAGTCCTCTAACAAGTAAAAATCCTCAAAGTAGGAGATGATCTCCAATATTCAAAGGCATTTAAAAGAAAAGCTGGCAGTTTTCCATACAAAGACATACTGGAAATGCAGGACAAGTCAGACAAAATGTACCTGCTGAATAAAACATGTCCCAACAAACCTCTGATGCATGGGAGGACCCAGACCACAGCAGAGAACCCTTTACCCTCATGTTTCTTCTTACCAGTGCATGGGCAGCAAGGCCCCTAAGAGGACAGAGGAACAATTCTGCCTTCAGTGCTTCTCACATGGATTTGCCTCCTCCTTCCAACACAACCCCCTCCAAGGTCAGACCTCCTTGAGGACATGGGGACCAGTGGTAGCTGTGACAGAAGTGCCACTACGTCCAAAGACCCCCGGAGGGAGTGTGGTAGGCAGGGACACAAACAAAATGATGACTCTTCATTTTTAAGAGCAGCAGCAGTGCCCTCCTCAAGACCAGCTTTGAAGGTAGCACCTTATTTTATCAGTAGCAGAGCAATGTCCCACTCTGCCCTAGGCCTGTGGGGGCTGAGTTGGGAAGGAGCACATGCACAGGGGATGAACAGACTTGTTTATGCCACCTGCTATAAATGCATTGGCAGCAAGGTGCTGCAGCCTTGGTGTTTCAAAGATACCTGTTTTTCAGTAGAATTTAATAATTTGAATTAGCTGGCTCCAAGAAGCTGGAGAAGAGTCTAAAAATATTACTTAAACATACAGGTTTTCAAGAAGGAAGAAAAGAACTTTCAAGAGTCACCTTTAGGTGAATTGAAGCAAGCGGAAAAAGTTCATTGCAGATAGAAAAACCACAAATCCCTGTCCACAACAGGTAGTCTGCAACATCTTCTGTGGCAGCTTGGACCTGTGCATCTTCATTTACCTGTGGAAAACTAGTGCAGAGCATTTCCAAATGGCAGCATGCACACTCCCACCCTCTGCACAGGGCTGAGCCTTTGGAGAGGCATCTCAGACCTGCCTGAGCTGGCAACTATGGAGAAGCATGTCTGCAATAGGAGTCTCAAAGTGGGCCAAATAACCATGCCTCATGCAGGCATCGAAAGTATATATAGTAGGACCTTGGAACAGTTAAGAATCAGACCTTTCAACTCACATGGATTTTATGCCCTCCAGAATCTGGCCATTTGAAACTATAAGAGTCTCTAAGTCAAGCACTCAAGAGACAGGAAAGTATAACCTACTAAAAATGCATCTCACAGAATCCTGCAAGTAGTCCTGGCTCAAGAAGACCACTCTTCACTTTACCCTGTGCCTTTCCCAGAGAGCAACTATATCTCCTACCTTTTGTGTAGGGTAAATGTAAGTAGTGACTCTAGTTTGTAGCAGCTTCCCTGGCCCCAAAAGTTGACCCACTGTCTTTACTTTCAAAAGCAGAATTTATAAAGCCTGTGTTGCAGTTCAGCCTTGATTTTGGAGTGACATTTGTCTCCTTCCACAAATGAGCTGCCTGGTTACATTTTAAGCAGACTTCTGAAAGTATACAAATGTAGTTCTAAAACTGATAATCATCTTGTGGGGGGAAGGCTTATATCCTGTTTTTGCTGATGAGAAGGGCCTCAGGCACCCTGATTTAAAAAATGATCTGACAAGAAGCAAAGACTCAAATGCTCCTTGACACATATACCTCTGACACCTCAGATAATCAGCATAGTTTCATGGAATTAGCTGAAACTCCATCCTCATCCCCCACCCCCAGCTTGTCATCTCACAGCAGAAAACATGCTGAATAACAGTGCACCACACCAGGCCCCGGCTTTTATTATATTTTCAATCCAGGGAGTAAAAAAAAAAAAAGGATTCTTTTTTTCTCACTGTTCCTTTTCCATCAGCAGAGCTATTCTTTCCTTGATATCATATCAAATGTTTAAAAATTTTCCACAGTTCAGTTTTAAAAGCAGTACATGAAGCCAAGGAAGGAAAAAGGGGAAAAGGCAAGACCAAATGGAGCTGTTTGAGCTTGGCTTTCAAACAAAGGAGCCTGACAAGGATCTCTGTATTCCAGAGCTCGAAGCCCCAGCCTGCCTTCAGACAAATCCTTCACTTCTCGCTGATTTCAGGGACATCTGCACTGTGTGGTCATGGGCCCATCTTGCTTCAAAAACTATATGTCTGTGCAGGATTTTGTTCATAAAAGAGAACTTATAGAATGTGTAAGTCATGTGAAAGCACATGGATTTGGAAAAGGACTACTTCACAGTGTAGAGAAGTACAAGAAAGCCTTTGCTCCCTGCTTTAACTGAAGTATTTTTGCAACACATATATTTACAGAATTCCTTCTTTATTCTCATCCTCTTTGATCTATCCAGTTCCTTTGATGCATGCAAATGATCAATCCTTATGTCTTTCCTCTCTAGACTTTCAGACAGTCTGTGCCCTATGCTCATGACTGTAGTCAGTATCTACTGAGTTTGTTGGCTCGTCTTCTTCCTCTTCTATCCTCCTACTGCTTCTTCACTGGGCAAATTTCCCAGTGCTTTTGCCCATAGCTACCTCCTTCTTCCTTGCCATCACTATGCTTAGTTGTCCCCACAAGTGACATTGATAGACAAATGACCTGTAATCCTCACTCAATTCTTCCCGGACCTACTTAGTTTCTGAGGAAGGTGGTGCAAGAGATAAAAGCGGAGCTCTGTATGGTTAGGCACCCAGGGGTTTGTTTTCATTCTTTCATCTCCACTTCAAATGCAGCGTGACAAAACCCGATTTCCTTCACTTTTCTTGGCACTTTTGTTTCTCTTGATGACCATTATTGCTGGTCCTGCAGTCCTATATCTATCTGTACCTATGTGTCTCGTGATCCTTTTTCTGCATGTGAGAATCCAGAAAAGGAACTCTCTTCTTCTTCACTACCTCAGTAGTCTCTGGAGCCACAATGTCCCAGCTTGTGCCTGGACCTCCCAGGAACTTGGGTCAGGCCATATTATTGATGCAATACTGTAGATGAAGATTTTGGATTTCTAGCCATATTTTCCTTTCCATGTTTTTTTTTCAGCAGTTGGGCCGTTAGTAAAGTTTAAAGAGTGAAATCTTTACCCAGGCTCTGACTATCTTACATCTTACTGGAAGTAGTTTTTCTGCCAGCCTTGCAAGTTCTTACCTAAACTGAATCAAACACAGTTTCCTTCTCAGACTTTGCTTTAGCTCAGAGAGATTAGAACCGGGGGGAAAAGTTAGCATCCCCATAATAAGACTAGAAAAAATACAGCCCACGTTATGTTTTGGCTGCTTATCTGAGGTCTCTGAGCTACCATGATTTCCACCAGGTTCAAATACTTTGGAGAAAAGTAGGTCATTAAGTTCAATACATCTCATTTTAAAAACTGATATAAAACTGTTCTCTTTAGAAACCCACAGCACTTTTAGCTTCTAGAAGGCAAGGTACACTTAAAAGGATGGTCTCTCCCTCCATACTTCAGAGTTGCAGGTGCCAACAAACACCAAAAATATGCAGGTAGCTGGGACAAGGAAGACACTGGGGGATTGATTCTTTTACAGGTTTGTCAAGGAAAGTGAAAAAAACACCACACCAAAAGGACAGAAAATATACAGTGAGTAGATAAGATAGTTCACCAGCCTTACAGCATTCACAGATAAAGAGTTTGCAATCTAGCCTTATCGTATTCATATGGGGAGTATTCCGTAAAAGCACTGGCATCCAGCTATACACATTACTGCACAGGTGTTACTATTAACGGGGTTAAGGTAACAAATGTATTACACTGGACAAAGATAGCAACTGTGATAATTGAGACTGCAAATACTGCCCACTTTTACCCTTTTTATAATCACTTCAATTTTTCAGGCGTCACTTTCCATTCTCATTTCAATACTTGGTTCCATGCCCAAAATTGACCCAAAAAAAGTGTTTTGATCAGCTCATTACAGTAAACATCAAGTATAAGAGTGTTGTCGTGGGTTTACAAGGGTTCCCCCTCCCTGGGGGACTGTAAGCGGTTTGTCCAGGTGGATTTCCAGGACAAAACCAATCAGAAGTTTTGGTAACGCCTTTTGCCAATTACATCTTTAAGAAAACGGAAAAGAAAGTTAGTTGTGCAGAAGAAATTGAGGAGCCATGTAGGGTGGACACAGTAAGGCCCCCAAGCAGGGCCAGGCCTCCCTCCTCCCCTGGCCCTAGGCCAGGGGGCAGAGGCAACACTGAAACCCCCCTTCATCCCGACATGTAACGGAGTGGAGAAAAAAAAAACTTAAAGGACTTTGCAAAAGAAACTTAGAAACTGCAGCCAGAGAGATAACGGAGCCTTCAAGGTCACAGCCGCAG
>JAWWES010000115.1:74311784-74344443 GCA_035583135.1 Lophotriccus pileatus | reverse complement strand
ATGCTGGAATAGATACAAAAGATGTAACTCTGTGGAAGTTTTTGCTGGACTGTAGCCCACACAGAGAAGTCTTACTCCGGTGCAAGGAGGCCCGTGTAAGACCTTGGGATCCCACAAGGGGATCTGTGCAGCTACCCATGTCCGAGACCTACGCTGGAGCAAGTCGGCTCGGGTAAGACTAGTATGACCCCAGCGGGGGAATCGATGCTGGTGCGGCTGCATTTGTGACCCAAAGGACAGCAGAGAATGGAAGAGCTGTTGTCCGAGGGGTAGACCCACGTCGGAGAGGTCTATCAAGGACTGTTCCCATGAGAAGGGACCCCACAGGAAACAGGGGTGGACTCAAAGGCCATTATTCCCTGTGACCCTGTGGTGCAGATCCATGGAAAAGTAAGAGTCCCCTTGCAATTGTCCATGGAAGACCTACAGGTTCCTGAGTAACCCCAGCCTTCGGCCTTAGCCCAGGAGGGAGGTAGGCCCAGTACTGAGGTCGACACAGAAGAGAAAAGAGCGAGAGAGAAACTGTTCCAGCTGCAACGAGTCAGAGGAGCTGTCTGAGAGATAACAGAGAAGAAACTTACAAGTGCTGCAGAATGCCTTAGAAGAATCTGCTTGCTTCTCCTCCTGGAGAAGGTGGGAGGAGTACTTTTTGTGGACTCAAACTGTAGATGCATAGTGCTTTTACTTAATTAGTATTGTAGTAGATATAGTTCTTTAGTTTTTATTGTGTAGTAATAAATTCTAATATTATTTCTCCCCAGTGGGATTTGGTTTTTTGTCTGCATAAACTTTCAACTTAGAGCAATTTGGTTGAGGGGTGTGGTAAAAAAAAAATGTCACCTAGACAAAACCCACAACAAGTGTTAATTTCAATAATCAGATATAAAATACACCTGCAAATAATGCAGCTGTCTTCATTCCACTATACACTCAAACACACAATTCTACATGTAATTCTGTGTGTTAGCATGTAATGGTGCCTCTATTTTAAGGACTGTCCTGGGCTCTCTGCTGTTATGAAGCGTCTCTAGTTTGTGACATTTGGAATCACATGGCATTTTGCAGTAAAGAAAAGGTAAGGACATAGATACCTTATATAAATAACAAATCCAGAAAAAAAATTGCAGCTGTAGCCCCTGCATTAAGCTTCAGTGTGCCCTCTTGCAGGTAAGAGAGACCATCCATGGACAAAATTTGCTTCTCTGTCCAAGGGCAATTCTGTGCCAGACGGAGGGCATGGCCACAGTGAGAGCAGTGTGTGTTGCACAGGGCAGGAGCATGCTCAGCCTTCTGAGATTTACGTGGTGAACAAGGGCTTCAGCATCCTGAATTACTCTGGAGATGGTTTGTTAGGAAGGGGCCTTAGGGAGCAAGAAATAAAAGCAGAGAGTAGATTCACAGTTAAAGGAAGAATTGGTGCAAAGCAATTTATATGTGAAAATTCAGATCCCCTTCTGAATTTCCTAAAAGCTTGAGGTGTTTTAGTCAAGGGCTTTGCTCTGGGCCCTTCTCTAGAACTGGTGCACAAGTAAATCAGGCTCCTGTATGAAATCTCCCTTAAATGTGTAAGGCACCATCAATCAAAAGGTGTAATCAGCTTTCCTCTGCTCAGTCCCTGCAGAGCTATTCTTGGCATGCTGTTGGAAAAAAGCAAAGGCAGAGAGATGCTCTTTTTTTCCCTCTGAACGTGGTCCCAGTGAGACGGCTGCCCTGCATAACGAATGCAGCCTGTACTCCCCGTCTGTAAGTCGAGTTTCACAGTGTGTCATCGCCTCTTCTGCCAAGGTGATCGATTCCCAATGTCTAGGACTGTCGGGTTGGTGTCTGGTCCACACTTATCCACAGATATTTCTATATCATTTGGCTGCCAAAATTTCCTTCTCATTCCGGGAACGTCTGTGTTACCCAGACATGCCCTAAAATTTCATGAGGAAACTACAGACCAGATCCTGCCTCCCCTTTCATGTACGTTCAGCTCCTCGGTGCCTCAGAACAACCTGAAAGCAGAGCAAAGAGCATCACACTCCCTTATATTTATGACTGGGAAGCAGGACTTAAGAACCACTCTGCAGGACTTTCGGATGCCCTCACAATTAGCAGGGCCAATTTGCGTGGCTTCCTCACAAACCAAAAAAAACCAACCCAGGAAAACAAAGACTCCTTGCTGCTAGGCTGGGTGCTGAAAAGTGTCCTCACAACTCACGGATCTCCAGCAGCCCAGTAGCTTTTCCTTATTTCTCACTCTGAAACAGGAGTTTTACACTGGGCATCAGGAAGCCCTCCTTACATGTACACACATACACACAGACATTTCGATTACAGGACTGGATTTTGAAATTATTTAAAGGATGTTTGCAGAACCAGAAGGAAATATAAAAGCTGTAGCGCCTCACAGGAAGGAGGGGAGGAAGGAGTGCTGGGAATTATCTACCTGGAGCTGCTACACTAGATCCAACCTTTTAGTCCTCCGTGGCACATTGCAGGATTTTATGTCAAGGTTTCCCCACACTGGCGTTAACCCTCAGTCCACACATCAATGGTTGTGTTCCTGCTGGGGTGGTTCAGAAGATGCACTGCCAAATGAAGTCTTTCAGCAAACAGCGCAGCAGTGAGATCAAATTGACCTCTGAAATTTTCTTCTTGGTTTTTTTTTTTTTTTTTTGTTATACAAAAGTCTTGCATAAGGACAATTGCATACTTTGCAATGCCAAGATGCATATCATTCACATATAGAGGTTACACAAGTATCACTGGGAGAATGTATCCCTTCAAGAATTGTTCTAATTAGTGACTTGAGCTTTCATTTAATTACACTCTTTAATACACATCTTGGAATTACAGAGGTGGGTGTAATTTAATTAGCAAAAAAAAAAAAAAAAGAAGACACGTTCATATTCCCTTAAAATATAGGGAATACACTTAAGACATGATGAGGATGACACAGATTTTTCCCGGGAACGGAGCCTGTACGCCTTCACCTTGAGGTGTGTTCAGATGCAGCCCTGGGCATGGGAGCATGAGCGTGGCTGGAGGCTGACAGCTGCTCATTACGGTCTGCCGGGGGTCTCAGCCTGGCTCCTGGTGGACAGGTGGCCACATGACAAATGAAACCCCTCACAATTAGCACTAATTGACACTCTCATGGCTGGCCTCCAACAAGAGGTCAGGGAGTGGGTGAGCTTGGAGGCTGAGCATCCCATCCTGGCAGTGAGGGTCTGCGGAAGGGCGTCCTGCCACCACCACCGGTGCCACCACCACATTGCTGCGCACAAGCACAAGACTCAGCGCCAATGTTTTGACAGCCCTGGTGTTCACCAGGGCCTCCCGTGACCACCGACTAAAACTATCCTGGTTTTAGCTCTGCTGTGAGTGCCTCATTCTGGCCTCTTACCCACACTGGCTCTGGGAAGTTGCCCCATCCTCCCTGCCCTTCATCCCCTTCCCATGGAGGCACTGCCTTTCTAGACAGCAGATGCAAGAGTCTGAGTTTGCTACCACCTCCCACATTTCATTTTTTTTTTTCATTTAGAAACATTTCCACATTAAAAATGTGCAGTAAACTGACCAGCTGCCACCCCTTGATGCTTAATCCTCTCTAATCTGGTCTGGGAACACTGAAATGTACAACTTTTGCTTATTATGCAGCTTCCAAAAATAATTGAATGGAGCTAGTAGAGAGGGTAGCAAGTGAGGAAAGAAGGAAACAAACCCCTCAGCTATTTATTTATCATTTTCTAAGGCCCTGCATGGAACACTTGCACCATCGTGAGTGATGCTCACCTCCTTAGAGAACACATACAAGTACTTAAGCCATGGACTGAAAAATGCCCCTTGTCCAACACGGGCTCTCTTCATCCAGGAAAGAGATAGCCCATGCCCCATAGACCTTGCAATCTAACAGCAAACAACATGGTCCTCAGGGATGGAATTAATTGGAGTTTGGCTTTTATACTGGTTGGCTTGATTGACTTCATCTGAGGCCTCACAAAAGCAGTAAGTCTTTCAAAGGGGCTCCCTATAAATTTATGGCTCACAAGGCAGGAAAAAAATCTCATGTAAATTATACCCTTTGAAAATGATCATGAGATATCTAGATGGCCCAGGGGACTGGGGAGGAAGCCTGAATTTTCATCTCTGGCTCATTTAGCATAGGTAAGTAGCAATAACTCATTGTTATTCTCTCGAAATAATGTAAAAGCTTAGGAAAAACAAGGTAGTTTATCAGTTTATTTATATCATGCCCGGTACCCAAACACACTGCTGTCTACAACCAGATATCTACAAGGTTTTCACCATGTAAACCAGCAAGTCTCAGGACGGACTGGTGAGTAGCCACAGAGACATACCAGTGATCTCCTTTCTTTGTGTATGCCCTTTTCTTCCTTTGCTGAGAAGTCACAGTCATACCCAGATATTTTTGTAAAATGATGATGCCACAGGGGGACTGGATGAAAGTGCATCCAACGGAACCACTGGCATTTTGTTCCACATTGCTCCACAGTGATCCTAGTTTATCTGGAGCCCCACAGTCTTGTCTTCAACAACTTCCATAGCTTCAGTCATGATTTCTAAACCAAATGTCTAACACAACCCTTTCTTTTTCCCCAGCTTCCTGACAGAAACATAAAGCCATATCACAGAATCATAGAATATCTCAAGTTGGAAAGGATCCATAAGTATCATTGAGTCCAACTCCCTGCTCCTCACAGGACTACCTAAAACTAAATCATGTTACTAGGAGTGTCATCCAGATGCTCCTTGAACTCTGACAGGACTGATGCCGTGGCCACTTCCCTGAGGAGCCTGTTTCAGTGATGGATAACCGTCTTGATGAACAACCTTATCCTAATATCCAGTGTGAACTTTCCCTGACCAACTTAATTTCTTTTTCTCAATTCTTTGGAGAAAGAACTTCTCTGAGGATCTGACTGTCTGACTTGTATACAAGAGTCCATGGCTAAGGCATCTATATAAAGTAAATTATTCAGTAAAATTCATCTTTAAAAAAAAATATTTTCCAGTTTCGCTCTATCCCCCTTATCCCAGCTCTGAAAAATATTGAGCCTTTGCTTTTACTTGTCCTGGGAAAAATCTTTAAAAAAGCAATATAGAAGGCTCTGGAGGTCAGGGTCCTCCTCTCGATCATTTGCAAATCATCTAACAAAGTCATCAGTTCTTCACAAAGTGCAATATTAAGAGCATATTGTTTCACACATGCTGCTTATCATTTTCCACTTTGAAACAAGCAGCTACAAGCTCTTCTAGAGGAGCATTTTATTTGCAGCAAAGACAATCAACTTGGAAAAAGTGACTGATTGCTATAGAGCTAGTTTGCATTTCATGTCACCTTGCTTTCAAGTTCTCATTAATTACATTACATTAATTAATTAATCCTGATAGCACACCTGTTGTTAAGAATTATCCATACTTTATAGTTAGAGACACCAAAAGATAGCTATTAGAAGGCTTGCTTGGGGTCTATATTAAAATTGAAGATTTTAGTCCAGTTTTATACTGGACCCAGGTTATATCTGTGTAAATATATGGTCTCCCTCTATTGTTTCCAATTGTACTCAAGACTTCCTAACTTCTAAAAATAGGGGCAGTGTCAAAGGGATCACGTTCTCCCTTAGCAGTATGCAGGAGAAATTTGGGCTCATTTATGTGTGCAAGAAAATTATTGCAAAAAGATGACTATTGCAAAAACTGCTCCTTTTGCAAGCCTTTTTTATTCACCCCAGCTGGGGCAGGCTGCTGGAGCTGGCCCTTGTCTTTTATCTGGGGTTAAGGCAGAGAGAGTGCAGGTGGCTGAGCGCCCATTTAAGGGTTTAGTGGGTGGTGGGTGCAGCTGGACCAGCCCTAGGCACCAGTGGAAAGGGCAGCAGGAGGATGCTGCAAGTGGTCAAATCCTCACATGGCCTTTCCTTTCTGCAGAGCTGCGGGGCGCAGGGAGTCAGGTTGGGCTCCCCTATCCATGGCTACCGCGCCTGTGGTGGTCAAGGACACAGAAGACCAGCTTCTCCTCCACCCATTCATCAGCACAGCTCAGCCTTGCCTGTGCCCTGGGGAGCCCCGCTGTGGGATACACTTTGTGCTGTCCAGGAATGCCATTTCCTTCCCAGATATGGCATGATGGCACAGCCAAGCATCAGGGTGATGGGGACACAGACCACCATATCCCAGTCCCTGCATGATGGGATGTATTAATGACTTCCTGGTAATTCCCTCCGGGGAGAAATGGTTTGCCAGCAGTATCCAGATGAGTCCAAAAGTGCTGTGAGCTAGGGCCTACTCAATCTCAGGGTCTGTGTCCTCAAACAAAGGCCACACTGCCCTTTGCATGGCTTCCTCACAAACCAAAAAAACAACCCAGGAAAACAAAGACTCATTGCTGCTAGGTTGGGTGCTGAAAGGTGTCCTCACAACTCATGAATCTCCAACAGCCCAGTTGCACCCTTTTCCTTATTTATCATTCCATCTCCTTTTGTCACACATGAGGAGGGATTGGATCACCCCAGGCATTCCAGTTGCCCAGGTGTCTCCTCAAAGGCAGAGCAGAGATAAGGAGAGGCTAGTGCCACCCCTAGCAGTAGCCTGGGCACCACGTTCCCACATGCTCCTTCCTCTCCAGCATTGCTCTGATCCCAGAAACCGAGTACTTCCTAGAGAGTTAATCTGTGAAAAGAAATGGTATCGATTCAAGGGGTGTGCTGCACTAATTCTGTCTTTCAGTTTCAACTGCACAATTACACTTCATTTTCAGTCTCCAAACAATAAATAAAGATAAAATGAACATTGGCTTAAAAAGCATTTAACAGGCATGGGTTCCCAAAGAACGGCATAAAAGCAGGATCCATTGCTTCTTTTCCCTTATGTGAATCAAGAGGTAATGCTGAATGAGTTAAGAAAAGCAGAGAAAAAGAAAAATAGAGATTACTGTTAGAACAGGGGGCTTTCTGCACCGCTTGTTCTGTATATCCATGATCCTTTTGTGTCCCTCTTTATCCTACCCTGGAATGGAATTAGCTTTCAGTCTTTCCTTTTTTTTTTTTTTTTTTTTTTTTAAATTTGATCTTATTTAAATCAGCCCCTTAGCAGGTTGGCTGAATTCTTGAAAGCCTAACACAGCCTGCAGATGTCTGTCTGTGCAGCCACATGGCAGAACCAGGCTTTGGGGGTCCCCAGAGCATCACACAGGACCAGGAACTTCTTGGTGCTGCTTCCAAAAATCCATATCCCTTTCCAGTTCATTACAAACACCTATTGTTTGCCATATTTATCTGCCATCACTGCTGTTTGTTAGCAAATGGAAAAGAAATGCCAGGACTAAATTTCAGCCTGCCCTTAGAATAGTGGAAAGGGGCTACAGGAATTGAATGACAGATGGTCTTTGAATGATATACAGAACCTCTGCCCCTGGGCCTGCTTTGGAGGAGCTGTTTTGGATTGTTGCTCAGAAGAGTGGGAGGTTGTTGTGTGATATGTGATTATTCCATAATAATTTTAATTATTTTGCCTGTTTTCAAACAATAGTCTCAGCCTTTTTTAATTTTTACACTCACTGAGTTGTGACACGAGTATTCTTTCCTCTGTGTTAGCAGGGATTAAAATCAAACCCTGTATCCCTTCCCATTTTTTTTTTTTTCAAATAATCCATGTTTAAATAAATTACCTCAGCCTGGAAAAGTGAGTTACAGGGCATTCTCCTGACGTGTGTGGCAGAGAGAAAAGCGGAGGGCTTGGGAGCGGGGCTGGGGGGATGGGAAAGCTTTATTGTGTTTTGCAGGATGAGATTGTCACTGTAACAAGTTTCAAGAAGAGCTGCTCTTTAACTCCTCTTCCTCGGCACGGAGAGCGCAGCTCTGGGAACCTCATTTACATGCATATGGGTATCTGATTGGATCTGTTCAAAGGTACAGTAGGAGTCAGTCAGATTGCATATGATGTGCATATAAATGAAGTTCCCAAAGTGGGGTGTGATGCTTCAGGAGAGACAGGGAAAATATGCTGTCTCTGCTTCATCCAAAGTCCAATAGAAACTTGGGGATTTTATTTTTTTTAACTGTGAGATAAGCAGGAATGCAAACCAAAAAAAAAATATATATATATGTACATACATATATATGTATGTATGTATGTATGTATGTATTTCCTCCCTGCCCATTTACTGAATTTACATTTTAGACCAAACACAGCTCACTGCTTAAACCCCACAAATCGCATTAGCTCTGCTGTTATCAGAACACATGTTGTTTGGTTTGCAGGACAACTGCACACACATCCCTCTGCACAGGGCAGAGTTGCAGGGTTCACCTCTTTGGCAGCTCACGCGCCACACTTGCGTCCGTCCCTCCACTGACAAGCAGAGATATGAGGAAAGCTGTTGAGTTTTAGAGAGAGGGAAAGGTGGTGAGTTTTGCTAGGTTTTTGGTCTTTCTTTCAGTAGATCCTGCCCAGCCAAAGCCACTACTCACAATTTTTGGGGGTAACCAGAGGGCATAGCAGCATGTGTCTTTGGCTGAGCTTTCTGCTTGGGCGCAGGCAGCAAGCATGGGGAGTGCAGGGGATACCTACAAGGCAAAAACGTTGCTTAGGAGGATGTTTGACCCACCCTCAGGAGCTGGTGTGCTCCAAAAGGGATAGGAATTCTCAGAAAAATGGAGCAACGTAACACAGCAAAGGACGAAAGGGAACTTTTCTCCCAGCAAAATAGTCATTAACAAAGGCTACATTTCTGGATAAGACCGAATTTAAATAATACTGCAGTGCTAACCTAGGACAGAAAACAACACTGTGACTACAAGCCAGGAGTCCTTTGGTTTGTGGGGCCTTCTGACCTTGCCAGTGTGTCCCAGGAGTTGGGACAGGCCCCCATGGCACATGTGTGCACTCCTGCCCTCTGGGAGAGTTGCAGTCCCAAGATGTCCCACCCCTGCGTGCACTGCTGTGATAACAGCAGCCCCTGGCTCCTCCCCCGAGCTGGCTTCCAGGAGGAGCACATGGAGACTGGGAGGTGACCGGAGGCTGTAAGGATGGGTGCTTTACCTGAACCTGACTTCTACCCTGAGATATTGCACCCACAGGTCTGGGGACGGGGCCACAAAGACAATGCAAGCTGTAGGCAAAGGGATCTTGCATCTCATCCAGGAAATGGTCTGTAATATCTGAAGTTTTATTTTCATCAAACCTCTGACTGTCCTGCCGCAGCGGTGTCTCACTCTCGTCCCACAAGTTTCAGTTACACTCACTTTCAGTTAATGCCCGACTGAAACTCAGATTAGTCCCATCCCACCAGCAAGGGGAGCCTGGGGAGTGTATCCCACAGGGATACACACTGGTGGATGGAATCTCACAGGCCACTCTTGTGCCACAATCACCAAAATCAGCAAGCATATATCTAGCTGAGGAAATAAAAATGCTATGTATTCCTGTCTCCTCGGTGTTACAGGAGGACGAGAAGATATAGCTTAGACACTGATGAGGATGCTCTGGCAAACAGCAAGAATACCTTGGAGCTAGATGCTGTGGTTTCAAAACCTTAAAGTCACAATATGCATCTCTAAGAGAAATGTTTCCAAAGCAATCTGAGAAACTGAACATAAAAGCTCTGTGTTTTGGTAGGATTTTTTTTCTTTTTTTTTTTCTTTTAACCTTCCAAGACTTATATTCTGGTCAGGGTGTTCCTCATAACACATTAAAGCCATCATTAAAAGGAATTTACTGTACAGCTTTAGGGATACTACCAAACATAAAAAGACCCAAGCAGAACACTGAGCACAGGTGAATACAACAGAGACATATTTCCATTCCTGCTGTTTAAAAAATATTTGTTTCTGTAACTTTAGGCTACTTGCTATTTGTGGTTCAGAATCTAAACAGCTTTGCTTTGCCTGTACTTTAAAGCTGTGCTTTGAACTCCTTTCAGAAAGAACCTATGACAAGCAGAGCAGATATCAGGTCTTAATAACAGGGCTTAAATGCCCGTGTTTTTGAGGAAATACAAAGGATGGTCACTGCTACAAGAGAGGGCTCACAGGCAGGAGCCCATTTTCATTTTTATCAGCAAGCCAGATGATAACATGAAATCTTGTAAAACTCACCAGTGACACGAAGATTGGTGGAGTGGTAGACAAGGAGAGCAGCTTATTGTTACAGGCTGATAGGAGTTGCCTGGATGGATGGTTGCAAGTCAGCAACGTTCATTAGGCTATGTGAATGCTGCGTAATTCAGGTAATATATTGAGGGTCAGAGAGCAGGCTCTGCCTGGGATCACAAGGCCTTGGAAAAGGATTTAAAACCACTGAAAACAAGAGCTCCTACAGAAGCTCTCACAGCAGTGATATTGCAGAAGGGACAGTGTGGGCTTTGGATATGTAAGAGGAAATATCTGGTAAAAATCAGAACCATCTTGCTTCTTGCTTCCACAGTCCTAGATACTAATGTCCATCTCTGGAGAAGACCCTGAATAGCCCATATACATATAAATGAAATAGGAAGAAGGGCTGAGAAAGGCTTTTCAGCTTCTCCAAAAGGGACAAAACGCAGACACTGAGCAAGAAGACTCCATGTTTGCCTATTAGGTGTCTGGAGCCTTTTTGAAGATAAGGAAGCATAAGTGTGTAATGGGCACAGGGAATTTGTGCAGTTTAAAGGAGTCTTTTATCATCTGTAAAGTGTCCCTCAGTCTGACTTGTGGCACCAGCAATTAAAAACTTACAGAGGCTACTCAGCATCTGCTTAATATTTATATTGAGCCTGGAGATCTCAGTGTCAAATCAGCCACTTGCCAAAACCCTATGTCAGGTTGCTGATAGTAATCTGAGGTCATCGGCTACGAAGTATGGGCCAGAGAGCCTCACTCTTGTATTTCCTTGGAGATAGGCTACTGTCTCATATCTTTCCATGCTTCAGTCAGGGGGCTGGACTAAATGATCTCCTGAGGTCCCTTTCACCTTGAATTATTCCATCAAGATACCTTAATAAAGTGAATATCAAGTCACAGATCTCGGCTACAGACCTTGCAGGGCTTTGCTGTCCATCACCCTTGCAAGTTCCCACCTGGACAACAACTCTTACCAGTGAAGCGCTGAAATTGTCTCTATGATAAATGAAATAGCGTGTAAAGAAAACATGATTTTAGTTATCTGGGAGTTTTTATAACCCTTTTAGCAGAAAAAAAAAAAAAAAGAAAGTACTTCTGCATTATTTCCACCTTCAGAAAGATTTTTGCAAATAGTTATAACAGTGTTTATACAAAAAATTTAAACCATAAGATGCATACATTATATGCATAATATCCCTTTCTCGGATTGGTTCAAATAAGAGAGACTATAAAGTGAGAATATAAGTGATTGCTTAAGTCAAAATTCATATGGAATTTAAGGGTAGTTAATACAGTTCTTGTTCCCAGCACTAGTAATAAGAACAACAATGATTAAGTGTACTTATGAGATTTTTGTCAGTTCATCATATCTAAGGCTTAGATTTTAGTGATGTGTAATATAATACACATTGTTTAAATACCTGTTGCCCTTCAAAATTTAATCCACCTGGAACTACAAGAAAAACAAGAATCAGTAACCAGTGGTACTACTAATTATCCTTCATGGATTAAATACTTTAATTTCACTGAATTAGCACCCTATAACACCCCTGCTCAGTAACTTCACAGTATCTTTCCTTGCCCAAACAAGCTGAATCACATCCTTTTCTTCGTGGTGCTGCTAATACAGTTCAGGGCATCAGCTTCATAATGTTGTTCCTGGGAGCCAGTGATTGAGAGAGTGTGTCCTGAGGGTTTCCGCTGAAGGACTTAAATGGAATAGAAAGTCAGAGGTCCTGAGAGGTCTCCTGGTAGAGACTGTTTGCTGTGCCCTTGAGCACAGTCCCAAACTGCAAGAAAAGCAGAATATTGGATTTTTTTTTTTTTGTGTGTGTTTAAGAAGAGCAGTCCTCTTGAAGTTATTCAGACAGCTCTGATTTTGAAACAATTTGTTCTGGGTAGGATAAATACAGATTTAACTTCTTGCTTGTAATACTTTAGTTAAAATTCATTAACATTTCACTGGGAGACCAGAGAAAAAAACCAGTGTTACTCAGACCGTACCCTGGACTTGATCCTGCAGACTGAGTCATTAGGGAGGCGGATTGTGTGAGGACTCCTGGCACAGATCCTTAGTGGAATTAATCATTATTACATGTGTTAATATTTCTTG
The DNA here is from genome assembly GCA_035583135.1 of Lophotriccus pileatus. Taxonomy (NCBI): domain Eukaryota; kingdom Metazoa; phylum Chordata; class Aves; order Passeriformes; family Tyrannidae; genus Lophotriccus; species Lophotriccus pileatus. Next base: position 74,332,227 of record JAWWES010000115.1, on the reverse strand, counting down.
CAAGAAATTGACATGTTTCCTTGTGAATCAGTTCAGAAACCAGCTGCAATGAAAGGGTGCTCCTGACTACTCTTTACCTTCTCATTCAGGACTGATGATGTGGGAACACACAGATCCTGCTAGCAGAAGAGCAAGGCATTTTCCTAACACTTTCCCAGACACACAGGGAGTCCTTCTCCTCTCCCTCCATTAGATCCCATCATCATCTCACCTCTTAATTTCCTTGACAAACACAAGCAGCAAGAGCTGGCACTCTGAGAAAATATATTCTTGCACTGAATGTTGAACATCTGTGTTTTTTTCATGAAGCCCTTTCAACGGCAGACAAGGTACGGGAGATTATTCACTGAGTAACTAAGGGGTTAAGTAGGGTTCAAGGTTCATCCTCTGCTCCCTGCAGAACCTTTTTTCTTTAGTTTTTGCTATTTCAGCTAGAACTGCTAAAAAGAGCTATCTTTTCCTGAGTAAACCGTACATACATATATAAACATAGAGATAGAAAAAAATATGCAGTCTAATTTGTTATAACATATGTTCTCTTCCTTTATGAACATGTGCCCAGTCTGTATTTAAAAAATAAACTTATTAATCAGTATGAACATTAAAATAAAAAAGTTTAAAAATCACTATGTAAAAATGGGCTCTTCAGCAATTCCAGGAAGCTACAAAATAAATGGAAATGGTCATTTAATGTTTACTAACTACAGTATCTGTAGATTCAATCAATGCAAGAATACAAAGGATATGATTAAGATGCAGTATTTGTTGTTAAAAGGTACAAAAGGCTAACTGTTGATACATATGACTCACCTCCACTAGAAGCAGAAATGGTCAGAAAATTTATTGCTTAGGAAAAGGTTGTTTTGACTGCAAAAAACTGCAGGTGAAATCATAGTCAGTTCAGTGAAATTTCTTTTTTTAAAAAAATCAGGATTTTGATGTAAGAATGTGATTTGGAATGTAAAAATTTTACTTCTGTTTATTTGAATTTCATTTAAATGTAAATATTTACTGTATCACATATTTACATAGCGAGAGTATGAATGTGTGTTTTAATTATTATGTTATCTTAATGGCAAATTGACATTTGAAATGTCACGTAAAAGCACAAATTAAAGAGGCTTGTTTCGTACGATAAACATAATGTGTGACTGAGAACAGGTACTTTAAATTTTTTTCTGTTAGCCTAGTAATACTTAATTAAGCTATTTTGGTAATTAATAGAACAGTTTAAAACCAGTTTATTAAAATGCACAAACAGAAGAGAGTTTGATCTAGCAGAAGAAATTTCAATCCCAGCTAAGTAGCAAAAGCTAATAATTTCTATTTAAACTTTACAATTTCACTCAATTTGTGATTTTGTATTATACTCATTTAAATAAAGAGTATAAAGTTTATTTAAATATAAATAAAACTTCAGGAATTTATTTTTCAGAGTGGAAGTGCCCAAAATGTGCAAAAGGCTCTTGAGATAATTCCTATTTCATGGAGAAATTGAAGATGTTTACAAGAAAGGCAAGGCAGTGATGGTTTATTACCCTTAACGTATTGTTGTATTGTATTATGAGTGGAAGAAAATCACTTTGAACATCTCAGAGCCCACCACCTGATTCCTCGTCACAGACCACATCCCAGTACTCAGCTACTCTTGTGGGCAGAAAACTCCTCTTCCCCATATCTAATACACATCTCCCTGACTTCTTCTCTGATCTCAAAAGACCACCCAGGTGACTTGAACACCTTCCATTTGTACTTACTGTGTGTTAAAATTGACCTGTGTTCTTACTTTTATTTCTTCTTCAGGTGAAAGAAAGATGACCCTGAGATTTTTCCTCCACAGGTCATGTTTGCTGGGGCCTATTCCCACTGCCCTTCCCTGGCCCACCTTCTCTCCTGAATATACACTGCCTAACATCGGTCTCCAGCGCCAAGCTCCATGCCATTTGAATATCTGCATCCTAACATTGAATGTGTAGCTTTAATTATTCTTATATAATGCTCTGGGTGTACATTCATCATTGCAACCTCCAACTCTTCTGTTGCCAAACTGCTCCCTCGACAGTTATTCCCTTTCTTGCATTTCTGCAGTCAATCACGCTAGCGAAGTGTAGGAGCATGCATTTATCAAAGTCTATTCCATTTTTGCAGATAAATTCCTAAAATATTCAACACAATTCTGAATTCCATCCCTGTTCACCAATGCACTTGAAGTGTTCCTCAGTTTGATATTTCTCTAAATCTCCCTGAAAGTGTCCAAACCACAGAGGAGGGACAATGAGTGCAGAGCTGTGGTCTAGCAGTGAAGGGTTGCCTGCTATTCTTTGGCCAGCTTTCCAGTTAGCCATTCACCCATCTGTCCACAGGTCATTTTTTTTTTCTAAATTTGCTTATGAACCGGTCATGACATCTAAGAATCAAGATCTATCCTGCATATAGTTTTTTTCTTTCTTCATGAGGTCTGTTGCCCATAAATTGGTTACTTTGCCTTGAGTATTTAATTCGTGATGACGCCATTAATGGCTCTTGGGCATTTTTTTGTTTTTATCTAGATTGTTGATCCATTGACATGTATGTAGAATAATTAAGTTAAAATTAGTCTAATTCCTGAAATGCCTCCTCCTCTTCTTAAGGGGCATCAGATCCCCAAGCTGTCATCACTCGCTCTTCTGAAGCTGCACACCCCCTTCCCAAAGTTCTGCTAATCCTCCAACTCCTTCAGGCAGCTCCCAGGCTAACAAAATTCAGCCCTGACATGTCTGGGTGTTTTGAAATTTCTTAACTTTCATGTAAATTTGTTTCTGATTTTAGCCAGAGTCCTTAGCCATCAGTTACTGTTATTAATTGTCTTAGCCATCTCATTTAATCCTTCATGAAATACAAAGAAATACCCTTTGCCCTTCTTGGTTTCCTCCTTGTTAGATTTTCCTCACTGTTGAAGACTGGACTGATGCTTTTTCTGTTCTTCCTTTTTTCAGAATCTTGTATCTTTTAAAATTAACTTTGCTTGCTGCACTTCCACTTAACTCAGTAAACACCTTGTAAAAATCATTTTTATTTTAAGAGGCACACACAGAAAAAAAGTGCAATTGCTTTCCATAACATAATCAAATAGAGGTTTTTCAAAGTTACCATGTCATTTAAATATCCCGTATCAGTAGTGACATGGTGAATGCCAATGAAATACCACTTTCATATTATACCAGCATCATTCTGCTGGTAAATTTCCCCATGTAGACAAGTCCTTAGCAGTATTCCCCAGTGTTCTCCCATTGTGAGTGACATTTCGTAGAGCTGAGAAGAATAACATTGAAATGACCCCAAACCGTGATGGAGCGTGGCAAAATTGTGAAAATGCTGAGGCTTTGAATACGAATGATTTTAGATTTAAAATACATCTTTCTTTCATTAATCTAGTGGAATTAGGAAGCTATTAAATACAGCAGACCAAACAAAAAGAAGCCAGGAACTGTTGCACAAAAGAATTATTCCAGCCAAAGTGAGACCACTAGGCTAACAAATCTCACTGCAAAACACCTACAAGGTTACCACTGTTTGAACACCTAGACCCTCACCTTATTATTCCATGTGGTGATAAATGATAACTGTGCATATTTTTTTTCTGGGAAATGGCCTTTAATAATTATCACAATCATATGTGTCTCTAAATTCCACGTAGTTTCCCTACTCTGTCGCCCTTCTAGATGACTTCTGCGTTTCCCATGACAAGTAGTGGCTTCCCAAGCTGAGAAGGGCTCTGAGAGCATGTCCCATTTTTCCTCCTCCTCCAGAAGCAATTGCAGAAAGCCAGTAAACTTGGCTGAGGAGGCAGCAAGTCAAGGTCTGGGTGTCTTTGTGTTGGGTGTCCTGCAGTATTGTCACCTCAGCTGGATTGAGGGAGATTGCATTAGCTCCCTTATGTCAGCCTCAGCAAATCTTTAAGATTACAATAAAACATCCCTCTTCCTTTCCTTTGTAACTTCCACTTGCAAAACCGCTGCCTGTCATGCTCTATTCAGTGAGTTCTCAGCAAATGATGCACATACAGAGAGAGGAAGGTTTCAATCATAAATTAATCATGCATCAAAGGACGTCACATCTCATATATCTGCTTGCTGGCAAAACCTTCCAGTGCAAAAGTTTCTACCCCCAAAACTGGGAACTTATCAGGGTAGGCAATAAACAAATAGCAATAAGCAGGACTACATCCAGCTGGGTTTTCAATGCCTACAAACGTGCAGGCACTCCATGTGCTCTCTGGGCAACCTGTCCAAGTGCCTTGTCACAGTCATCATAAAAAAGCATTTCCTGATGTTCAAGACTGACCCTCCTGTGTTTCAGTTTTGTGCCCATGGTCCTGACACTGAGCACCACTGAAAACAGCCTCGGTTCTTTACACCCTCCCTTCTTTATATCCTTTCTCTTACTCAGGTTGAACAGTCCCAGCTCTAATTCCTTTGTACAAAAAGCTCACCAACTTTAAACTGCAATCTTAAAAGTAGGCTCAACTGGGCGCTCTCTTGGAATGGGCCCTGTCCAAAATTCCTTTGAGCTACATCATCAGACCACTACAGAGAAGACTTGGCTATCTTGAGCTCTGCAGTAGCTTTTTGGGGTCTAAATGGGAGGCTTGTAGTTGCAACACCTTCCATCCATCCTTGTTTAGAAGTGGTAAAATTCCATTTGTTTAAGAGTTTTGTCTCTGTACTTAACCATGTTCCTTGGTTGCTCTTTGATAATGCTCATTTTGGTCTCACGTCTTTTTTTTTGCATGATTTTAAAATGGGTGGGGGGAGATATTTCACAGAAATATATATATATATATATATATATATATATATATTAGCAAAGAGAGTTTCATGCAACTATAATTCCATTTAGATCACTGTCAGTGACAGGCAGAATTTACTTAAAGGTATTTTCTGTGCTTTACGGTTACTCATTCATGCAAATAAAGATAGCCCTTGAAGCCAAGTCACCTTGCCCTCTCAATCATCCACCTTGCCCTCCAGAGCTCTGGGGGGAATGCTAAATTAAAATCTGTCTGCTCTGGCAGTGGTGGTTTTTTTGATATAAAGCCAGAATAATTATTCAGACATATGTTTACAGCTGCAAGGTTATATTTTGCTGAAGATTTTTTAAAGTGAAAATGTAACTTGGTTGCTAAAGGGTTTTCTGTTTAATCACTGCAGAGGTATGGAAGACAGGAAAATTTGTGAATTTACCCTCTTTCATCTCACTCCTTGCAACTCCTGTTTGTTTAGCTTGCCTTTTTTTTTTTTTTAATAACATAAAATTTTTGAGGGTTGAAAACATTTCCAATTCACACCATTTAAAGATTTTCATTATATTTTTGGGCATAGAAACAACATTACAGTTCCCCCCTTTTTTGACCTTCTGTGATGATAACAAACACTGGTCAGACTGAAGTAAAAGACTAAAGTAAAGCACTACAAGAAGGTTGTGTTAGTCATGTTAAGAAGAGTTCAATGAAGGGCTTCAAAAATATTTAAAGTTGTTTTGCAGCAGTGAAAATTAGCTTGAAGGATGACAAATGCAAATTGATAAACGCCTAGTTGGAATTTACAAACTCTCCTGTAATGCAAAGAGATCCAGACTTTAATTTTTTAACTGTAGCGATCCTTGAAGCAACAAGAACAGAAGAAACAGAAGGGGAAAATTCTCAAAAGGAAGACAACTTTGACTTTGATGTTTTAATGGCACTCACATTGCATAACCCTTGAAGGAACAGGTAATATAATACAAAATAAATCTTCCTCAAATGAGGCAGAATTCCACTTCAGGTATTAAAATTTGAGTAGAGATGCATCTAAAAAAACTGTCTGTCATAAGACTAACTTAATGAGACACATGAAATATCTCTAGATGTTTGTCCTCACTTTTTATTTATCCCTCTTCTTGTTTAAGCTTGAGCTTTCAAACGATGTCTGTTGCAAACCAGGTCTGGATAGTTTGGCAGACTGTCCATTTCCACCTCAACAGTTGGAACATATGTGGTGAATGAGATACAGAGTGCATCCTGATTTTTGTCTGTCTCTTTCCTTAGTGTGTTGTCCAGCCGCTCTCGAAAGAAAAACAACTGTAGTTGGACAAGAGGTTTTCAGATATTCACCTGCTTTCCAGTGCCCTGGAGGCAATGCCTTGTGAAGCTGCAAAGTCAGGAAGTTGGTGGTCAGGAATGCCAAGGCTCTGAGAAGATAGAAACGCTAGAAAAGACTCAAGTCGTAGTAAACATTCAGAAAATTTGTCTCACAGTAAAAGATTCCAGAATCTCAGGTTTTATCTATTTATCTATTATGTAAACTATATGGTTCCTATAATGAATATTATATAAATATATATTATATAGATGATACTACATATTATTTAAACAAAAAATACTTTAAAAATTATTGACTGCGGCAAGCAGGCACCTTCATGAGGAAGAGGTCTCTTATGCTGCATAGCTTTTTGATTTAGCAGAAAAAGACATGCCGGTGTTAAAAGCCAAAGGGAGAAAAAAAGTAGAAACGTATTTTTTAAAAGGAGCTTTATTAACTTCTTATAGAATCATGGGCTGAAGCTTTGTGAATCCCTCAGAGCTTTCATTTCAGGACTGAATAACTTTCTAAAGGTGTAGGAGCTGTCTGTGCCTAAAGACCTCAGAGGAGCCTGGTTTGTGTCCTGAGGGAGGTCACGCAAGTTGGTCACTGAGGTTCCTCTGTCCCTGCTGTCTCATGGAAACAGAGACACCAGGAAAATAGTTTCAAGTTATGAAGCTTGCAGACAAGGAGAAATTACATGAAGTCTGTGAATCCTTACTTGAAGCCAAGAATCACTTCTGATAAAATCTTTGAAACTAGCCCACACTTTATGGGGTGACAATAGGCAAAAGGAGGGAGAAAAAATGCAACTAATACAGAGAAGGTCTGCTTGTTTATTTTCTTGATCTACCTGTCTCAGAATACATTATACATTGTGATGTTGAAGCCTTAAGTGTAATCTAATAATCAGGAAAGTTTGAGAAAAAATTTATGTACACAAAGAAACTTTTTCTCAGTTATAATCTCTAAGCCTGGATAATGACATTACACTTTTGGAGACACTGAAATCAACATTGCAACAGCCCATTCCAAGACCTATCAGCTTTCATTAACACAGCCATTCATCCATGCTTTAATCTTTCTTCTTAAACTAATCAAACTATGAATCAAAGAAAATGTCTGTATCCATACGGCTTAAGTTTTACCAAAGTCTGATATTTAGCTCAGGGTCTGATTCATAAAAACATCTGCCTGCCAGTCTAGATTTATACATTAATTTCCAGGTAAGACACCTCTCTTTAAAAGACCAAACTTCATACTAGAATTTAACACTGAGTATATAAAAAAGCATACTGGCATTCAGTTCAGGGGCTTAATGAATCAAACCAGAATGATTCAGGCCTTATTAGAGGCCTTATTAGCCCTAGTTATGTGTCATTTCGTCTTTTTACCCACCCATTTAATTTAAGAATAATCTTTTGTCATGGTTATTTCTTTAACATTGAGGAATCAGGTGAACTGCAATCAAGGCCACTTTCTGATACAATTTTTTTCTTCTTTAATGAATAGCCAAAGTACTTTCTAGTCTTTCTGAAAGAAGCTCATAAAAGGCTTTTTTTCTTTTTTAAGGAGAAGCTTTCTGCTCTTCTCAGATCTTGCAGGAGTTTGGCCTCCTTTTTAATTGAATAGAAGCCATATTAGACAGAGAAATGCCAGCCTCAACCTGGAACTGGGCTAACTATTGATCAGGGAAGTAGCAGTCTCCTCTCCTTGATTTCCAAACATAGGGTTGGCTTGACCAACATTTGCCAATAGTGTGATTTTTGAGGATCAGCAAAGGCTCACATGCTCTCTGATGCTTTCCAGTTGTCTAAAATTCCCAGTTTTCTGTTTCAACTGCCTTATATTGTGAACTGGCAAGAAGTTAAGTTATCTGTAGCCACACAGAGAGATAGACACCGTAGAATCATTGTAGAATGGTTTGGGTTGGAAAGGGCCTTAAAGATTATCTACTTCCGACTCCCTTGTTGTAGGAAGGTACATCTTTCATTATACCAGGTTGCTCAGAGCCCTATCCAACCTGGCCCTTAACACTTCCAGGGATGGGGCAACCACAATGTCTCTGGGCTATCTGTTCCAGTGCTTCACTTCCCTCACAATGAAGAATTTCTTCCAAATATCTGACTGTCACCAGACCTCCTGCATTTCAGGTCAGTGTTTGCAGTCCTGTAAGCAAGCACTACTGTTGCCAAAGAAAACTCACTTTTGAGAAAAGTTATTTATAGCACATGCAAATCCTCAAAGTTTATTTCAGTAGCATTTATCAGTAACACTCATTTACAGAGAGTCCTTGTGAGCATGTGTTCCTGAAAATAAAGGTGAAGACAGAGGAATTTGTAAGTACAAGTCCACCACGTTGTACAAAGAACACCAACAACTTGCCCCCCTTCATGCTCCACTCTAGGAATCAACCTTCGAAGTGGTGTGTGCTGTCAACAGGTGTGCCTAAGAGCCAGATCCGATCTCTTCCCTCACTGAGAGTAACTTCTTACTCCTCGAGTAGCCTTGCCATTGGAGAGGTAAGGAGGTGTGGGAAACCTTTGCCTGCATAACAACCTAGGGAGTTTGTGAGCCTCCATGGTTCAAATAACTAAGCAAGGTGTCAAGCCCATTGCACTCATTGTATGCACACGTGAGCTGATGTACATGCCTATCTACATATATAATATAGATATATACATGTGGCACTTACAGTCTTATCAAATCCCGATGAACGTATGGGAAGACAAATATCAAGCAAGAATTTTTGCAAATAGCTATCCAAACATCCTGCACCAGCAGTGAGATTAAGAAAAGAAATAAACAGAAAAAAATTATGATCTGCTACAAAATAGCTCCTTCTGTGTCTGCAGTCCTCTTAAAAAGCATCACAACTCTATGCAGAGCTACAACTGTTTCTACATCCAGAGAGCCCATGCCATGTTCTAAGTAAGTCATTAGTTACAACACGAAACTCTCCACTGGATTCTGACAGCCATCCAGCTCCATCCCAAGGCTGAGTCCCTCACTTGTAGTTAGATTTGCCTCCTTCTCAAAGGCCCAAGATCTCTGTGCTATCCCTCCGTTCCATCACACAGCCTCTTGCCACTGATGCCCAGAGAAGACAAGAGAAGCTGGAGAGCCAAGTAGTGCCATGTAGCAGCCTGAGATATGACCATGAGGAGGCAAGGGCTGGTGCAGGTGAAATTGATTTCCCAGGTGTGCATTGGAGAGTCAGGTTTTGGAGCTGCCTGATGCGTGAGGCCACTCTTCTGTCTCTCAGGACACTGCTATATGTTAGCAGCAGAGTTTTCATAGATATCTGGAGACAAAGGCTTGTGACTTTTTGCCATCTCCCTTAATACCACTGGAGGCCTTTGAGCAGGTAATACCTCCACCTCCCTCCACTGCAACTGGCATTGCAGCGCTTGACAGACTTGTAAAACCATGGGCAACTCAAGTTAATATAACCCCTAGGGATATATGGGACTTGCTTGTAACAGGTGTTATTTAGCTTTTGAAGTTCCTGACATTGTCCAGAAGTTAAGTCAGAAGAAATTTGCACAAAATGTGTTAAAATATTTTTGAGGTTGCAGGAAAAGATAGATACTGAAACCAGTGCCTTGCAGACAATGAATGCTAAAGCATTAAATTTCAACATTTGAAGCTTCAGATTATCTGGTTATGATCAAAATTTCAGTCTCAGTAGCTAAATAATCAGCTCTAAATGTGGACTTAGCGCAATTCATCATTTTACTCAAAAGCAGAAAAAGTATAGCTGTTAAACATTTTAAAAAATCTCCTGAAATGAGGTGAAGGTGTGTGTTGAGTACTTGCAGACTCTAGTAAGCTTCTGCAGTTTTAAGAGAGACACAGTATCTCATCCTTAATCATTCATGTCTTAAACCAGTTTGAAAAGATGCCTCAGGTGAAACTCTGTCGTCCTCAGAAGAACATAAGCAGGACACAGATCTGAATTTTACAGGTACATACGTAACTTTGTCAAACAAAGCAACAGAAAACAGGCATTAAACAGAGGATTTTGTCTTATCAAGTGATACCATGGTGTTTCATCTAAATTATAGTTGTAGCAGCCCTTGCAAAGGAAATAAGTTTCCTATAGCAGATGGAAGAGAGAATTTATGTTCTGCATTGATGAAAGGCAGAAAGAAAACCATAACCAGTAGACCAAAAACATATGGATGAATGAGACAAGACCTATTTTGAAGAGGAAATTTTTGTAACTAGTTAAGGAGATACAGATGACCATTAGAATTACCTCCAGTAACTGGGAGCAAACGGCAATTGCAAAATTCATCTTTTTTGTCTGATGAAGTGCCTTCTTGGCAGAAACCAGGTCCATGAGGAAGAACCCTCAGTCAGTTGTATTAATCAGTGTCCCAGCATACACCAGGCCCTCGGAACATGCCTTGTCTGGGTGGGACAGAAATGGCCCTGAAACTGCATGTCATTAAACATCTCACCAGGCCCCTACGAGACGGAGAAGAATTTTACAGTGATTCCAAGATAATAGTCACCATTTAGACAAAGTACAAAATTTCTCAAAGACAAATTCACACCGGATTCCTGTCCTGCACTTAGACTTGGATAGACCAACCAGAAAAACTAATTAAACTTCTGGGCTATATTTATCTACAATCAGATAAGAGGATGACAAGAAAAATAAAGGCAGCCTGGGCAAGCAAACCCTGCCACTTAAAACTTTCAATTGAAAATCTACACTACGCTTCTGGATGACTTTTTTTATTTTCCTAATGAAACTTTTCATTCTTGTGCTCAGGACTGTGCAGGAACTTCGGTGCCTGAGGTATGCTGGCATACACAGACTCTCTCGTAACTTCTCTCCTCCAGCTCCCTTCCTTAGCAAGTCAGAGATAAGAAAAGTTTCTTCAACTTTTTCAGCATTTCTGTTACAGCACCTGGCCAAGCCAGCCTGATCACAGAGAAAGAAAGTGACAGTGTTCATTGCCTCATCTGCTTTCCTCTCTCTGCATGGTATAACCAGCCTGGATAACACTGGAAGCCACCAGCCTGGTGTGCATTGGTCTGATATGAACCTTTACTGATCATGTTTATCCAGCACCTACTCGGTTTGATCTGCATACCGAGCCACATGAAAGCTGTGAGGCAGAAAGTGCATTTCAAAAATGTGATTTTCCTTTCAGATAAACGCGTTTTACTCAGAGCAAACTGAATTCTAACTTCCCTCCCAGATTTTGCATTTAAAAATTGCTCTTGAAAGTTGAGCAGCTAAGCGTCCAAATCTGTGGGGAAAGTTCCAGCATCAGTCTGTAAAGCAGGAACTTTCCTCTACTCATGCCCTATGCTTTCTGCTTCAGCTTTTGGCTTGTCTTGAATTCATTTGTTTTTTATTGTTTTAATCATAACAAGTTTCAAACACCCAGAGAAATGCTTATCAATTAATATAATTGCAGATACATCCCACACAAATCTATGAGGCGAGATGAGATCCACTTAAAGGTGCTGAGTGAGCTGGTGGAAGTGCTCACCAAGCCACTTTCAATCATTTACCAGCAGTCCTGTACTGTCCTGCAGAAAATGACTGCTCATGGCTTGTATTAAAAATAGAGTGACCAGCAGCGATCGACCTCCTCTAAGTCCTCTCATACTCAGCACTGGTGAGGCCACATCTTGAATCTTGTGTTCAGTTTTGGGCATCTCACTATAGGGTACTGTAGTGTCTTCAGAAAAAGGACAACAAAGCTAGTGAAAGGGATGGAGCACAAGTCCTACGAGGAGTGGCTGAAGGAGCTGGAGAAAAGGAGGCTCAGGGGAGACCTTATCACCCTGTACAACTGCCTGAAAGGAGGTTGTAGCCAGGTGGAGATCAGCCTCTTCTCACAGGTAACAAGTGGCAGGATAAGAGGAACTGATGTCTAATTGCACGAGGGGAGGTTTAAACTGGATATCAGGAAATATTTCTCCATGGAAAGGGACATCAAGCATTGCAACAGGATGCCCAGGGAAGTATTGAAACTATCATCCCTGGAGATATTTAAAAAACCTGTAGATGTGGCACCTGGGAACACGGTTTAGTGGTAGACTTGACAGTGCTGGGTTAACTGTTGAACTCAGTGATCTTAAAGGTCCTAACCAAGCTCAGAGATTCTATGATTCTAGGATTCTAAAATTACCAGAAATAGGAAAGGCCTTAATTTTCACTGAAGTTACTTGTTGATAGTCAGGTGGACAATTTCACATCATGTTTTTTACATCAAAAATGAAACTAGTGATTGGGAGATGCCTACCCAGCTGTCACTGCCCAAGGCTGCTGCTATGGCTTACTCTCTTGAAACGACTACTGCTTTTGGAGGAATTTCCCATTTGTAGAACATGATGTTGCATGGGACTACGTGGGGGTTTTCTTCAGTGTTGCAACTGGGGTCTATAGCAAGCTCACACTTATTTTTTCTACGCTATCTCTGATGTCCTTGTGTAATACCTCAAGGGCAAAGGAAGCATTTGACAATATGTACCAAGACAGGAAAATAAGCTGAAACAAAAGCTGTGGGAGCAGAAAGTAGCAAAGTTGTGGGGATAGATTCACAAGAAAAGATTTGTTAAGAGGAACTGTATTTTATAGATATATGCTTAAATATAAATACAAATATTTGGGGACAATAAAGCCCAGGTCCCACACATTTCAAACTGATACCTAAAAAAAGCCTACCTGCAGCCTCTCCTTGCCTTCCTCCCCTTCTTATCTGTAAGACAAAAATAGCACCGTCACCATCACCACCCTCACTGGAGGGCCACAAAAATTCAAAAAAAAAAGGATTCTGAAGCACATCAAAACCCTGGTGTTGCAAAATACGCAAAATTTCACAAAATTTAACAACTTCTGCCTGCCAAGATGAGTTTGAATGGTAGGCAGAGACCACACACAGAATAAGTCAAAAAACAAAGTGCTGAATAGTTGTGTCTTAAGTAAGTATTGCTCTTTCCATGGACAGAATAAGGCCACAGCCCTGTGGGAAAAATATTGTGCAAAGCTATGACTAAAGCTTGTGTTGCAGAGGGTAAATTAAAGGCTGCCTAGAAAACTTGAACAGTATTGATAAGTCTCTTCTGAGTACTTATCCACATAATTTCCTTTGAAAGCACATTTTATTGTAATAGATACAATTGAGGGGAACCAAATTATTCAGAGCCATGTGAAGATTCAGAGAGAAACAAAATTCCTGGTTTGTGTTCTTGGGTGGACTCTGAGATCGGTGTCCCTGGTATGGATTTCTCTGATTTCAGACCCTTTCTGTGAACTTTCCTAAAGAAAAAAAAATCCCTAAATTTCTAGAAGCCAAACCAAAGAATTGGTTTGTTAAATTCAAGTTTCTTCCATTTTCTTTTTTTTACATCCCCACAACCAATGGCAAGCAAATGTCTTTTTCTGACAATGTATGCATAAAAGACAAATACAGCTGTTTGAGGACTGGTTTTATGATTTACCAGGTTGATTTGTGAAGAGCTTGTCATAAGAATTTCTGCTCAAGTTTGGGTTTATAATTTTATGTTCTCAGATCCTGAGGCATCCCAGCAAAACCTCCCAAAGAGAATTTTGCTTAGGATCTGTGTCTATATCTCCATATCCATGAATCTCTCTGTATATTTCTATATAAAAATATGTATGCATGTGCTATATATACAATTACATCTATATTTCTATTTAGGTGTAGTCATATAACCAAATGTCTATATACTTATATATGAATATAACAAGTGGTTTGTCAAAGAGCCAGAGAGCCAAATATTGACTCCCTACTGCGAAGCAGACCCAGCCTCACTGTCTGGGGAACACAGCAGGGAAAACCCCTCATGTGGCTGCAGCCTCACCCCGTACCACAGCCAGCAGAGGCTGCCTCGGCTTCTCCTGGTGCTCTCAGGGGATCCAGCAAGGCTGGCACTGGTGGAAGCAGCAGGATGGGAGAAGGACAGGGACTGGGATGGGGTCAGGGAAGGCAACAATATGTGCCTTGACAGTGAGGCCCCCAGTGATGGCACAGGTATCCCCTGCTGCAACTCAACCTTCCCAGGGAGAGAAGGAGAGGTTTGGTTCCCCGATTAAATTTTATACATCCCTCCACTGTTTCTCAGGTTGCTTTCAGAATCAGAAAATCCAAGAAATATATTCACAGATGTTCCCTTGTTTATTTGTTGACTCTGTGTAATTTGTTTGCCCTAATTTGTTTTTGTCTATCATGGGACTTCCCTTTTTAATTTCCCTTTCTCTGTTTACCACTCTTTGTGGAGCAGCGGTCTGTTAAGCTGTGAGAGGCACATGCCAAATTAAAAAAAAAAAGGGGGGGGGTGGAGGAAAGGCGCCGCAGATTGTTTTAAGCACTGGCTGCCCCTTTGGGCCTGAAGGCCTTGCTTGCAGCCTGCACCTGCTCCTCCTCTTGAGACACGGGGCTCCTGATCTTTATCCCCTGCCTTTAAGCTGCCTGATTCCTATTATCCAAACTCAAACAGCGTTCTCTACATTCACGCCTCCAGCACTTGGCATGAAATTAATAAGCCTGGCTGATATATTTCCCTGGAAGCCTGCCACTCTTTAACAGTGGTGTTAGATTAAAAATTTTGGCATGGTTAATGAACAGGGAAAAGCTGAAGCCAAAAGTTTCATGCAGCAATGCAAAGATTTGGGGGTTATGAAAAGAATACCAACTTTGTTCGCATTTTCTGAATGCCGTCCTAATTACAGAGTTAGATAACAGACACAACAAAATAGTCATTGCTAGAAGAAAGGACGTGTTCTCATCCTTCCCTCACATTTGATTTTATCTGTAACCTTTTCAATCACATCCCATTCTGCTGTATTGTGTAACCTGAAATGCAGTGGCACTCAGCTGGGTTCAAAACTCTGCATTCAAACAATTAGCAATGAAAGTGGGGCACAAACCCAGATACTGCCCTGTCCTCCCCTCCCCAGGGCCTGGGAGCAGTGCAGTCCTCCTTCAGTCTCTTCTGGAGACTGGGAACAACCTCTTCCCCAAAAAGCAGAGTCCGGTGTGGATTGCAGGGGTGGTTATGTCCCCTAGTCATTCTGGCTTTTGGGCATTTCTGATCTTCATCCATCTCTGGTTTTAATGGATTTCATTTTTAAGATGATGTCAGCATGGTTAGCTTTTTTCTTTAGAAAAAATAATCCTAAAAACAATTCTATATGCACACATGAGTGTTATATATATATATATAAATAATTGGACATGTATGTGTATATGTGCAAAGCAAGAAGTGCTATTGAGTCTTCCAGGTGCAAGCCTTTTACCCAAATTTGTGTGACACACAGCATGCATTCACTGGCTTTCTGTTCTCCTGGTTTGGGAAGGAATTGTCTGAAAGTTTCCCCATAAGAGCCACTTTCTTCTTCTTGGTTGCTACATCATGACTATGCTGTTACTACAAAAGCTATAAAAATACTCTGAAACATACAGTCTGCCAAACTGAAAGAGACAGAAAAGAAGCTAGAGGTTAAGCATCCTGAGCATGTCACCTATGGGCCTGACTTAGCATTAGGAAGAACACGAGATCTGTCTCTTTTCCCAGCTGCCATAGGTCCCATAGCTACAAAGTCATGGTGTCTTACTAGTGGCAGAAATGCTCCCCCTTCTATTGCCTGTGGGCTCTGGGCTGTGATTTAACATCTCCTGTCTCTTCTTCAGCTCACCCTTTCCCTCCCTCCTTACCTCCTGCCTTCTGGGATGCATTTGTTTTCTGTTTGTCAAGGTACCCCATGGAACTGTGTTTGTTTTCCTGGTCTTTCCATGTAGCTTCCCTCCTTCAAAATTTCCAGCAGCGTGAAAGGAACATCTCTTCCACATTAAAAAGTCTTGGCCATTCTGCAACCACTGAGGCAGTCAAACTCCTTCCTCTTGAGAGAAATGGCCTGCTCTCAGTACCATTTTTCTAAAAGAGAGATGTGTCCCTTCCTTGAATTCTGAACATGAGGCACACTGATTGGGTTGGCTGTTAGCTCTTCATCCACCACACCGTCTGCTATTGCTCAGAAGTGCTGGTATCACACAGCAGCTAATGCATTAATGGCTCGCTTACACTACCACGTCAACTGTGGGCTCGGTTGATATTGTAGAAAAGTGTGAAACGATAAGGAAATTGCTAATCTGAGTGATAGGGCATGGCTCTGTGTGCAGCCCCTACCTTTCACAGCTGGTCTTTACACATGCTTGCCCTTGGACAGCTTCCCAGGCTGCCTCACTCCAAGGCTCCTCCTCTCCACCTAGGGTCAAGTCATCTTCTCCTGCACTAGCACCAACAGCTGGAGGCCAATGACATATGAAGTGCACGCTGAACATAATAAGAGTTTACAATGCTAATAACTTAAGCAGGCAGCATTTGACCCAGGCATAAGTGTGACATGGCAAAAAAGTGATATGGAAGCACAACTTGTCAGGCTTCGCGTCTTACATCTAGATGAAAGAGGGCGTCTGCAAAACATGACCTTTCCTAGAGTGTCCTGCTTGACCTACTGCGGGGCTGTTTCAGGAGTCAGGAGGGACAGGCCCGTGGGGAGCTGATTAGGCAGTGGGGGCTTTTGTTCCAGTATTTTGAAATTTTGTTGAGAACCTACAAACCATATTTTTTTTCTTCAATTGTCTGCCAAAAGAGCAGCAGTCTACAGTTTTTATTTTGCAAGCAACAGTTTCAAGGAAAATTACTTCTTTCTATCAGATTACCGATTTCCCATTTGAAGAAAACATACTGGAAGGAAAGTTTTTGGCCAGTCCCAGCCACCAACCACCAGTTTCTTCATTCTGTAATCCTTCCTTATGAGTCCTTTGTGAACCACTGAGCTGCACTTTTCCAGCCTACTTCACAGCTCCAGGCACAGTGAGTTTCTCCATACAGCCAGAGCAGGTTATGCAGAAATGCTATGCATTTCCATTAGATTGTAAGGCAAGGTAGCCCCAACCATATGCTCCAAATATTTGTAAATTTATGATGTTTTGAATATCCAGCACACCTTTCATTTTTATTGTGGAATTGCACATTAGTTTATCATTAGTAAAGCAGAATCAAAATTAATTGATTATGAGTTCACTGTGTATTAATCAGAATTATGTGCTACTACTGGAAGTAGTTCTGTATTTTTACTGTATGAAAAGCAGATAACTGGCCTAAACACGTGCTAAGTCATCATTTAGTATTATGTGGCTCCCAACATTCTGGTCTCTATTCCATGTAAGAATGGCAAAATCCAAAGAGGTGTAGAGCACAATGATTTTGCATGAATTACTACTAGTAGAAACAATAATGCAGAAATTATTTGTTCATGTGACATTTTGAAAAGAATGTGAAAAAAAAGCTAAATATCTCACTACATAAGCTGTTTCTCATGTCTGAGTCAGCCATACTACGTGATACTACAAACGCTTCAGATTACATGAAGTTTGAGAAGTGCGGATAAACACAAATGTTATAATTGCCAAAATAAAAGAGTGTTAAGAGGGAGAATCCAACTTAAAGCCTAGCTTAAGATGCTGGATCTATCCTTTTTCTGAAACAGCTTCAGCTAAATGCATTTAGCAATCTCCCTATAAATCTTCATCTGTAGTGGTGTTTATTTCCTCCATTGCCAGCAGGCAGCCTGTTGCCTTCATGCCTTGGAACCCCCTCTTTTACATTAATTTCCCCTCCCCTTACATTTTAGCTAACGAGAAAAATTTTTCCCCCTTAATTTTATAATTTTTTTATGTTGGTATATGGAAAGTAATGAACATAAGGGGAAAAGAAATCTGTATTCAGACCAGCTTGCAGGAATAGGTGGCATAACGAAGAGTGGCTGGGACTTGGTTTGCAGTATTTTCCCAGTAGATGCTCTGAAGAGGGGTAAGGACCAGTAATAGCTGCGGATTACCAGTCTGCCAAAACCCACAGTGTTAGTCCCCATTTCAGATCTGTTCTGCCACATTTTTTTGTCTGCTCCCACTGTCCACCCCATCTTCACACCTCTTCCCCAAAGCCTGTGAAAGCACGGTGAGTCACCAGCAGAACCACTGGTGCATGTCAGCAGTTAAGGTTGAATGAGTTGGGGGTGTAAAGTCCATTTTAATATGGGGGCTGTGCTGAAAATCGGGGCTGTGGGGTTTACCTAGTGAACCAGAGAAGGGGTGTAGGAGAAATAGATACTATGTGTGAGTTGTGCATGGGTTTTGGAGACCCACACAAAAGCTAAGTCACAGGGATGATATGATAGAAAAGATACACCAGAATTGAACCTGAAGAAAACTGTCTGCTGTCCCTCATTGCCTTGGCTTCTCCCAGGTGGTGTCAGATAATCAGAGATCAGCTGTCAAGCAGCAAAGATCACAAACCTATGGTGATGCAGGATCTTGAGATCATCTGTTCTTCAGATGTCTTACCATCTCTCTATCTTCTGCGTTCACAAAAGGTTGATTTGACTACTGGTTCTGTCATCTCTCCAGAAATAACCCAGCTCTTCCTTTGACCCCCCACTTTGTCTTCCAAGATTATGTTTTGACTGTACTAATACCAAGATTTTCTCGTATTACTTTTCCTAGTGGAGGGGATGTCAGATGTTTACCATGAGACCTACTCAGCTGGTGTCCCCTTACTCCCACTTTGCCGCAAGGCAAAGGTGCTGGACGACCACCTCTCCCAGGCCCCAATCTGTGTGACATCCCTTACAACACATATGGGTACTGGGGAGATGTGGCACCAGTGCAGGGCATGAGGAGTGCATCTCTTGCAGGGTCCTGCTCCCCTAGTCTGTGATCTGGCATATTTCAGAACACAGCTCTTGCATGATCAGCGCACATGACTTGCATGCATCGTATGGTTCAGTATGTCAGATTTCGACCCCAATATGTGACATACAAATTGTCATAGTACATTTCACACTCACCTAATTGCAAGTTGCATATTTCCTGTCTTTACAAGGGTTTTCTTCTCCTCTTTTCCTTTTTTCTTTCCTTTTTTTTTTTTTTTTTGAGGGAGCAAATGGTTGTCAAACATTATTTGGACAGATCAGCTCCAGTCAAAGCTGGAACACATCACTGGAGCTTTTCCCTGGGGTTGTCTGGGAACTGCATGTAGCGCTCTGTGGCAAGCTCCGTGGCAAGCTCTCCCTTGCCCTGCAACCAGCAAAAATAACTTAAACTACCCCAGGTGCCAGCTGCATCCTGCCAGATGGTCAGGGATTTTTCTCTTTTGGTTTCAGACTGACCCAGCAAAAATGGCACACACCCACCAACTCTACGTGACCCAGCACAGAGCTATGTCCTTACGCTCAGTCAGCTTCGAGTGGCTGCTCTCCCATAAATGGGTTACTGTCACTTTTTTTGAGAGATCTGGGAGGGAAGGATCAATCTTCATTAATTTGTGAAACAGGGACCTTGCCGTTACTGAACGATTTGTTCTGTGGTTCCTGGGAGCGCACTGCTACCTCCAGCCCTGGAAAACCCCGGTTCCAGGCACCAGAGGCACCTGGTGCAGAACTCCGTGCCATGGACTCGCATCTTGCCACACATTTGCTGGAACGCCAAAGGCCAGATACACTGAAGATGCCATGCGTTATCCTGGGGGCTCTGCTGACACCCTGCCAGAGTCAAGCTGGCAGGAGCTGCTGAGGCAGATGCTTGCCCACGTCTCCCAGCAGAAGCGCAGCCGAGTAGTGACTATCCAGTAGAGGGGAAGAGAGGTACGAATGAAATCCTCAAAGTAAGAGCATGGTGTGCTCGTGAAATCTAATTCTTCCCTAATTATTTCACTTAGCATTCTTAATGTTGCCAATTATACAAGAGGGTGCAATTATTCATGCTATAGGAATTGCGACATGAGAGCAGGTCAGTGGACTTTTTATTATTAGATAAAGTTCATCTCTCCAGAAATATTCTCATGGGCCAGTCTGTGGCAGCCAAATGAACTCTCACAGGAGTGGTGAACCATTGCTAATTCCCCCCTGATCCATATGCAGAACACGTTTCACCACCCTTGTCATCTTTAACACTATCAGCAAGGTATCTTTTAAAAAATCTGAAAGACCCTTCTACAAATGCCTGCACAGCTTTCTGCCCTGGGAAGAATACAAAATTTAAAAAGAGAAAAAAATTAAATAGGCATTATTCTGTGTAGGTTAGGAAAAGCTTAGTACAGACATAATAATAATAATCATAATAATCATGATAATAATAATAATAAATAATATAATAATAATAATAATAATAATAATAATAATAATAATAATAATAATAATATAAATATAATAATGCCCCCGGTGGTCTAGTGGTTAAGACGCAGGGCTGGTACCCTTGAGACCGCGGGTTCAATTCCCGGTCAGGGAGCTC
>JAWWES010000115.1:74290431-74311684 GCA_035583135.1 Lophotriccus pileatus | reverse complement strand
CAGGCTCGAAGGCCTTATCTGCATATGCGGGTAAGGACCTTCCCCGGCTCTTCGTTCGCGAAGATGGGCCATTATTTTTTATATTTATTATTATAGTACAGACATGCTGAAGTTTGTGTTACTGTGATAGAATAGAGAGAATAAGATAGAGCAGCACAGAAGTTATTTCTTTGCCCTATCAATTAGTCTATATTCTGGCAATTACAAGTAGTTAAAAGTGATGATGCAGTCAGCTATCTCTTTGAATGTTTTTTATTTACAGGCATGTATACAATGTCCTGTTTCCTCTGTCCCAGCTCTACACCTCTTCCAGCCAACACTGTGCCCAAAAAATGAGTTCTCTTCCCTTTTTTTTAATGCATCATATTTCTTAGATTTTCTTGGCTATGTAGTTTAGCAAACAGTTGCCACATTCACATTCTTTGATCAGGTTTTCCCTAATCTCCACCATAAAAATGGAATAGTCATATAACCAAAGATTGACAATGTCCGGTGACAGATGGCTTGTAGAAAGACGCAAGAAGTCTTCATACACACAATTAAGGAGAAACCTGCTCTTGGAGTGTGGGGCTCTACACAGAGGGAGTGTCTGCTTAAATGCTGTCTCTTGACTGGCTTATGTATTTATTGAGGCAAAAAAAAAATCCCTTTTTCATTTTTCACACTATCTAACATGGCTGTAGACTTGGTTATCCACAAATTGCCCTAACAGTAAATGTCTAATCTGCTTTTAATCCTGCTAACCACTTGGAACTCCATGGTATCTAGCCACTATGAGCTTCAAAAGTTTATTTTGTACTACGTTAAAAAAGCATTTCTTTGGTTTTTAAGTAGTAGTAGTGCTTTCTAGTTTAGAAATTCATTTCATCTGGCATTACCAGAAAGAATACGCAACCTATTTACTTCCTCCATTTTCAGTGCTATATGTTCTGCCAATATGTTCCCACTTCCTTATCTTCTTTCCAAGTTAAGCAGTCTTAGTCATTTCAACCATAACTCGGATGGAAGCACCTTCTATTTTAACAACCACCTCTGCTACTGAAGCTTCTGCTTCACGCTTCTTTTTTGAGACAAAGAAAGCAGAACTTAGACCAGAATTCTGGATGATGTCATATGTTATGATTTGCGTCTTCTCGTATTTTATGATTTGCGTCTTCATGACATGTCAGGTATGACTGTAATGTGTTCTGCATTCACCTCCATTCTTTGTACAGCCAACCTTTCAATCCTTTCACCTGTAGCTGCATACTGATCAGCCACTCCCACTGGCTACCCCAATTATTTTCTTAGTAATGCTGAACTGAGATCCCAGTCCTATTTTATGAGCAGCTTAAACTATTCCTCCCAATGAACTGTATTAGACGTAATAGTTTGAGCTACCTTGTATTCACTACAAACAGAAATCAGTGCTTTCTATGTCACAATCTGTTAGGTAGTTTATTTTCTTTCACAAATCCTCTTTTCAAAACCTGATCATCAACACTGTAGTTTTCAGTATAATCTCTTCTCTCGGGTCACTGAACTTTTTCCTATAGGTCTTAGTTTTCAGCAGTTCCCCTGTACTTCCTACCTGAGCTCTCTTCCAGGCCTGAGTTGACATGTCTACCCTCTTCTGTTGTTTCTTGGCATAAAATAGAGGAGTTGACTTGTCTCCTGCTATATCATGAAAATTTACATCCAAACAAGGAAAAGCTTACATCCTGGGCCAGTGTCACATGATTGTGCTGATATTCCCTGATATTTGGGCCTTGAACTAGTAGTTCGATACGTCACTTATTCTGTTTTCTGTAAACACAAGGTCCAAAAATACATTTTAAGTTTGGTTTCTTTGTCTTTAAGGCTAAAGTAAAGTTATACAGAACAAATTCTAATATTCTCAACAAGGGAGAAAGGCAGAGAGAGAAAGAAGAATGGCCTACTGGTACAAGCAGGACTGAATATGGCAAATCCTCTGCAGTTGGTGGAAGAATTTTTCTCTTCAGTTTTATAACCACAGAAACCACAGTCAACGCATTAAGTGATTCATAATGACACGTCTTCAGCCTGGGTCTTCCAGAGTCTGAACTGATTATAACTAGAGACATACAAGAGATACAAGTATGCTTGGCCCCAAAGATCACACAGAATTCCAGAATACGCTGAGCTGAAAGAGACCCACAAAGATCGTCAAGTCCAACCCTTAGCCATGCACAGGACAACCGCTAGGAGTCACACCATGTGCTAAAGGGTCTTGTCCAAATGCTTCTTGAACTCTGTCAGTCTTGGTGCTGTGACCACTTCCCTGTTCCACCACCCAGCCATGCTCCCGGTGAAAAATCTTTTCTAATATCCAGACCAAACCTCCCCTGACACAACTTCAGGCCATTCCCTCAGGTGCTGTGACTGGTCACCACAGAGAAGAGATCAGTGCCTGCCCCTCTGGTTCCCCTCAAGAGAAAGTTGTAGACTGCAATGAGGTCTCCCCTCAGTCTCCTCTTCTCCAGGCTGAACAGACCAAGTGATCTCAGCCTCTCTTAATATGGCTTCCCCTCAAGGCCCTTCACCATCTTTATTGCCCTCCTTTGGACACTCTCTAACAACTTAATATCTTTCTTATATGGTGGTGCCCAAAACTGCACACAATATTCAGGGTGAGGCCGCACCAGTGCAGAGCAGAGCAGGACAATCACCTCCCTCAACCAGCTCACGATGCTTTGCCTCATGCCTCCCAGGACAGGGTTGGCCCTCCTGGCTGCCAGGGCACTGCTGACTTATCTTCAACTTGACAATGACCAGAACTCCCAGATCTCTTTCCATGGCACTGCTTTCCAGCATCTCACTCCCCAGTCTGAACAAACATCCAGGATTTCCCCACCCCAGGTGCAGACTCCAGCACTTTCCCTTGTGGAACTTCATGTTGTTGATGATTGCCCAGTCCTATAACTTGTTGAGGTCTCTCTGTAGGGCCTTCTGCCTTCAAGAGAGTCAGCAGCTCCTCATGCTTTTGTGTCATCATTCTTGCCGTCATGGTCCTCCAGCGCAGGGAACTGAGACCCCCTTGGTCCATAATCCATGTTGAAGACTGAGGCAAAGAAAGCGTTAAACTGCCTTGTCTCTGTTCCTGTTTGTGAGGTGACCATTTTCATCCTCATCCTGTAATATGCTGCTGCTATTTCTATACTTCCTATTGCCACTAATATATTTGAAAAAACTCTTTTTATTGTCCTCCACACTTCTGACCACCTTCAACTCCAGTTGAGCCGCACAAATTTTCTCCCTACAGTGGCAAGCAGCATCTCTAAATTCTTCCCATGTCACCTGACCTTGTTTCTACTGGGCATACACCTTCCTTTTTTGCCTTATTTCCAAGAGAAGATTCCTGCTCAGCCAAGCCAGCCTTCCCTTGCCTGCTTGATTTCCAATGTTTGGGAATTGCCTGCTCCTGTGCCCTTAGGAGGTGATGTTTAAACAGTGACCAATACTGATGTATCCCAGCACCTGCAAAAACATTTTCCCAAGGGACCTTAATTGCTACTTTCCTGAGCAGTCTGTAATCTGCTCTCCTCATGTTCAGAGTTGAGATTCTGCTGGCACTTTTCTTCCTGTCAGCAGAGATTTTGAACTCGATCGCTTTGTAGTTGCTGTGGCCACTGACCCACTTCTGTGATACCACAGCCTAGACAGTGTCAGAAGACACAACATAATTATGTAATGAAGAAAAAACAAGATTTCGGAAGAGGGGATGAAACATGGGCACCTATTATATGACAGAAGGAGCCATCTGCCCAAATTTTCAGATGGCAAAGCTTGACCTTGTTGATTTATGTTTTTTTAATTATGAACAGGAAGAAAAAGAAACCTTCAGAGGCGATTTATTGCCATCTGTTGCAGGTGTCTCTCTGAGGATGTTACTGAACACTCTCTGGAGATACCTGTTCTGCACATCGGACTGTGAAGGGTGCCTTCATGATTGCATTCCACTGCAGACATCCAAGAGCAGAAAGGAAACTTGATTTGATTTAGATGTCTAACTTTAGGACAGCTGAATTAGTCTGGATGTACTTCATCCAGTTTTCCTTTTGTTTAATTCCGTCTTCCCTTTCCAGAAGACGGAGAAGAAAGATTGTGACCCCAGTACATGGTGACCCCAGGTGTTCACTGGGCAATGGATCCAAGGAGATGTTGAGCAAGGCAGGAGCCTGCAGCAGCTGACATTGCACTGCTTGAAACTCCAGCAGTAGCTTCTCCAGGGATGAGCTTGACCACTTGCCTTTTAAGCTAGGAAGACTCCAGCACACATATATATTTTTGCTTTCTGCTGTAAAGCACAGGAAGACTCAGGCTTATATCTCATGTGCCTGCATTCACTGCAAAGAATCAAAGATGCATGTAGACAGTTGAGGAAAACAAAACACAAAAAAAGTGCAAAATTTTCCCCATTACCCCATTAAACCCACAGTGAAAAGAAGAAAGGAAAGCATGAGCAACCATGAGAGGCACACTCACATGATTAGGTGCAGACTGATGTAATACCACTCCACTGTGGAAAACAGAGAGCTGGATTACTGCAAGGATGTGCTTGAGTTAAAAACTTACCCTCATCTCTCCTCAGACTGGAGTTTCATTGCAGGAATGATGGTGGGGTTGGTACTTGTGAAGATCTGCTTGACAGGAATGAGTGTGAAATGCAATAATGCTTGTTCAGCTCTCTGGCTGTGTTAAGTGCCTCTAAAACACTGCAAGCGTTACATATATTATTCAACTTTTAAAGGTGTAATGGGAACTGGCAATCATTATTGGCCTGGCCAGAGTCTGTGTCAGATTTTTTGTTGCTAGAATTAAAAAGCATGGGAATTACAATTTGAGTAGGAAAACTCAATCATTAGCTCATATAATTGCCTCATAATATATAAGG
Source organism: Lophotriccus pileatus (assembly GCA_035583135.1). Taxonomy (NCBI): domain Eukaryota; kingdom Metazoa; phylum Chordata; class Aves; order Passeriformes; family Tyrannidae; genus Lophotriccus; species Lophotriccus pileatus. The sequence continues at coordinate 74,306,790 of JAWWES010000115.1, read as the reverse complement.
ACTGGTTTATCTCTCTGTGATCAGACCAGGAAAATAAGCTCATAATTCTCATGGCCCATGTCACCAGCTTTGCTATTGGCCATGCTGAAGAGTCAAGCTCAAATTCTGCTCTGGTGAAAATTCTATATAGACCAAGCACAGATGAAGGAGTTGGGTGCAATGTGAACTCTAGAGATAGTGACAGTAAATGACAAAAAAAATCAGAAAACAAGATAAATAAATCCTACCCTAAAAATACAACAACACAACCCCATCGGTTTGTTGCCACTGGGCTTCTCTTGTCATCAGACTTCATCAGCTAGACCAAGGCTGTGCTCCAGAAGCTGCCTTCCCTCTGCACAGGACCAGGAGGCCCACCATCACAGCTGCCCAGGGAAGGTCATACAGAATATCTGCTCCAGGGTCACCACATTGCCTACCCCAGAAAACACTTTCTAAAATGTTATCATGACCCTTAGTAAATATCAAAAGCCATTAGCTCAGCAGCACAGAAAGAGAGCAGAAGACATCCACCAGCATCTTAGCATCTAAGATCATGCCATTTATACAATTATTATATTAATAAACGAGAAAACAAACAACCTGGCAATTCTGGAAGCACCTGCATGTGCAGTGTCATGCCTTCAGTGAGTATTGTCTGCCAGAGGAACCTTTCCCTGTTCAGATTGTAGAGAAGCAACCTCACTCCTGATTTAAGCATTAGCTGTTTACAGTTAGGCAAGATGAATAAGCACACATGATGCCTGTTTTTTTGGGTAGCTGGCATTTTTGTGGTAGCTACTGTTCTTGAGGTCAAATCTCTGTGTGCTGGGTTTACTGCTGTGTTTTTCTGCTCCGAGAAACAGAGGTTGAGCAGCTCGGGCTGGACACAGCTGGAAGGAGGGACCACTGCTTGTTAAAACACAGTTATTTAAATTACTTGTTCGGTACCATCAAAAAACTCTGTCTGGGGTGAAATCCAATCGTCCAGGCTGGTATTAGCCAGCTAATTCATAGTGCTGTCCTTTTTCTTACTGCAGTTTTCTGTTCCAATCACTACTCACTCTCTAGCTTCTGCAGAAGATACAGCATAGAGGCTCTGCAGGAAACAGTGTATTCCACAACCCAGTCCTGCCTACATGCACTCCTGGCTCTGCTCTGGGCTCTCAGCAGCTCACCCAGCCCTGATAGCCCCATGGTTTGAGGAAAAATTAATTGAACAAATAAATTCACAGACTTCCTAGAGAATTTAATACCCCTGCACTGGAAAAAAGTGGGGAAAAAGTGTTTACTGAACTCCATTAGAGCAAAAATTAAAGCAAACAGGCTCATAAAAATCACTAGAAAAAAATTTTAAGTTCCCTAAAACTACACTTACAGAGGCCTTCGTCACCTTTCCTAGACTTTTCATGTATCACATGCCCATCTTTCTCAGCAGTGAAGAACACTGTACGAAGGATGTAGTTTGAAAAGTGTATTGGGTTCGCCATTTGGGGGTCTTCTGTAAGAAGCTGCCAGAAATTTTCCCTGTGTCTAACAGAGCCAATGCCAGCCAGCTGCAATACAGACTCTACCCTGGCCATGGCTGAGCCCATCAGCAATGGTGGTAATGCCTCTGGGATTACAGATTTAAGAAGGAGGGGAAAAACCTGTGCAACAGCACCTGCAGCCAGAGAAGAGAGGAATGAGAACACGTGAGAGAAACAGCACTGCAGACATCAAGGTCAGTGAAAAAGGGGAAGAAGATGCTACAGGAACCAGAGCAGAGGTTCCCCTACAGCCCACGGTGTAGCCATGGAGAGGCAGGCTTTTCTCCTGCAGCCCATGGAGGTCCATGGGGGAGCAGATATTCACCTGCAGCTTGTGGAGGACCTCATATCAGAGAAAGTGGCTGCCCAAAGGAAACTGAGACCCTGTGGGAAGCCTGCATTGGAGCATGCTCCTGGCAGGACCTGTGGCCCTGTGGAGAGAGGAGCCCATACCGGAGCAGGTTTGCTGGCAGGACTCTAGAACTTGCAGAGGACTCACACTTGAGCAGTCCATCCCTGAAGGACCATACCCCATGGGACGGATGCACGCTGGTGCATTCATGAAGAACTGTAAGCTGTGGGAAGGACTCACCTTGGAGATGCTCACTGAGCACTGTCTCCCATGGGAGAGATCCCACGCTGAAGCAGGGGAGTGAGGAGTCCTCCCTGTAAGGAGAAAGAACCAGCAGAGACACCATCTGATGAACTGACTGCACCACCCATTGCCCATCCCCCTGTGCTGCTCAGGTGGAGAAGGTAGAGAATTTGAGAATAAAGTTGAGCCAAGAGGAAGTGTGGGGTGGGGGTTTGTTTCTCATTATCCTACTCTGATTTGATTGGTAAAAAATTAGATTAATTTCCCCAAGTTGAATCTGCTTTGCTCATAATGGTAATTTTTGAATGGTCCCTTCCTGTCCTTATCTTGTCCCACAAGCCTCCTCTTCCTTTTTCTCCCAGCTTAGGAGAACAGTTATAGAGCAGCTTTGGTGAGTATCTGGTGTCCAGCCATGCCCAACTCACCACAATAAGCAAACCAAAAAAAAATATATAAAGGCAAGGCAACTTTTTCAGGCTGGGCAATACAAAGATGGACTTCACCAAGGTTTGGTTCTTTTGAACCAAAATTAAGGATCTGTCACATTCACTACTTACTGTGTATTCAGGCACTTGCTGACTACACAGTAAGTGGTGAATGTGACAGATCAGGATCAGAAGGTCTGAAAGAGGAGGATGTTTTTCTATCTAAAAAGAGAATGTTATGAAGGTGAATAAAAGAGTAGATAATGAGGGTTAGCATTAGATACCAAATCTGAACAAATAGGCTAAAGGAACCTGAGACTGTCCAAGTATATAAATGAAAGTTTGAGAGAGTCCCCCAGCACCAGAAACAAAGAACTTTCTCTAGGACTCTGACCTGTCTCTACCAAACAGCAGTGTTTAAGCACCAGGGAGCATAAACAAAACTGTTTAACAAGAAGGTTAAATGCAGAATTCACTTGAAATGGGCTTGATGTTGAACATCAAGTAAAGATAATAGAAAACCTTTTTGCCTCTACTCTTCCTATGCATCTTCCCCCTGTAAAGCTTATCATCAGGCTCCAGAGAGGCATCTCTGACTATTCAGGAAGACATACTAGTCAGTATGTCACTATTTCTGCACAAGGACAGTCCTCAGAACTCTCAAGAGACTCAAAAACATGTCATAGTTTTCATTGGCCTTATAAATTTGCTCCACTAAAATTGCACTTATGGAAACCAGTCAAGTTTGGGAACAACTCAAAAAATCTTTTGAAGGCCTGCTGGAAACCAGCTAGCACCACCTTTGTTGAAAATTGAAGCAGGACTGATGTAGCAGGTAAAAATACTGAATAAATTTGGCAGAAGTATCAGAATTCCACTGGCATGCAACAGGGATGGACTTGATCTACTGTTCTAACACTATCATTATCTGCTACCTGATTTATCCTCCACCCTTTATAGGATACGACAGTGTTCACTGATCAAACATAGCTTTTTCCAGTCAGAAGGGGTCAAAACCTTTTGTTTTGTGAGCCAGAGCCTGGCTAACCAGACCTCTTTGTATTAGTATTCCGATGGTGGCCCAGAAGCAGAGTAGCATGGAGGGTAGCAGTTGTTTTGGTTTGAGCCTGCTTCGTGTTTTGAGCCCCAAGCATTGCCTCCAGCCACTTGCACTTCCTTAAGAGGATTATTTGTTAGTGATATTTTCTTGAAAAACCATTAACACAGTGTAGTGCTATTGCCTTTTCTTAGGAAAATAAGAGAAGTTAATAACCAGGTGTAAGTCCAGGAGGGATTACTGATGTCATTAATATCTCTTATTTATTTAGTGGCTTAAAAATAACAACAGCAAGAAAACCAGATTTGTCTCAAAACTCTTAGAGCAGACCAGCTGATCTTGGTAACCTCATGTCTCTTTCCCCTTCCACCACCCACTTCCACTGCATAGCCTGGGAGAAGCATTTGGCTTTCAGCTCTACAGGCAACAGAAATAGCTCTCAGAACCAAAATTCTCCTTCAGGTTGACTCAGATCAACATTTTTTCAGTATTTCCAGTGAATTTAAGCTGCTTTTGGAGTCATTTTTGGTAAAGACTAGATCACTTGGATGAAGTCACTGTAAAAAATTATCTCCTGTGAAGTGGCAGGTTGTGATGGGGAGGGATTCATGCTCTGGTGTTGAAGGCACTCATGGAGATTGGGGTGCACTGAAATGGATATGGCTTTGCTTCTGAGAGAGCAGAGAGCCAAACTGAAATGCTCCACTGTTCTGAGCACTGTCCTAAGCCCTGCTGACCCTCACTGTCTCTCAGACACTGTCAGTTGGGGACGCTGTTTTGGGAGAGCAGTTGAGGTTGAATGTGAACCTGCAATCCCTTTCCTTTGTCTTCTGCCTGAACCTACAGCTGTTGTGCTGGTGAGTGTGTGACGATTCCTGCCTTAAATATGTCTATGGGCCTAGAGAGCAATTATGCAAAACTGAGCAGCTTGAGCAGAAGGAGCTGGGAACACACACCACAGAGAAAGCCAGTGGAAAATACCTGAGTTTGGATCATGTTTTGGATCATGTTTGAATTAGAGGAGGAATTTGAAGTATCATCTCCTGCAATCCAAATGACTGCCCTCACTCAGTTGAAAAAACCTGGTATGCAAATCAGTGCTTTACGGGTAAGACTCAAATAGAAAAATCTTAAAAGTCATCATGGATTAGAGCTGCAAATCAAAATTAACATCATGCTCTGGAACCAACTTGTCATTTCTGTGGACCACTTTTCTCCACCTTCATTTTGACACAGGCCTACCAGCCACAGGCAGTAATTCCCTTCCCACCCAGAAAACTATTTCTTACAGGAGAAACATAGATACTCCTGCAATGAGAACTTTGTAGTTATGTTGCAAGTGGGACCTGTATGCACAACAGCAGGTTTACTGAGTTTCCAGTGTACTTTCCCTCAGAAGAGGGAAAAAATGAGAGAGTAATGTTCCTAATTTATAAATAGGGAACTCGGAGACCGAGTGGGCTGCCAAGATGTCAAAGCAAGGAGCTGAGTTTTCAGAATGGGTTGTTGAGAAGCTGCAAAAAGCTCCAGATATCAAAAGTATAAAAAATAGATAAATAAAATAAATAAATAAATAAATAAACACCACTAAAAAAAAGGGAAATGTCTGCTTACTGGTAGGAAGATCACAAGGAACCAGCTGACAGTATGCAATGTTCAATATTTGAAACAGTTGAAGTGGTCACCACCCCTGTGCTGCATTCGCTGCTCAGAGGAGGTAACACAAACAAGCTTCTCTGCAGATACACTTTCTGAATTCCTTCCTGTTGTGTAAGAAAAGTAATTCAGAACCTATTTTATTGAGAGATGACTCTGGCAACAAACTTATTGCCCTGACTATTGAGCTAACCAATCAGAAAAGGGAGCAAGGAATTAATAACAAAAATGCTCACCGTGCCTCCCCCCCAAAATCACTTAATGATGGGCTGTATAGGGTGTTGTGCTCCTGTACCACTGTTGGATTTGAGCCTGGAGGGTCAGTTTGATACAGGTGAATAGTAAAAGCAATAAAAGTACAGAGAAATCCTGCTTCTCTAAATCTACATGCAGTTTTGGATGTAAAATCCAAATGGATTGGATTTTGACTCCAAACCTTCATCTGAAAGAAATATGTTGCAACCCAAGGCAGATCTGGGAGGCCGTAATTCCATGCAAAATGAGCCAGATTTGTAAATCCGTGTAAAACCCCTGAAGATAAATCACATATGCACCTACACAGCGAGTCCAATCCATTCACAGTGGGCATGTGGAGTCTGACCCAGCAAGCATCAGGCTGGCCAAATCAAGAATTTCATCAGTCACCCTATGGTTTCTCATCTGTCCTTCACGGTTAAGGGTCAGGCTCCTTTTGCTTTTCCAGTGCCATCGGAGCATCCCCTCCTGTCAGTGTGGGCATGTAGAACATCGCACCAGGAACTGGTGGCCAGCCAACCTGGCAGCTGAAATGATGGGTCAATAACCTACTGGTACACATCTGGCCTGTGTATCTATATACTTACTGTCTGTTACATAGAGTCAAAACTACTCTGACACAAGTCACAGTGTTCCCACCTTGTCAGCTACTTAAGAGTGGTTCTTCTATCCTAAGCTGGTGGAGCTTGTACATGGGGAAACATATGTGAGTTTTGCTTCTCCTGTGACCTTCTTTTTCTGCAATACCTCAACACAAAGACTGGCTACTCTACTGCAAGTGTCAAAAGGGCCCAAAATACTTGAGAGCTGGTACTACTCAAACAGACACCCTCTCCCTTGCATCTTAAAGTTAGAAAATCAACTCCTTGACAGCCGTTCAGGGGTACTCTTGCCCCCATTTTGCAATAGGGAAACTGAGGTATGACAAGTGTGGGTGACTAGCACAAGGTCATACACGCCAGTGGGAGTTCTGGGAATAAAGCCCAGAAGCTTCTGGCATATTGAGACACAGGCATATATTTCATACCGCCTTGGCAGGCTGTGGATGCTCTCCTCTCCTCCCCACACTTCGTGTGCCACAGAAACAGCCTTTGTTCTCCCTAACTTGCTTCCAAATGTTTCAAACATCACTTTTCTGCTGTGAACTGTAAAACTGGTATTCAGTCTCTATGGAGCACTTGTCCAGACGGTATGTGGCTGTTTCTGCTTGCTGCTAGGCTGGACTTCTCTGATCCTGACTATTTGCCAACTTCTATACCTTTGATTGGCATACACGGTCAGTCTGGAGAGCTTGTCCTGACATTTTTAGTTGTTAGAGGCCCTCTGGCCACTAACACTGACCATGCGGAGACCTGTTTTCATTTGGTTTTACCAAAATTGTTTAATTCTGATTATAATTGCAACTTTTGCCCCTTGCTAACTTGGCAAAAAGCTAAAGCAAAAAGAGACATCTGCCTATTAAGCAAACCACTGGAGAGTCTAGAGCTGTGATTTTATTAAACTGCTTGTTGGCTGAAACCTATGCTGAACATGGGTCAGGACTTTCAAAGAAGAAGTAATAATTCAGAGTGCATCTAGGAGAACTTGTGAGCACCACAGATAACCATTAAACTCTTTGTGGGCTCTCTGCTATTTTTTTCTAGGAAGGAAGTCCTGACCTTGAAAGTTGTGCAAACACAGGAGTTGTACAAACACATTTCCCCCGCTGCCTTCTTGCCCTGCATGCAGTACCAGGGATGGTATCACACACTCTCCACACACTGATGATAAGTTGAACTAACAAGAATATGAAGAAAATGTGCCAAACCCGCAGAGGGAAATGAAAATCAAATCCCCTTTCTCACATCAGCGTCAAATTTTTATTTCTTGACAAGATAGGAGCTTGGTGGAAGGGAAACGAAGCGATTGAAAAACAGATAAAAACTAGAACGAAGCTGCATATCCAAGTCATCCACTGCCCTCCCGTGGCTGTGTGTAAAGCACATCCAAAGCACTTGGCAGCAGAGGAGTGCCTCATCTTCAAGTCCGTGCAAATACATTTGTCGAATTAGGAGATTGTCTTTATGTTGTCATTCCCCATCACTTAATGTTTGGCTGTTGGCTGAAAGTTCATTTTTAACTTAGATAGTGGTAGAATATAGTCAAAAATAACAGAGGGTATGTTACACGTCCAATTGAAAAATCATGAGAAGGCACAGTGTATTAATAGTTCCCTACAATTTTTAGAAAATTATAATAGTACATTCTAGTGACAAACTGAATTTAAAAAATCTTGCTATGAAAGTATTATTCTCTCAGGAAATTAATCCTGTATTTTTCCTTAATACAACACAAGAGTCCCTGAAAAATTCCTGGATCAGAGGCAGACAGAATTACAAAATCTTACGTATTTTCCTGTGTCGTTGCCAAGGGGGCAGGATTGGGACTGTTGAGTGTGTTGGAATCATTATATTGTGGCTTTTGATCCAGCTGCATTTCTAGTGTGTGGCATATTTGTTGTCAACAGATATACAACTGAGGTTTAAGAGATGTTTGGCAATCCTAAAACAAAAAATTGAGTAAATTTTTTGGAATTTCTGCTGTTTGCCTAATCCGTTTCCCACTTTCACCAATCAGCAATCTACAAATTGCTAAATTACTGCCACACTGTCAGCACTGTGCAGGTGTGTCATGCTTCTATGAAAATAACGAGAAGATGTGCTGTCACCACAGAGGGCAGTGCTGAAGGTCAGATGAAGTACAGCTTCCCAGCAGAGGTGTCACTGTCGATGTGATAATTAAGGGCCAGCATCTCTGCTGTGGATGTCCCCACCCTATGTGGTGGCACTGGAATCCAGTGGAATCCCTTGCTGCCCAAACCCACCGCACCCACCCTGGTGGAGCTGTTGTGAGGAAACTCCTAAGCAAGGGGACGGAGAGGGAATTTTCAAGAATGTGTAAGTCTTTCTACTTAAACACAGCACACAATAAGTAGCCAACACAGAGGGAGAAGGATGGGCCCTGGTTTTCTCTTCACAAGAAGAACACAGAAGAGATGACTGAGCTGGTGAGATGCAGTGAAGCCTGAAGGTATTTGTTTCAGCATAACAGTGTCTCCAGAGAGCAAGTACACTTGGACAGCCACTTCCAAATACCATAAAAGGAAGAGTAGGTGGTCAGGAACTGAAACAAGTGACTCTAAAGAGGCAGATTTGTCACCACAGGAGCATCCAGGAGTCAGCCGAGCATGCTGGCAATACTGTGTAGCCACCACCTGTGAATCCATCAAGGCAAGCACAGAAGACGTGTTTACAGAGGAATGATTCAGCATGCAACTGGGAACTTCCCTGCAGCTGACAGCAACTGATCATCAACAAGGATTCTGCAGCTGGAGAAGAGAGGGGCACAAACAACAGAATTATGTGCGTTTCCCTGATGTATAAAAATGGCAAGATAGGATGGGACATCTCATGTCTCTCTTCTAGGAATAATACATGAAATCAACAACAGTTGCCACACGGGCAACCCCTGAAGAAAGACATCAGGGTCTTTTTTACAGCTTCTTCCAGCAGATTTCTTCAGAGTCTCTTTCAATTTTCCCCAGGAAAGAAAATAGGAATATTTATGATCAGAATTTTCACTGCTTGATCCTTTCCTAGTGAGATGGCAGACTGCACAAACAGGAGGGTGCACATCATCGTGTGCAGGAGCAGCCAGCTCTGCTGGAGACTTGTCAGAACAAGCAGGAGGAGGCTGAATGGCAGAAGCAAACTGAAGGCAAATAAGGGAGAGGCCCAACTTCAGTCCTCCACAAAGATGTTTTGCTGAATGCAAAGTGGATGATTTATTTCTGCTTCCTCATTTATGGCTGCTAAGAGGTAAAGTACCAAGTAGGGAGCACTACTCGTTTTAGAAGCATGGTATATCTGCTGTAGGTGATGTAATTGTGTTGCTGAAAGCTCAAGGCCTGATTTGCTTGGCTTGAATGCTAAACGGGCTGACTATAACCTGCTTAGGATGGAGAGGTTAAAGAAGGGAAAGATCAGCACTTTAAATTACAAACATCATTCTGTCATTTAGAGCTCTGGATAAACAAAAACTAATGACATTTTTTAATACATATGAAACAAAATGCTGACTAAACTAGGTCAGGAGGGGGGCATCTAAAGGGTCTGACATCTACAGTGTCAGTCAATCACTCATATCTATTTCATTTCATTCACATGTCAAAGAGAAAAAATATTTACTTGCCTAACAAAGCTTCGTTTGCTTATGTTTGCAGTGGTCTGATGACATGAGCTACCCTCAGCTCCTGTACAGAGGCAAATAGGCTTAGATTACAGTTAAAAATGGCACTTCTGTTTGACGGAGATTACACACAGAGCGAGAATGAAAAACCAGCTAAACTGGGACTTTGTTGGGCCTTCCCTTATTCGGGGCATTGTTATACCAGATCAAAATCAGGGTGATTGACGCCTAAGTTGTCATTTTAACCCCAGCACAGAAGTTTGGGGATTTGCAATTAATAATTGACCCTGGTGCCTCCCAGCAGCATGGAATCAGATAAGGGGCACAGTGCGAGGCTGCTGCTTGGGCCAGAGATGCCTCAAACTCGTTTCTCAAAATATTTGTTACTTTAAAGCGTCCTTCAATATTGAATCTGGATGGAATCAGGAAAGTTTAATAAGATTTGTAAGCACAAATGCTGCAGGATGACTTGTTCTGCTTCAACATTTTTTACCTCATTGAGTGGCACAGAGTGTGTGGGGAGGCTGCCCTGGGGGCAGGTCCTCGCAGGCTGCAGGGAAGTACCCACCCCAAAATAAGTAATTTGTGTCTCCTTTGAGTCATTCCTGCCATGTTTTGGCATCTGTGAAATTTAATCATCAATGTTCGTAATCAAGGCTGTACAAATGATGATTTTATAATCATAACCTGGATATTAAGTATTTTATTTATTATTTCCTTACTCACCTGTTTCTTTTTCCTCTTCCCATCTCAGCCATCAAAAGCCAGTAGAATACAAGATGTCTGCAGAGCTGAGAAACTTTTAATTTAGATGACGAATGAACCTCTTGCTGACTTAAAATTTGATGAGACAAGTATGCATTTAGATTTGTGCAAGTAAAAGAATCTACTAATGTTTACTCCTCGTGCTAAAAAGAAACCTCAGATGTCAGCAGCAAATCCAGAAGTTTCTCACCTTACTGGCATGGGAAACACTCGATTTTAAGCCAAACTGATAGAAGCCATCCTGAAGCCTACAAGATGCCACCAAGCTTCAGAGACTGGTTTAGACTGGTAAAAGTTTATCACAAAATCTAGCTGGCCACTTTTCCTGCAGCAGCTACTTCGAGACAGCCTGAACCATCATAGCAATAAAGCAAGCTGCTTCATACAGAATTGGTGAGCGGGAACTTGCCTGCTGCAGCCACTTGATCCCTGTTGTCAGGTATCGTTGTGTTAAATAGGATAGACAGAGACATCCTCCTGTGGATCTCATCCCCCTTCTTTCCCATGAAGTTTTACAATTATTTTAGGTAGAATTTTAATGTAATAACCATTAGGTTTGCATGTGTAAAATGATTGCTTGTCTTCTATTATCCTCCTACTCAAAGCTTCTGATTTACCCCATTTCTTGCTCTTTTTCCCTCACCAGTCATGGCTGTTTGCCAGCATATATCACATACATGGTCCTTTATGACATTGCCTGATGCTATTTGTCTCAGGTGATGCATGTTTCCAAAGCTTTCTGAAATCTGTGTATGGATTAAAATATATATATAGTAATAGACAAAGCAAATCATTATGAAGCACTTGATTTTTATGCATCTTGTTAGTCAGCTCCCAAACCACAGAGAGATTAGTTTGCAATCATACCATTCATTCTTGTTTGTCATATTTTTAGGCTTATTGTAAAAGTGCTAATATTTTCATGGCTTTCAATAAAAATCTGAAGATTTCTTTAACAACTTTTCTAAGGGATTTTATTTTGTGAACCACTTCAGCAAGCAGGCTTTAAAAAGATTGCTATTCACTCTGATGCCCCAAGTGGGTTCCAAATGTAACCATGGCTATATAAATGGTGTATCAGACAGAGATGCTTTTTTCTCCTCTTGGGTTAAGGATTGCTTTTGGCCTCACAGCAGAAAGCAAATAACTAACAATAGCTACAGCAGCTAGAAATTCTTCATATCATCCTTGGACTGTTACAATCCTTCGTTATTCTGCAAGATTTTGGTAGCTGGTTATGAGTTATAATGAAATCCCAACTAACATTTTTTTAGACACATACATTAAAATAACTGTAACATTTTGAATTATATTATGGGAATAGCAGGGCTGGCATTGGCTTTCAGAAAATAGCTGAGAGAATATTTACTATTCAAATAGCACTAAGCCTGGGAAGGCAGAGAATCTACAGTCCCACCTTTAAAATGTGTGACAGTATTTTACAGTTGAAATATTACAGGAAAGTTCTCTGGAGCTGTGAGAGGAAAAGCATGGGCTGTTCACAACTTGCACAACAACTCAGGAGAGAGGAGGCACAAACTTCACCCCCTGCTTTATCAAAACATGCACACATTTGGGAACCACCTGCTTTCACAGTGATGCTTTCTTCATCAGCAAACCTTAGCATTTTCCCCTTCTGAATCACTGTGTGACAGTGAATCACTGATGATCTTCAGCAGCGGGACCAAAAATAGGGCTGGGCACAGAAGAAGGCTGGGGTAGAGGGAACCTTTCCTATGTTCAGTGTTAGGTCTCCCAAGCAACCGTGAGCACACTGCTCCACCTCCAAGTACTTCAGATCCTCCTGGGAGCAATCACCTTTCCCTGCTCCATGGGCTATTTCTGCAATGCTGAACTCACAGTGCAGAGAAGCCACGCTGACAGGAGCCACATTAGCATGCAGTGAAGTTTGCACCCTGAGTAATTATGGTTTTCTTTGTCACAGTGAATCACTGCATGTGAAATTATGGCAATTTCTTAATGCGTAGATGTAGTTGATAAATCAAAGCTGCTTATTAAATAATAACTGTGTTTCGGGTGGCTCTCAAACAAATGCTGCCTTCAAAATGATGGCGAAGCATGGCCCAACCTCAAAGCCTTCATGCCTGGGCACAGAAAATTCAGCTTCTTTCACTACTGTCTGTAAGGTCAGCACACCCTCAGCTGCTGCAAGTTCTACTGTGAAGGACAGTAAAACTTCTGCCTAGTGCCTTGCCTCCTCTCTCCAAATGTTATTATTTCTGTATCACATTTCTCCTTTAAATAATTTCCTGTCTGTTTTCACAAACAAGGCTTTATTTTACACCCTCTACTTCCACTCTAGAGTAATCAGCACTTCTCTAAGACCCTTTAACCCACAACCAAGTGCATCTGCTCAGAATCTCTCTGATGCCTACTGCTTGCTTGTCTTTTCTTCTTTCTTTGAACCCACCCACTGGATTTTCCTATATCAAATTCCAGTTTCTTGCACTTAGTTTCAAGGCTCTTGACAACTCTGCCTTTCTAGTCTTATCTATTACTGCATCTGTAAACTTGTTAGCATTTTTGAAGCACCCAGAAACCATGGTAATGACTGCCATAGAGAAGCTCATGAGGAAATTAATCATTCTGTTTCCATTGTAGGACTTGAATCCCATGCAGTAAATAAGGCTTGGGGGGTCACACTTCAAATGAAATCCCCACCAGCACATCATTAATTCACCAGTCTGCACCAGATGAGGCAGAGGTCTTAAGGGAAAAAAATAGTAAGAGAGAAAGAACTGAAATCTGCACTCAATAGTTATTCAAAAAGAGCTGGCATTAAAACTATACAGGCAATGGAACTCTGGTCTAACCTTGGAGTACTCCATGTTAGAGCCTGAAGTTTCCTTGATCAACTTTCCCCTGCCTGAAATGGTACATCATTTCCCAGAAGTATCAAAATAGAGGTGATGGCTAGGCTTTCAGGTAAAGACACAGCCATTTTCGTGTGGGATTCAGCCTGGGATTATGAGGTGTTAATTTTGATGTCTGACCGTAGGGTACAGTCCTGAGCCATATATTCATCTTCCACGGTCACACATGGAGATCTTGGCCATGCAGTCAGTGCAGTGGGGACAGTTCAGCCCAGCCAACAGCAGACACCTGCTCTGTTGAGGAGCCCTGAGGTTGCATGTACCACTCGGAGCAGATCTTCGTGGATTGCAACAACACAGACACCTGGAGAAGCCTAGCAAATTCTTAATATAAAATCAAATGTACATAGCTTGGATTGCAAACCTATCTGGCCCCAGCTGCTGCTCCTGCTCTGAGGTGTCACCTGGATCCTGCCAGCCAGCTCTACACAGATATCCTAGGTCTCCCAGGAGATACCGGGCACCTACCTTGTGCAACTGAAGCCCAGCCTCACAACAGACATCAGCGTGGGGGAGAAGCTGGCAGAGACTTCCAATCAGCTCCCAAAACCATGACAACAATTTAACTGGAAAATGAGCAATATTAGAACCACAGAAGGGTTTGGGTTTGAATGAACCCTTACAGGTTATTTAGTCCAATCCCACTGCAATGCGCAGGGACGTTGCCATGCAGGATATGGCCAATATCCAAATGGCTTTTCAGGAAAGTTATTTGGGCAGTTCCCTTAGGGATGCTGTTCTGGGACACTCCTGCACCACACATCTACATCTCCTCAAATGGAAACGACAGGAACTCACCCTCACCTTTTTGGCAGCACTCTCTGAAATAAAGATCAGGCTTACGACCAGTTACTATGATGCACTACATTTCAACTGGTAAGGCTGCAGTAAAGAGCTCCGTGTGCCCCCATGGCCCATAACTACCATGCAACATCCAGAATATTTCTCATATGCCCTAATTTTATGGTTTTGGGACTGTGGGATAAACAGAGTTTGTATGTATTTCACCAAGGCAAAAGTTCACAGGAAGAGAGAGACCTGATCTTGACAGGTCCCTCAACTTTGGCTGCCACTTCTTCTAACCTTGTAATATTAAATGTTTCATGTTTGCACCCAAATTTTCAAAAATAACATTATACAATGAAACTAGCCATCACAAGTGCTCTGAGCTAAGACCTTAAAGATTATGCAGTATTGTCCTGATAGTTACCTTCTCAGGATTACTTTTTTTCACACTGCCAACAGTAGCCACAAAACAGAGTCAGAGTAGCAGGGACCCCTCCTCACACCCAAGTTTATATGCAGTCCTCCCTCTTGTGCTAGCCCCTGAAATCCTTCTTTCAGAGTCAGTGGGAGAGGGGATCAGTGACAGAATGACTCCATCCAAGCAATGCTGGTGGCTAAATTATTTGCCTGGGGAGATGAGGGTTTAACACAATGGCCTCTAAAGTTTCATGCACTCCCCACTCTGAAAAGAACACCTCTCAGCTATTCACAGCTCTACAAAAAGCACAGACACAGAATAAGGACATGAACCAGAAAGGTATTTTAGATCCATTCGTTATAATTTACACACCAATGACATACAGCATAAAGACAAAATATACAGATTTTCATATATATGTACATAGATCAACACAGTGCACAATTTAAAGTTATGTTACAATTAAGTGTACAATTTTAAATATGGCTTTATAAACTAGTAATATAATAGTGCTAAAATAACATATGTCTCATGTAAGTTTATAGATAAACAACATAATGCAGCTACAGCATTAGAGTCCACATTTAGAAATGTGTTGCTTCATTTTGTTAGTTAAACCTCGTACACTGCAGCTAGCTGGATATATCCCTCACCCTATACCCATCTACATATATTTTATTCTTGCTGGATTGCACACCCCTGTCTTTGGGACTTGCCTTCTTCAAGTATCCTGATAAATTAAAACCTGTACATTTGAGGAAAAGTAAAAGCTAAGAAATGAGGGAAGAACACATACAATCATAGTGCCCAGTGAAAACATCAACACAGATAGTGCAGCTTAAAAAAGCACTTCTTGTTTAGGGAGCTTAAAAGAGAACAATCACATCTTGTTTGCCTTACTGTCCCCAGTAAAGCAAATTTTTACTTGAGTATAATTAGACTGGAATAAGAGAAGTGGTAAATTCTGGGTCAATCAGAAGCTTAGTTGGAAACTCTGGCACCACTGAAGCAAATGATACTTTTGTCAATGACTTCAAACTGGGGCAGGATCTTATTTGTTCTGCAAAAGCTGAATGCCTTTTGGAAGCATATGTTTCAGCTTTAGCTTGTTGAGCTGTATGTGGAAAACATTACATGAAATCCCACAATCCTTTTTATGCTCAAGTCTGACCAAATGCCCATAACAATCTCCTGTGGTATTGAAAAACCTGGGAGTAAACCTGGGTGCAACCAAGATGTGGTACTAAGAGTTTACTACTGTAGTGACACAGAGTGTTTTCACTGACTGGGATTCCTGTGCTGTACAAAGACATACCATTTAATCTTCCAAATTCCTCGTGGAGCTGCAGAAACCCCTGCTGAGAAACATTTCACATTAGGGTACTTCCACAGGGAAGGAATGCAAAAGAAGCCTTCCCTGATGGCCCAAAACCACTTGTACGGAGCTGATTCGTGCTGCAACATTTTTCTCCACTAAGGCAGAGGTGTAAATACTGGGGTCACTGGGCTGAAAATTAAATCCACCCTCTCACCAGCAATCCATGCAGTGCAGAGGAACACCTTCACTCCAGAGGGCACCAGCTGGAAACAATGGCCTGCATTCACCAGCAGGCTCAAAGCCGTGCTCACTGCAATGCTCTGGAAAGGGAACAAACCCAAACAGATCCTTGTCATTGTTGTTCATCACCAGGACACAGCATGAGCATGGGATGACAGCACACTGATGCCTAATCAGAGGCACAGCTACCAAAATGAGCTCCTGCACTGTTCATC